>CM067222.1:55711708-56392003 GCA_034190945.1 Octodonta nipae
AAATTACAGCGATTCGACTGCTGAGAATCGCCTAAGCAATTCAACAAGTCTAAAATCTTTAACAAACTAAACCGCGCGGATACTAATTTGTTCAAGAATTCGGAACATTTGATAATCGCATGATCGGATTTACAAACTAAACAATTTCTATTCTTAGTGACAAACCAAGATGTAGTGAAACGGGAAGAATGTTGCTTTGAATTCGATGGTAACTTTTTGTCAACACTTCGCTTTGCCTTGTGGGATAATTCAACATGTTCAAAGGCATCGCAATGCTTCGACAAAAAATCAACAACTTCCGAACGGATCGGAAAGTCATCTTGAGCGGTCACAGTACCATGGTAAAGTTCAAATTTAGCGGCAAAATTCTTTGGAACTCGTTTCAATATCATCTGAGCGATACAAAAATCCCACTGATTTACTGGTAAACCCAAATTCTTCAGTGCTTCCAAATTATCACTGAAGTCATCCAATAACTTCCGAACCTCTGAAGGGCTATCTGAAGTTAGTTGGGGGAATTGTTCTAAAGCTGACCAATGAGACTCAGCGATTAAACGAGTTCGCTTGAATTTTTTCAAAAGTGTTTCATAAGCACTCACGTAATTGTTTTGTGTTAGTTTAAAATTCCTAATAACCTCAAAAGCAGGCCCTTTAAAAGCTAACTGCAAATATTTGAACTTCTGCATAGCACTGAGTTTTTCATTATTGTGAATTATAGAATCAAACAAATCAATAAAAGTACCAAATTCCAATATGTCTCCACTTAATGAAGGCAAATCAATTCGCGGCAAAGCAACACTTTCCTGTTCCGAGCTATATTTTGTGGCGTAGAATTCTGAACAGATTTCAGTTTAGCAAAAATAGACCTAATTGAATAAAACAATTTTTCAAATTTATTGCGAATGTCATTCTCAAAGTCAAAATCATCGGTTGCATCTGGAATTAATCCAACAATGGAATTGTGATGTTTAAAAAATTCGGAATGGATTGAATCAATCATATCAATCATGCTAAAAAACAATTCAACGTCGTTACTTCTTAAGGCTTTTTCGGCAGCAAAATAAATATCTTCTAATCTTTTAAACTCCCATTGTCGATGATTTTTAAATTTTCGTAAATTTTCAGCGGTTTTTGACATCTTAACAATAAATTAAAATCACTGTAACGCCACTGAACAAATCTAACACGATAGAACGAAAACAAAATACTATTCCAAAAATGTACAATTTTTTACTGTTGAAGTAGAAAATATCTGATCAAATGTCAAATAAACTCAAAACAATTTAGCAAATAACCAAAACAAACAAAACGAGCTCTTGTAAGTTTTTAAGGCAGCAAAAAAATTGCGTTTTATTTTCAACGGAATTAGTGAATATCCCGAACTTGCTTTCTTTTCTAACAAATAAAGAAACGAAAATTCAATGCGGTTTTCAACAATAATTGCAACGAAAAATCAATGGTTTTTTTGATCGTTAAACTTTGCACGAAATTAACTCTAATGTATCCGGCCCGGAGATGGACCAAATTATGTAATTTATTCGATAATCTTTGCACTAAATTAACTCAAATTGCATCCGGCTCGGAGTTGGACCAAATTATGTAATTTATTCGATAAACTTTGCACAAAATTAACTCAAATTGCATCCGGCTCGAAGACGGACCAACTTATGTAATGTCTTCGATGCACATTCCATAGAGAATATTCAAAAAAATGTATGAGTTAGATGTTGCGAATTTAGTTCAATGCTGGTTCAATGCAAGTATATAATTGACGAAGGACCTTTAGCGTAACATTCAATAAACACGTCCCGTCACATAAACGAATCACCAAAAAAAAGTTATCACTAACCTTCGAAGCTCTGGTTCTTCTTTCTTCTGAGGCTAGCCCCGTAATAGCAGGAACAGTTTCTTAGAGCTTCGTCTGGACAAACACGTTACACAAAAAATAGCGACGTAATGTTCATTGATTGAGCATACAAAAAATGCGGGTTTAACAACAAATGATGCGCTTTTGTAAACACAAAAGAAACAAAATGAAAGCGGTTTAGCGGTCGTTACGAACGAAGCTACTAACTTGCGAAATCGTAACGCAAAAAACAACAATAAGCGCCGTCTCTTCAGACGGAAACCAAGCCACCGAAAAGTTCGGAGTACATTGCACGACACGAACCTCCCAAGCGTCCTAATAGCAAGGGAGCCGAAACACGAATGTCAATACTGTCTATATTTTACACGCAAAAAAAATATTTACAATTAGCATTAGCGCGACGGAATGTTTTAGAAAAGGTGCAGAAGTTTAAAAATCAATGAAGTAATGCAATCAAATTGAACACAATACACTAAACAAATTGCGGGAACGCACCACTGAGTATTACTGCGAACTACTCCAACAAGTGAAACTTGCCTATCGGCAAAAGAGGCGGGATATGTCTATCCGAAGTGTGATTCTGTTGCATGACAACGCTCGGCCAAATATAGCTGCATTGGAAAATTGAACAAAATGCATTGGGAAACCCTTGAACACCCGCCTTACAGTCCTGATTTGTCGCCATGTGACTACCACATGTTTGGGCCACTTAAAGAAGAACTAGGAGGCCACCACTTTGAGGACAACGAAGGTGTAGAAACGTTTGTGCGCAATGGGTTATCGACACGACCAGTTTCATTTTTTGAGAAAGGTATTAAAAAACTTCCGATTCGGTGGGAAAAATATATACATAAAAGAGGAGACTATGTAGAAAAATAATATGTATTAAAATTTGTACCAATAAAATTTTTAAAACAAAAGTCCGGTTCATATTTGATTCACCCTCGTAATAAACAAAAATTAAAAAAAGACAAAAAAACTCAATTAACGTAAATATTTCAATGTAAGGCGTTCACCGTTGATTCAATCACGGCTTGAACCAGATCTCCAACATGACAAAAATGAATGTCAGAATGCTTGCGCATATTGGTGTAATAGTATCACATATTTTCATAGGAGATTTGAACAAAACGTTTGTTCGATCCCTAGAGCACAAAAATGTTAAGCTATTTCTGGCCTAAGTTCGAGGTACTAGAAAGTTGATTTTGATAAGTAGTGTGAATCAATATTATTATGAAGTAGGTTGAACAAAAATTTTAAGAAGGCACATCCTCTGCGGACATTAAGGCTGACAATGAAAACTGATTTAATAATCTGCCATATTCAATACCCTATAGTGGACAGATATTGCACGTTTTGAAGTACAGATATTTCCGAAACTTTCTTTGAATTGGCGCAACAAAAACTTTGTGACACTCATAAAAAGGATGTCATATTATATCTCCATATTCAAGTTGAGAACGTACAAAAGTATTATATAGTATTTTTAAAGTCACAATATTTGAAAGACCTTGAGAACTTCTTTCAATGAACCCATACAGCAGCATTAGATGTCATATACTCAATATGATTCGTAAAAGCCAGTTTGTCATCAAAAATGATACCTAGATGCTTTACTTTTTCTCATCTCTCAAGGAGATTATTGTTAATATTATATGAGAATTTAGCAAGAGCTGGTGAAACTGATAACACAAGGAAACAAATGGAAGTTTCTCGCTTATTTCACAAAAATTTTTCAAATTTGCCGTTAGTATCATAAGGAAAAATTACTAAAATAGAAAAGTAGTTTCGCGAGCTTGGTCATGTAAGATAAATAAAAAAGTAGCTGCCAATGCTGTAAGTGATAATATGAAATTGGATATTATGATTGAGTTTCAAGAAACCCACATAATTCTGGTCGAAAAGGAGCCCCACTGTTCAACCTTAGCCACACATCAACTTTTGGAGTATTATAGGAAAGCAAAATGCATCCCTATAAAATGATGCGGACTCTAGATCACTGTGAGCAAATGGCAAAGGTTAGATAACAATGCGATCAAATTAGAAGCTGTTTTGTTTTCTGATGAAAGCACATTTACACCTCACAGTCATGTTAATCGTCAAAATTGCCACTATTGGTCTAAGGGGAATCCTCACTGGATGACTGTTTGGGCAGGAATTGTTGGAAATCATATCATTTTCATGCATGGCAACTCGAATGGAGATAAATACTTAGAATTTCTCCAAAATAATGTCGTGCCAACTTTGGAAAACTTATATCCTGATCCTGTACACCCAGAAGTTCCTGCCAATACAATATATTTTCAGCAAGATGCAGCACCGCTCCATTACGAAATATATGGCCGGCAGTACCTGAACCAAATTTTTCCAATTAGGTGGATTAAGAGGCGCGGATCGATAGAAAGGTCAGCACGATCTCCTGATTTGACGCCATTGAATTACTTTTTGTGGGGATATGTCAAAAATACTGCATAAAAACTAAACCCCTCAACGTATATGATTACATTGTACTAGAATTATGTCATCATTGCATGAAAAATAAGAAAGTTGGTATTGTCACATGACACACCCTATATATTTGTTATTGTTGTAGAAAGTGCGCATTTGGCTGTTCCACACTGTATATTTAAATCTTATAACTGAGATAATAGATATTTTTTCAAATAATAGATAAATATAACTATTGGAGTAATATTAGTAGCGATGTATGCGGAATGCGATGTATTTTAGATTGTTATCTAGTATTTTTTAACGTTTAATCGAAGCAATTTTTAAGATGAATAGAAAGATCTTGAAAGATTAATACACTTAAATTATAAGAAATACTAATGTATAGAATATAACAAATTTAATATCGAAATTATTCTATTTGAAACAATATGATATTTCTTATGAAGAAATTTACAGTTGTCAGCTTGCGAGCAAAATCTCAAATAGTTTTTTTTGTTCTCTAACCTTCGTTTATCTATAAGCAAAGTTCTAAAATCCTTCCCAGAAAATATGCTTTGTTTCGGCCGCCGAACTAAACGATTATTTTTTAACGTCGGCGTATACGCCAGTAAAAAAATATGAATAGTACTTCAATAAACAACCACAACAGAATTTAATCAGTTTTTAATAAAACTCGAAAATATATACCCTATTTATATGTATTATTTTTTCTTAAATTGATGTTTGAGAACGAATAATGATCTTTAATGCTGGGTGGCGACAAAAACAGACTTCTAAGGTTAGATTAGGCTTCGTATGCCAAACTTATGAATTAAACCCTATGTTTTCAAACGGGAATGTTTATCTTATGGGTACTATGAGTACATGTTTTTCATTTAAATTTTCTTTAAAATAGCGTTACACTCTTTTAATTTGAGCGGCGCCTTGCGTAAAAATTAAATTTTGATTTAAAGTAAATCAATTGACCAGTGTTAACTGCTATTTTATTGATTGAAAATGTGCGACATTCACCTCGATGCAATAGTTTTCAATATCTTGCAAATCAGTTTTTATCGATTATTATCAAACCTCGGGACTTTTAATATAGTACATTTAAGGAAGTCAAATGATTTCTAGCAATGATTCGATCGAATGAGCTGACAATAAGATTTCCATATTTCACTTTTAAATTAAAACTCTTATTGGAATAAACTATAAAAATAATTACAGTTTACAAAAACTAAAAAAAACACGCTTTAATAATAATAAAATAATGTTCAACTATGAACAATTTATATCACAGCAGTAGAAAATCGAACAATCAATCATGAGAATAATTCGATTCAGAGTAAAAAGCGTGGGGTACTTGATATATTAAATTTGTTATTATTCTATTGGCAACTATTTATGAGAGGAGAATTATGAAAATATAGAGAAATGCACCCCATGCTTTTTACTCTGAATCGAATTATTCTGTTAATAATTTAAATTTTAATATATTTTTATTTTGAGTTAATTACTCACGATTGATTGTTCGACTTTCTACTGCCGTGATGTAGACTTTAGTTCGGTTTGCTATTATTATATTTGCTGCTGTTATATTATCTATACTACTATAAAATTGTAAGTTTGTCTGTTTGTTTGTTTGTTTGTTCGATTCTTTGTTCGGGCATCACGTAAGAACTAGAGAACATTTATTGTTGTAAAACCTAAACATCCACTAACAATATTACTTGATATCAGAACTTATCCTCAATTAATTAATTGAAAACGAGTCCATTATTTAAATAAAGAATATAACTGTAAAGATCTAAGCTTTGACGAAGTCTTCTTAAAGGGAGTACGGTTTTTTCTTATTAGTCAGAAAGAAACTATATATCAATCTTTATCTATACAATTTAATAAACATTGTTTTTAAGGAAATTGAATATATCGAAAACAGAAAGTGTTACAGGCAAGAAAGTGACATATTGTTCTGTCCAAATAAATAAATTTGAAATTAATCAATTATTAGAAATTTATTTTTGTCTTGGGGGCCAGATGTTTATTAAATAAAAAATAACAATTTCGAAGGATGCAAAGGTTAATTCCCTTTAGTTAAATAAAGAAATAAATATGGGATTTGCCAGTTTTATTTAATCGAGTTATTTCTTGGCGGTTGCGGGTTCATTATTGTTTTTAACCACATTTAATATCTCTGAAGCAGAGAGTGATACTGGTCTAGATATTGATTAAAATTTAATAATTTTCCGAAAATTCAGTTATCCGCTACTATGGGTTATTTTTTACAAAAACTCACTGTGTTGTTTCAGAAACCAGAGTATAAACCAGAATTACGATATTAATTCTTTAAATTAATAAAGACGTGATAGGTCGTATCGCGAAAATTCTATTATTGGATAAAGAAGGGGTCAGTTAGGGTTTCTATCAATTATTTCTAGGAAACAGCAATTAATGCAGACATGAAAATTGTAAACATTCTTCTCAAATGACAAGAATTGCTGTGTTGTTAAATTGTCTTGTATAAAAAAGTAAAAACATGTAAAAGATTTCAAACGTATCAAAATGTAAGAAATAACAAAAATGTCACAAATAACAAAAATGACTTCTATAAAACTGTCAATGAATCTAAAATTAAAAACAGCAAAACTAGAAATTCAAATGTTTAAAATCAAACACGTCAACATAGTAAATCCCAAAATGATGTACCTTTAAAAGCGGTTATTTCATATAAATTTCATCAAGAAAGATGATGTTAAACCTGCTTCACAGAAAACTAGATTGGTACTAATACTAAACAAATTAATAATAATACTAAACATGAGGTAATAGGCTCTTATGGTGAAAATACCAGAAATGATAATGTGTCTAGGAGCCAGGTTAATAAATGTATCTCAACAATATGCACTAATTACCAGCATACACAAAAAACAAGGAATTTTGTAACAATTGCCACAAATATAACGGTAACCAGTACACTTAGAAAGCTGTAAGGAAGAATAGCAAAACAGAATATATGCCAGGAAAATCATCCAAATGAGTGTAAGAAACGGCTTAAGAGCAGGCAGTCCAACAATTGATAGTCCATTCTGTTTATCTTTAATAAGAAAGAGAAGAAAATCGTATAAAACATAAAAAAATATATAACCGACTTCTACCTATAACTAAAAAGCTAAAAATAATTATAACAAAATAGCAAATAAATAACACATTCAATATTGTTAGGTACCTACCCAGGAAGTAAAAAATGTAAACATTAAAAGGTGCTCATTTTGTACAAATTAAGTGCCTACCAATCTAATATATTTTGAAGCCGGTGCCAAGCAAATCTAAAATCCTTCATTGCGTACTTACCTACTAATTCATCAAACTTGATTGTTGCTTGGCACCGACTTCAAAAATATACTAGATTGGTAGGTAATTAATTTCTACAAAATGAACACCTTTTAATGTTTACATTATTTACTTCCTGGGTAGATACCTAACAACATTGAATGTGTTATTTATTTGCTAGAGTTGTATTTTGTTATAATTACTTTTAGCTTTTTAGTTATAGGTAGAGGTCGGTTATATATTTTTAAATGTTTTATTTTCAACTTTTTAGTTTTTTTGAACTCAGGTAGTTTTTATTCTTTATTTTTTATTTTGTATGTATAACCTTAATAGACAGAACCAGGTAACATCGAAAGCCTCATCATTACACAATGATACTTTCCCATTTAAATTTACAGGTAAATCTTTACGAACAAAATGTACTAGTACGCGTTGACTTAATAAGCCGAAAATATATTTATGCCTTATGGACTACGCCATGTAACCTTTTTTTCAACTTTTTTTGACAACCCTGTATAACTATAGATAATTCCACTCCAACCTATGTACCAACCATCCTGTACATACGACTGCCCACGGACAAGCATAAATTTGTTAGCTGCCTTCTATAGGACGGAGTAGAATCCATCCCATATTTACGGAGTCAAATCCGTCCTATATTTCAACCATAGTATATAACTCCTTGTGGGCTAGCTAAAATATTAACAAACTTCACGGTAGTATTACTTTTATTAGGCCACAAATACTGTTCAATGACATTATTATTTTTTAAATTTCTCAGGATTGGTGTATACTATAATAGCATTTACCCTAAAAACTTTACACTGAACACAAAGGTTACCAAAAACGTCTGAAGTTCACTCGTTTGTTTCGTCGAAACTAACCGCGTTGCCAAATTGGTACACGAGTCTGAAATATCGCAATAATTGACGTGCATTGGAACTTCGCGGTATATCAGCGTACATCACATTAATTTTGAAAAGTCGTTTTTTAGGGATTTTAACGTATACATAGTTTAAATGGGTACTCATTATTATAATTAACAGCAAAAATGGTAATGTTAGAAAATGTCGCGGAACTATATGTATGACAAAATATATATATATATATATATATATATATATATATATATAGGGTGTAAACGGTTTGAGTGCAAAGATTTTGAGGATCAATACTTCAGGTCAAAACAAATCAAAAAGCTTTATAACATTTTCAGAAATAAACTATAGTTTTGCCAAAAAAAAATGAAAAAGTTAGAAGTTCTGTAGCCTTTATTACAGTGTATAATAGATTATTTCCGGCTTCAAAATGATTGTAAAGCTAAATATGTAAATACTCAATAGCGTATACACCTTTAATAACTGTAGTAACAAAGAAAATTATTATTTAAACTCTAAATATTCTGTTATAATTTGCCCTACGTTTCTCCGATCAGATGTGGCAACATAGCATATACTCAGTACTACAGCTGGCCGCTGCCATGAATGCTTTTTTGCTGCCCGGTTGTTTTAAGAAAGTGAAAGTGATTTTTGCGTGACATTCTACATAGCGTAAGTTATTTGATTTTCATTTTAAAAAATAAAAAAAATGGAAAAATAAATAAAATCTGTTGTGAATTGTGAGTTCAAGTGTATTATTTTGTGACAAACAGTGACAATTATACAATTAGGTAAAGACCTGACATGCTATTAATTTGTGGGGAAAGCAAATGTAATAACAAGAATTTTGAATTTTGAATATTTACTATAAATAATCCGTTTGCTCTATCATAATGACATCCTGCAGGTCAAAGGTTTTTATTTGTCTAAGGTAAGTAATATTAATTTCTTAGTAACAATTATTTCTCGAAGAATTTAACACATAAAAGAACTACATATAAGAAATGTTTTGTTTAATATACTTTGTATCGCATTATTTTTGTATCATAATGTAAACAACTTGATCTTCAACTTAATGCATAAAATAAATCGCCAAATATAAATATTCATTTCAATACATAGATATTAAAAGGGTACATTTTTAAAAATAATATTTCATAAAATTTTATGTACCTAAATAAATCTACCCGCACTCGAAACTATGAAATTATTTAATACAAAAAAATAACAGGTGTTCATTTCGTTGTGGTGACTCATTCCTTTGTTATTCACGCTACAAGCAAATCTGAGTTTTAGCGCGACGTTGCCACATTGACAATAATTTACTTAACATGTATTTCAAATTTTCTTGCTTATTAAGGCCTTTAGACCATAGTGTTATAAGAGGTTGTTGTTTTGTTTGGTGGGTACTATCTGCACCTAAAATATATGCAGTCAAACTATTTACACCCTATATATATATATATATATATATATATATATATATATATATATATATATAGAATTTTGGAATTTCCAAAAATAATGGGAAAGTAGCCAATTTTTTATTGTATAAAGGGCACTAAATAAAGTGTACTCTTTTATTATATTATGAAAGCTTTCGAAATTTATTGATTTCTTCTTCAGTCAATTTTCTGAAAGATTACACAAATTAATAATAGTAAAACTTAATCTAGATGGATAAACCAGACTTACAATATCGAGGTTAGAAAATTATTAAAACAGGTTCTCATTGCAAGTACTGTAGAATGCGTAATGCGCTTTAAACAAACATTACAAACATATATCAACAATTGAATAAAACATTATTGTAACTGGATCACACATCCATTGAGTACAATTTTTAAGATTAAAACCATCACATTTTAAAAAAGTTATGCACAAGCCATTTGTCATATTTTACCAGTGACATGGAACGGAAACAAAAGTCGAGTCTCGGTGTTACAGGACACTAAGATTCTTAGGTCATGGGGTGTAAATACAAAGACATTGAAGGAATTTGTATAGAGAGAGTGTCCAATGGAATACTGACTCGATGATATATAAACACATATACATATACACACACATGTACATATATACAAACATTTAAAACCCAAAAAACAGGGGGAGATATAGCTTGTAAAATTACAGTTAATGTTTATGATTCTTGTCCAACTCAAGTAAATTGCAATATATTGTTTTTAGGTTTTTTATGTCTGTTTTTTTATTGATACTATTGTTGTGTCGATGTATGCAAACCATCTCCAGAAACTGACTTTTGAAGGTATTGGATTCACAAGCTAAAACCCCTGGGTTGTCAAAGTCAGGTGAGTGGTTATTCTTTAAACAATGTTCAGCCAGAGCACAGCTACACTTGTTAAGGCGTATATCACTTTTATGTGTTGTTAATCTGCTTTTGAGGTTTCTTGATGTTTGGCCTATGTAACTAGACTGACAGTCTTTACAATCCACCTTGTATACTACATTGGTCTTTAAAAGTTTTGGTGTCCTATCTTTGACCTTGCTGAAAATTTGACCAACCGTTTTGAGAGCTTTGTGGGCAAACATGATGTTGCGTTCAGATTTAGGTTTTAGCTTGTGAATCCAATACCTTCAAAAGACAGTTTCTGGAGATGGTTTGCATACATCGACACAACAATAGTATCAATAAAAAAACAGACATAAAAAACCTAAAAACAATATATTGCAATTTACTTGAGTTGGACAAGAATCATAAACATTAACTGTAATTTTACAAGCTATATCTCCCCCTGTTTTTTGGGTTTTAAATGTTTGTATATATGTACATGTGTGTGTATATGTATATGTGTTTATATATCATCGAGTCAGTATTCCATTGGACACTCTCTCTCTACAAATTCCTTCAATGTCTTTGTATTTACACCCCATGACCTAAGAATCTTAGTGTCCTGTAACACCGAGACTCGACTTTTGTTTCCGTTCCATGTCACTGGTTAAATATGACAAATGGCTTGTGCATAACTTTTTTAAAATGTGATGGTTTTAATCTTAAAAATTGTACTCAATGGATGTGTGATCCAGTTACAATAATGTTTTATTCAATTGTTGATATATGTTTGTAATGTTTGTTTAAAGCGCATTACGCATTCTACAGTACTTGCAATGAGAACCTGTTTTAATAATTTCTAACCTCGATATTGTAAGTCTGGTTTATCCATCTAGATTAAGTTTTACTATTATTAATTTGTGAAATCTTTCAGAAAATTGACTGAAGAAGAAATCAATAAATTTCGAAAGCTTTCATAATATAATAAAAGAGTACACTTTATTTAGTGCCCTTTATACAATAAAAAATTGGCTACTTTCCCATTATTTTTGGAAATTCCAAAATTCTATCCAGATTCTTAGCCGTTAATTGCTACGTAGTATATATATGTATATATATATATATATATATATATATATATATATATATATATATATATATATTTATAAATATAGATAACAACGTATTTATTACTCGTGCCATGTTCATAAAACGTAAGGATTTCATCATATTTTTTAGACATAAGAGGTGCTAATCTGACAATTAGACAAGAATAGCGGTGTGTTTTGCATGTTCACGTCTTGTTGGCCGCAAGCATTGTTTCCTTATTTCGACCGTTGCCGAAACTGGCGCAACAGTGGCCAACTGCCTGTCCCTAGTGTTGACGAAGTGTTAATGAGTCAGTTGTCGAGAGTGGATGGCCTGTGTCTCACTCATGTGGCCTCTGCTTCTATTGATACATTTGATTTGCGTTGATGGTCATTTCCCAGGTGTCTAGTGGCGTCGAAAAGTGTTGACCGCCTGGCCCTGATCTTATATTGTATATAGGAGATAGTTTTTATTGATTTGTTATTTGACGCAATACGTTTGAGGTTTGTAAATAAAGTGAATTTATCGTACAAGTGTATTTTTAAAAGTAACTGAACTAAGGTATCTAATAATGTGAATAGACAAAGTGAATAATTTGTGAACTAAGCCAGATGAATATGCATAAGCCGAGGTGTCACGATGGATGATCAAACAAACTGCCACGCTGTAAACTGCTTTATAAACTATTTAACAAGAAAAATAATCATAATCTATTAAGTTAAAGAGCTAAAGATGAACTCCAGTTTTGGTGCAAACATCGATCCTTTATTCCACTCTTCAGGTAGATAAGAAGATCTTCTAATTACTCAACTTCATACAGGAATAATGTGATAGATACGTAGTTTATAAATAAAAGCTTGCTTTTAAAAATATTTACATTTATTGTATTATAATCGCTACAATGCTTCTGTTGCAAATGCATTTGAGAATCTTTAATGGTGAAATTATTACATACTACATACAGTTCTGGTGTAGCTCTTGTAATATCCTCTCTGTTATCTAAGGAATTATATTTTTAATTAGTAGTGCAGTGAAAACAGCATGTTTTGACGTTTCCGAGCTGGTATGATTTCCTCTTCATTTTCGTTCCTTATTGCAATGTAACATACATTTATTCTGTTTATGTCGTTCCCCATTTTGGGTTAACTTGGTACTCTTCGTTTGCTCAGAGTTAGGCTCGCTGCAGACGCACAGAAAACAAACGGTATTGTAGCCAAATTTTGTCTGCATACACAGAGATCAAAACCAACCGATTCCAATGAGGGTAGCTTTATAGGCCTACATTCAAAGTTGTTTACTAATAAAAAAGATTGTACAATTTGCTTCACTTTTTGTTTTTTTCGTATGAATTCTTGGTCCCACATGTGTTTGAAGAAGGTTTAATGCACAATACAAAAAACTGTTGTTGTCAATTTTTTATCCCTTAATTAATTTTACGGGTTGTTTAAAGTTGCAAAAAATAGACAAAAATTTAATTTTTGTGGGGTAAGAACTGTTAAGGAACATATTAATTATCAAATCTTTCAGTACAATCCTTCCTAAATTAATTTTCTTTTTAGTCTGTTTTATAGACTGTAAATTCAGTTTGCAATTCGGCATTTTGGTGTTCGGAATCAGGTAAAATATTGTGAGGGAGAGAAATCTCTTCCCCGAATTATACTACTGCGTATCGAACTGACATTCCTTTTAAAATGTTTTTCACAGTGAAACATATAATATATTATAATAAGGAATTAATAATAATATTTAATATTCAATTATATAAATGTTGAAATTCATACCGACTTTTAATATGTTCCTAATATAAATGCAATGTTAACAATAAAAGATAAAGATAATAGCTCAGGGACGACAAGAGATGGCTATCCTAATATGTTTATGGTGTTTGAATGTCATAACAAGATCACTTTTTTGTACTTTCACTCTTATTACATTTTTATGTAATTATTCAATTTATTTTTATAATAAATATATAATGTTGGCAAGTAGTCATTTGTATTTGTCTAATATTTGAGATGCTGTTTTCGAAATATCCTAATTAGTACAGTATAAGATTCATGCACTCATTAAACTTTGGTTTAACATGTTTTAAACAACAACTATGAACAATTGAAAAACGGGCCTTATTTAGAATTTTTTGCAAATAACTCAATAACTAATTATCCAATAGGTTAGATGATCTTAGCTTAGGCTTAGTTAGACTTAGTAGCTATTGAAAATACGTATAGAAGGAACTTACTTTTGACCTAAATAATTTTAAGTGCAGATGTTGAAAAGTTACAATAACTGCCAGAATTGCAATTTTCCAACCTTAAACATCCCGTTTAATTAATTAAGGAATAAAAATTCGTTATCAACAGTTTTTATAAGTTAGCTATATACCTTCTTCAAGAAATCCTATCAAACACTTGTATATATTTTTTGCAAAAATAAGCTTAAATGATTCTAAGTTTGTCTCTGGTATGCGCCTCTGGTATGTCTGAATCATTTATTCCCAGAAAGCTACAGAAAATGGATGGATGGCCACCATTATGCAACTTGGTAGTTAACCGCGGTGCTGTACCTTACCGTTCGTAAGGAGAGGCTGTTAATTCCTGGAAGTGTAGTCTATTTAGGCCCGTTGATGATACTTTACAGATTATATTTCTGAAGGTATCTCACAATGCACATATATCCAGACAAGACTAGAAATAAAGACAGTAGTATCGAACCAAAGATCAGTGATCTTATTATACAGATGTGCAAAATTGCATAGCTGACGGTAGCAACACACAAGCTATTTCGATGCTCATAAACTTCAAAGAAATATTATTGTTAAGGTTTTTATTATAAAAGTGAACATCTTCAATCTGTTTTAAATACTAGCCGATTTTATAAATCTATATTTAACATAAAAATTTCTACATTGTTCTTAAAACCTAATAACTACTAAGAAGTATATCGACGACAGTGACCTCTAGTTTGACTTTCAGCGTTCGTGTACACATTTGCAACCGACTGCGAGGCTAGTATGTTGGGGCTCACTGTTATGTCAGTCTGTACTTCACTATCTCGAAGTGCTTTATTTTGCCTACTCTCAACCCGATGAAGGAACTCACAACAAATATAACCAACACCATCATCGTCCATTAACGAAAACATCCTTGCATTCTCATCTAGGTTTTTATGTTGAGCAAAGGTAGAAAACTGGAGCTTCCTCGATCTTGGGATATCAACTACACGTAAACAATCTTCCTTGATATCTTGGAAAGGAGTATATCTGAGTAATGAATAGAACTTACTGCTTTCTAGGTCAGGTTTTACCGATATCGCTGTTTGATTCTTTTTGTCAGATTTGATATCAGCAAAATGAGTAACTCCTTCAATAATAAATGGGTAAACTCTTATTACGGTTTGCGTGCTGGAATTAATTAAATTCGAATTATACGGATTAACTTCAGATAAGTCGTCATTTGTTGGCGGGGGTGGGTCGGATTTTGACATAATATTGTGGGTTGCTTAATACATTTCAAACTAAGTCGCAGGGTAAAATATTGTACATACCAAATATAATATTTCTTCGGTTGAAAAATATTGCAGGCTAAAATTTTAACAGAACTTGTCATTTTAAATTTGACACATTTTATTAGATACGATAAGTTTATAGTGTTAACAAAAATCAGTGATCAACGTATATTTACTTTTCGTCAGTCAATTTTGAACATAGCAGTTTTTATAAGTAATTTGCGCTGAGAAAGGCTATAGAATCCCTTTTTGTGCATTTGATATTAAGTTGTTATTTTCAGTTAAACAAAAATCCACAGGTGTTTGATTGATTTTTTTATACCGGGTGTTTAAACTTACAAAAATCGCAATTTTGTTAGTTTTTGTAAATTTTCAGCAACTGAATGAAAATGTTTAGTTTCATAAGCAAGTTTGTTTTATATACATTTTCAACTGCTACTAAATGATAGGTTTATATAGCCAATTGGATATTTATTTATTGAGTTATTTGCAAAAAACTCTAAAAACACTCATATTTCAATGGCTTATAGCCATCATTTAAAAAACGCGAAAACTGTGAAACTTGGTAGAAAGTTCCAATTTCATAAAGTAAATAACTCACCAGTATTCTAACTTTATGGCGTTAAAAGTTTTCTCGCAAATATGTTATCCTTTAAAGGGCGTATTATTTTACGTGAAGTTTATAATGTGCTCATTTTACGACAAAATAATTTTACAACCATCTTAAAGGTGCTAGGATCTATCTCATCTTCCAGTACATTTCTTCATCGATTAATTCACTTTTATTTTTTATACTATAAGTAATATTAGTTTGAAGGTCTGTTTTTCGACGTTCGGTTTCAAATATTCGCTTCTCCTAACTTTATTAAACATCGTTTTCTTAAATGTTTCTTACATATATATATATATATGTATAAAGGTATCGTAGTGGCCTCAGAAGCAGGTATACGATATACGTTGTCAGCTCATATATGGCGCTACTACCTCCGATTTTGGAGGTCACAACGATTTGCCTTTATTTGAGAATATTTATGTATTGTATAGTAACAGAATGTAAAATCAGCAAAATTTTAGTGGAGGCTTAAACGCATCTAAAGTATCATCGAGTCGTCCATTTAGTTCAAGGGTTCACCACTGGAGCTAGTGTTGCCTAAGAGTGATGCAACAAGTGAGTTCTGACCTCCGGGTTGTACGTTCGTCGTTGTAACCTTCAAATTTTAGCAACGCTGTGAATTTGAACGGTAACTTGTTATTAGGTCTTCTTCTACTTCTTGTGAAATCGAAAATGCGTAACAGAGCATCCCTGTTACATCTCATATTGAAATTCGCTGTGGGTAAAGATAAGCGATATATTTTTTAATTTAATTTTACAAATTTTCATAATAGTAATTTGTATTTTAGAGAACTCAATGATCTAATTAAATGTAAAATTATTCAGTCGTTTAATAAGGTTTTGGGTCTTTATTGCAAATTTCGATTTCATGGGTTATGCTATTTTATGAAAATATAACTTTTTCGATTTTGGGAGGTATTTAAGATTGTAGATGGGTTAATTTTAGTTGTTAGAAATTTATTTATATAATTGAGGCTGTCTGAATATACGTAAGGGCGAAATCAAAGGAGGGCACATTGTGGAAACAAAAATCCTCTCGCTGTTTATTTACCGTGGTTAAATGAGCTTGAAAGACACTATTATTTATTTCGTAATAAATATCACTTTAAATCTTGAATTATAGTCGTAAATGTTTATCAAAACTACGTGACTACTTCATCTTTAATAATTTGTTGCAGAAATACATAACATTCGTATAATAGAAAACCTAACAATGATCATTATTTTTTTCAGATATCAAATAGAAAATAAATATGACATGAATACTGAAAATACTACTTTTCAAAAAAACGATGTAAACTATATTTCTGCTATACGTGAGTTTTCAAAATCGTTTTAGCGTTTTAGAGCAATCGTGGTTTTTATAGTAGCATTATTTAAAGTAAAGGCATATCTAATAAGTAAAAATATCGTGATACGGTGTTTGTGATCGAACTTCTCCGAAACGGCTCCACCTATTTTCATGATTCTTTATGTATATTTGATAGGAACGACAATAGGTTGTAAAATATATTTCATGTCCATATCCAGAAAAAAAATTGATTGGTAAATATAATTTAAAATAAAACATTTTGAAAAATATATATAACTGACTTCCACCTATAACTAAAAAGCTAAAAATAATTATAACAAAATACAATTCTAGCAAATAAATAACACATTCAATGTTGTTAGGTACCTACCCAGGAAGTAAAAAATGTAAATATTAAAAGGTGTTCATTCTGTACAAATTAATTACGTACCAATCTAATATATTTTTGAAGTCGGTGCCACGCAAATCTAAAATCGTTCATTGCGTTCTTATCTACCAATTCATCAAACTTGATTGTTGCTTGGGACCGACTTCAAAAATATATTAGATTGGTAGGTAATTAATTTGTACAGAATGAACACCTTTTAATGTTTACATTTTTCACTTCCTAGGTAGGTACCCAACAACATTGAATGTGTTATTTATTTGCTAGAGTTGTATTTTGATATAATTATTTTTAGCTTTTTAGTTATAGGTAGAAGTCGGTTATATTTTTTTATAAATGTTTTATTTTCAACTTTTTAGTTTTTTTGAACTCAGGTAGTTTTCATTCTTTATTTTTTATTTTGTATGTATAACCTTAATAGACAGAACCAGGTAACATCGAAAGCCTCAACATTACACAATGATACTTTATCGTTTAAATTGACAGGTCTTTACGAACAAAATGTACTAGTACGCGTTGACTTAATAAACCCAAAATATATTTATGCCTTATGGACCACGCCATGTAACTTCTTTTCAACTTTTTTTGACAACTCTGTTCAACTTAAAAAATTCGACTCCGCCCTATGTACCAACCATCCTGTACATACAACTGCCCACGGACAAGCATAAATTTCTTAGCTGCCTTCTGTAAACTATAGGACGAAGTAGAATCCATCCCATATTTACGGAGTCAAATTCGTCCTATATTTCAACCATAGTATATATTTTTATTATTGCCGGGTGTAACATTAATTCCTCTGCACACTTTATACAACTTCTTATGGGCTATAAAATAAATATTTTTTTAATCACACTGTATAAATATAATTTAACTCCAGCATGTATTTTAACCATCCTGTATATGATTTGTTTACGTCCACATCATATAACAGTTTTTTAATTACCCTATATAATTTTAATTTCACATTTTTTTTTCAACATATTTATACGACCAAACGTCCACTTGACCCTATATTCCAACCATTCTCCGGCCTATATTTCAGTCACCATATAAATGCAACTCCTTCTATCACATTACTTTGTGATTTTGTTTGCTATAACTAAACACCTTGTATATAAATGCACCAATAACATGTTTGAGTTTGACATGTGTTATCACTGAATTTGTTATTAGGCCGGGAGAATGTGACAACCAAAAGCACCGTCTTCGCAAAATGGAAAAATTTGCATTTAAATAGGTATTTGCCTGGTATACAAACAAAACAAGCTTGGTACTCATTGATTTACAGAACCGAAAATACTATGCTTTACTACCTATATGCTTGAGATGTACATAGAAAATTTTCAAATTCGCAATTAAAACTTCCAGTGATTAAAATTACCGCTCTATTACGTTGGAATTAAAATATTTATGAGGAAATGTCCGTTATGTCATTTCGATAAAATTTTAGATAAGAATTTTGGAAGTTTCGGCGATTTTCTGCAAAACTGCAAGTTGCACGTCGCAGAAAAGTATATGAGATCACCTAAGGATCTTCCTTAATAGATTAAACGTTAAAAAACTATACACATCCATAAGGAGTTATCGAAAAATCGACTAAAATATTAGGGATATTGGTCGATTTCCATGCACGCATGTGTTCATTTACAAATTTTATCACTTTACCAATAGAATTCTTTTCCAAAATTTGAAGTTTCACCAATCCGGATATATACTCTATTAAACAAGACCATATTCATTCAAAACGGTGCACCACAGGAGAAGAAATCAGGTAACATACATACAAAAAAAAGTGAAAAAATACGCGACGAATTGATAACCTCCTCCTTTTTGGAAGTCGGTTAAAAAGTCTAATGTCACAATAAATTATAGTTATGAGTTCAGTACAGTGGCAATGATTAAATAATAACATATTAAGAGTCTGAGAAAATTATGTTTCAACAAATGTTGTTGATAAAATAACACAATATGTGTTATAAGTGAACCAATAGTTGAATTAAATAGATACATTAACCCCGAACCCAAGTCCTGAGAAAAGAAACAAAGAGTTATCAAAAGTTAAGGCCCCACAATTTTAAACATTATTTAATAAATTCTTAAATATAAATAAAAATAAAATTTGCACAAAATCTCATGTCACGGTGTTTGTGGTCGAACTCCCCGGAAACGTCTCGACCTATTTTTATGATTTTTTCTTGTATATTTGATATGTATGAGAGTAGGTTGGCAAGTATATTTCATGTCGCCAGCTGATTAGATTGTCCCAATCCAGAAAAACAAGACGTGAAAGTTGTTGTATATACTTCTCTCTCCAAACAAATAATAATGAGTATCGTCATTCTGTAAAAATTTAATTAACTCATTGGGGTCAGGACCGGAAATGTTTTTTTCCAAAAAATTACTATTTTACCGGAAACTGAAATAAAGAATTAAGAGGTTGAGTCCTTTATTAAATGAAGTAATACGTGAGTCGCTATTTTGTCAAAATGGATGAAAAGGGGGTTACTATTGTTTTAGAAAGAATTTAATATATCCGAAATAGAAAGTAATACTGGTGTGAATCTTGATATACATACTCTTCTAAAATCAACAGAGTTTTATCAAACTGTGAACATTCAGGTATACGATAGGGGGCAAACGAAATAATAAAAATAATGCAGATATGAGAATTATAATATTAGTTCCTTAAATGTATTGAGATTTGATTTGTCATTATACGAAAACTCTGTTAGTGCAGGAAGACGATGGGTGTCAGCAATTTTTAAGCAACAAAAAAGATGCAGGCGCGAAAGTTGGTAAACATGCACTTCTCCTGAAATGGCTAGAAATGAATTAATCACTTAGCGATCATCATGTAGCCGATAAATGGAATGTGGAGTATTTATTCATTGCATGAGAGATGATAAATTGAATCTGTTCTTAAATGTTTGCCAGTAGTGAGGGGGTGGGGTTACTATCAGATTTAGTGCAGGCAATATCTTTAAAAATTAGAAAATGCTGAAATTTTCAAATGATAGTTAAGACCTATAAAGTAACAATAAATTCCAAAAAATGAAAATATATAAACCTTCAAACGTTAAGAATATTAAATACACCAAAACATCACAATAATATAAAATTTGACAAAGTTATCAAAGTTATGGTGTCAAAAACATAAATCGAGAAAAATCTAAAAAAACGCCAAAAATAAAGATATGAGTGAAAATACCAACATCATCGTAAATGCAAACGAGACCCAAAAATAGTTAGAAACAATATGTCAATATGTCAAAAATGTGAAAAAATACAAAAATATCAGAAATACCAGAAATAAATGAAACGTCAAAAATGTCATAAACCTCAAAAATATCAAAAAAGTCATAAATGTAAAAATGTATAAAACACCAAAAACGTTAAAAATAGCAATAAAACGTCAAAAAACCTGAAACTAGTTCATATTAAACACGAAAATAATGTGTTTTTAGAACAATTTGTTGCTATATAATGTTCGCCCATGAATAATAATGTTCAAATGGATTTGAAAAAAATCTAAAGATTTAAGCGATGATTATGAATAATGGCAAGCTACGTCGGGCCAGGTGATATTATCTAAACTTCATTATTTATCAAACTGCCTGGGCATTATGAATACTGTTGTGATAATCGAGGGGATGGGAGGCTTGCTCCCGCTGAAGGTAGGTTTTAGCAAAATAAACGCTAAAAAAACTTAGATGCTTGGGAGGGGGGAGTTGAGCCCCTCTTGAATCTGCCACTGGTTGGGCAAAGTATAATACAGATGCCATAAGGGAGGAGGCATACAGGGTAGGACAAACGCCCTGCGATGACTGACTTCTGACTCCAATTGCTTCACTGCTCACTACATCGTATTCCTTATTTCTGTTTACTTACTATTTTGTGTTATTTGTCTTATATCTTTAATTTGACTTTTAACAGCTAAGAACTAGTAGTTTCTAAATGTAGAATATAACATAATCATAATAAGTACAAATTATTAACCTTATTATTTAAATTGTTTGTTTTTAATCATAGGGAAGATGGTCTACAAAACGAAGAAATTTTATGTTTTAAATTTTGATTTCATGTCAGAAAAAATAATGGCAATAAAACATGTTATTTTTTACTTTGACTTTATGTATGGGCTATTTAATGATAAAATAGATATTATGCTTTTGTCAAATCATTTTTCCAAAAGCCCGGGCATTAGGAGTAGTGTCCAATTAATCACTTGGTCCATAACATATACAGGGCTTTCATTTCAAAACTAGTCACCCAAAATAACTTATAAAATATATTTAAAAGAAAAAGAAATAATAACATTTTAATTTATATTTACGGGGGACACATTTTATACGTATCAGTCACCCTGCATTCCAACCCTTACCGGGGGGTGAATATCACTTCTACAAGTTTAAATACACATGGGTATTTTTACAGAGTATTGACCTTAGAAATCGTAAAAAATTAATATTTTTAATTGTAATCATAAAAAAGCATGAGAATAATTACACAGATAAACAAGTAAGACAAAGTCATTAAATGTTTATGCGAAAGATATTTGTGAGTGTAAATGTAACAAATTTATTATTAGTAAGTAGTGGTTGCGTTAAAAACTGACCATCAAATTTCGACTATGTTTTATTCTTTACAAGGAAGAATTGAAATAATATATATTTATGGGAAATAAAAACGCTGTGCACGCAGAACTGCTCATGTTTTTCATCAGAGACATCCCGATAAGAATATTGGGCATTAGTAGGTATGTGTTGGATTTAGTTCATAAATTTCTCAAGGTTAACTGGTTAACAAATATTTCGGTCGGCTCTGTGCATAAAACGTCATGTCTAAATTAATCCGTTCCCTACAAAATACAGCTTTTCAACAGCTTGCTGAGGATGATTATGACAGAAGGTTCTGCGAATTGATGATTCAAACGGCAAATGCAGACTATTTTTATTTTTAATATTTCTTTTTCTGACGAAGCAGGATTTTTATTAAATGGATTTGCCACTAAACAATTGTAGATACTAGAACAATACCAACCCACAAGTTTTTCACGAAGAGAACAACCAACATATTAAACTATAAAATTATAGGTTCTTTATTCGTGGAAGAAAATTTAACTGGAAAATTGTATTTGGACTTATTATTAGAAAATGTGATAAACACCCTTATAACCGAATCTTTAGAAAACCGAATAAATCAAGAAAGAACTTTGTTCTAGCAACAAAGACGAAGAAAAGTTATTTTTTCAACAGGAGGGAGCACCTCCAGATTATAAGCCTTGCCTGTACGAAATTGGCTTAATGAGACATCTCCCGACCTAACGCTCCTTGACATTTTGAACATTTAATTTAAGTACAAGCTAATTCTAACGCTAATACAATATTAATAATAAATACATAGAAAATAATAATTATTTTAAATTGAAAGTTTAAAATTATATTACTCTGTAAAAATAATCTTATTGTAACAAATGATGGTTCAAAAGATTGTCAAAAAGAGAACTTTAAAACAAAATATGACATGGTACCCCTTTGTATTTAAACTTTTAGAAGTGATATTCATCCCCGCTTAGGGGCTGAAACCGCAGGGTGACCGATATCTGTAAATTGTGTCCCCCCGTAAATATAAATTAATGTGTTTTTTGTCTGTTTCTTTTAAAGATATTTTAAAAAATAATTTGGGTGGCTAGTTTTGAAATGAAAGCCCTGCATATTAATCAATGTTTATGTAAATGGCCTATCGACATTCTGCTCGCCTTCGATAATCTAGTGTGGACCACTTTCTGGAAGTCCATGAAAATCAAGGCGAGTATTTTTTGATAATCTCTACTGAGTTGGTATTTGTTACTTTCAGTAAACACTTTATAGACTACCGATAGAAGACTCATCGTGCTCTAACTGAAAATGGATTGTTTCTGCCTTTCTTGTGTGGTATGTGTCTGGTTTCTATATATTGCGAAAATATTTGGGCGATATTCCGACGTTCCATATTGTCTTCTCATTCTTTAAGTTTTTAACCGCTGACTCCACTTCTTCCACGAGAACTTCTGGTTTTGCTTTGGCAGTCATCTGTATTTCTAGAGTGTCAGGAGCTTTATATGGGATATCCTTCTGTTTTACTTCTCATTACTTCCCTAGTACAGTTATTAGTTCTTTCATAGCATTAATACAACTTTTTCGATTTTCAGTTCCAAATTGTACTAGTTTCTCGCTGTAATGGTTGTTACCTTGTTCTGAGATCTTTAAAGAAATTATATTCACCCCCGCTTAAGGGTTGAAACTGTAGGGTGGCCGATACGTGTAAAATGTGTCCCTCCTATATATAAAAAACTTGTTTTTTGTCTTTTTCTTTTAAGGATGTTTTAAAAGTTATTTTGGGTGGCTAGTTTTGAATAGATAGCACTGTATAATGGCAAAGGCAACTCATTAAAAAATAATCCTAGCGATAACAGGCTATATAAATACAACATGTCCCAAAAAAAGGTAAATTGGTATGATCAATAGGAAATACAAAAGTAAATATGGTTTACAAGGCCGTAGCCAGGAGGGGGTTCGAGGTTCAAAACGAAATTTGGGAATTGATCATTAAATTTTAACGAATTAACAAGTTTCTTCATGAAAATATATTATTTTATTCTATACATCTCTTATATACTGAAAGTATACTGAATAGAAAACTAACTTTCGCGGTCCCAATCAGTCCACAATATTAAAAACAAATGGCTAAAGTAATCACCCCTCCCCAAAATATTTTTCTAGCTACAGCCTTGAGAGTTTGTTTAATAAATCCTTACACCACTCATAGTCCAGATTTAGAGGGTTAATCTTTAAAATCCAAAAACGAATATTGTCAAAAACTTCATCACATTACATTTTTAATAAACTTTGAAAGGCAATTGTTGTAAAGAAGCAATTTAAATTAATTCAACCAGTGGCGTACAGTTGGATAGATGGCCCTTTCTTCCTCCCTAACCGTGACACCACTAAATAAAACACAGATTTAGATATATTTTATAATTTTAAAAAGACTGGGACTGAACGATGGAAGCGAAAGCTTGTTACGAAATATACTTCCCGTCGCTCATTACCAATTTAGATAGATTACTTTTTTGGTTGGGCATAAAATGGATTTAAATAGATGGATATGACTATCAATGTACAAAAAACGGAAATACTAAATAAAATATAATGAGGAATGTGATGCTAAATAATATGTGAACTTTAGGGGGTAGTTTTGGTGGTGAGTACCCTTACTGCCTTTGAACCAATTTGTTTACAACCACAAAACAAATTCTATATGTCATTTACAGTCTGTCCTCTATTTAAAATTATTGTGTAAACTTTTTTATTTCTACACATTTAATTACAAGTAGATTTTACATCTCAGATACAGACCATAAATTAAATAAAATTCTAAAATTCGGGCCGTATTTTTCTAATAATTGTTGTAAAATGAACAGAGTTTAGTTACTGTGTGTAACTGCCATAACATCATTCAAATATTTCATGTGTGCTTCGACATTTCTTTATACTCTTCTTTCTTTATATATCTCAAAAATATTTCAGCATTTTAAATTAAATTAAATTTGTTTCATTTTTATTGCTCTGAATTTATTGATATAATGCGCTTTTGATTTTTATCTAAACCTGCCTCATTCATTAAATTATCTGTATTTAATAAATTTCGTTTCAACTTTCCTCTTCATATTTTGAATTTGAGTTTTGTGTTCTCGGTTTAAACAAACCGATACTCTGGAACTAGAAAGCCGGAATCCTTTCTATTTTTAAATTGATTGTTTGTTGAATAATATAATAAATGCATCAGCTACCAACCAATACATTTCATTTTGCATTTTTCGACAATAAAGCAAAACAAACAATATTAAACTTTTTTTCCTTTATAATTTGTAAATTTTTGAGTATATAACAATGCTTCCAAAAGGATATTTGTAAAAAAAGTGAAAAACGTTATAAAATTAATTTTTGTAAAGCATGATCGGAGCATTACTCACAGGGAAAAACGGGAATAACCACTAACATTAATGATATTTGAAAAATCCATAACTTAGGCAGTTTTCAAGCTGAAGCACAGATTATTCAGAAAATAATGGTTTACGGTACTTGTGGACTTTGTCAGATTATTGAGTTTTGCATAATTGCATTATAAACAATTTAAGTTAATTGTATGAAATGAATGTTTGTTAAAACGCAAAGAACATAAATTTAAACCATATTGTCAATAGTAACAAATCAGAAATAATATGGCTAATTGCAACATAATTCTGATTTTAATTGACAGACTACAAATTTATAATCCAAAATTGCAAAACAGCGACACCCAGGAAATAATAAGGACTTAAAAAAAGTAATTATTACGCAATATAAATTGCTGTGTATGCGATCTCATATAGAACAAGTTTGCTGAAAAATTATAAGGCTAGAAAGTATCAGAAATGCATTATGGGATAATTTTAATTCTACTCTCCGGTCCAAGGCATCTTCAATACGTTCTAAGCTAAATGAATTTTGTATGGGTGCCAGTTATTTCTATGCAAGCATTTTAGAAAACAAGATTTACTTATTGATTGTTCTTCGGCTATTTGTCTACTGGATTTGTGAGAATTTTCTTGTAAATCGAGCAAAACATTTAATTGCGTATCTTCTGGAAAATGTTGGGTTTTGTATTGTCTCTTACTACAAAATTCTAGAAATATTTTTTCTATTTTACTTCGCGCCTGTTACTTCATATTAAACAATTCGCAAGCTTGTGTTCGAGTTCTGTTGCCATATCCTGCCATCTTAAAAATTTCTATTCGCTGCTTTTCAGTTAATGCTTTAAAACTTTACAATGGCACTTGACAACTACTTATTTGAAGTAAAATTATAGTACAGTTTATATGGAAGTAAACAATTTTTATAAACTCGATCATAAAAAAGGGTTTCCATTCATGCGACTAAAATAATGCCAACAATTATAAAAACCAAATGTAAATAAATAGGTTCAAACCAACATATACCTTATTTTTACCGTTGTTTTCTTAAGTTTAGAAATAAACATTTTTTTAATAACTGTTAATGAAAAATACTTATGATTCAACGCATAATTCAAAAATAAAATAAAAACAAATATTTCCATTTGAAAATATGAAGTTGATGGTCGCAATTTCTTTCTGGCCCACCCTGTATAAATGAGTTTCTCATCCAAAAATCGCAGTCCAAAAAAAAAACCGAAGTGGCCGAGCGTTTTTCCATAAAACCATCAACTGAATTTTAAATGAATTTGTTCCAACTCACGCTTCCTCACTCTATAATAACATAACTGAATTAAATTGCCCCTTTTTAAACATTCAGGTTTATCATTCCATAAAAAAATCTTAATTGCCACACTTAATGGAAAAAAAAATTAGTTGATTATCATATATTTTTAATAGGCCGCAATTACATAAAATAATAATATTTCTACAGTTGATATCCTAAATAATAAATAGATTTATATCAGTAGTAGGTAAATTATTGCAATAAAATACCTCAGTTAAAAATCTTCTTATTTCTGCAAATTTAAATATTATGTTTTGAAACTTTAATATTTACATATCACATGTAAAGTCGTTACTTGCGTTGGTAGAAAGTGTAGCAAATTCATAAATCAGGCAACACCGATGGAGGTCAGTACAACACCTGAAATGCTCGGCAAATGAATTCCTTACGTATCTTGTATATCTACTACTATATATAAATATATTTATATATATAAAATTTTCAATTGCAAAAATTCTTTCCCCTCTAATGTTAAACCGTTACAATAACTCCCCCTCATCTCATAAATAAAGCAATGTTACAGAAATATCATCTGATAGACCTGGAGGTCAGACAGCCTCTTAAACTGTACGGAGGTGACAACTTAACACGTATATATATATATATATATATATACGTAACCAGATACAAAACCGAGGCCCGATATGTTCAATAGGCCACCAGAGGCCCACATGAAGGGATAGTTTTCAAAAAATATATTTTGATGTTTTGGAATATTTTTAAAACGTTTAATCGTAATTCCTTTAGAGGGGTAAGATATTAGCAGAAATAATTTTTTTTATATATCATGCACATTCGAGTCCATTCGTCAATATTAACACACATGTGAGACCTGCTGTATATAAAATTTTTTTCACTGTATAACCAAGTCCGTGCAACGTTGCCACGATATGCCCATGGGGTGTTAGTCGTGGCCTGTCATCGTTTTTATCAGGCAACAGTAATGTTCTGCACCCTTGTGGTTTCGACCTTTATATATCGAATTTTGATATTTTACTATTATATTATTTAGTTTTGTGATGTTTGTTAGGTTACGGCTGGCTATACAAGTGCAAGTTGTCAACAAAAATTTATTTTTTAATAAAACCATGTTATACTCTTAGAAATAAATGTACCTTATAAATAGTAGTTACGTATTTCTTCATATTTTAGATCAAAACCTTTAAAGATCATATCAAGAGCTCTCTGCGTATTGGAATTTTACCTTGTAACCAAACCAAAATCTTGCTAAACTTTATGAATGGGCGTGTATAATATAAATTATCGGTAAGAACAAATACAAGGATAGGCTATAACAGGTACACAGAGGCGGCGCAAGAAGTAAACTTAATGTGGGCAAAATATATTTCGCGAGGCCCTCTGATGGTGCAAGAAGGGACTATAAAACCAAAAAGCATTTGAAATTAAGATTCGAGACCCTTTACCCCGCGAGGCCGTGGGCGGTAGCCCACACCGCCCACACCTTACCCCGCCTCTGCAGGTACACACCAGAATACATTTGTGTTTTGTGAATTTAAATATTTTTAATCATGTAGTTTTAGCTTTCAAAATAAAATAAAAATGTTGTTACTCAATAGTCTGCTGCATCACTATGTTTGAATAAAAAAAAATTAAATGCTAAATTTGTGTACCTTAGTTGACACATAAAATGTTAATAATAGAATTTTCATACAACCACCAGTTTCAATTATAAATAATAAGTAACTGCTAGGCACATATATACTTTAAATCACAGTATATCTTAAAAGTGGAATAAAATTTCCTTGCAGTTACAGTACATATATTAATATTAAATTTATAGTACACCAAATTACAATATAATATGAATTTATGAGAATTTAAAATAGTAACTACAAACTGTTATCAAAAATTTATCACAGGTAAATTTTTTTCAAAAATGAAGAGCTCAAAAATTGCATTCGATCCTAAAAAAGTTTTGGAACACCGGAAGACTCTATATTGTTATCATTATCATATACTAATATACTGCTATCGCCAAGTGGATGGGTCACCGACTAAGGCCGTATAGCTTCAAATGAAACGTAAGTGAGAAAATGCCCAATTATTGAAAAGGTATGTACCTACAAATCTACATTTTCACATGAGTTGGTTTACATAGTTTTCTGAGTGTGTTTTTTGGAAATTTGTTTTTTCGTGAAAATTCTAAATACAGGGTGAAAATTGCCCATTTACATAGTCTTTATTGTTCTTTAATGTAGCAACACCACAACTCGTCCTTTGAATTCAATAGAAATGAATTCAAGGTTTTTAATTAAATTAACAGCAAATTTGGGGACCAATTATACTATAAATAAACTGCCAAATTTATCTGTAAACACACAAACACGAATGAAAACTATTTCTCCACTAGACATCTACAAATGAACAATGAAATTACGCACTTCAACCTACCGTAAGCCCTCAAAATGTTTTAAATTAATGTTTTAGTATTATATTCAATACATGAAGATAAACATTTCTTTCCCAGATGACGTCATGCGCAAACTTGGTCACATTTGGGAACACAAGTCGGCATACCGTTACAGGTGTATCGTGTGCCCGCCAATACTGCCTTCGAATTCACACGAGGCTTACAATAACCTAACCTAATCTAATCTAATAAGTATTGAGTTTCGACGAACTACCTGTATAGACATTGTGCATATCTTGTTTTTTAACATTCTAGGCTGTGTAGTGAAGTGGTGTTGTGTACTTTAATAATGAATACTGGCTCAAACAAAATTTTGAACAGGGTTTTAAGCCAGCACTTAGGTAAGTCTAATATTTAAATCAGTAACTGAAATATATTAGCTCCCCCTTCATTTTTGTTTTGATCATATAAAGCATGAATACCAAGTGTCGCGGTAGACGAAAAATATTTTTACCAATTTTAAAAGCAAAATATAGGGATTTTTTTCCACAATAAATAAAATTTAAGTTTACTTTTTTATTTTTGGGTCCTATTACTTAATTTAGTATATTAATTATACAATAGAAAATTGTCGACAACGACACAGAATAATCAAACCCAGAAGCGAAACTCTTGTCGGAAACTTTGATGTTTTGGGGTCAAGATTTCGTGACCTTGAACAAAATCGGCCTCTACTTTGACCGTAACGATATCCGGGCGGTAACTTTAAATTAAATATAAGGAGGAATTTGTATTAAAGGTGGAACAACATATTTGAAAAATGTAATTTTGAAAGGCATTTGAAAAAAAAAATAATCAGAAGTCGTGTGAAAATAAAGGTTTGTGTTTATATATTTGTGATATACCAAAAGTTCCACTTCAAATGGTGTGGAAGAATAGGTCCAACTCACAATCTTTTTAAAGTATATTTTCATTCTAAAATTTTTTTTGACTTGTATAGTTACCTCGTTCTGATGCAATTGAAAATCATAAATAAATCTTATGAGATTTAGTGCTAATAAGGCGATCCTTGGACTGTTTTTTTAAACACGATAAATTTCACCTCATAGTTAGAATATGTTTGATAATTGATATCAACGAATATAGACTCTTTATATTCGTTGTTGATATGTAGTTGAATATTGGGTACATGTAACATATTCTTTCTGAATAATAGGATTATTTTTGTGGCTTTTACTCTGAGGATAGCGTACATTCTGGCGGCAATGGAGAGTTTCGCTTCTGCGTTTAATTATTCTGTGACAACGACGACAATTTTTCGTTTAGATGTTATTATACTTATCAAATACATGATAATATGTAGTACACTCGTAGGTAGGGCTGCCACCTTTTTCTAAAGAAAATAAAGTATATTTACTGTTCAAGGTAAAAAAATAAAGTACATCTGAATATAAAATATTTTTTGTTCACATTTTTTCATACATATTTTTGTTACTTCAAGCAACATCAAACAAATATTTGTTATTAAAGAATATTTAAACAATATCTTTGCACTCTATATCTATATTAAGACATACTAATAATCCATTGTTGTTTCTTTGATCCCGCCACTTAGCCTTCTTCAGAGATAAAAATTATCTCTGTAAATGCAGAAGTGGCGAAAATTGACAGCAAAAATGACACTATTCTAAATATATTTATAAAGTCATTACCTCCTAAAAATTGTTGGCACTTCTGTGCAGTTCTTAATAAAAAAAATTGAATGAACTTGCTTTAAATGAATAAATTTATTCATACAGAACATTCATATTAATTTTATGTTTTTGTAGTTTCATAGTTCCAACTATGTGAACAAACTGCTCTTTTATGTTGGTCAATGAAGAGAGTCAATTTGTGTGGCTGAAATCAAACCACTTGTCTCGGTACACCACGACCTTGTCAAAGAGCAATATGAAATGTCTGTAAAAATTCTGACTAACTTCAATTTCTTTAATCATTTTCCAGTTTGATACCCAAAGAATAGATCTTTTCTTTTGATTATTTCTTTCCTAAGATTGTACATAATATTGTATACATCCAAAATCCAGTATCTACAAAAGTGTTTATTGACGAACCCATTTTTAAAAATCGTGCTTCGTCAGAAAAACAAATATTTTCAATAAAATTAGGGTGTGCATTTGCCTTTTGAGTCATTAATTCACAGAACTCTAATCTTTCTCAGCAAGCTGTTGTAAAAGCTGTATTTTATAGGGGAAAAAATTAGTTAGGCATAACGTTTTATGCACATAGCCGGCGGATATATTTGTTAAACTGGAGAGTTTTAGTATTAATGTTTCTTTCTTGTTAAGAATATTATTGTCGAAAATTGATGGTCAGTATATAACGAAAACAACAATAATAATAAATTGTTCACATTTACAGTCGCATATTTCGTAAAAACATTTAAGGTTTTTTTGTCAGTTGTTTAACTGTTAACTGTTTTTATACTCATGCTTTTTTCAATTACAATTCAAAATTTTTAATTTTTTAAGGGGTCTAGGTCATTACTCTGTAAAACATAATCAGATTTAAAAAATGGCGTGTCAAAATATTGGCAAAACAGAGATCGTTAAAAAGATGAAACTTGTAGAAGTGAAATTCACATTCATTCACATTCATTCAAGGCTTTTGTGTTTTGACGTTTTTCGCATTATTGTTCACTAAATAAATAGACGTTTATTTAAAACAGCCTTGGACTCAACATTCGAAGAAGAAAATAAACAATATTTTGTTGAAAAATGGCTGAAACAAATTAATCAATGTAGTAGCCCGAAAGGAAGTGATTTAGAGGAACAACATGATTCAGTTTACTTCACAAAATTCGTAGATCAAATCAAGCAGAAAGTTATTGCTGATACAAGTTCTGAGTCGTCGTCGACAAGTGTTATAAGCGATTCCGTGAAAGATCCAACTTATAAACCTTCAGAGAGCGAATCTTCACTTGTAAGAAAATTTTAGCCATGATATTGGTCAAATATCTAAGATTTTTTAACAAAAACTTAAAATTGTTTTTCTGTGAACTCTTATTTTTGTCGTTATATAAATAAGTATATAAAAAATTGAAAAGGTAATAAATTAAAGAAAATTACTGTAAAATACAGTTTTTTAGTTTAGTCGATTTTGTAAGGCGTAGTTACTATGGTACTAAAGATTAACAACAATGTATTTTATAGGGGTATCCGTATAAACAATATAGGGATACCCTTATAATATCACTCCGGATTTCTCTGCCTTTCATATTACACAAATTTTCTCCGAAACTATTGTACGTGTATAGTGTATAGTGACCCGATCAGGAGTACATATCTTTAATGAAGAAATTTTGATATTAGGGGTAAATCTGGGGGGTATTTAAAAATTCGACCATTCCCCCCTTATCCCCGAAACGACTTAGCCTAAAATATTGAAAAAAAAACGGGAGTATAGAACGTTATCCGAAGTAAAAAATAAGGAAATACCATTAATTTTAATATTGGGTGGCAAATTATAGAATTAAATTAAATATTAAAATTTTATTTTTTTAAACGCGTCATGTAAATCAAGGGGCTCATTCTGACGAACACAAATATATTTTTTTCATATTTTAAAAATAATGAATTTAAAAGATATTAACAAAAAATTACATACATTTACACAATCTCCGAAACTATAAGAAGTAAAATTTTGAAAAAAAATATAGATATAGGGCCTTTTTCATATTTTTAAAATAATGTGTAAAAATTTATTTAAAAATGAACAAAATTCGACCCATTAAGAAAAATAAAACACACATTTTAACAGTAATATTATTTTTTTTCTAAAATTTTTACTCAAACGTTATAGCCTAAACTTAGGGAAAATCCCAATATTAATTTGGGGACTCTCTTCGAGGTGTAATTCTTTTGTACGCAAGACAATATACATTATATATTATATATAACATATATTGTTTCTGGTCAGAGAACCTTCGTCAGTTGCGCTTCCCACAATTGAATGTCCTCTCGAACACTTCTTTTATGTATTTGCTACATTTCGTTAAATTTGAAGACGCGAAATGTAAGACCGACATCTAGGATTTTCGAGAGAATTAGCACACAGTGGTTCCGAATCTGGAGCCGTTCCGTGTAATTGCTGTTCTTCCTTAACTCCTAGGACAGAATGTCTCGATAAAATTTTCAGGTTACTTCACCTGTCAGAGATATTGAATACTCTGTTCAAGGTGTCATTCCTTTGTACGCAAGACAAAATACATTATATATTATATATAATATATATTGTTTCTGGTCAGGGAACCTTCATCAGTTGCGCTTCCCACAATTGAATGTCCTCTCCAACACTTCTTTATGTATTTGATACATTCCGTTAAATTTGAAGACGCGAAATGTAAGACCGACATCTAGGATTTTCGAGAGAATTAGCTCACAGAGGTTCCGAATCTGGAACCGTTCCGTGTAATTGCTGTTCTCCCTTAATGTATATTGTCTTGCGTACAAAGGAATGACACCTCGAAGAGAGTATTCAATATCTCTGACAGGTGAAGTAACCTGAGAACTTTATCGTGATATTCTGTTCTAGGAGTTAAGGGAGAACAGCAATTACACGGAACCTCTATGTGCTAATTCTCTCGAAAATTCTAGATGTCGGTCTTACATTTCGCGTCTTTAAATTTAACGAAATGTATCAAATACATAAAGAAGTGTTCGAGAGGACATTCGATTGTGGGAAGCGCAACTGATGAAGGTTCCCTGACCAGAAACAATATATGTTATATATAATATACAATGTATAAATGCTGTGGGATAATGTATATTGTCTTACGTACAAAGGAATGACACCTCGAAGAGAGTATTCAATACCTATCTCTGACAGGTGAAGTAACCTGAAAATTTTATCGTGACATTCTGTCCTACGAGTTAAGGGAGAACATCAATTACACGGAACGGCTCCAGATTCGGAACTTCTCTCGAAAATCCTACATGTCGGTCTTACATTTCGCGCCTTCAAATTAATTTGGGGGTCAACTTAGATATTTAAATGAATAACACAACAGATTATCAAGATCCCCAAAAGTGGTATGGAGTGCTTAATATCCGAGTCCAACTTGCACTTTACTACATTATTTTAAAATTAAAACGAAACTTCTAAATGCTGTGGAATATTTTTAAATGTGTTTGTTGTTATACTGTGGTTTTATTGAATTTTACGCCACACATTTATTTATTATCATACTAATATTGAAGCTATTCTGAATTTTTTGAGGTAGTGATAAATTAAAAAAAGCATCTCATATGAAGAAAGCGAAAACATTTTGGAACTAACTTTATACGCTGTTCAGCTAATTCATTATTAAATTGAAACGAAATATAAACAACAATATTTTATTTTTTTTAATTAGAGCTGTCCTTCATATTTTCATATCCTTCTTAGTTAAAGGTACCCCCTTCAAGGAATACGAAAAAAATAAGTACCCAAGAAACTCATTCTGTAAACCTTCACGCAGAACATCTCGAGACTCCTGGAAACAAGAATTTAGAGAATTGGAATGATGCTTTGAATAATGACATTAAGGACGGTTCTGGATCAGGAAGCGAAATTATTAAAATTGCGAATAAAGTAAGTAAGCAATCCCGAAAAAAAGTAATAATTTCCAAAAGTATTTAGCATTGATTTAATAATTAATGGGAATAGTCAATAATAAATCCAAATTAATTTCACTCTATGATATCACTTTGATAAAGGGATAGGAGATGCATAAAAAAGTGAAAAACAAAATAATAATGCACCTTTTAATTTAGTAAAAAATTAAAAGGTGCATAATAATTGAAATTATTAAACACAAAACATGTTTTTTTACATGCTTCATATTGGAAACCCAAACTCAACTTGCTGAATGTATTGCTAGGAACTTTTTGGGGGATTCTTTTATAAAAATATGTTTTGGGTTCATTAATGAATAATGAATTTGAATAATTATACATATAATAAATGATGCTTATTTTTAGATAATCGTCCAATCAGTAGAGACGGTGAACAAGAAAAACTATAACGATAGAAAAAAATATTGTTTTTATTGTGACAAGGACGTCACACATTTTGTAAGGCACATTACAACATGGCATGCAACTGAAATTACAGTTAAAAAAATTGCATCGCTTCCCTCTAAATCCAAAGATAGGAGAGATGCTATTGCTTGGATGGAACTAAAATTCTACGTAAGTGGGTCAAGACATGTGGAGTAGAAAGACCAAACAGTATAAGCGCTACAAAACTGAGAAAACACCTTGCAACTATTACACAGTTGCTACAATTTAGTGAAAAAGACCTTGAACAGCTGTCCCGATTTATGGGTCATACTCTAAAAACTCACTGCGAAATTTATCGATTAACTGACGACATGTATCAAACAGCTAAGGTTTCCAAGTTATTACTTTTAATGACTGAAGGCGGAATAGATCAGTATAAAGGAAAAAAATAGATGAAATTGAATTGGATTTAAGTCCAATTATCGAAATGGAACACTGTGTAGTACCTGAAAATGGGGAAGAAGTTACTGAAAGTACAAGTCAATTAAGTACTGAAATACAGCCAGTACTGAAAAGACAAACTAAAGCTAAACAGACTTGGACATCAGAAGAAAAACTAGTTATTGCTAAATACTTCTCCGATCATATAAAAGAGCAACGAGCTCCTAGAAAATTCAAAATTGAGAAATTTAAAAATTCTAATCCTCCAATGTTCGAAAATAGGAAGTGGAGCAGCATTAAAGCTGGAAGGAAACTTAAATATTAACTATTGATTTTCTTAAGTTCAAATTAATTCGTTAAGTTAATAATTGTCAACATTTTTCTGTTTATGAATAAATATTTCCAAGATCACATTTGTTCTTACTTTCCAAATTTTAAATTCGAAATTAAAATAAATAACATTTTTCTTAGCCATAGTGTCAGAATCTTCGACTTGAAATATGTAATACATTTAGATAAGATGGTTTATCTAAACACAAAATTTAATTCACAAGATACACAAATATTTCTGTGGGAAGAAGGTGACATTTTTGCAAAATATATGATATCTCAAACATTAATCCTACCACAAAAAGAAATTCTAAAGACCTGAAATAATGGAAATATATAAGATACTTCAAACGCTTGACTAAAGTGCTGAACAGGCAAGCTTTGGAAAACAGTATAGCTTATATGACAGTGAGAATGACAATCCATAAATTAGTCGAGTACAATTAGACGAAACGTTTACTTAATGATCATAGAATCAACATCTGGACAAGAAACAACAGAAATAAAAATTATAAAGGTAGTGTGCTAAGAAATGAGGATAAAAAGTGGACATATAATCGTTTGGGGAGATCTGGGGGAACCTAGGTTGGGATGAAATGTCATTGTAAAAAATCTGCTAGTTTCTGCTTTCTGTTCGAATTTTTTCATATTTTTAATTTCAGTTTAAATATATTACGTTACTCATTATTTTCCATTCGTCCAAAAATAATAGATAATCGGTGGAAATTTGTTTGAATCAAAAATTAGTCAGTATTTGTATTTGCTTCACTTGACTTCACTATACTAGATTCTTAGAGAACTACATCAAAGCAAGCCGCCGACCTGGATGTGTCAGCCGAACATTTCGGATTCCCCGAAGTATCGGATGAATGCCGATTCCACGAATTATCGGACGAATTCCCGTCACAATATATTTCGTATAAATATGCCATTACACAAAAAGCAACATAATGTAACTAGAAGTACAATCACACTACAATAAAAACTTTTAGATTTTTTAATTCTTCGACAAATGCATTTTTTGAAGAAACAGTATTTTTTCCTGGAATGCATATCGACATCATAAAACAATAACCTAAAATTTAAGACAATTTCTGAATATTGAAATTAAGTACTGAGATTATAGGATTTTTTTTAGCTTCGTCAACAAACTTTTGAGGCAGGGATGAAATATAAATGTCAGTAGAAACGCTGAAGTCCAAAGTCTTTAAATACTTAAATAATTCTCATTACCTACATCATTTTTCAAAATTCCTTAATATTAAACCTTTTATCGTTTAAATAATGCTATTATGTTGTCGAACAGTCATATACTTGAACATTTGTAAGTAAAACAAAATTGTGAAAATCTGAAAGTTACCACCGACGAGCATAATGAACGAGTACATAAATCTGGCAACACTGTTGCGGTCTAGGTTATACCGCTACACTACATATTACTGTCTATAATGGCCTTAGTTGGTCGGAATACCAATTGGCTTGGAATTACTTTATTTTTCAGGTCCTATACAATTTTTTCTGGGAGCAAAATATGGTTTGTATATAGCGATTTCCAATTCTAAGTACAACGTCTTTATACAGTATTATACTTCGTCTAAGTTTGTTAGAAATATGTCGTTTGGCCTGCCTTTGATAGAAGGGTGTATGTATATATATATATATATATATATATATATATATATATATATATATATATATATATATATATAGATTTAGATTTCTTTATTTGACTACGGTACATATTAAACAATGTTTGTAGCAAGTCCAAAATACACTCTTAGTGAGAAAAAAAATCACAATTAAAATAATATAAATATGAAATACATGTTAAAAATAAGAACAGATATAAACAATTAAAAATTAGATACTAAAATTCGGGGAGCACATTTTGTGGTTCATGTAATCACCAACTGAGTAAAAACAAAACTTTAGCAGGTAGTTCTTCAAACTCTTTCTAAATTTATTTAAGCTCAAAATTTTTAATTCTTCTGGCAAGATATTGTAAGCATTGTAGTTTAGCCAGTTTTTCATTGTCTTATTTAATCGAACACGGGTTGTTCGAAAATTTCCTGCTTTTCTCGTACGATATTGATGTACATCAGAATGTTTAGTCAAAACATTAATGTTCTTGTGTATCTCTAGGAGCACGTGAAACAAATAAAAGGAAGGCAATGGCAAGATGCGGAATCTCTGAAATAAAGGTTGACACGACTCACGAACTCCAGCTTTAGCCAGTATTCTCACTGCTCTTTTTTGTAACCTGAATATAAGAAGAGCATTTGACGAATTTCCCCAGATCATAATTCCATAATTGATATGTGAGTGAAATAGTGAAAAATATGCAGTTCTTAAGGTAATATAGTCTGAAATATTTTGAAGGTGACGAAGCAGAAAGAGTGAACTCGATAATTTACTTCTTAAGTGGTCTATGTGAACATTCCACGATAAGTTGTTATCTAAATAAATACCTAGTAATTTTACTCTAGCTGTATCAGTATTAGAAGTGGTTGAAAACATAAGACTTTGTGTTTTTTCCTTGTTAAGAATGAGTTTATTAGTACTGACCCATTTTTCAGATTTTGCTTCTATATCGTCCGATAGTTTAGTGAGATTAGCTAAATTGGTGTCAGAATACACAAAACTCGTATCGTCTGCAAATATAAGAGATTTATTGGGACGAATAAAATTAGGCAAATCATTGATGTAAATAATGAACAGTATTGGTCCAAGGACGGAACCTTGAGGAACACCGTGTTCTATTGATCTAAATTCAGACGTATTATCATTGTAAGTGACGGCTTGAAAGCGATTTGTCAAGTAAGTTTTAAATATGGATAATGAAGATCCTCTAACTCTGTAGTAATTAAGTTTAGTTAGTAAAATGTCATGCGAGACACAGTCAAAGGCACTCAACCACTCCACTCACAACACTCAAAACTGCTTGTGTTGTTGAACGATTTTTCATAAATCCATACTGGGAATTATCTAGAAAGTTATTTTCCTCAAAATAAGAAACTAAACGATGCTTGATTAATGTTTCTATTATTTTGCTGAAAGTAGATGTAATTGATATTGGCCGGTAGTTATCTACCAAAGCAGTGTCACCTTTCTTATGTAAAGGAATCACTTTTGAAAATTTAAACGAGTCGGGAAAAATTCCAGTGATAAAGATGGAGTTTATCAAGTTGGTCAATGGTTTTAATATGATAGCAAACGTCTCCTTAATAATGATACTACTGATTTCATTCGAATCCAGACAACCAGAGTTTTTTAAACCACGGATTGTGTTTGCAACTTCTTCGTTCGTGACTGGTGTTAAGTAAAAAGAGTGACTAGGACAAGGAAAATTTCTGAAATGCAATTAATCTTGATCTGATATGGCTGGTAAAGACTTTATTATATTTTCAGCAATACTAACAAAAAAATCAGAAAATTGTTCTGCTGAAAGCGACCTATCAAGTGAGGCATTTATATTGATTTCTCTGTTTTTATTCCTTTCGTGATTTATTATATTCCAGCAAGCTTTTAGTTTATTATTTGATAGAAGAAATAAGTTCATTATTAGCAATTTTTTTACAAATTTGCAAATCATGTTTGTATCGTTTTTTATAAATATGATAATTAGTAACGAACACTTGTTGATTTCTGACTTCGGAAATAACTTTTAAGGTGGCTAACGTTTTTCTCATATTTCTAAGTGAATCATTAAACCAATCTACAGGACAATTTTTCTGTTTAATTGGTGCTTTCTTCATGCGAAAATTACTACATATTAAATTGGAATAAGTGTTTGTTAGGAACGATGCTAGTAAATTGACATTCTCATTTTTTCAAAAAAATCCCAATTTACATTTAATAACGAGTCTTTCAATTTACGAAGTCCTGATTTTGTATGATTCTTTTTTTGGATGAGTTGTATTCGACATCTGCAAAACGTCAAAAATTATATATTGTGCACGATGATCTGAAAATCCAGGTTCAAACACACCCGCTCTAAATAATTTTGTATCTAAATTTATAAAGATATTATCAATGCAAGTGGCACTCGATGATGTTATTCTTGTATATTCATTTATGCAAATGGATAAGTTAAAAGAATATAGTAAGTCCTTCAGCTCTTTCAAAAATGGAGAACTTATTTTAAAATTAATATTAAAATCACCCATAATTATACTTCTACTCTTAAATTTCATAACACGATTTAAGACAAGCTCAAATTTCTCTAAAAATATATCAAATTTTCCTTTTCTAGATCTATAAATCGATATGACAATAGTTTTTAATTTTACTAATTCGACTCCACAAAACTCGGCATTTTGTTCTGAATTAAATTCGTCTAAATTTACATGCTTAAATTTTAAATTATTTTTTACAAATATTGCCGTACCACCCCTTTCCTTTATCTTCCTACAGCAAAAGTGTGCAAGAACATACCTATCAAGATTAAGATTGACAAGATTTGCTTCTCTCAGCCAGTGCTCAGAAACACTTACAACATCATCACTGGGTGTTAATATAGATTACACTCACTGAATTTTTACAGTTCATTAATTTTAACAAATAATCATCTAACTTATTGTTGTCCGTTTCTGTTACTGTTATGCATTTTCTTTTGTCGTATTGTTCACCATAAAATTCTCCTTCTTTTTCAAATTATTTTTAAAATGGAAACGCCTAATCACAGAACCTTTAGGCCAAATTAATGGATTATAAACCTTATCCCAATTTTTCAAAGGAAATGAAATTTTGTGCGTTGAGGAACATTCTGTTCTATTCCACTCCTCACATTTAAAAGTTACATTCGGTGATATATTTGATAAGAACTTTCTTAAATCATTTACCTTCATTTCCGGTGAAATACGTGAAACATGTAAATGTCCCACTCTTGGTACAATTTTAAAATTTTTGTCGTCATTGTTTCCAAATATTGCATTAAATTTATGGGCGTTGTTTTTATTTGGGGAATTCCGCAAAGAATTCCCATACGTTTTTATCGGCAGGTGCTTATCACTTTGTGTACCAATTTCTTTGCCACAAATATTTTTTGTTTCTTCTGGGTTACTCCGATTTATGTTTTCAATTTTTTTAGTGGAGTTTAAGGAATCTGATTTCGCGGTGTTTGTTGGATTTGAGTTCTTTCTAGTAGATGGTGCTACTGATGTAGCATGTAAATTAATATTTACTTTTTCTTTTAATAATTAAATTAACGATTGATGATCTTCACACCTCTTTTCTAAATGATAGTTTAGCTTACTCACGATCTCTGTTTCCATTCAATCGTTTTCACTTGTAGTAGATAATTTGACACATCGTGTACAGGTTATGTCTTCGTCAACATTTTGAAATGTTACACTTCTACGTGTAACTATTGCACTAATTTTATTAATATAGTTTGTCAATATAACATTAGTTGTCGTCACTGGCACCTTAAAACACAAAATTATGTCTATTAACTCGTTCTTTTTCAACTTATTTAACTCCGACGTTAACAGAGGTATATCAACACCCGCCATCTTGATGCAAGGCAATATATATATATATATATATATATATATATATATATATAAATTATATATATATATATATATATATATATATATATATATATATATATATGTTTGAAAACAAGTTGGCACGGACGGAACTATCTGTAGCTCTCTTGATGGTCCGGGTGTTCGTTCGTTGAAAGTTTTTTTTCCTGTAAAGGAACGATCGCCTGACGTTTCGCCAAAATCTCACTTGGCATTTTCTTTGCCCCGCCATCGATTGTGTTGAGGGGGCGGTGCTGTTTGTTTTGATTGGGTGACACCATTGCGTTGTCGCAAATTGTACCGATGACGTGGTTCTATTTGTACCGATGGCGGCCGCAGATGTTCGTTAGAAGGGTGGGCGTCCTGATTGTTAGCTACGAGTGACGGAATGCAACATTGAGGTATTGTTGCGCTCTCTTTTAATTTGTTTTTCTTTTCCCGTAAGATGTTCTTCCAAGCTTGATGCAGGTGTAGAGCTTCGTTACGGTTACGGTTACCTTGCGGCGGATGCGAGCAAGCATATGTAGGTCAAACAAACCGTAGGATCGAAGTCCGAATCGAAGAGCACAAACTCAGCATACGAAACAAGACCACAACCTCGGCCCTGTTCCAACCTCAACAGCAAACAGGACATAGAATCAACTTTGAGGGCTCTAAGCATCTGACAACAGAAAACAACTTCAAAAGAAGAACAATTAGGGAAGCTATAGAAATTGAAAAGGAAGGAGAAATCAATAACCGTAAAGAAGCTCTACACCTGCATCAAGCTTGGAAGAACATCTTACGGGAAAAGAAAAACAAATTAAAAGAGAGCGCAACAATACCTCAATGTTGCATTCCGTCACTCGTAGCTAACAATCAGGACGCCCACCCTTCTAACGAATATCTGCGGCCGCCATCGGTACAAACAGAACCACGTCATCGGTACAATTTGCGACAACGCAATGGTGTCACCCAATCTAAACCAACGGCACCGCCCCCTCAACACAATCGGAGGCGGGGCAAAGAAATAGGAGGGGACTCGGGAGATAGCATAAATAGCGGCGCGCACATATCGGAGCTCACTTCCACTTCAGACGCCACGGAGAGCAGAAGTAGTCCGGAAAGGTCCGAACCTGCAGCCACCCTTCGTGTTGGAAGAAGAGGAAAAGCCTCATGAAAATGCCAAGTGAGATTTTGGCGAAACATCAGACGATCGTTCCTTTACAGGGACAAAACTTTCAACGGGCGAACACCCGGACCATCAAGAGAGCTACATATATATATATATATATCAAATTTCATCTCGAATTATATGCAAACAACTTCCCGGAAACCTACACGAGTCCGTTTACCCAGTAAAATCGCTGACTTACATCAACATTTTTGTCAATGTTATAAAAGCAACTGGAAACGTTCTCGTGTTGTCATTCAAATATTATCACTTTTAGTATTAAGTTATTCAAGTAGTTAATCATTTTAATTTGTGTATGTTTTAAATAAATAATCTTTTTTTAAAAAGTGATTTGAATCAAAGTGAATATAAAAGTGGCGCAGTCAGTAGGATATTCCAGACACAGCTAGAACACGAAGATTTCTAACTAGTTGTGGTGGTTTCCAAGCCTTTGCAGAATACCTACTTGAAAAGGACAACAACTACCAAGTACTAGCAAGGGAACACGCAACCAGGCTAACCAGTGCTAAGTAAGTAAGAATCATAAAGTAACTATTTTATTTTGAATGACCACCAGTTCTTTCATTTATATATTTTATTCCTCATTACTTTACCTTCCCTAAATAATTTTGAAACTAAATATTTTACATTATTGCATTATTTTATTATTTGGAACATTATTTTAAACATATTTTACCATTTATACATTCCCATTTTGATTTTGCAACTCCTACATTAAATATTACTCGATACTGATTTGATAAACAATATATTTTCTACCATTTCAAGTTATAACATATTTATACATTCCTATTTTGAATTTGAAACATTACTTAGTATTACATTTTGATAAACAAGATATTTTCTACATTTCCAATTAAAAATCTCTACCTCAACAATTAATTTTTATTTATTGTGCGAATTTATAAATCTTTCATAATGACAACTACTAGACAAGCAGCTACACCAACCGTAGAACCCTATAAGCTATCGGAAATATTTGCCATAATTCCTGAGTATGATGGTAATCCGATATTTTTGAATACTTTCATATGCTCCTGTAATACTGCTTACAGCATGGCAACGGATAATCAGCAAGTATTGCTAATTCTCCATATAAAAAATAAGTTACGCGGTAGAGCGGCTGAGTTAATTAATTCGCGAAACCCTAGTCAACTAGCCGAAATTCAAACCCTCCTAGAAAATCATTTTGGAGATCCTCGGGATCTCTCGGCTCTCATACAGGATTTGCAAGGATGCGGCAAACTCCTAATGAATCCCCCCTCACTTTCTCTGCTAGACTCCAGACGCATCAAGCGAAAATGCTAGCAGCTATAAACAAGCAAAATCTAACTATTAAAGAAAAACAAGCACAGATTGACTTAATAGAGTCAATGGCTTTTAATAGCCTCCTCACGAGTTTAGAGCCCAAAATTGGTCAACTCGTTCGCGCTAGCGACCCCTGCAGTATTCTTACTGCCATTTCCAGAATTAAACGAGAACTACAACTATCACATTTAGAAACCCAGAAATTTTCAGGTAATAGAAGCTTCCAACAACCCTCTCGTAAACCAAATAACGGTCCACCTCCAAAACAATGTTCTTTTTGTAAACGGATGGGCCATTTGAGCAACGAATGCTTATTGAGAACGAGACAATTTCAACACAACCCGAATTCCAATAAGAACTATTCGAATTACCGCCCTCATTTTTCCAATCAACCTGCTAATCAATCCACAAATGTTAATCCCAGTCAACAATTTTCACAGCAACAATTTTGTTCGTCTATCAGTAGACAAGCCCAAATGTCTGGCAATTACAGACCGAACCCGAGTTTCTTTAAACATCAACAACACCAACAACCAAAGACTCACCACCATATGACAATGACTATAACTATTCTCAAAGCGAAAATCAATACGACCCTTTACCCAATGAGTACGGAAACGTACAACAATATTACCCTAACGATTTGGAACAAAACGGTGAACCAGAATATTTCAACACCGAACAGTTCAATGAATATTTCCCTGACGAACCTGATTCTTCTCAACTAAATTTTCAGTTGACCCCTGCTCAATCAGAACCCCCAGACCACGAAATTTCAGAAATTCAGACCCAAATTCAGACAATGAATTTGGACGACTTCAGCCCGAATGTCAACTTCCCAGAACAGAACTTTCTGTAAGACCCCTTCTCTCCGTCAACACGAAGAATCTTTATTATATTACTGATTCTTCAAACACTTATAAACATCTTATCGATACGGGTGCAGGACTTTCAATCTTCAAACCTGAAACCTGCCAACGCTTCAAACAACGGTTCCCTGAAAATGTTATCATTCAAGGCGTCACAGATGAGAAAATTCTCATTAATGAATCCACCCTAGTGCCTTTTAACATCTCCGACCCACATAAGGTGTATATTTGTAATATTGATATTGAATTTGATACGTTATTAGGTTCAGACTTCCTGGAACACTATAACTGCATCATAGATTTCAATAAGAAACAACTCGTTACAAATTTCAAAACTCTGCCACTATTCAAAGTTACGGATGATACGATCATGCGTAATAATAATTCTACATCTTCAACTAGATATATTCCGGTCAAGACAATTACCTTGGACTCTCCAACTGAGCAAATCTGTAAATTGAAATGTAACCTCAAGAATACAGATGCTATTCTCGCTTCAATCGAAATTGAGAAAGTTCGTCTCCCGAATGCCATAGTCAAAATCAATGAAAATGGTGAATTCCTAACTTCCGTTTTGAACGCTAATGCCATTCCCAAAACCATCAATTTTGACAAACTCGATTTAGAACCAATACAGAATTTCACAATAAACACCTTCTCTGAAAACGAAACACGTAACCTAACCGAGAATGACAGACAAATGACGATAATGAACCAGCTTCGTTTAGAACATCTCAACGAGGAAGAATCTGAATTAATTTCAGAACTTTGTCTTGAATACTCTGATATCTTCTATTTAGAAGGCGACCAACTGACCTTTACGAATGAAATTAAACACTCTATAGATACAAACAATGCGAAACCATCTTTCACAAAATCATATCGATACCCCCAAATCCACAAACAAGAGGTGAAAAGCCAAATATCAAAAATGCTAGATCAAGGGATCATACGCCCTCCTAACTCCCCATGGTCATCCCCTGTATGGGTAGTTCCTAAAAAATTGGACGCTTCCGGAACACAAAAATGGCGTGTCGTCGTTGACTACCGGAAACTAAACGAACTGACCGTAGACGACAAGTACCCTCTTCCGAATATATCTGACTTACTCGACCAACTCGGCAAATGCCATTATTTCACCACTCTCGACTTAGCTTCTGGATTTCATCAAATTGAAATCGACACCAAAGACATTCCCAAAACTGCTGTCACAGTCGACAATGGTCACTATGAATTTGTTAGGATGCCTTTTGGTCTGAAGAATGCTCCATCAACGTTTCAACAGGTTATCCAAAACGAAAGATGTTTAGTCTACATGGACGACATCATCGTATATTCCCCGACAATTCATGAGCATATAGCCCGTCTCACCGATGTTTTCAAAAGACTACGAAAGGTCAATCTGAAAATACAACTCGACAAGTGCGAGTTCCTTCGCAAAGAAGTCGCGTATCTAGGCCATCTTATAACTCCTGAAGGCGTAAAGCCAAATCCCTCAAAAGTCGATTGCATTCTCAATTTTCCCCAGCCAAAAAAACCAAAAAGACATTAAATCATTTCTAGGTTTTGCTGGCTATTTTAGGTGGTTCATTCCAAACTTCGCTAAAATTTCCAAGCCACTTACAAAATTACTTCCAAAAGATGTCCCCTTTCAATTTGACTCACAATGCGTTAAATCTTTTGAACAATTAAAAATTGCTCTTACATCTACCCCAATTCTCATATACCCTAACTTCGAGGAACCATTTATTCTCACAACTGACGCCAGTTCTTTTGCTATCGGCGCAGTTCTTTCTCAAGGTCCTATAGGTAAAGATTTGCCCATAGCCTATGCCTCGAGAACCCTTTGCAAAGCTGAGACTAAGTACTCTACCATCGAAAGAGAACTTCTTGCTATAGTGTGGGCTGTTAAGCACTATAGACCGCTAATTTTTGGACGTAAGTTTCTACTTCTGACCGACCACCGCCCGTTAACGTGGTTATTTTCAATCAAAGACCCTGGAAGTAGACTTGCCAGATGGCGCCTCAAACTCGAGGAGTATGATTACCAAATAATCTACAAGCCCGGCAAGGTAAATAAAAATGCCGACGCTCTCTCTCGCATTAAAGTTAACAACTTTAATGAATACGTATCCTTTCAGACAAACAATCATCTAACACAAAAAGTCCCATTAACTTCCATCAAATTTCTAAGGAGTTCAGAACTTTTGTAGAGCGATACCAGACCGTCTCACTAATAGACTACGACAAAATTCAATTTTCTAACTGCCAACTATTAGACAGAGAAAACAAAAACATTCTTGTATTCCCCCAAGGTTCTCTCATGAAAGATTTTCACCCCGACATCATCGAGGACATTTTTGAGGAAAATGCCGATTTTCACACCCCACGAATAAACGTTTTTGCAAGCAAAAGTGTCAGAAAGAGACGCTATCTCATCGTCCCTCTTCCTTCTGACCCCGAAGTAGTTAACGAGATTCTTTTCGCATCTTTATACAATAGTAGAGATGTGTTTACGGAAAACGAAATATACTGTGTTGAGAATAACATAGATTTGCCCATTCTGGAAATGCTTTCGTTCATCTTTTCCGAAATCGATTTAGAATGGAAAGTTTGCCAAAATATCGTCCAAAAGGTTGCGAAAGATCAAATACCTATAATTCTCGACCAATTCCATAATGGCAAAAATAATATACATCGAGGTATCAATGAAACTATCCGCAGAATAAAGGAAAAATACAATTGGCAAGACTAACTAAAGACGTTGACAATTTTATCAAAAACTGTCAGACTTGCCAGAAGGCAAAAGTTTACCGAAAAAATCTCGATAGCCCTCTCGTCATCACCGAAACTCCACGGACACCCTTTGAACGTGTCAACATCGACATTCTCGAAGTCCCGACAAGAAACTATGCTTTAACTATCCGGGACGAAGTAACAAAATTCTCTCAGGTCTACCCCATAACCGACAAATCCGCAAAAACCGTTGTTAGTACTTTACTACTCTATTTCCAACACTTCAGTACCCCATTACGAATACATTGTGATTATGGCAGGGAATTCGACAACGCACTAATGAGAGACTTGTGTAAACTATTTGACATCAAACTATCCTATTCTAGTGTGGGACATCCCCAGTCAAATGGTTCATTAGACCGATTCCACTCGACCTTATTAGAGATGATTAGAATCCATAAACTAGAAAATCCTGACGAACACCCTTTTAACATCCTCCCTTATGCAATCATTGCATATAACAATTCTGTAAACAAAACTCATGGATTCACCCCTTACGAACTTGTTTACGGACATACTTCGAGTAGGACTCCAGAAACTCTCTACAACCAACAAGCCCTGATAACTAAGTACATCAGAGATCTCAATAATCGTATCTCTCACTATTATAAAATTGCTCATTGAAAGAACGGAAATCCAAAAACATAAAGCGAAAGTCAGATTTGATGAACATGTTTCTGAAAATCTCCCTAACTATCAAATAGGCGATAAAGTCTATATTAAAGAATCCCAGATCAAGGACAAACTCCAAAATAAATTCAATGGTCCTTTCGAAATCCTGGAGATTCACAGAAACTCCGCAACAGTACTAAACCCTAAAACCAACCAAAAATCAAAAGTAAATTTCGACCGAATGAAACCGTTCTCAGAAAGTTAATTTCTGTTTCAGGTTTTGCCTGCTGTTCGGGTCAGCAGTAGCCCAATTTCACATACAACCAATAAACAATACTTTAGGTATCTACTTCTATAACGAAGCAGAAATAACTGTATCCAATGATAAATGGACACTTTTAGTCCACAGAAACATTTTTGCACTGGAACAAGTATTTACAACAAATAACACAATATTACAAACTGTTAACTTCAATTCTTTTGGGAAATTACATGTAAAAGTTGACGTTTTTGGGCTCAAAGTGTTGCTTATCTTCTGTCGCTGTTCAAATTGGCAATATTTAGTTGTTGCAGTACAAAAATTGTTTTAAAGAAAAAACATTAGTATTTCTTTAATGAAAATGACTATAATATAAAAGATTTATAAGAAAGTCAATGTTAAATTAAACACATATTATTGTTTCAAATATTAATAAGTTATACCAGAAAAGTTATTCACCCAAACACGGAGATAATTTTAGCGAAATTTTAACCAAAATTAAATACTCTCATATAAGGATAAAATAAGATTAATTTCAAAATTGTTAAATAATGGGAGGACATACACAACTTTAGGCATTCAGGATCAAACAAATATAGACGATATTCACTACACATAGTACCAACAACAACTGGTAGTTTAGCAGGTGGTAATGTTTAAAATCAAGGGGAAGAAAATATGTAATTAAAAGTTTTTAGGCTAAAATAAGGGCGTAATCAAGGTAGAAAATTAAATTAGATATTTAAAATTCATAATTAGGTTTTCTTTTAGAGTTAAATGAACATTTCTGTTGTATAAACATTAGATATCCTAAAAACAAAACACAATATCTTTTCTCACATCATCAAAATTATACAGCACTGTTCTTCTAACACATACTTTTCATTTCAAGACACTCTGTTCAAACAAGTACGTGAGGGCACGGTGGGTTCACCTCTTTCTCCAGTGCTTGCTAACATTTTCACGAAACAAACCGAAACCTAGGCCCTAAACTAGTCTAATTTAAAACATTCCTACTGGCTTAGATATGTTGATACTTTTGTCATTTGCTCTCATGGCAGAGATTCATTAGACTTCTTTCTACAACAACTCAATGGTATGCATTCTAACTTTCAATTTACAATGGAAAACAAGCCTGATTGCTCTCTCTCGTTTCTTGATGTCCTCATAACAAAAATCAGCAATGGCAGATTCTCACATACCGTCTATAGGAAACCAATCGATACCAATCGATAATTAAATGCTCAATCACACCGTCACCCTGCCCAATTGAGTTCTGTAATGAAATCTTTGGCTCTTAGATCTATATAGACAAAACGAACTTAATACTCTTCGACAAAACGGCTATTATCCGGACCATATTGCGCTAATAATTCGTCAATCGCAACAATCCCCGAATACAACAATCCCATCAGAAACAAACCAACAACACCGAATGGCCTTCCTTCCGTACATTCGAGGAGTCACTGGTAAAATAGCACGGATTCTATACCGATATCAAATAAAGACGGTTTTCAAATCAGCCAAACTATAGTTAACTTAAGCGGGAGTACCCTAACGAGGATCGAAATTCCATGTCCCGATTGCCCACAAAGCTACATCGGTCGCACATCTATTTAGAGAGGGGTGGTTTCCCTATTTCTATAGTTTCGCGAATAGTGGTCTCCTCAGGGAATTGAGAGATATGATAGTCCTACTGTCCTCGAAGTTGATAGAGTACCCTGTTTGGATATGGTGATGCGCAAGAGCTGAAGTCGGATCTTTTTTACAAACTGACAGAGAATGGTTTACGCGCCTGTTGGTACGACGGATGTAGCTTTGTGGGCAATCGCGACATGAAATTTGGTAAACTCCTCAATCCATGTTAGGTACTTTGTCTTTGGGGTTACCGGTTAAGTTGCCTATAGTCGGTGTTGAAGACTGTCTTTATTTGATGTCAGTGTAAAATCCTGGCTATTTTATCAGTGACTCCTCGAATGTACGGAAGGACGGCTTTTCGGTGTTGTTGGTCTGTCAATTTCACAATTTTACAAAAATAAATCATAATAATTTAGCTTAGCCCAACGTGAGGCTAAGCAACATTGGTATAAAAAATAAGCTCAATGAATTTTATAAATTTAAACCATTAAAAATTAGCGACAGAACATGGGGCCCAGTAAAACACAGGTTTCAGTAAAAGCGGTTCAATAAATTGGGCTCAGTATAACGTGTGGCTCAGTGAAAATATTTTAATACCCAAATTACAAAAGCATAAAGAAATGTGGTGTATAAATATAAACATACAAGGTAAATCACAAAGTAATATTTCATTGAATATAGAAAAATAATGCCAGTACAAAATATAAAAATATATATATTTGAATAAATTATGATATAAAAAGACAGGTTAAAATGGTAAATGATTATTTGACAAGGTAAGATAAAATAATTTATAATAAAGTGAAAATGGCAAACAAAAAAAAAACAAGACGCCCAAGAATAAACAGGCAGATTTTGAAGATCACGAAATTCAGCTCGAAGAACAACCAATGGAAATGCAAAATATGGAAGAGCAGGATGAGTAAGCTGTTCTGGAACATGAATCAACTGGTCAAGAAGAAAAGGAAGAAAATGTGATTAATGTCATATCAGAAAACAATGTTAGTCTACAAGAAGATATCAGCCACGAATCAAATTAGCCTTTAATGGATTCGAACGCTCTAATGATGAACTTATTTGGTAAACTGGAGGAAATGGAAAAGGAAAATGAAAAGAACACTAAGAACAATGAGGATAATATTAAGGCATTAGAAGAAAATTTAAGTAAGAAGTAATAGATAACAGATTAGTGGAAAGTGAAGGTAGCTTGAAGAATAAATATGAAGACCAACTAAAAAGTGTCTATTGGATAGAACAGAACGTATAACTAAGAGCAACCTGAAATTTAGTGGTAGGATAGTCCAACCACATCCATGTATTTTTATAAATACAATGAAAAATCAATTAAAATACACCAACAACATGTACGAAAAAAAAGAACCGGATGAGGCAAAGCATCACAGAAAGTGCTTTGTTGTGGTTTGCATCAATAGAAGGAGATATTAATTCTTTTGAAATGCTAGAAAAAGACTTCTTATCGAATTTTTTTGGGAGAATCCCAAACAAGTAACCTTTAGCGAAAAGTTGAATTTCTCAAAAAAAGATGAAAAATAGGGAAATATGACAGATTATGTACTGAAGCTAATCACATCTGCAAAATACATGAAACCCACAATGAAAGAAGATGAAATTGTGTTAAGCTTAGCTCGTTATTTCAGTGCAGATGTAGCAGAAACTATATCTGTACACAACAATAAAACAATAAACCAATTTATCACATTTTTAAATCGGATGCAAAGGACAAGATATTATAGAAGAAATGAAAGAGAACATAATGGAAGGCCATTGTATAATAGGAACATGAGGATGAATGTAGATAATAGAAACTAATGGAAGAACCGAGAAAACAGAGGCAGAGGGTTTAATAATTATTTAAATAATAACAATTACAGTGAAGATAACTCAAGACGGACCAATAATTATTATATATATAATAATATAATGGGAACAATGGAAGGAACCAAAACAATAACCATAATTACCGAAATAATAATAAAATTGGAACAATGGAAATCAAAATAGAGACGGAGATCAAAATAGGAACAATACCCAAAACCAAAGGATGAATGTAATGGGAGAGGAAGGAGCGACGAAGATCTAAGAAACACCGAAAGGCAACAAAATACCATAAATAATGTAAGAAGAAGTAGGAGTTGTAATAAAACTCAAGGATCTAACAATTCAACTAATCAGACAAATAGTATCAAGACAACAAGTTAAACAAAATTTTTAAAAGCGAAGTATACTGAACCAAAAATTAGTATTCAGAATGTTAATAGTTATTTCCAGACAAACCCAAATATGTATATACATACATCCTAGAGAAATAATTCAAGTGAAACAACCAATGGAAAGTGATGGTGATAAATCTGATTTAATATTAAAGGTCAATGAAGTTAATATTAGGTTAATATTGTATCGGAAAACAATAAACCATGAGTTAAATAATAAATAACTTTAAAAATGCCTAGTAACAATAATGACACTAAAAAGTTAAAAATAATTCAATTGGGTATTTAAAAAGAAAGCTATTATATGTTCTACAAAACTGGAATATAGTTACCTCTGTGATAAACTCGGCGCTCATTCCTCTGAGCCATTTTTGGGTGAATAAAAAACAGGATGTAAAGGTATAAGTGTTGCACTATAAAATAATGATACTAGTGAAAGCTACTATTACTACTGGTTTTGTGATATTGACTTTTATATCACAAAACATTCTATACACAAATATACCACAGGGGGTGGAATATGTAGCAGTATGCTTTTCTCTGAACTGCTCAAATAGATCTGATTATTCGCTAATGAGGCGGACATTGCTAAATGATGGACTACTACCAGCATATTTTGCAGAATTTGCAAAAGATGCAATTATTACGCTACAAACTTAAAATTTTCTTTTACAATGGCACTGAGGAGGCTTTTGATGGATTAACAACAAATAAAGATTGTCAGTAGACAACAGCTACCAAATTCACTCAATAACTTATTAAGATTATTATGCTGTTATATCTTTGATATTATTGTTAGTTAAAGTTATGTTAAAATGCATAAGAGCAGTTGATAATAAAATAATTTTTGGAAATAAAAATGCGTGTTATATTTCATTCATTTATTGAGGTAAAATCTTATTGAGTAACCAATCATAAATATCATTAAAATTTTTTAGAGCACATTTGTATTCTGCGTATTCTTCATTAGAATCTTTATGGTAATAGCCGCAGACTATAGGATATTTACTTGTCTCACAGTCCTTCTTAGTCACATCTCTCAACGACGTTGTTGGTATGCTTCAAATTTACTAGCTTCACATGATTGGGTCCAAGCTCATTCTTACATTCTTTCGAACTAGTAAGTCATATTATTGGAGACCTCTGATGTAGACATGAGTACATCTGGAGAGGAGAAAACTCAAAATCCTATTCAACTGGCTTACATCCCAGATTCCACCATTGTAACTAAGACCATGAAGAAAATTCTCACAATATCTTACGGTTCGTCGATCTTCCTTGCACAGCGTTTCAAAGGACTGAGGAGGCTTAAATAGGTAATGTATGACACCCTTTGCATGTGTCTTGATAGCCAATTCTTTGGGAACAAATACCACTTTAAGAATGAAGATGTGCTCTTTTATGATAGGTTACGAACAATTTCGCTGAGTGGGAGAAATTCCATCAAACAATCGTGGATGATTATACAGAAGGCACGTGTTTTGTCGGGAAAACCGATTTGAGATTCAATGTCCAGGCGTACATCCACAGTGGAGGATTTCATGCCGTCCTCACATCGGGAACAATCGATTACAAAGACAGTGTGATTCTTGAAGGCGAGATAGTATAGTGGCCGGTGCCTTTTGTCAGCAAAACTGGGATAAAAGTCCGTGTAGCGTTTGTAGGCTTCTCCGTATTCGTTCCTGGGGAAATTCAACGGCATTCTCTCGTTCGGCCAGTATTCTCCATTGAGAGTTAGACGAATGTTAGAAATGTGAATGTGATCAAATTCAGTGGGATCAGCCGTTATGTTGCTGTGCTTATTGGTCTGGAAGGTAACGATGACGTATCGAAGACTCTCTAGAGCAGCACAAGTTTTGACAGCACAAATTTCTCGTGTGGCGCCTGTCTTCAGAGCAGGCAATTGATGAAGTTCAAATTTTCTAAACGGAAAAATAATGCCGGTATCCTGTTTAACGGCTTGCAGCAGTGCAAGTTTCATATCATCGTTGGGGAATATATGCTGGACTTTGAGTTCAATCCTGTCAATCGTCACGCTTGCTTTTGTAGATTTATCAGTAATAATAAGACAATCATCATCATTTCTTGCTCGCACTAAACGTATTGTTTGCTTTCCGCAGGTTACTCGCTGGTAGTCGTTGAAGAGGGAAAACAAGTGCTTGAGTCGGAGGTACATTTGGAAAGATCTGTCTGCTGCATTCACAATTGATTTAACGGGAAAATTCCAGCCAGCAATAGCTAATTCTCTTGAACTGGTAGGATCATAGCACAAATAACCTCGTATGGTACTTACGCGACCGGGATCACGAACCGATTCCATTTCTTTACCGCACTGTTCGTAAACCATATTATCGAAGAAAAATGCTCCTGCATTAGGGGATAGGGAAACTTCATCTGTACCTGCCGTTACATTAATTTGACCCTTAACGGCGATAGACGAGTCCGCCATGGATAACCAGGAATCGGCTTGGTTCACAGTAATTTCCACTATATCGTTGTTACCAAAGGACTTCACGTAGGGTTAAGAAGTTCTGACTTCCATTCTACGAATACTGTCATCGAAACTCGGCTTTCGGAAGATATCGAATGCTTGAGTAGACATGACAGCCTAGAAATAGAAATAGTTTATTGGGGAACTTAAGTGATCTCTTCAAAGGTTTCGTTGATACTGATTTAGATCTGGTATGTGCGTACTTTTATGAGGTTGCTCAAATACGAGTAGTCGCCCCATTATTGTTGTATTGTTTTAGTTCCAGTCTCACAATGATTTCCTCCCCTCGGAAATTGACGAGTTCAGATTCCTGATTGAGAATTCTCAAAATTATGTTGTGAATTTCCCTTCTATTGATAGGTAGATAGATAAGATATTGAAGTGTTTCGTCGATGGCGAATCCTGGGTCAACACTAATGGTGATATCGTAAATCGTATGTGATGGTCTGTCGTTGTAGAATGCTCCCGATGTGATGTTACTATCGAGATGAATTGTTGGCACTTTAATGATATTCACTGGTAAATCCGAACTGTGCACTTGGGTAGGTGTAAACAGTCACTTGGAAAAACCCAGTATTGGGCCGATGCTATTTTGCGGTTGAAAGTCTATTGCGTATTTACTGCTGTATATTTCACACTTGAGCGTATTATTGTTGGGCTTTAGTGAGAAAATCTCATCTAGATCTTTTGAATGCTGCACGCTCATCACTTTTTTAATATGCGCTTCGATATCACCAATCTCGTAGGATCCTTCAGGTAATTCGATGGTGGTTGCTTTCTTTTTTGAGTCGATCAAATACACTTTGTTACCCTTCTCAATGTTCGGGATGCTGTTGTAAGAATGAAAACTCAACAATGCTAAACCGTAGTTGTAGTCAGAATTCAGCTGAATAGGTGGTTGAAAATCAACGGACGGAGTTGAACTGCGTCCTTTCAGTGTTAATATCAAAGACATGATTGATGATTTTCGAGAATGTTATGTGTTATTATAGAGAAACTGCAGAAACAAATGACCGCAATTGGACTGATTATAATTTTGATAGGAGTCATTGTATCGATACATTGTTTCCTAAATACTAGGCCAATTCACGAGGCGGTTTCAAATTACCAAAACTATCGAAATATTGCGCAACATTTCAATTTTTAATGTAAGCTACCCAGTGTGTGCCTCTTTTGCTACAATCCATGTTGATAATGGCTGATTCGGTTCTTGATGGTTGTTGTTTTTTAGGTAAGGCTTCACGCATAAATACACCTTTAAAATTTGATATGTTCAGTTGTTTGACGTATTCTACAAGCTCGTTGATGTAAAGTGCTCGACTGGGTAACTTTATCGGGAATTTTTTTGTTGTTTCTTCAAATAGAGACCGAAGCCTCCTTTGCGGGACTTTTTCAGGTAAAGCTCGGACCCTTTCTTCCCAATCTCCTCCATAGCTTGATTATGTCGTCAGTCCTCTTCGAAATTTCTTTTCAGCATTCTTTGCGTCTATTATTGTCTTACCCAAAGCTGCAGCTCCGACGGTAAGGGTTCCAAGACTAAGAGTCCTGCAAATAGCGGGAGTAATGGGAGAATTCCACCAACTTTCGACTCGAAAGGTATCACACGAGGTACTCGAATTTTCTTGCGACCACCAGCTTTCTTAATTGCCTTCCTAGCCGCTCTCAAAGCCATAATCGATGACTGTCGTAGACTTTGCCCTGCGGGAGAGTTAGCGATAGCTTTATTCGTAGGTAGCATAATAGCTTTCGAAATGATAAAAGAGTTTTGCGTGTCGATGGCGTTCGCTTACGGGAAGATTTTTTCACACATCTACTCTTCTTCCGTTTTTGAGATTTCATCCCAAGATCGAGTTTCTGTTTGGTTTTCATAGTCGTTGTTACGAGCCAAGCAGCTGCTGTTTCACCGAGTGAAGCGTTCTTAGATGTGAATCTCTCCCAATCCCTATTTTCCAACTCAAAATCTGCCCTATGACGGTCTGCTAGAGAAGTTCTTTTACTCTAAGCAATATGATCCCGACACGCTGAGTCGGTTTTGTTGATACCTCGTTGCCCTAGAGCTAAGCGTTTTTCGAGTTTCGTACCCGATCCACAAAATTGATAGCCAGGAAGGTGAATTTGAAATGGTAACTTATTGATTGAGTGTTCACTACACTTCTACTACCTTCAGCAGTTAACATAATACTGTCTGACTGACGCCCAGAAAGTAATTTTTATTTATAAACGTCCACCCAAAACCCTTGTACATCGGTTTACTTTGAGATGCATATAAAGCAGCAAGATATTCAGTTGCCTATAGAAAATCTAGATTTCGTGGCGGAAGGGGCTGGCAATGGTAGTGTGACATCGAAAAATGGGAAACTATGACCAAATTCTGTTCGAGCGGCGTTCGGCGGCCCCCACGGCTGTGGGAAAACCAATGCGCTGCTCTCGCTTTTATTCAACGAAAACGGATGGCGATTTAAAAATGTCTATGTGTGTTCGTAATCTTTGTACCAACCAAAATACCAGCTCATAGAAGAGGTTCTCAAGAGCGTTAAAAGTGTGTCCTATTTCCCTTTTAGCGACAACGAAAATGTAATTGATCCATCAGACGCCTGTGAGTATTCAGTATTTATTTTTGATGACGTGGTTGGTGATAAACAGAAAAAGATTCAGAATTTCTTTTCCATGGGACGGCACCGAATTTATTTATTTATTTATTACCAAAAATTACAATACAATACAAAAATGTAAGTAATGTAATTCCTAAAGAGGGACACACAGGTACCTGTACTTAGGAACTGGTATAGTACAATCTATATTAAATCTAAACAGTAAAATTACACTTAAAATTAATATTAATATTAAATATTAAAACTTAAACTTGCAGCCTATCAGAATAAAATGAAGTTCTTTAGATTATGTTGCTTCTATGTCATATTATGATCGTTATATTAATCACCTACTCTACTTTATATTTTATCCACCTTTTGATTTTATTTTTCATTACATATTTATTATTATTTAGCACTTTAAGTTCGTTTGATAATTCATTAAATCTCAGAGTAGCCTCATATGTACTGTTCTTCTCACTAATTTTTTTATAGGTTTTTGGTAAGATAATACTCTTATTTCTTGTAATGCTCGTTGAATTAGAAAATTTTTGTTTTAGAGTGGGATAATGGTACACTAGTGCATCAAATGCGAATTGTTGTTTCATGTTTAGTGGATGTTTATCAGATAAGTCATTTTTTTACTAATTATTTTTAAGATTCTATTCTGTAAGTTCTGTAGTTGTGAAAGAGTATTATTGTACGTTCCACCCCAGGCAAGAATACCATATGAGGCGACACTGTGAAAGAACGCATAGTATAATAAAAGTAATGTTTTAGTATCCATGATATTTAACAGTCTCTTAAAAATAAAGGTTAAATACCTAGTTTTTTTTGTGACATATTCAATGTGCTTGGTCCATTTCATATTATAATCAATAATTACTCCAAGGTATTTAACATTATCTACTCTGTTTACGGGTTTGTCATTTATTTTAATATCACAGCCGTCAGGCACACTGTCGCTGTAGTTACCAAAAGTAATATACACCGTTTTTCAATGTTAAGAAATAACCTATTTTCTAGAAGCCACGATGAGATATGTTTAAGTAATATATTCATTTTAGACACTGCTTCAGGCCACGTCTTTGCTGTAGATATAGTGGCAGTATCATCGGCATAAGACACGACACATCGATTCAATTTATTTGTCGCAAACATTCAGTAAAATTCCTAAGCGAGACAATTGTAATGTGATTGTGCTATTCAAACAAGATGAAATCAATTTAAAGCACGCCTATACTGGACACGTATCTCCAGATATGTCATTCGAACAGTTTAATGACTTGTGTTCAAAGTGTTGGCGGGATCGCTACGGGTTCGTGATTATTGTTACAGAATTCAATTTAAATGAAGGGCGATATCGCAAAGGTTTCGATAAATATATAAGAATACAAAGCGAAAAATAAGCAGACAGTTAACAAAAATGTCTTCAGTGAGCAGCAACAGCATTGCAGAAGCTTTTCGCAAGAAAAAAATCAAACAACTAGCACGGTCCATTCGCAAGAAGTACCTCAGTCTGAGACTATGTAAGTCGGAAAACGATGAGACCCTCAATAAACTCTTTGAACCGGTGGTTAGACCTTTGAAACAAATAGTTTCGACTAAATCAAAAGTTCTAACCAAAATACCGCCAGCTCCAACAAAATCATCTCCGATGTTGCCATCTATCAAACGAGACACAATTGTGAAAAATAAAAAATAGAGCCGTTAACACCAAACTCAAGTCTATTCCTCGATGAAGAACCAGTCGCAGAGACTAGTTTTTATACCGATGCTGAAGCGGAGGAAACGGAAGAAGAGGAAGATGATCCGACTAATTACTCTGACAAAACCTTTGAGTCCTATATGGACCAGTATCCAGTAATGGTACAAAAGTACGTAACCGATTTTTTCAAAAGAACATTTGTGGGCCAGCATATGATTCGAAAACCAAATGGTATCTCGGAAATAAAGAGTGCAGGACGTCTCACTGTTAGAGAGGCTGCGTGCCGAGGATCACCTGGTCTTTACCAACTGATATTCTACAAGGACCCTGCCTACACTCCAGATGATAAAGACGTGTACCAAAAAGTTTTGGAGCGGACATTAGTACACCGGAATGTAAAAGGACATTTGAAACTCTGAGGAATATCTAAATACAAGGATGTCTTTAAACCTATGTTTATAATAATTAAACCAAGCAGTGCAGCGAAGGAAGAGGTATGAAGTTGAAATATAATACTGATACGAAATGTACCCAAAGCCGACCCTGTTTCATTTCATTACGACAACAATCGCTTTGAGATAAAAAATGGTTCTCTCTTTACTGGAGAATTCGACGCTGGTTTTATAAAGGAAGCAGGCCACGACCGCGAGTTCAGTTGATGGAGCGAAGAGCTTATATGTAAAATTGTTATTGTGATATTTGAATCAGCTGTTGTATATTCGATGTAAATAAAAGTTTCTAGAAAAGGAAAAGTGAATATTAGTTTTATAATTATAAATTGAACCCACGGACTTTACAACATATTTGGTGATCAGAAGTAAAGGATTAAGTGCAGTTAAAATCCTAATTTGATTTATGGAAACACGGAGCATGGAAAAAATGGAAGAAACTGCCAAAAAAATAGTCAAGCACCTTACCGAGAGGCTAGAGGAAAAAATAACCCAGATTCTAGAAAAACGTGACAAGAAGGAGAAACAACATCAAGAAGAAATACAACAAAGGTTAGTAAAATCTTTTGATGAAAAACGTAAAATAGAATTAGAAAATCTTGTCACCACGATGGAAGAAAAACAACAAAATCTTGTTTTCACGATGGAAGAAAAACAACATAATTTAATTGAAGGATTGTTCTCGAAATATGAACAAAAACAAGATCACATTGAATAAAAACGACAAAATAAATTTAAGTTATTTGAAGAAAAACAAGGCAAAACGGAAGAAAAAAGACAATTGCAATTTGAACAATTAATACAAATAGTATCGCAAGTTAATGAAACAGTTAATGAAAGAATGCAAATAGTTGAATCACACATAAAAGAAATAAACGACGACATAAAGATCCTAAAAAGTAATGTGGAGACTCTTGAAATCAAAGTAGATGACATCGATTCCATCCAGAGCCAGGTGAAATTTGAAATCAGTTCCATTAAAAACACGGTACAAAGTGAAGTAAGTGAAACACATGATAAAATATGTGCCATCCAAAACAAGGTAGAAACAGAAATCAAAAAAATGCAACTGGACTTACAGCGAGGAAAATACTAGCACACCGTGAGTACCAAAGGTTCCTTTAGTAAACCACCCACATTCGACGGCAGTACATCTTGGCCCATGTATAAGCGGCAATTTGAGGCCGTGGCTACAGCTAATGGATGGGATAATCAAGAAAAATCTACTTCTCTGGTAATTTCGTTAAGAGGTCCGGCCCTATAACTCCTCCAAAGCATTCCAGTCGAGGAACAAAGCAATTTCGACAAGATCATCGCCATCGGGGATAAGCGATACGACAGTCAATCCTTGAGTCAGGTATACCAAGTCCAACTGAGTGGAAAAACTCAAAAATCCGGTGAAAGCCTCCAAGAATTCGAAGCAGAGATAAGACGGTTAGTGCACTTGTCCTACCCAGACCTGCCAGAGGAAACAAAAGACCAGTTGGCCAGACAGAGTTTCATAAACGGCATCAGAGATGTGGAAGTACAAAGAAATTTAAGACTGAGTGGCGTCCAGAAGAGTAATGAAGCTCTACTTCGGGCTTTGGAAGTAGAGGCCATCATGAACATGTCCAAGCCGAGGGTCCGAGCAGTCAGAGTCACCATTTCAAGCGTTGTTGGCTGGCCTGAACAAAATATTAGAACGGTCACAAAGAACTGGCACCAGAGGAGCATGTTACCGATGCGGAAGGACAGGACACTTCCAACGTGATTGTCGAGTGAGGCTACCTGAACGATCACCGACCAGAGGTAACCAACAGAACAGCCACATGTACAGGGACCGTCAGCCAGTCAGCATAAGGGGGCGAATGCTGACTGACCCTCCACCAGCCCCCAAAACGTTATCCATCCGGGGATTTTGCCGAGATAGCGGCAGCCTAGTCATCAGAGCCACCATCAATGGGCGAGCAGTTACCATCACCATCGACACCGGCGCCGCTGTGTCCATTGCCAAGTCCAGGGTTATGAGAGCATAAGAAATTCGTCCAGTTACCAATAACATCCAGCTCAGAACAGTCACCGGCGAGTCCATGTCAATACAGGGTGAGGCAGATGTCGTGCTACAGATAGGGGACAACATGATCCAGCATAGGGTCCTGGTAGCGAATATTGAGGACGATTTTATACTGGGAATGGACCTAATTAGCCAGCATGGATTTATGTTCGACCCGAGTTATGATGTTCTTCGGTTCCTAAATGAGGAATTTGTATTGACACGGCCCGTCAACAGTTCAGTCACCTTCATAAAAATTGTGGCAAAGTCTTCAGCTAGAATTCCCGGTCGAACGGAACAGATTATTCATGGGCAGTTAGACAGCAATCCTGGGAGCTGCGTTGGAATGGTGGAGCCCGTACACTCAGCTCATGACTACTTCGTTAGACGGGCTATAGTTAAAACCGGACGAGATATACCAATCAGAGTCCTGAATTTGTCCAACAACGACATCAGAATTACCAACGGTCAAGTGATAGCTTGTTTCGAGCCAGTAGAGACCATCATCAATTGCGAAGAAGAGTACCAGACGTCGGTGAAGGAGACAGGGCCCGATAAAGAGTTCATACAACAGTTTGCTGACCATTTGACACACTTGACATCAGAGAACCAGAAGAAAGCCAAGCGATTTATCACAAAGCACTGGCAAATTTTTAACAGTGAAAATGTAACCAACGGTCGCACCAACATCATCCAGCATCGAATAGATACCGGAAAGGCTCAACCCATCAGAATACCACCTAGACGACTACCATTGGGACAACAACAGGCAGTCGAAGAAAACATCGAGTCCATGTTAAAAAATGGAGTTATTGATCCATCCATCAGCCCATGGTCTGCTCCCGTCGTGCTAGTTAAAAAGAAGGATGGAACCACCCGATTTTGCGTGGATTACAGAAAGCTGAATGATGTCACGAAGAAAGACAGCTATCCACTACCCCGAATCGATGACACTTTGACCACACTAGCAGGCTCCCGTTGGTTCTCCACACTAGACCTAAAAAGTGGATATTGGCAGGTTGGTCTACACGCAAAAGACAGAGAGAAGACAGCGTTCTCGACCAGTAAAGGGCTGTTTCAGTTCACGGTGCCCTTTGGGTTATGTAATGCACCCGCTATATTTAAGAGGCTAATGGAGTATGTACTGAGCCGGTTAACATGGAGGACGTGCTTAGTATACCTGGACGACATTCTAGTCATGGGTCAGACATTCGACGACCATCTGAAGAACATGAACGAAGTATTCTCCAGAATTGATAATGCCAACCTGAGACTCAATCCGAAGAAGTGTTCCTTGTTCCAAAAAGAAGTAGAGTTTTTGGGCCACGTAGTGTCCGAGTCAGGAATTCGCACCAACGAAGACAAGATAGTAGAAGCCATCCGTGATTAGCCAGTCCCAAGAGACAAGCATGAACTCCGAAGCTTCTTGGGCCTCTGTTCATACTACCGGCGTTTTGTTGAGGAATTTGCCACCATCGCCGCCCCTCTACATCGGCAGACCACTGAGAAAGAGACCTTCCATTGGAATCAGGATTGCGAAACATCATTCAGGCTACTGAAGGCAGCACTATGTTCCAGCCCAATCCTAGCCTTCCCTACACAGTCCGGCAAGTTCATCTTAGACACCGACGCCGGCAACACAGGTTTGGGGGCCGTCCTATCCCAGGTGCAAGATGGTGAAGAGAGAGTGATCGAGTATTACAGCCGTGGATTCTCGAAACCGGAAAGAAATTATTGCGTCACTAGAAAAGAACTTCTTGCAATAATAACGGCTGTAGACCATTTCCACAAATACCTCTATGGTCGTCAGTTCTTAATCCGAACAGATCATGCCGCACTCAAATGGCTGCTGGACATGAAGACACCGGAAGGACAACTAACCAGATGGATGGAGAAATTACAGCAATACGACTTCAAGGTGGAACACCGTGCCGGCCGTTTGCACAATAATGCCGATGCACTATCCAGAAGACTCTGTAGAGCGGAATGCGGACATTGTCTGAAGACGGAACAGCGAGAGGGTATTTCCATCAGGCAGATCCGAGTGCAGGCCAATGAAGACTGGACAAAGAACAGTGCATCCAGGACCAAATGGCTGATCCAGACATCGAACCAATCCTGTCACTCAAAACGAGAGGGGCACATAGGCCACGATGGGACGAGGTAGCTAGATACTCCGGCGTGCTGAAATCGTTATGGGCTCAATGGGACTTTCTAAGAGTAGACAATGGAATGCTCAAGAAAGTTTGGGAAAGCGCTGATGGACGAGAAACCAAGTCCCAACTGGTACTTCCGAAGAAAAAGGTCCCAGCCATCCTGACCGAAGTACATTATGGAATTACCGGAGGCCACCTGGGCATGAATAAAACCCTTGACAAAGTTCGCCAGCTGTACTACTGGGTGGATTACTTCGAAGACGTCAGAGCTTGGTGCCGCAAATGTGCCATCTTTGCAGCCAGTAAGGGCCCGAAGACCCGGACCAAGGGCAGAATGCAGCAGTACAATGTGGGCGTCCCATTTGAAAGAATTGTCATCGATGTCGCCGGTCCGTTTCCCGAGTCTGAGAAGGGGAACAAATACATTCTGGCCGCAATGGATTATTTTAGCAAATGGCCTGAGGCAAATGCGATACCCAACCAAGAGGCAACCACGGTAGCGACGGTGATAGTAGAACAACTAGTCAGCAGGTTTGGCTTCCCGATGGAATTACATTCAGACCAGGGGTGTAACTTCCAATCGAATGTATTCCAGAAGGTCTGCACGATGTTGGGGATCAGGGAAACGAGAACAGCACCATTACACCCACAGTCAGACGGAATGGTGGAACCTTGGAACAACACCTATCCAAGGTCGTCAGCAAAAACCAGCGTGGTTGGGATGAGCATATTACCCTATTCCTGTTGACATATCGCTCTGCTGTACATAATAGTATAGGCCTGACCCCAGCCAGGGTCCTATTCGGAAAGGCGCTGCGATTACCCTGCGATTTGGCATTTGGTTCCCCCGAAGAACCTCCCCAAGACATCGACGATTATGCCGACCAGCTCCGACATAACATGCTGGCAATACACGAATTAGCCAGAACGCAGATGTTGGCTACCAGTGACCGGATGAAGACGCGATACAACCTCAAGGCCAATTCAGTCGGGTTCCAGGAGAGGGACAAAGTGTGGCTGTACAACCCCCAACGGAGCAAGGGCAAATCCCCAAAGCTTACACCCGCCTGGGATGGTCCATACGAGGTGGTCAAGAGGCTGAATGACGTCGTCTACCGGATCCGTCGAAACCCCAAGGCTAAATTGAAGGTGGTTCATTTAGATCGACTCGCTCCCTACCATGGAGAGGATGTTTCTGATCGGGACGATCAGAATTAAAGGGGGGGCAGTGTTACGAAATTTGCCCAAAGCCGACCCTGTTTTTTTTTCGAGTACGACAACAATCGCTTTGAGATAAAAAATGGTTCTCGAAAAGACTCGACAGCTGTAGGAGTGATGACTGATTTTACTGGAGAATTCGACGCTGGTTTTATAAAGGAAGCAGGCCACGATCGCGAGTTCAGTTCATGGAGCGAAGAGCTTATATGTAAAATTGTTATTGTGATATTTGAATCAGCTGTTGTATATTCGATGTAAATAAACGTTTCTCGAAAAGTGAAAGTGAATATTAGTTTTATAATTTTTAATTGAACCCACGGACTTTACAACAAATTTAAAGCCTATGGAATATGTCTACTGGGACGATCCCAATGAATTAGTAGATCGTTTAAGGTTACTTGTTACATCGAAAGAGGCCGGCAACACATCCCACGACAATGAAATTGTAGTAATAATAAATGAGCTTAAAGAAGCCAATATTATACGTGACAAATAACCAAAGTAGTCATTAGTAAAATGTCTCGCGATTAATTTGGCTTCGACCAAATTTATCGAGAGACAACAGCACCAAACAAGTGATTTTAACGGAGCATTGGAAAAGCGAGCCCCAACTAAAGAATTACAAGTTACAAGATTTCAAATTGGGTACTGCTTTCTGTAGGCACGTAAATTGTCATGGTGGAGTAGCAATATATTGTGAAAACGAAAGTAAAGTCAAAGTGAGAACTGATATAAATGAGTTATGTGAAACAGAAGTTTTTGAATGTGTCGGTGTTGAAATGCTGTTTTCTAAATTTAAGGTAGTGATTGTTGCGGTATATAGAAAACCAGATGATAGTAAAATAAATATATTTTTTCAAAAATGTTGCGAATTGTTGGATATTTTGCATGACGGCAATACTCATTTTATAATTGGGGGAGATTTTAATATAGATTATTTAGAAAAAAATGATAAAAAAGTTAAAGATTTCATATCTCTACTTGGATCATATGACACTGGTCTCACAATCGATGAATATACAAGGATCCATTATAATGGTAAAAAATCATGTTTAGACAATTTCGTTACATCAGTAAAACAATATAACTCTAAGGTAATAGACTCTAATGTGTCTGATTATAGAGCAATAAAATTGATGATTAACTACGAGAAAACATCAAAATAAGTTTAGATATGTTAGATGCTACAATGACGAAAATATCCAACATTTCGGAAAATTGTTGAAGAAAGAAAACTAGAATCAAGTTGTAAATTTAGCAGAGTGCAAGGTTAATGAATAGTGGGGCCAGTTTATGTCAACTTTCTCCTGTTTATTTAACAGCGCATTTCCTTTAACAAGGGTCAAACCAAATAAAAATAAGAAATCTTATGTAAGTAATATAGATATAATTAATTGTAAAAAAAGATTAAGTAATTTATCGATATTGTCAAAATACAATAACAACTACAGGAAAAGTTATAATGACGAAAAACTAAAATTAGAATTATTACTAATTAAAGCTAAAAGGGAAAAATACGAAAAAGACATACGCGAATCAGATAATGTGTCCAAAAATACTTGGAAAATTCTTGAAGAAATAACTGATAATCTAAAACATAATAAAGTGAAAAATGCAATTTTACAAGAAGATTCGGTAGAGAGAGCAAACCAACTAAATACCTTCTTTGCAAATGCTGCTCATGATTTATTAAAAAATCAAGAAAAACAAATAATAGACCTGCGTAATATACCCATAAATAATCATGACTTTTGAAGTAGAAAAGACTATAAATAATAAAAAAAGTTCAGGATATGATGAGGTATCTAATTATGTAATAAAACAAAATAATTAATTTCATTATTTACCCATTGAAGACGATTATTAACAATTCTTTTAAACATGGAATTTTTCCGGACCTATTAAAGTTTGCCATCGTAATTCCCTTACATAAAAAAGGTGATATGGAATGTAACGAGGATTTTAGACCTATTAGCTTATTAACAGCTTTTTCAAAGATATTTGAGAGGATTGCTTATAATAGAATATTAAAGTTTTTCAATGAGAATGACATATTTAGTAAAAATCAACATGGGTTTTTGAAGGGTCGAAGTATAAATACCGCCGTTTTTGATTTTGTGAACAAAATTTTTTATGCTCTTGAAAATCATGAAATTGCTTTAGGTATGTTTCTCGATATTTCTAAGGCATATGACAGCATCAACCATAATTACTTGTTAATGAAGATGGAGAAATACGGGGTTAGAGATATGGAAAACAAATGGATAAAATCTTATTTAGAAAATCGATCTCAAGAAGTAATATTAGAGTCTAACGGAAGGCAATTTAAATCCGATATAGTTCAAATAAAACTCGGTATTCCTCAAGGTAGCATCTTAGGTCCCTTGCTTTTTAATATATATATATATATATATTAACGACCTTTGCGAAATATTAAATAATAGTAAACATGGTATTGAAAATTATGCAGATGATACAAATCTCTTGATAACTGCTAAATCGACAAATGAATTAGAACTAGAAACAACCGGCATATATAAGCAAATTTATGAATGGATGCTACAAAATCAATTAATACTCAATAAAGATAAAACAAAATTAATAAATTTTCAAAGTAAAAGTGGTAATGAAATAGAAAATATTAAAATTGATAATGTAAATAATAAAATTGAGAATAAAACTAAATTTTTAGGTATCATAATAGATAAATTCTTAAGTTAGAGTGATCATATTGATGAGCTAAGGAAAAAACTAAATAGTGTGACTTACTGTCTCCGAGTTACAAAAAAATATCTATCGTTAAATCTAATGAAAACCATTTCTTTTTAATGCTTGGTTTCTAAAATAAAATTTGGTATAATTTTTTGGGGTGGAGCAACCCACACAGAGTGTCAAAAAAATTTTGTTGTACAGAAACAAATTTTTCGTTTAATGTTTAATATACCGATTAGGGAAACATGTAGAGACAAATTTAAAGCGAACAATATGCTTACTATATATGGATTATACATATATGTATGTTTGTTATTTATCTTTAAACATAAATCAACATTTTTGAACTCACTACCAAAACATAATTATGGCACAGGAAACTTAGATTTATATAATTTGCCATTACATCGCGTAAGTCAATATAAAAAAGGGCCTTACTATGCCAGTATCAAATTCTTTAACAATTTGCCAAATAGAATTAGAAATATAAACAATGAAAAAATATTTAAAAGAGAAATCTTCAAATATCTGGTTTTAAGAGAACCATACAAAGTACAAGAGTATTTAAGTTGGTCTACTGTAGAATAACAATACCTATACCTTAAGTTCGAAATTTCTAAATATGTATACATATGTGTTTTTAGTGTATAAATATTTCATGTTTTTTTATGTATTTCAACTCACTGTATGTCTGTGACTGTTTGAAATAAAGCTATTATCCCGACTTGACCATACAATGTATGGCATCACACTCCCTCTAAGGCACTCTATGAGTGCCTTTAGGGGAAAATTCACTAAACCCCAGATATCCTAGATATCAAAAGGGTTTAGCTCTGTGGGAGCCCTTGCCAGGTTTTCAGGCCCTTGGTTGGAGTCGTGACGGCAGTTTCCCATGAATTTCCTGACCGTCCGGGCTGTCCCTAACAAGACGGCTTTTTGCATTTGTTTGTAAAGATGTTCGTCCAGACCGAGGTATTTTAAATTGTTTAATAGATGTTTTGGGACTAGTCCTGTCGTTGACATAACAATTGGTACAGTTCGTGTGTTGTTCATGTTCCACTGAGTCTTTATTTGAAATTCCAAATCTCTATATTTGGTTATTTTCTCAGCCTGCTTGATATTTATATTATTGTTGTTGGGAATTGCTATGTCAATTAAAGTTGTTTTCCGAGAGACTTTATCTACCAAAACTATATCTGGTATATTGTGAGCAACAGACCGATCGGTCAGTATCGTGCGGTCCCAGTACACCTTGTAGTTGTTATTTTCTAAAACAGATTCTGTTTATATTTATAGTATGGTAATCTTACCGACTGTGATAATTCATGTTTCAGTGCTAGTTCCTGGTGAAGTATTTTTGCCACAGCATCGTGTCGTTCTTTGTATTCAGTTGCAGCGAACGCTTGACAACCTCCTGTGATATGCTGGATAGATTCAGATGTTTGGCAACCGTACCTGCATCTATCGTTGTTAATAGAAGGGTCTTTAACGATGTACTTTAGGTAGTTCTTAGTTGGAATTACTTGATCTTGGATTGCCAATATAAAGCCTTCCGTTTCAGGGAACATGTGACCAGAGATCAACCAGTAATTCGACGCTGCACTGTCGACATAATCTTGGTTGACGTCATTTATATGTCTTCCATGAAGGGGCTTCTCTTTCCATTTCAGCAGTTTCTGATCTGTGGTCTGGTGGTGTAATTGGGCATGTTGTTGTGTCAGTCGCAGTGGTGTTGAGTCATCAACCTGGCATATGACTCTATGTAGATCAGAAAATTTTGCGAGTTTCTGGAAATGACTACGCAAAATAGAAATTTGTTGATCTAATAGTTTACTCAGATCTGTCAATCCTCTTCCTCCTTCATACGGTGGCAAAGTTGTACGTTCGACAGAGCTCTTTGGATGGTGATTTTGAGCTTTTGTTAGTAAAACTCGAACTTTTCGTTGTAATTGTTCCATGTCAGTCTTGCACCAATTAACTATACCGAAAGAGTAACTGAGCACTGAACATGCATAGGTGTTAATAGCCTGAAACAGATTTTTACTGTTTAGTTTGGTTTTCAATAGTCGTCTTACCCTTCTATAAAACTCTGTTGTTAGGTCCTTTTTCATAGTCATGTGATCTATCCGTTGAGCCTGCTTTTTTCCAAGGTATTTATAAGTATGACCTTCCCCCATAGATTCAATTGAGGTGCCATCTCCCATTTCGAAGTGTCCCTGCTGTATTTTGCCTTTAACTATATTAATAATTCGCCATTTGTCTAGGCCAAATTTCATATGGATGTCACTAGAGAACCCTTCTACTATTTTAAGCATATCATGCAGCTGTTGTTTTGTAGCTGCTATCAACTTTAAGACGTCCATGTATAACAAATGGTTTATCCTTAATGCTTGTACGTTGTTGTGTTTGAGACTGAACCCAAAATTAGACGAGTTCAGTTTGTTTGAGAGAGGGTTCATGGCAAGGCAGAACCACAGCGGGCTAAGAGAGTCTCCGTGGAATATACCCCTTCTGATTAGAATGGAGCCAGTTTATATCGAACAGTTGGCTTCATTCAGTGAGATTTTGGTTTGCCAGGTGGACATGGCATATTCTAAAAAGTTAATAATACAATTATTCACTTTATAGAGTTTCAGTACCTTAATGAGCCAATCATGTGGAACTGAATCAAAGGCCACATATGCCATGTAGAGATTTCGTCGCTTAGCGTGGGCTTGATTGCAAACAACGGAATCAATTATCAGTTGTTCTTTGCAACCCATCAAATTTTTCGCGCATCCCTTTTGTTGTTGAGTAATTATGTTGTTCAGTTCACAATGTTTGAAAATGCGATGATTAATGCACGATGTTATGAGTTTGTATAAGGTTGGAAGGCAAGTGATTGGTCGGTACTTTGCTGGGTCCTGTGCACATAGGTTGTCCTTTGGTAATAGGTATGTAGCACCATGCGTAAGGAAACTAGGCATCTTGTGTTGGTGGGTAATTACGTCATTTATAAGGGCTGTTAGTGTTTCGTGGATTGCGTACAGTTTCTTTATCCAGTAATTTTGTACACCATCTGGTCCTGGTGCTTTCCAGTTATGGAGGTTCTTCATTATGTTGGATGTATCTTCCGTTGTGAATGGTTGGTGTTGCATGGCCTCACAGTTCTGAAATTATTATTATTATTATTATGAGCTAGCAAAAATTCCATTTTCCTTCAAATCCGATGGAAATATCGGTGTAGAGAAAGTGTTAATTTCAAATGTTGGAGATTCCCAGGCGGATATGGATACCGCCAATAAACTCTATGTCGATGACAGAGTACATGATAAGTTGTCTCATATTAAAAAGGACTTTCAAGTGGCATTCGCTGATTTCAGCGAAAAGGTTTACAGCAGTATGCGAAAACTTGAGAAAAATCAACATACTGTTGATACCAACGTCCAACTTAACCAGCTTTAGAATATGTCACAGCAAATTGAAGAAAATGTAAGACAGATTATAAGTGATGAAATGTCGCAACTAAAAAACGATATTGATGAAGTGAAGGCAATCAAAGAGAAAATGCTAAAAGTTGTACCCGAAGTATATGTGGATATGCAAAAATTACACGATGAAATGAGTGATAAAGTTAATAAGCTAAACTTAGACATGAAAAAATTATCCGATGGCATCAAGAGTGAACTGCGATCTCACAAAAACGAAGTCGTTTCGCAAATCAACAATCAACTAAAGATGATTAATCTAAAAATTGTAGCCATTCAACAGCAACAGCAGCAGCAATCTGCACTAAAAACTAAATAAAAAGTCGTCATCGATTTTAAACTATAGTAGTCATCATGGGTTATTCCAAGGAAAAAGTTCAAGTTGTAAAGGAGCTGCATCGACCTGTGAGAAAAAAAATTTCAAGACGCCACATCGTCATTAAGGGTTTCGATGATTTATGGCAGTTTGATTTAGGACAATTAGATCTTTATGCTGCAACTAATAGAAATTTCCAATACATTTTAGTGGTAATTGACTGTTTTTCCAAGTACGTTTGGAGGAGGCCGCTGAAATGAAAGTCAGGAGAAGAGGTGACAAAGGTTTTCGAGAATATTCTCACTGCTAATGGCGGGCGCCGACCGAAAAACTTGTCGACAGATCAAGGAAAAGAATTCTACAACAGTCATTTTACTAAACTGATGCAAAAATATTCGAATAACCACTATAGCTCGTTTAGTGGAATGAAAGCAGCTATCTGCGAGCGCGTAATAAGGACACTAAAGAAAAAGTTATTCAAATACTTCAGTTTAAATGGTAGATACAAGTGGATTGACATTTTACCTGATATCGTTCAGTCTTATAATAATCAAAAACATCATACAACGAAAATGCGTGCTAGCGAGGTAACTGCTGCTAATGCTAAAGACATTAAAGTATTCAATAGGTTGAAAATCGCCGGACCTAGGAAACTTAAGGCAGGGGATGTGGTGCGAATAAGTAAAGTGAAACACGTCTTTGAAAAAGGACAAACCAGGAGTTGGACTTCAGAGCTATTCAAAATACGTCAATATCAGTTAATGAATCCCATTACCTACCTATTGGAAGACATGAGTGGCAGACCAATTGAAGGGGGATTTTATGATGAAGAATTGCAAAAGACCGCGAACCGTGACTTTTATCTCATGGAAAAAGTGTTATAGAAAAAAGGTAATAAAGTCAAAGTTCGATGGTTGGGTTTTGATAAGAGTCACGACAGCTGGATTGATTCCAGCAACAGGTTGTAACGTGCAAACTAGGAGGAGGAGGGAAAACAACGGCGGAGAAGTTATAAAACCCTTCCAAATTTACCATTACCTTCAGTAAGAACACTTCAATTTGGTGAGCAGCAGTATAAGTGATACTATCTTTGAAGAAATTGACTACAACTTCGACCTAGATAGAATCTTAAATATGTACGAAGAAGTAGTTAAAACAGAATCGTTTTACCTGTTATATACCAAATTTCCTGTTATCAATTGTGAATTGGAAATCCAATGTGCATTAAGTCCAGCTCGAACGTTTGCACCAGTAATTATTCTACAAAAAAATAATGTAAAAATTGTCTTGAACAGTTTCGAATGGGTGGTTGTTGTGTGCGTCCTGAAGCTGATGAAAAAGAATTATTTCGAAAACCCAAATATTACCAATCACGAGGTTGAAGCACCAATTTCCTGTGGAGAATTTCTACATATAACCCAAACAAGATCTGAGGATGATCAGAAACTAGTGCTGTTGATGCAAAATATTATAGCGTTGTATTTTTCTCATAGTGCTGTTGTGGAACTTTTAAAAATTGAACATATAATTTCTAGTAGAGTAGAAGCATATATAGAAATTAACTTTTGTAAATATTATTTCAAAGTTTTAAATGAAGTTTGTTCGTGGAAACATTTAATTTGCTCTCAACCAGTTGAACGTCTATTATCATCTTTTTGTTTTTATATATAATTCTAGAATGCTATCGGGAAGCAGCCAGTATATAACTATATTTTGAGAGCTCTCGAAATCGTTTATTTCTTCATCAGTCAAAAACTAAAATTAACACAAAAGATGAATTATAATAATAAGTTAATATGTAATAAAGACTTCAGTTAGTTGAGATTGAATTTAGAAATAACTTTATAGCAGAAATTGAACATTGGAAACGTTATCCAGTAAAATATAATAATTTTACATTTCAAATGTATAGAAAAATGTCAATGTCAAATTGAAATTTACAGAGAAGTTAATTACTATAGAAATTATTGAAAAAGAAAGCTGGCAATTGTTGGACAAAGAAATATTTAATACCATAAAGTTAGTGAAAATGAATTAACCACGATTAGAATTAGAATGATAAGATTTTGAAATTTTGTTCTCTATTTCAAGCAAATTGCAATATATAATGTTAAGATTTAACATAACGATTTTTTTATTTATATTATCATCAAAAGTATTAATATATATACCATTTCCAAAAAAATCTTTTAAATGAATTTCGCTCTATTGCAAGGATGCTGGCGTTGTCAGAGTTTGCTGTATGAAAATTATACCAATAAAATGACTAGCTGATTCTGCTTTTTCCGGATTTGGACTTCGTCATTTTTTCGAATTAATTTATTTAGATACCTAAACCGGCATATAAACAAAGTTTTCCGATGTTTTTCCCTCACTTATAAGGGGCTTTTTCAAGGATGAGACAAAAAACAATGTTACTTACCTTGCGCAGACTCCATTCATTTCATCTTTTTGTCACGAGCACACTTCGAAACTTCACTTTTTATTCAACTTGTTACAATAACGCACAAATTCTAAATGAGTACCTAATAGGTACGAAGAAATAATAATTGCCCCCCCCCCGAAAGTTACAGGTAAAAGAAGGGAGGCACTTAATGGGGTTATTTTATGATTGCAATGAAATTTTGTATACGTTCCTGGAATTTTATTAGTGGGTAATATAAGTGATTTATTTTGTGGAAATGTTGATGCAGGATTGCCAGATGGCGAAAGTTCAAAACATTTGTCTTGGTTGAAATTATTGGGATTTTTAGCGATTTCATCGGCCTCACGGAATTTTCTGGTGAAATAATACGGAGATTTGGCCACGGCAGAGGAGTTGTCGAAGAGGATTTAGTGGCCCGTTTTGTGATGATGTTCAGCTACAGCAGAGTTTGACAACAGGCCCGTTTTCAAACTTTTTCTTGCTCTAACTAGCCTACTTACGGGTCTAGAGCCAAAAATTGGCCAAATTATGCGAGCCAGTGATCCCAGAGATATCCTGACTGCTATTTCCCGTTTTAAAAGAAAATTACAGTTGTCAAATCTAGAAACTCAAAAATTCTCAGTCAACAAAAATGCACCCAACCGCCTCGTAAACCGAATAATGGTCCACCCCCAAAACAATGTTCGTTTTGCAAAAAGATCGAACATTTCAGCAGCGAATGTCTCATCAGAATGAGACAATTCCAGACTAACCAAAATTCTCACCCAAATTACTTGGGCCATCGCCCATATTATGCTGGTAATCAACCTACGAATTTTAATAATAGGCCTCAATTTTCTCACCAACAACAACAACCTTCAACCAGTAGACCAACTCCAACTTCTAGTAATTATAGGCCAAATCCGAGTTTTTTCAAACAACAACAGATAACTCACCACCTAAATTACCAACAATTTGTTCAATATAATCACAACTATAATTTTTCATGCAATGAACAACAAAATGTAATGAAAATTATAACCAACAATATGATGAGTATTACGATAGCGAACAGTTTCCTTTATCTTCCTTCCTTACTTCAATTTTAAATGCAAATGCTATCCTCAAAACTGTTAATTTCGACAATTTGGAACTCGAACCGATAACCAATTTTTCCGAAAATATTCTTTCCGAAAATTACTCATCGTGGGGATGAGGAACTTACTTCTCAATTTTGCCTTGAATATTCCGATATATTCTGTTTAGAAGGTGACGCACTGATCTTTACGAACGAAATTAAACATTCAATAGATACTAATAACGCGAAACTCTTTCACAAAGTCATACCGGTACCCCCAAATCCACAATCAAGAGGTGAAAAGTCAGATATCAAAGATACTTGACCATTATACGTTCGTCTAATTCGCCATGGTCATCCCCGGTTTGGGTAGTTCCCAAAAAACTAGACGCATCTGGTACCCAAAAATGGCGTGTCGTCGTCGATTATCGTAAACTAAATGAATTTACTGTTGACGACAAATACCCCCTACCGAACATTTCGGATTTGATTGACCAACTTGGCAAATGCCAATACTTCGCCACTCTCGACTTCAGGGTTTCACGAATCGAAATCGTTACTTAAGATATCCAAAAAAACAGCATTCACAGTTGATGATGGTCATTTCAAATTCGTTAGAATGCCCTGCCGTCTTAAAAACGCTCCTCCATCCACCTTCCAAAGGGTAATGGATAATATTCTTTTAGGTGTTCAAAACGAGAGATCTTTAGTCTATATGGACGACATTATTGTTTATTCTCCGACTATACATGAGCAAATAGCCCGACTTTCTGAAGTTTTCAAACGCTTGCGAAAAGCTAATCTAAAGATCCAACCCCACAAATGCGAGTTTCTTCGCAAAGAAGTCGCGTATCTTGGCCACTTTATAACTCCTGAAGGCGTAAAGCTTAACCCCTCAAAGGTAGATTGCATCCTAAATTTTCCCAACCAAAAAACTCAAAAGATATCAAGTCCTTCTTAGGGTTAGTTTATTTCGCCAAGATTTCGAAACATTTGACAGGATTACTTCAAAAAGACAGACTTTTCGAGTTCGATTCCGAATGCGTCAAATCTTTTGACGAATTAAAAATAGCCCTTACTTCTACCCCCATACTTATATACCCCAATTTTGAAGAGCCATTTATTCTTACAACCGACGCCAGTTCTTTTGCTATCGGCGCAGTCCTCCCTCAAGGCCCCGCAGGTAAAGATTTGTAGTAGCCAATGCCTACAGAACCCTCTGCAATGCTGGAACTAAGTATTAAACCATAGAACGAGAACTTATTGCAATTGTGTGGGCAGTTAAACATTTTTGGCCAATAATTTTTGGCCGTAAGTTTCTACTTTCGACCTACCACCGCTCGTTAACTTGGCTGTTTTCTATAAAGGATCCTGGAAGTAGACATGAAAGATGACGACTTAAGTTCGAGGAGAACGACTATCAAATAATTTACTAACCCGGCAAAGTAAATAAAAACGCCGACGCTCTTTCTCGCATTAAAGTTAACAACTTCAATGAATACATATCATTTCAAGCAAACAATCATCTAACACCGTTTACAGTACTCCCAACAATCGAAACTGACGATCACCCACAAGAACCCCAGACAAAAAGTCCCATTAATCTCCAACAAATCTCTGAAGAATGTAGAACTTTTGCCGAGCGATATCAAACCGTTTCACTCATAGATTACGACAAAATTCAATTTTCTAATTGCCAACTCTTAGACCGAGAAAACAAAAACATTCTAGTATTTCCCCAAAGCTCTGTCATGAAAGATTTTTACCATGACATCATCGAAGACATTTTTGAGGAAAATGCTGAGTTCCATACCTCAAGAATAAATGTCTTTGCAAACAAAAGTGGCAGAAAAAGAGTATTACATCATCTCTCTCCCTTCTGACCCAGAAGTATTTAACGAGATTCTTTTCGCATCTTTATGTAATAGTAGAGAAGTGTTCAGCGAAAACGAAGTATATTGTGTTGACAATAACAGTAATTTGCCCATTTTGGAAATTTTCGTTCAACTTTTCCGAAATCGATATTAAATGGAAAGTTTGCCAAAATATCGTCCAAACTGTTGAGAAAGACCAAGTACCTATCATTCTCGACTAATTCCATAACGGTAAAAATAATATACATCCAGGTAACAATGAAATCATCCGAAGAATATAAGAAAAAAAAAATACGATTGGCAAGCACTGACTAAGGACGTTGACAATTTTATCAAAAACTGTCAAACTTGCTAGAAGGCAAAAGTTTACCGGAAAAATCTCGATAGCCCTCTTGTCATCACCGAAACTCTACGGACATCCTTTGAACGGGTAAACATCGATATTCTAGAAGTTCCGAGAAAAAAACTACGCATTAACTATTCGGGACGAACTAACAGAACTCTCTCAGGCCTACCCCATAACCGACAAATCCGCAAAAACCGTTGTTAGTACTTTACTACTATATTTGCAACACTTCGGTACCCCATTACGGATACACTGTGATTATGGCAGGGAATTCGACAACGCACTAATGAGAGATTTGTGTAAGCTATTTGACATTAAACTCTCCTATTCTAGTGTGGGACATCCCCAGTCATATTGTTCATTAGAACGATTCCACTCGACCTTACTAGACGACATGATTTGAATCCACAAATTAGAAAATCCCGACGAACACCCTTTCAACATCTTTCATTATGCAATCATCGCATACAACAACAAAACTCACGGATTCACTCCTTACGAACTTGTTTACCGACATACTTCGAGTAGGATTCCCTAAACTCTCTACAACCAACAATCATTGATAACTAAATACATCCGAGATCTCAACAACCGTATCACACACTATTATAAAATCGCTCGTGAAAGAACGGAAGTTCAAAAACACAAAGCGAAAGCCCGATTTGATAAACATGTTTCCGAAAATCTCCCAAATTATCAAATAGGCAATAAAGTCTATATGAAGGAATCCCAAATCAAGGACAAACTCCAAATTAAATGGTCCTTTCGAAATCCTGGAAATTCACAAATATTCAGCGACATTACTAAATCCAAAAACCAAACATAAAACTTAAGTAAATCTCAACAGAATGAAACCGTTCTCAGAAAGTTCATTTCTGTTTCAGGTTGTGCCTGTTGTTCGGATCAGTTTTAGTCTGGGTTACATTGTCCAAAAATTTGAACAAAATATGTGGCTTGTCGTGACCTGCGAACCTTTACGTGTTGTGGTGAGTTGCAATTAAAGGAACTCAATACTTTAGCTCTAGTGAGCAACTCCATCATAAAACTTCAATCGGAGTGTAGTGCCTTTGTATGTGTTACTAACTTCCAGGCTGAGTCTGGAAAAGAAACAGCCCTTTCCGAAATCTATCACACAGTTACAGTACCTTACAACTGTTGCGGTTCCAGAAAAGGTACAAATTCCCGAGCTGAAACCCTTCGACATAAGCAGCATCAACGTGGAGGAACTGGATGTTGCAAACCATAAGTTAGAACAGTACTCCAGAGACCTAGATGGTCTTATAAATCAGCGTTTCTTAACCAAGAACATCTCTTGGTTTACGTATACGACTATAGCTGTTGTCATGATCATTTCAGCGATCATGATTTTCAACATCATCAAAAAGAAAATTGAAGAGCGCCCAAAAGCCCAAGAAAGTACCAACCAACCGAAGACGCCTTTATCGTCTCTAAGAATGCTGCCTAAACTAAGGCCAGTATTAAAACCAAATCCGATTACAGAGACAACGGTATAAACATTTCATTTATAATAATGTATTTTCATATGTCTTACCCATTTTTCATGTATTACCCTTTTTAATTTATTTTACTAACCGTTTACCCTTACTATATTGTATAAGTTTGTTTTTTGATTTATTATTGACACTAACATATTTTATACTAACAGTTTTAATTTTATTTTCGAATTACCTTTGTAATGTTAATATTACGATTTGATATTTCTAGCGATATTCTGCTACTGACAGATGTTTCATTTTCATTAAAAAGTTGATGTAAAGCATCAACTTTTCTGTATAAGAGGAGTTGTTATATGAGAAGTGTACTTACAATTCACACGTTAAAGATACCATAGGTGCTTGAACCATAATTGACTTCACCCAAGTATCATATTACAACTTCCTAGAATTCTTAGAAATCTCGTAGACGCTTTGTTCACATGAGGACTGATGCTATTTTTATGTTATAAATGTAACCGCAAACTATTCACAGCATTCATTACTTCAGATAATTTCAGACTTATAATATTGTATTTTGTAACTTGAATATATATATATATATATTGCGAAATAAATAATTTTTTTACAACCAAATTTGTATTACTTTGTAAATATTTTGGGCAACTCATTCTCAAAAATTGTCACTTTGGCTAACTGGATTTCAGTGCTTAATTCATACGTGTGCTGGACGCTATGGCTTTCTTGGGGTTAGGCCGATTTTTTCGTTTTTTCTCTGCATTGTGCAGAACTGAAAATTAATTTCACTATTTAATATTAGTAAGGCTTGAACATTAAGTGAAGTTTTATTATGTTCGACATACAGCAAACAAAATGAGATAATCATTGACATGGACATGGGAAATACATTCAGTAAATATAAAAAAAGTAACATAAAATTACACATCCTGAATAAAATAATTGCGAAAACCCGATACCATGACTTCAAAAATTTGCGTATAATCTGTCGGATCCGCCAAAATGGCGATCTACAAATATGTTAAGGATAATATCATTTAGAGGCATCCTATGCTTTGTTTACATAAATCGATTCATATATCCAATTTCTTTATAAATCTTTTATTCTCGTAGGTGATCCCCTCTCCGTCAATGAAGGTTAGCGATCACATTCGCAAAGGTCGGCCGGTCTGTAAGTACTCTAAATAGGTTTGCAAAATTTAAGCCAGTTCAGTTTCTGATATCCCGCATCCATTATTTTCTTCCAATTCCCTGTCTACCCTCTTTTTTTTGTAAAATGTCGTGTGAATACATTTCAAAGTCGACGAAACCAACATGTGAATCTTTCTGCTGATCGTAACATTTTTGTGCTAGAACTTGTAGGCTAAATAAAGCTTCACTTGTACCCAACCCAACTTGTTTTCGGTTGTTAACAGATTCGTATTTGTTATATATTCTCCTGTGTATAATTTTGAATAGTATTTTGAGAACGTGACTCATCGGGTTTGTAAGTACGTAGTCGTTAGCATTCCTTTCCATATGTATTGGCCATTCTTGGGGAATCTGACCTGTCTTATGTGTTTTGTTAAATAGAGGCACATGCAGACCAATATTTCTCTCATTTATAAGTTTAATCATCTATGACTTTATCTGGTAAGTCCCCGATGTTCTTTTGTTTTTCAGTTGGTTAATCTAATTCTTGAGAATACAAGGACCTTCTGCATGTTGTTTTCTGAAGGATATTTGTGGCATTTTTTTTTCAATGTTTAAGCACTTTCTGGAAAATAATATCACACTCACTAAATTTCTGTATATTTCCAAACGTTTCGGAGGGTAGGTCAGGCTCCGTATTCAATGGCAAAGAAACTATAAAACACAAATCTAAGATGTAAAATTAAAATTTTTGTCAATATCTATTATTTGACTTATAGTTACTTTGCCATTGACAATGGACCCTTACCTAGATTCCGAAATATACAGAAATTTCGTGACTTGTGGTGTTACAACCGTATGTCTTTCATCCATTAACATGTCCTGAATGTTAAACTTTCCCATTGTTGTAATTTTTGCCGTTTGTGTATTCAAGCGAATTTATGCTTCTCTTATTACCGTGTGTTAACTTTAATATTTCCTTGTATAAGTTATGCATATCATTCTTGCGTTGGAACTTCACAATTTCTGTACATTTCTGTCTCATCTAATTTTTCTTGGCTACTCTTACTTAAACTATCCGACGCGTTTCGACTAATGTCTTTGTCAAGGAATTAGGCTAACTGGGTATTTCTTGAAGACCAAAATTTTCATTAATCAAAAACGGATTCCAATTATGCTGAATATGTATTAACAGAAAATCCTCTTTTCGACGAAAATTTAAAATTATTACATTCAGAAAATAAAGGCAACAAATTAAATCTTTTAGAATCATTAGAGATTAAAAAACTTAAAAATACCGGTAATTTGTTAAACGACCAGACAGAAGTAAATAATTCTCCTCTAATAAACATAATAGATATCCTTTCACCTAGAATAAACCCTTATTTACAGACTTTATCAAATTAAATTCAAATAATCCTTTTTAAAAATTAAGTACCTGGTAATTATACCACTCGTCTTCAAGAAATACCCAGTTACTCTAATTCCTTGACAAAGGCATTAGTTGAAACCCGTCGGATAGTTTTAAAAAACCGTAAATTGTGGAAATTGCGATTGTAGTACTCTTATTTAATTTCTTATTTTGTTATGCATTTTCATATAGGTTGTGTGGTTATTCTCAATTTATCGTCTTTTATCCATTCGTTGTTTTTTTTTTCATATGAGTTGGCTTAGATTGTTGTTAGTTACTTCTTAAATAGTATCTTTGAGCTTATTCCAAGTGTTATCGGTGTCCATTATGCTCTTATTATCTACGTTTATTTTTAATAATTCAAGTTGTATGTTGTTCAGATATGATTGCTTTGACCGTTTCTTTCTTTATGATCCCTGTGTAAATTTTGTTTTATATTTTTCTTCTGTGTATCATTTTTAGCTTAACGCTTATATTAGTTATAACTGGATTGAAATGCGAGCCAATATCGGTCCCAGTGTAAGTTTTTAATGTATGAATTGAGCTGAGGATACTTTTGTTAATAAGCACATAGTCTATTTGCTATCTGTTGTCATTATGTTGTCAGGACGTCCATTTATATAGCTTTCTTTGGTGGACCTTAAATAAGGGGTTTGTAATTGTCATATTATAATTTTGGCAAAATTCTATGAGTCTATCTTCACGGTCGACCTCAGGGTCCATATCACCCATTAATGTCATCTCCTCATGTTTTTATTTCTTCTTCTGATTTTTCGGCTGTTGGCGCATATGTTTACGTTAACTGGAAGTCGTGATATTTGAATTAGTATGTTTCTATTTGAGCAAGAAGCAACATTCTTCAGTGCTTGACAAATATTGTTATTAAGTATTATACCAACTTCCTTATGGTGTTCTATTGCAGTACTTCCTGAATAATAAGAAGTTTTTCCGTTTCATGTCCACGTTACTATATGAAAAATATGGATCCATTATTTCATGAGCCCAGAAACGGAACCAGCAGTCACTTTCAGGATGGCAAGGTAATTGAGGATTTCTATCAGCCCCAACCCTAAAATTTCATTTGAAAGCATTGTCTGCCAAAAAAATGCTTCGTCTGAGAAGTTGTACCAAGATTGGACTCTGAACTTGTGTTCTAAAGTTAAAGCTAACAAAGTTCAACGCAAACGATTATGATTTGGTACACTGTTTTCTTGATGAAGTTTCTTGGATATTCGTTTTATAAAACTAAAACTTCCTTTCTTCTTCTCTTCTTCATGCTGTGTATAGGCATCTTTGCCTGTTTCTCTTCACATCCTTGCCTCTGCTCAGTCACCTGGGAGGTTGTCACTCCACCTTTTCCTAGGTCTTCCAAGGCTTCTTCGTCCTGCAGGTGATTTGTCCCTTGATATTTTCACAATTCGTTCTTCCGTCATGCGGTCAATGTGCTCATTCCATTTTATCTTTCTGTCCAATACCCAGTCATTGATGTTATCTATCCCGCATGCTTGTCTTATGTTTTCACTTCTTTCTCTATCCATTAGTGATTTTCCCGCTATTCTTCGAACTATTTTCATTTCTGTGGTCTCCATTATCCGTTTTGTTTTAGAGGTCTCAGGTCGTGTCTCTGCTGCATAGGATAGTATAGGCCTGATTGCGGCCTTGTATATGCGGGCTTTGGCTTCAGTTCGAATGTATTTATTTCGCCAGATTGTGTCATTTAGGTATGCTGCTGCTCTTGTGGCTCTTGTAGCTTGGTTTCTTACTTCCGTCTCCACTTCCCCGTGTCCAGATATTTCGATTCCCAGATATTTAAATTTCATTTCCTGGTGTATTATTTTGTTATCCACCACAAGCTTGCATCTGATCGGTGTCTTGAAAGTAACCATTGCTTTTGTCTTTGCCGCTGCTATTATCATATTGAACTTTTTTGCTGTTTTGTTAAATTGGTACAGTAGCCTCTGCAGATCGTCCTCGTTCTCCGAACCAGTACCGCATCGTCTGCATAGCACAGGATTTTGATCTCTTTATTTCCCATTTTGTATCCTCTTAGTTTACGTACTTGTTTTATGATTTCGTCCATCATGTTAAATAGTAGCGGGCTGAGAGAGTCCCCTTGTCTAATCCCATTATTTGCAGGTATCTGTTCAGTTAGGTCACCATCTATTTTTGCTTGGATCGTATTTTTTGAGTATATATTTTCGATTGTTTTAATGACATTGTACGGTATCTGTCTATCGTAGAGAAGGTGTATTATATCTTTTAATTGTATTCGATCGAAGGCCTTCTGCAGGTCAATGAAACACATGAAGGCTGGTCGATTATATTCGATCGATTTTTCCGTTATTTGTCTTATGACAAAGATTGCATCCGTACAGGATCTTCCCGACCTAAAACCCTGTTGTTCATCTGCTAATGATACACATTCATTTATTTTATTTGTTATTATCTTTGCGGTTAATTTCAACGTTGTGCATAGTAGAGTTATTCCTCTATAGTTCTTGGGCATTTTTTTATCTCCTTTCTTAAATAGTGGGATCGTAATGCTATTCCTCCACTCATCTGGTATTCTGTGCTGGGCAAATATTTTTTTGACTAAGGTTGTTAGTTGTTGGTTTAGCTTCTCTCCTCCATATTTAAGTAACTCGTTGGCGATGTTATCCGGACCTGGGCTCTTTCTGTTTTTCAGTTTTTGGAGTGCTGTTTCTATGTCTTCCCTTTTTATGTCAGTCTCATCACTTATTACTATCTCTGGTGTATTTGGCTCGGTTTCTGTCTCTTCTTTCTTGTATAGTTCTTCTAAGTATTTTACCCAGGTATCTCTCTCCATGTGTCTGGTACTGATGAGTTCGTTTGCTTCTGTTCTCTGATTTCTTATTAGTCGCCAGATTTGTTTTTGTAGCCCATAAAAGTCACTTTCCATTCTTTTGAAGAAGGTTTCCCAGTGGTTGTCTTTCGTTTGTCTCATGAGTGTTTTTGTATCATTACGGATTCTCTTGTATTCTTCATATGCTTCTGCCGTTTGTGACGACATGTAGTTCAAGTACGCTTTCTTTTTCTTTTTACACTGTTCTTTGACCTTGTTGGAGAACCACGGTGTTTTGTTTGTTCTTTGTTTTTGCGGTCTTATAGTCCGAGTTCCAAGCGATTCACTTGCTGCTTCTATTATATTTTCTTTTAATCTCTTCCAACTGTTGTTAATATCGTCATTTTCTTCTATCGGGTTTTTATCGATTTTTTCTTTTAAACGGTTTTGGTATAGTTCTTTTATGGTTGTATCCCACATAGATTCGGTGTTTATTTTCCCTGTGTGTGCTCTTGGTTCTCTATTCCTTCTTAGGTTAAGTTTCATTTTGATTTTTCCAAGAAGCAGACTGTGATCACTTCCTACATTCGCGGAGTTTAATGTCCTTACTTCTTGTATCTGTGCAGGGTGTATATATCTATTGGTTATAATGTAATCTATTGTTGATTGCTGTCCCCGGGAGTTATGGAAGGTGGTTTTGTACTGTGGTTTAAGATCAAAGAAGGTGTTATTGATTCTTAGATCACATAACGAACATAGGTTCGTCAGCAATTCCCCGTTGTCGTTCAATATACTCTCGTTAAAGCGTTGTTTTACGCCAGGTATCACTTCGTTACCGATGCGTGCATTAAAGTCTCCAAGGATTATTATCGATTCATTCTGGGGTAGTGATTGTGTAATATTTTGAAGTTGTTCATAGAAACTTTCTCGCTCTTGTTTCGGTTTATTATCTTCAGGTGCATATATCGATATTATATTTAATTGTTGAGATTCTGTTCGCAGTTTAACGGTTAATATGCGTGACGATATATATTGACATTCTTCTATGCTGTTTGTAAATTTCTTGTGTATTGCCAGTGCCACTCCTTCTTTCGCACGTTCGTCCTTGCTGACTCCACTGTATATTACCATGTAGTCGTCGTATATTCGTTGTCCGTTTCCCTTTTTTTTTGGTTTCTTGAAGGGCGCAGATATCAATGCGATGATCTTTTAGTTCTATCATAACTTCTTGCTCCTTGTTGTTAAAAGTTTTAATATTCCAGGTAGCAAATCGCAGAACGTCTCTCCTTCTCCAATTCGTTAGCCTTTTTCTCGCATGGGTCGTCGTCTTTAAATCAGTCCTATTCCGAGGCAGGTTTGTGGGTCTATGAGCTATATTTGGTTTTCCGGTGGATGGGCTGCTAACCCGTTCCACCAACCCTCCTCCTTTTTCCGGGCTTGGAACCGGCAACACAATCGCTAAGCTACTCAATCGACCCAGCGATCATGCATCCTTTAATACACATAACTCGCTCACAAAAAATTTTTGTTGGTATTCAGATTTGAATAGAAATTCAAGTATCTATTAAGATGCATTTGCAAATACTTTGTGTAAAGTTAGTCTGAAGTTGGTAGACAATATAACTCGTTCCTCGAAGTTTCCTTCAACTACCATCGTCTTGAAGTGGTTGATCTCACAATGTTTCAATAGCTGCTATCGTCATTAGGTGAATGATAAGAAATTCAGATTATCCGTCGTATTTATATTATACGCTTAACCGGTCATTGTCATTAGGTGAATGATGAATAATTAAGATTATCCCTTGTATTTTTATCCTTAAACGGTTATGTCAAGTTTATTGTCTCTTAATCACTTATCTGGTACAATCAGCGCCGTCGTACCTGGCGGTTCGTTGCCAGTGATGCGTAGCCACAGAGGCAGAAGAAGAGCTCACCAAATATTTTTAATTTGGACGCTGGGATGGCTAATTATATTTTCATTCGAGATTATATATGCTGTCTCCATGAATTTTTTTTTGTACCAGTGTACTTCCTTGTGAATTGCTCTGGCCTGGTCCCAGTTGATATTATGGTGTTCGATCCATGCGTGATTAGCTAGCCCAGACTTCGTTACCTCCGCCCTTTGGGTAGCTGTGCGGTGTTCCTTAACCCTGGTGTCCAGCGGTCGCTTTGTCTCTCTTCCTGTAGACTGTTGTTTGGATTCCGGCCCTAGTCCCTTGACACTTTACATCAAGGAATGGTAGGCACCCACTCTCTTCCATCTCCATGGTGAACCTACTGGATGGTTGGGATTGGTTCAGGTGCTCCAGGAATGCCTGTATCCATGTTGCCAAATAATAAAGGTGTCATCGACATACCTCAACCATAGCTTAGGCTTTAGCAACATGGAGAGACAGAATTACAGGCATTCCTGGAGCACCTGAACCAATCCCAACCATGCATTAGATTCACCATGGAGATGGAAGAGAGTGGGTGCCGACCATTCCCTGATGTAAAGTGTCAAAGGACTAGGGCCGGAATCCAACAACAGTCTACAGGAAGGCTACGCATACAGGATTATACCTTCACTACAATTCCAACCACCCATCAGCAACGAAAACTGGCATCATCAAAATACTAATCCATAGAGCCAAAAATACCTGCAGCACACCAGAAGCCCTCAAAGAAGAACAAGTAAAACTTAGAGAAGACCTTTTGGCGAATGGATATCCGGAAACGATCATTACCAAGGTGTTTGAAGAGCTGGACAAACCACCTATGCAGGAAGAAGAGACCACGGTAGCAACTCTACTATTACCGTATACTAAAGGCTTGACGGAGAAACTTAGAAGAATTGCACACAGCTATGGAATCAAAATTATCTTCAAAAGCAACAACACGTTGAGTAGCATGATAACAAGAACGAGGCCCGACGCACCAGCAATACTAAATAACTGTAAATACAGCTTACCTTGTGAATGTGGCAATCTTTACATTGGAGAGACAAAGCGACCGCTGGACACCAGGGTTAAGGAACACCGCACAGCTACCCAAAGGGCGGAGGTAACGAAGTCTGGGCTATCTAATCACGCATGGACCGAACAGCGTAATATCAACTGGGACCAGGCCAGAGCAATTCACAAGGAAGAACACTTGTACAAAAGAAAATTCATAGAGACAGCATATATTATCTCGAATGAAAATATAATTAGCGAGCCCAGCGTCCAAATTAAAAATAATTGGCCAGCTCTTCTTCAGCTTCTGCCGCTACGCATCACCGGCAACCAACCGCCAGATACGATGACCATGACCGGCGACGCATGACCGGTTAGGTGTATAATATAAATACGACTTGTAATCTGAATTTCCTATCATTCACCTGATGACGATAGCAGATACACAGCTATTGAAACGTTGTGAGATCAACCACTTCAAGACGATGGAAGTCCAAGGAAACTTCGAGGAACTTTGAGTAAAATTGTTGTTTTAATCGCTAAACATGTCCCAAAATGGAAGTTTATTTCCATTCTCTATTCAATCATACATCCTTTTATGGCCTCAAAGGTTTAGGTTAGCCTACTCTTATAGCTTCCCTGGGGAGATCAAATTTATCCACTAGAAAATCGCATTTGCTCGCATTCGCTCAACAACAAGACATCTATAGGCAACGGCGGGATTCGAACCCACTGCCAAAGTGGAGTCAGTTTATGAAGTGTGAGCAAGGGAATTTAACTGTGGGTTATTTCCTGTTAACAGACGCTCAAAGGGAATATAAAACCCTTATAGGAAGCGGATCATTAAATAATGTTTTAGAACAAACCGAATATCTAAGAAACTTCATAAACAAAACAATTGTTCAATTCGAGGGAAAGCAAAGAAACCAACAAACTACAAAAAGTGTTTCTAATTTAATTAACAAGGCACAAACTGATAACAACTCTGAAATGATAAGGGCGTCGGAGAAAAATGCAAAGTAAGACTTTATTAACTAGATCAAAAAGAATAACTGACCAGGATAACATTGAACAGGAATGGACAGTTTTAAAACAGGTGTAAAACAGAACGGTTTCATAGATCGAAATATACAAAGATATTAAGTCTAAACCGAGACCAAAAGACGAAGAACATAGGACACCAATAAACAAGGTTTATTTACCGTATTTCAAGGGTACCACGGACAGTATTGCGAGAATTCTGCGGAGACACAATATCGATAATATTTTCAATAGAGACAGAAAGATCCCTTTAGAAAAACAGGGCTGTATGAGATTCCATGTACACACTATAATAAAACCTATGTAGGGCAAACTAACAGACGAATCCAAGCCAGACGTGATGCACACCAGAACGTCATCAGAGAGCAAGAAAAACAACATCCATTACAGAACACAACACCATGACCTCACACCGAATAGACTTTTAGAATACAAGAGTCCTAGCAAATATACAGGGTGTAAATAGTTTGAATGCATATATTTTAGGTGTAGATAGTATAGACCAAATACAACAAAAAACTCTTATGACACTATAGGCCTAAATAAGCAAGAAATTTCCAAATACATGTTAATTAAGTTATTGTTAATGCGGCAACGTCGCGGTCAAATCAGATTCACTTTTAGTGTGAATAATAAAAACAATGACCTCGATCACAAAAAAATGAACATCTGTGTTTTTATTTCTGTATTGAATAATTATATTATTTCTAGTCCGTTGGAATTATTTAGGTAAATAACATTTATATTTGATGATTTAATTTATGCATCAACTTGAAAAAAGGAGGATACAAAGTCGTTTACATATTATATAGAAATAATTCCATGCAAATTATATTCAACAAAACATTTCTTATAAGTTCTTTTAACTGTTAAAATAATATAAAAATAATTATTATTCATGAAATTAATATTATTTATGTTAGACAAATAAATACCCATGTGCTTACAGGATATGTCATCCTGATAGAGCTCAGAAGAACAAACGGATTCTCACTCAAACTGTCAATTCACAAGCGATTTTATTTGTTTATATTTCTTAAAACGAAAATCAAATCACATAGTCTACATTAAATATCACGGAAATCACTTTCACTTACATATTAATTTTCGCACAAGAACCGATATGCAAACAATAGTTGTAACAGTCAGCTGCCTTTAAAGTAAAAAGATAGCAAGGCATGTTTATATGCTATGTTGCCACATCTGTTCGACGAAACCTACAGCAAATTATAACAGAATATTTTGAGTTTAAATAATTATTTTCTTTGTTAATGCAGTTATTAAACGTGTATAAGCTATTGAGTATTTACATATGTAGCTTTTCAAGAATTTTAAAGGCAGAAAGAGTCTATTATTCACTGTATTAAAGGCTACGTAACTTCTAAGCTTTTTATTTTTTTTGGGAAAACTAAGATATTTCTGAAAATGTTATAAAGCTTTTTGATTTGTTTTTACCTGAAGTATTTATCCTCAAAATCTTTGCACTCAAATCGTTTACACCTTGTAGAACACCCGAAATAGAGTTGAGATTGCGAAGAGACCTCACAGTCTAAATGCAGGCAATGAAATATACACATACATACATATATATATATATATATATATATATATATATATATATATATATATATATAAACTCAACCGGAAATGACCAATCAGCAAGCGGGAGGCCTGGCCACCCATCCGCAACTACTTAACTTAACATATATATATATATATATATATATATATATATATATATATACATATATAATTAATCTTACCTGAACGATTTAGAGTATCGATTTTATCTTCGAAAAGATTTGATAAACTTGCTATTTGAGGCATACTCTTGAAAAAGTGTCTAGCAATAATCGCTACAGAGAACAATTTTTCATTATGAAAAGCAACACAAGATCTTGTTGCGATATTCATTGAAGGGCTTTTGTATATGAATGGCATTTTTACTACGTTAAATAATTCAGAATCAGTAGATTTCAAAGATTTAACAGACTGCATCTGCTTCAGATCTTCAACGGATATCAGCTGAGAAGTGAACCTACATTCTGTGGAAGGTTTAATATCAATGATATCAGATTTACCATCAGTTATAGGATTTTCGACAAACTTCAAATCGGGTCCAATAGTAAAATTATTAGCAGGTGTTTTTCCAGACTGAAACACCACTTTTCCATGAATGAAATCCATTCGTAAAGTGAAGTCTTTTGGACAACGTTTTAGTTTTCTGAGAGCTTCTTCAGAAATATCGGAGAGTTTAACTGAAAGAACAGAACCGTCATGATTTGAAACCATCGAGTTAAATTCAGGAAACGTTATTGTTATATCCAGTCCGTTTAATTCCTCTTCCTCTTCTATATTTTTTGGAGGTTCGCAAGTGGGAATGAATACGCCATCCATTGAATCCGCATCTTTAACAGTATTTTCAACGCTGATCTAAAATAAACAAAAAATATATTTGTTTTGTAACAAAACTGCTCTTTTAAAGCAATATACAATTGTAAGACCTCGTCTAGACAATTTGCTCTTAATAGGTTGCTTACGTACTAAACATGTCAATGTGGAAATTCATCTAATTAATCATGATAAAACTTTCAAAAGTTCAATTTATCCAAAGACGTTATTTTCCTCAATATAATGGAAAAATTGCTACACACAACAGTATAGCCTAGATATATTATGGGGAAACCTGTTATATGCATTATCTATTTCAAGTTTTCAAATTATACTCGAGATATATGCAAAAAGTCACAAGAAGTTACCGGTCCTGCAAACTGGACTGGTGCTATCGAAAAATTTATTTTCAGGTAGATAGTTTAATTGTAAAATGTCGTCTTCCATTCTACGGCGGACAATACAATTTTCACAGGTGCATCTACGTTTGTTGCAAAGTAACCACCATAGGATTTTGCAACAAATCTTGTTTCAATAATTGTCTTTTTGATGGTATTGTATGTTGTTCTCTGTGAACGACCAGTGTCTTGTTGAGAATAGCTGCCCTTGGAATTAAATATTTTGAACATTCTCTTATGATAAACGGTGCAAAACTCACAACCGATAGTATTATTTTTAACTTCTTCTGAAAGTATTATATGTCGCAATGATATTTTTACTGATTCCGCCACAAACTTTGGATGTGTTTTCTTTGAATTCATTGTGTATATCGAAGAGAGGAGAAACATTTCTGGTTAAGCAGGTGGACTATCTGATTGAACTTGCATCACGAGAGTACAATATTGAGTTTAGTGACGTTTTCTACGATGATTTTATCATCTTCAATGTTGTTTGGCGTTTTTTGCAATTTTCCGTCCAATTTTATGTTTTATGTACGTCGTTTTTCTCGCCCAATGCCATTGGTTTTGTTCTCCACTGCCGTTTGTATAGCGCACTTCTGACCAAAGATAGCTGCTTAAACATGGTGGTCCAACCCGTTAACATGTTTTCGTCGAGCAATGCATTAGAGAATTATTGCGGAACGTAAGGGTCGGTTTGAACTGACCAATGAGTCTGATGCAGCTTATGACGTCAAATGGTTCCGGACCTCCAGCCAGATTCTATGTATATTTCCCTAGGTCTCGGAAAAACACATTTCTGAATTCTAATGGCATTTATGATAAAAATCCCCACGTCTTGGAATACCCACTTGAATGACTTGATTCGGATGAAATTATGTTCAATGGTTAAGGTAGTTTACGGAAAGTGATGGCTACATTGTTGACAAATTTAAAACAAACACACTTAAGTACTCAACATATACGTGATATGAAGGAGGTATGTAAATTTTATCTCAAAGAGTGTACGGTATGAAACAGATAAACTGGAAGGTATACCATCTGGAGTTATCAACGTTCAGTATCTTAGCTAAATACCAAGCTCCAGTTCCGAAAGAGGTCGTGGGTTCGAATCCCAGATCTGAAATATTTATTTTCGATTGATGAGCAATATCCCTAGATCTTGAAAAACGCATTAAGTGACGTGATTCGTGGATGATACTGGCTTTCGTAGTATACTGATTTATTAGTTTGCTGTCGTCGAATGGGTATATACCCCTATCATTGACTGAGCAATCCTTTGCAAGATTAAGACTAATATATTAACCTATTATACCTATCTTATTTTTTTCTTATTAGTCGAGTAAAACAACGAGATGTATTCAAAATTTTTATTCCAATTATCAGGTACTACAAATTTCCCTGTAGCCACTTCCACGTTTAGAACTTCTGAAAACGTCCAATTTGATGCCATCTCTGCGAAATCCTCCAATTTTTGTCAATATCTCGTATCTGATAAAACAACTTTTTTATAGTGGTTCCAGAATATTGTCTTAACCTTCAACAATGATCTTTTTTCGAATATAACTAATTCTGGTTTTGAATGATATAAAAGCTTCATTTAAGAATTCTACAACTTCTATATGTGATTTATTACAATGTTTCCAGTTCACAATGAAGTATGCCCGAACGTCGTTTATTATTGTTTAGACACATTCGATTTTCTACAGACCAGAATTGTTTAGATATCAGGCCTTAGTGTTACTACAGACAGTTTCCTGAGAGTTACGGTATATTGTACTTGTCGAACTTGTTTTTTGACTTCCGTCAGCAATTTTGATATTTCAGCTGGGTTAATAAAATCGTCATCAATCTCAACTTGTTTGCATTTTTATACATTTCTCAATACGAGAAACAGAATTTTTGGTGAAGTTTGTGGCACTAATATATCTTACTTACTTGTGGAAACAGTGTGCTCTGGTTGCCATCACACTTCTATTTTATTCCACAAATTACCATCAATATTGTTCCAAAATAACTTCTTTAGTAGCCCAAACATCTTCAAAGTAACTCCTCTAGCATCCCGTGTCGGCAGCAGCATCAGTTATTCTGCTCCATTCTGTTATATATACCTCATCTTGTACAGATGTAAACACTATCTCTTAATCTGTAAGTTGTGGAAACAGTACTAAGTTCATAATACATCACACCTACTTTATTCCAACAAAAATAGTTTTCCAAAATCATGTTTTACTACTCCCAACATCTTCCCAGTAACTCCGACAGCATTCTATGCGGCTTCCTGCTGCGAACTGTTAATCATTCATTACCTTGCAACTTGCATTTTCTATATATAAAACACATTTTCCAATATATAAATTATTTTAAATGTCATTCTCTGTTCCTTGAATAAAACCGCATTTAAAATCAAGAACACTGATAACTGCATATTTAAGGAATTATTATTATTACTTGATACACTCTTCATTTGTTGACCACCTTGGGAGCTGTATGTTTATTTTGTAGATCATCTGATTGCGGTATTTTATACACTTTGAAATGTCTAAGAGAATTGAATTGAAACAAACAATTTAAGAACATATATTTACATAATATTAATTTGGAGTAGAATTAGTATCAATTATTTTACACTGGCCTCCTTAGATAATTCTGTTGTATAAATATGTATTTTAAAGTAATTATCTATATATAAATAGGCAAAGACAAAACGGTTAGGTACCATTTTCTTCTTTGTTTTTCAACCGATTTTCTTTATTTTTGATTTGTTTAGTACCTATTGACGACCTTCAGTATAGAATATATAAAGACTCTTTATTTATATCTTTTAAAATAAGTAATTTAGAGATAAATTATTAATAAAATTCAAGTGAGTGGCGCCCACTATGAACAAGTAGCTAAATCTAATGTTAATTTGATTGTGGACAATCCTAGCGAGGTATAAAAACATTACTAAAATAACCGACTTTTAATTACTAAGATTTATGCTGTTAAAGCCTTCTTTTCTATTCATTTATCACGCCAATTTTTTACAATAACGATGATGACAACAATTACTTAAGTGATCAAATAGAATGTGTTTAAACGATGTTTGCGCATTTACAGAAGAATCCAGATCAAAAGTTTTATGTAAGTACACAATTTAGAGTTTCTAAAGTTATCTGATACATTTGGTTTCCGAACCTCAAGAGTTAAATATGTACATTCTTTCAGTCATTAATGTCTCACAAATCTAATAACAATTTTCATATGCATCCGTTATCAACTAAAACACCCAGGAGATGTCATATGCAAATATATTTTTAATTATTTATATATATTTTAGATTTGGTTTCACTAAATTCACTTTTTTAAAAAATATTTATTACAAAAAATCATATGTTTAAGTTACAAAGACAATATTATAGGTATGAAGTTAAATGAAGATAATGAACACTGAGAATTTTTTTCGGTTACATTTATAACGTAAAAATGCTGACGCTATGTCATCAGTTTTCATGTGAACAAAGCGTCTACGTGATTTCTAAGAATTCTAGGAAGTTGTATTATGATACTTGTGTGAAGTCAATTACGGTTCAAGCACCTATGGTAACTTTAACGTGTAAATTGTAAGTTAGTGCACTTCTGATATAACAACTCCCCTTATACATGAAAAGTTGATGCTTTACATCAACTTTTTAATAAAAATGAAACATCTGTAAATAGCAGAATATCGCTAGGAACATCAAATGGTAGTATTAACATTACAAAGGTAATTCGAAAAGGAGATTAAAATTGTTAGTATAAAATATGTTAGTGTCAATAGTAAGTCAAAAATCAAACTTATATAATATAACAACGATAAATGGTCAGTAAATTAAATAAAAAGGGTAATACATAAAATATGGGTAAACATACAAAAAAAATACATTATTATAAATGAAATGTTTATACAGTTGTCTCTGTGATCGGGTTTGGTTTTAATACTGGCCTTAGTTTAGGCAGCATTCCTAGAGACGATGAAGGCGTCGTCGGTTGGTCGGTATTTTCTTGGGCTTTTGGGCGCTCTTCAATTTTCTTTTTGATGATGTTTAAAATCATGATCGCTGAAATGATCATGACGACAGCTATTGTCGTATACGTAAACCAAGAGATGTTCTTGGTTAGGAAAGGCTGATTTATAAGACCCTCTAGGTCTCTGGAGTACTGTTCTAACTTATGATACGCAACGTCCAGTTCCTCCACATTGATGCTGCTTATGTCGAAGGGTTTCAGCTCGGGAATTTGTACCTTTTCTGGAACTGTATCGCAACAGTTGTAAGGTACTGTAACTGTGTGATAGACTTCGGAAAGGGCTGTTTCTTTTCCAGACTCAGCCTGGACCTTAGTAACACCTACAAAGGCACTACACTCCGATTGAAGTTTTAGAATGGAGTTGCGCACTAGAGTTAAAGTTGTTGAGTTCTTTTGATTGCAACTCACCACAACACGTAAAGGTACGGAGGTCACGACAAGCCACATATTTTGTTCAAGTTTTTGGACACTGTAACCCTGACTAAAAATTACTGCACTCCTGCAATTGTCCGGCACATTTTGAATACTTTTCAGAAGTTGCACCTCGCACGGTGCGTTAGAGTCTATAGGATACGCGTATAGGTCGGGACACAATTTTCTTCCGATAGCAAGCGGTTTACACGCGCTCAAGTCCTTGATTGAAATAAACATTAAAGAGTCTTCGTTTTTCGCGAGGTACTTTTGAGTAAAAGACAAAAGGTGATGTAACCCAGTTCTGTCATCGTAAATTGGGATAGGGTATAACCGGAAAAGGGTGTATGGTTGTTGTTCTACTAATGGAATTCTTAAGACAAAAATAAGATCAGAGTTTGTTTGGAAAGCTTCTAACTCGATAATTTCCAAGTATTGCCCAATGCTTGAGTATTTTATTGGTAGTGGAAGATTGTTTTTTATTAAGTTTTGTGATATTTCTTGCAATGCCGTAATGAGATGTTCGGGCGTTAAGATAGATGTATGTATGATTTTAAGACGCGCGAAAGTAATTGAATTTAGCACATCATTTAGGCTATCTTCTAAGTATAGGTAATTCTCCATTAGTTTCTCGCATAATTCGAGCAACATAAGTTTCATTTCGATGTAGCAGACTTTATCGTTAATTTTTCCGATTGTGGTTTCTAGTTTTTTCATATTGCTGTTAAAGAGTTTTTCGTCAATTTGAAGTTTTTGGATGGTCTCGTTGAAGTTTTTAATGACAGAGGTAGTTACACTGATTTGGTTTTTGAGTAAATTTTCTATTTGTAATTGACCTTGATTGAGCCTATTTATACTATCAGTAAAATATTTACCGTCATCCGCGTCTAAGTTTCCGGTAATTGCTTTGAAAAGAGTACCTGCGCCATCAAGTATGCCGCGTTTTGGTCTTTTGGTGTCCATATTTATTTCGATAAATTTGTCTTTAATTGTGGTGGATATTTGGTTTAGAAGATTTATATGAGTTTGTACATCTGAGCGGAAGTAATTCATTGCGAAAGATTTATAGTTAACAGTTTCGATAAGTGTTTGTAAAAGTCTATTATTTGTCGTGAAAATGTGTTCGAGGGCCGAAATATTTTTGTGGACCAAAAGTGTCCATTTATTGTTAGAAACGGTTATTTGGGCTTCGTTGTGGTAGTATATCCCTAATGTGTTATTTATAGGTTCGACTTGATATTGGGTTACTGCTGATCCGAACAGCAGGCACAACCTGAAACAGAAATTAACTTTCTGAGAACGGTTTCATCCTGTCGAAATTTACTTTAGTTTTTTGTTTGGTTTTTGGATTTAGTAATGTCGAGGAATCTTTGTGAATCTCCAAGATTTCGAAAGGACCATTGAATTTATTTTGGAGTTTGTCCTTGATTTGGGATTCCTTGATATAGACTTTATCGCCTATTGGATAATTCGGGAGATTTTCGGAAACATGTTTATCGAATCGGGCTTTCGCTTTGTGCTTTTGAACTTCTGTTCTTTCACGAGCGATTTTATAATAGTGTGTGATACGGTTGTTGAGATCTCGGATGTATTTAGTTATCAATGATTGTTGGTTGTACAGAGTTTCGGGAGTCCTACTCGAAGTATGTCCGTAAACAAGTTCGTAAGGACTGAATCCGTGAGTTTTGTTTGGGGAGTTGTTGTATGCGATGATTGCATAAGGGAGAATGTTGAAGGGGTGTTCGTCGGGATTTTCTAATTTGTGGATTCTAATCATGTCTAGTAAGGTCGAGTGGAATCGTTCTAATGAACCATTCGACTGGGGATGTCCCACACTAGAATAGGACAGTTTGATATCAAATAGCTTACACAAATCTCTCATCAGAGCGTTGTCGAATTCCCTGCCATAATCACAGTGTATCCGTAATGGGGTACCGAAGTGTTGGAAATATAGTAGTAAAGTACTAACAACGGTTTTTGCGGATTTGTCAGTTATGGGGTAGGCCTGTTAGTTCGTCCCTGATAGTCAATGCGTAGTTTTTTGTTGGGACTTCTAGGATATCGATGTTGACACGTTCAAAGGGTGTCCGTGGGGTTTCAGTAATGACAAGTGGGCTGTCGAGATTTTTCCGGTAAACTTTTGCTCTCTGGCAAGTTTGACAGTTTTTGATAAAATTGTCAACGTTCTTAGTCAGTCCTTGCCAATTGTATTTTTCTTTTATTCTGCGGATGGTTTCATTGATACCTCGGTGTATATTATTTTTGCCGTTATGGAATTGGTCTAGAATGATAGGTATTTGGTCTTTCTCAACCGTTTGGACGATATTTTGGCAAACTTTCCATTTGATATCGATTTCGGAAAAGATAAACGAAAGCATTTCCAAAATGGGCAGTTCCATGTTATTCTCAACACAGAATACTTGGTTTTCAGTGAACACATCTCTACTATTATACAAAGATGCGAAAAGAATTTCGTTGACTACTTCTGGGTCAGAAGGGAGAGGGACGATGTAATAACGTCTTTTACTGACACTTTTGCTAGCAAAGACATTTACTCTAGGGGTACGGAAATCAGCATTTTCCTCGAAAATGTCCTCGATGATGTCATGGTGAAAATCTTTCATGAGAGAGCCTTGGGGAAATACTAAGATGTTTTTGTTTTCTCGGTCTAAGAGTTGGCTATTAGAAAATTGAATTTTGTCGTAATCTATGAGCGAGACGGTTTGATATCGCTCGACAAAAGTTCTAAATTCTTCAGAGATTTGTTGGAGATTAATGGGACTTCTTGTCTGGGGTTCTTGTGAGTCATCGTCAGTTTCGTTTGTTGGGACTACTGTAAATGGTATGTATTCATTAAAGTTGTTAACTTTAATGCGAGAGAGAGCGTCGGCATTTTTATTTACTTTGCCGGGTTTGTAAATTATTTGATAGTCGTACTCCTCGAGCTTAAGGCGCCATCTTGCAAGTCTACTTCCAGGATCCTTTATAGAAAACAGCCACGTTAACGGGCGGTGATCGGTCAGACGTAAAAACTTACGGCCAAAAATTATCGGACGAAAGTGTTTAACCGCCCACACTATTGCAAGGAGTTCTCGTTCTATGGTTGAATACTTAGTTTCAGCATTGCAGAGAGTTCTGGAGGCATAGGCTATGGGTAAATCTTTACCTACGGGGCCTTGAGAGAGCACTGCGCCGACAGCAAATGAACTGGCGTCGGTTGTAAGAATAAATGGCTCTTCAAAATTAGGGTATATGAGTAGGGGGGTAGAAGTAAGGGCTCTTTTTAATTCTTCAAAAGATTTGACGCATTCTGAATCGTACTGGAAAGGTACATCTTTTTGAAGTAATTTTGTCAAACGTTTCGAAATCTTGGCGAAATTGGGGATGAATCGCCTGTAATAACCAGCTAACCCTAAGAAGGACTTGATATCTTTTGGGTTTTTTGGTTGTGGAAAATTTAAGATACAATCTACCTTTGAGGGGTTAGGCTTCACGCCTTCGGGAGTTATAAGGTGGCCAAGATACGCGACCTCTTTGCGAAGAAATTCGCATTTGTCGGGTTGGATCTTTAGATTAGCTTTTCGCAATCGTTTGAAAACTTCAGAAAGTCGGGCTATGTGCTCATGTATAGTCGGAGAATAAACGATTATGTCGTCCATATAGACTAAACATCTCTCGTTTTGAACACCTAAAAAAATATTATCCATTACCCTTTGGAAGGTGGATGGAGCGTTTTTAAGACCGAAGGGCATTCTAACGAATTCAAAATGACCATTATCAACTGTGAATGCTGTTTTTTGGATGTCTTTAGTATCGATTTCGATTTGGTGAAACCCTGAGTCGAGAGTGGTGAAGTATTGGCATTTGCCAAGTTGGTCAAGTAAATCCGAAATGTTCGGTAGGGGGTATTTGTCGTCAACAGTAAGTTCATTTAGTTTACGATAATCGACGACGACACGCCATTTTTGGGTACCAGATGCGTCTAGTATTTTGGGAACTACCCAAACTGGGGATGACCATGGCGAATTAGACGGACGTATAATGCCTTGGTCAAGCATCTTTGATATCTGACTTTTTACCTCTTGTTTGTGTATTTGGGGATACCGATATGACTTTGTGAAAGAAGGTTTCGCGTTATTAGTGTCTATTGAATGTTTGATTTCGTTTGTAAAAGTCAGTTGGTCACCTTCTAAATAGAATATGTCGGAATATTCGAGGCAAAGTTGAGAAATAAGTTCGGCTTCCTCATCGTTCAGATGTTCTAAACGAAGTTGTTCCATAATTGTAGTTTGTCTATCAGGCTGGGTTAAGTTTTGTGAGTAATTTTCGGAAAGAATGTTTACGGAAAAATTGGTTATCGGTTCGAGTTCCAAATTGTCGAAATTAACAGTTTTGGGGATAGCATTTGCATTTAAAACTGAAGTAAGAAATTCGCCTTTTTCATTAATTTTAACAAGGGCACGGGGAAGATAAACTTTTTCTATTTCGGCGGATGATAGGAAAGCCTCAGTATTAGTGAGGTTACATTGTAATTTACATATTTGTTCTGTTCGGGGTTCTAAAGAGATTGTATTAACAGGGATGCAGTTATTGAAAGGGTTCTGAGTACGCATGACAGTATCATCCGTAACTTTGTAGAGAGGTAAAGTTTTAAAATTAGTCACAAGTTGTTTGCTGTTAAAGTCTATAACGCAGTTATAGTGTTAAAGGAAATCTGAACCCAGTAATCCGTCGAATTCAATGTCGATGTTGCAAATATATACCTTGTGTGGGTCGGCGACATTGAAAGGTACAAGGGTAGATTCGTTTATTAAGATTTTCTGATCAGTGATTCCTTGAATGACTACGTTTTCGGGAAATCTTTGTTTAAATCGTTGGCAAGTTTCGGGCTTAAATATTGGTGTCAATAAGGAGTTTGTATGTATTGGAAGAGTCGGTGATGTAGTAAAGGTTTTTCGAATTGACCGAAAGAAGTGGCATTACAGAAAATTGTGTTCGGGAAATTTTAGGTTTGGATTGAAATCGTCCAAGTTCATCGTTTGAATTTGTGTTTGAAGATCGGAGATCTCGTGATCGGGAGGTTTTGTTTCTACCGGGGTGTCTGAAAATTTTGTCGGGAAGAAAACTGTTCGCTATCGTAATATTCATCGTATTGTTGGTTATAATTATCATTACAAACATTTTCGCTGGAATGATATTCGAATTTGTCGTGTTTTTGTGTATCAGGGTAATAATAGTCTGGTACGGTTTTGTATTCAGTTGGCGTTTGAAAGTTCTGTTGCTCATTGTAAGAAAAATCATAGTTATGTTCATACGGATCGAATTGTTCGTTGTTTAAGTGATGAGTTTTCTGTTGTTGTTTGAAAAAACTCGGATTTGGCCTGAAATTACTAGAAGTTGGGGTTGGTCTACTTGTTGAGGGTTGTTGTTGTTGGGGAGAAAACTGAGGCCTATTATTAAAATTCGTAGGTTGATTAGCAGACTGATTCGCATAATATGGGCGATGGCCCGAGTAATTTGGGTGAAAATTTTGGTTAGTCTGGGATTGTCTCATTCTGATGAGGCATTCGCTGCTGAAATGTCCGATTCTTTTGCAAAACGAACATTGTTTTGGGGTTGGACCATTATTGGGTTTACGAGTCTGTTGGGGTGCATTTCGGTTGACTGAGAATTTTTGAGTTTCTAGATTAGACAACTGTAATTCTCTTTTAATACGGGAAATAGCGGTCAGGATATCTCTGGGATCACTGGCTCGCACAATTTGGCCAATTTTCGGCTCTAGACCCGTAAGTAGGCTAGTTAAAGCCATTGACTCTATTAAGTCAATCTGGGCCTGTTTCTCCTTCACAGTTAAATTTTGTTTATTGACAGCTGATAACATTTTTGCTTGGTGCGTTTGAAGCCTAGCTGAAAATGTCAATGGAGATTCGTTGGATAATTGCCTCATTCTTTGTAGGTCTTGAATAAGGGCGGAGAGATCCCTTGGATCTCCAAAATGGTTTTCTAATAGACTTTGAATATCTGCTAAATGGCTGGGGTCACGTGAATTAACTAGTTCAGCCGCTCGTCCACGGAGCTTGTTCATAATGTGGAGAATTAACAGAACTTGTTGATTATCAGATGCCATATTATATGCGGTATTGCAAGAACAGATAAATCTGTTTAGAAATATTGGGTTCCCATCGTATTCGGGAATAATGGCGAAAATTTCTGAGAGCTTGTAGGGCTCTACATTTTGTGCTACAGCTCTAGTTTCTGGCATTTTGTAATTTTACTCAAGATTGTGCAATATTAGGAAAATACAAAGCTTGGGAAAAGCGAAGTAAATAATTGCGATTGTAATTAAAATGAAGAAAAATATGAGAAATAAATTTTTGTTACTGGTTCTAAAATAAGTATAAGTTAAATAAAGGTATACACATAAATAAATATTTAGAATATCTTAAACTATCAAAATAAAATTTCAAAATTCGTTCTTGGGTAAATATTTAGGATGGTTCATTTAAAATAGGAAAAAATTATAGAACTGGTTGTTCAACAATTATTAAATATTATAACTTTTTAAACGCTTACGTGATTATTCCTATCATAGGACTTGTTGTATCCGTCACTGAACACTGGTTAGCCGCTGCTTGTTCTCTTGTTGAGCTCGGTAGTTGGTGTCCAAGTAGGTTCTTTGTATCCGCGAAGGTTAGGAAACCACCGTAATTAGTTAGACTGTTTCTTGTTCTAATTACGTCTGGAATATCCTACTGACTGCTCCAATTTTAGATTTGGTTTCACTAAATTCACTTTTTAAAAAAATATTTATTTCAAAAAAATCATATGTTTAAGTTACAAAGACAATATTATAGGTATGAAGTTAAATGAAGAGAATGAACACTGAGAATTGTTTTCGGTTACATTTATAACGTAAAAATGCTGACGCTATGTCATCAGTTTTCATGTGAACAAAGCGCCTACGTGATTTCTAAGAATTCTAGGAAGTTGTAATATGATACTTGTGTGAAGTCAATTACGGTTCAAGCACCTGTGGTAACTTTAACGTGTAAATTGTAAGTTAGTGCACTTCTCATATAACATATATATATATATATATATATATATATATATATATATATATATATATATATGCCATGTGTAAATAAAACTTGATTAATTATTACAGTATTAGCAATAAAATAAGACGAATGTATTTGCAGTTTAAAAATTAAAATAAAGGTAATCTTATAAATGAATTTTAACGTTCCTCGAAGTTTCCTTGGACTCCCATCGTCTTGAAGTGGTTGATCTCACAACGTTTCAATAGCTGTGAATCTGCTATCGTCATCCGGTAAATGATAGGAAATTCAGAGTATCGGTCGTATTTATATTATACCCTTAACCGGTCATGCGTCGTCGGTCATGGTCATTGGATCTTATCTGGTCCAATCAGCGTCGTCGTACCTGGAGGTTGGTTGCCGGTGATGTGTAGCGGCAGAGGCCGAAGAAGAGCTCTCCAAATATTTTTAATTTGGAGGCTGAGCTCGCTAATTATATTTTTGTTTGAGACTATATCTGCTGTCTCTATGAATTTTCTTTTGTACCAAGGCTCTTCCTTGTGAATTGCTCTAGCCTGGTCCCAGTTGATATTATGGTGTTCGGTCCATGCGTGATTCGCTAGCCCAGACTTCGTTACCTCTGCCCTTTGAGTAGCTGTGCGGTGTTCCTTAATCCTGGTGTCCAGCGGTCGCTTTGTCTCTCCAATGTAAAGATTTCCATATTCACACGGTATGCTGTATATACAGTTATTTGGTATTGCTGGTGCATCGGGCCTCGTTCTTGTTATCATGCTCCTCAAGGTGTCGTTGCTTTTGAAGATCATTCTGATCCCATAGCTGTGTGCAATTCTTCTAAGTTTCTCCGACAAGCCTTTAGTATACGGTAATAGTAGAGTTGCTACCGTGGCGTCCTCTTCCTGCCTAGGTGGTTTGTCCGATGGACGATGTCCGTTTGACGATGGAAGTCCAAGGAAACTTCGAGGAACGAGTTACATTGTCTGCCAACTTCAGACTAATTTTGACGTCTCATCTAAAAATTAGCAGTCAGTCAGAAATTGTTTAATTTTCTTTTAACGAGATGTGATATGCTGCAAATGTATTTTTTCTTATTTATCTTATAATATAATTCCTATAATGTTTGTTTTTTTACATGCATCTTATTTATATGTAATTCTCAAAATCGGCACTACAATTTTGCTGAAATTCCATTTCGGGGTTTTGGCATATGTCTATTATGTCACATCATCCATTTCATAGTGCCGAATTAGGACCTAGTCTATAATTTTTTGCTCTTTAATTACGCAAATTTATTGCTCTTATCCCTTCCGAAAAATCTTGGCAAATGTGGCATAAGACTTATGCTACATTAGTCAACCCATAACTACGGATCTAATAAAGTTATCGGGATGTTTCTTTTGCCAGAATTCACTGCTAATTAATTGCTGTTCAGCTACGTAAGAAGTAAATTTTTTGCTCCTACCCCTTCCGGAAAACCTTGGCTAATGTGGCATAAGTCTTATGTTATATTAGCCATACACATAACTCCGGATCTAATAAAGACATCGGGATGTTTCTTGTGCCAGAATGAATTTCTAATTAATTGATCTTTAGCTACGTATCTAGAAAATTTTTTACTCCTACCCCTTCCGGAAAACCTTGGCTAATGTGGCATAAGTCTTATGGTACATTAGCCATACCCATATTTTCGGATCTAATAAAAATATAGGGATGTTTCTTGTGCCACAATTAATTGCTAATTAATTGCTCTTCAGCTACGTAAAGTAAAGTTATTGCTCCTACTCCTTCCGAAAAACCTTGGCTAATGTGGCATACGTCTTACGCTTATGCTACATTAGCCATACCTATAACCCTGGGTCTAATAAAGATATCGGAATGTATCGTGTGCCAGAATTAAATGATAATTAATTGCTAAAAATGGTACATCAATTACCACCCCTGTCAACCTAGTTGCTTTTTTTAAGAAAAAAAAATCGAAAAGCCTAAGCGGGTCCCTCTTTCTACATCCCTGAAGGGGCTAGAATAATAATTTGTATGTCATTTAATTCCTCCTTACTTGCGGATAAACACTGGACTGTTATTTTTACTTGCGGAATTAGCGCTTACGAGATACGAAGGTTTGAAAAAATTGAATTTGTCGGCTTGGCTAAATCCAATTTTGCATCTTTCTACGTCCCTGAATGGGCTAGAATAATAATTTATATGTCATTTAATTCCTCCTTACTTACGGATAAACACTGGACTGCTATTTTTACTTGTGGAATTAGCGCTTACGAGATACAAAGGTTTGAAAAAATTTAATTTGTCGGCTGGGCTAAATCCAATTTCCATCTTTCTACGTCCCTGAATGGGCTAGAATAATAATGTATATGTCCTGTAATTCTTCCTTACTAGCGGATAAACACTGAACTTTTAGTTTCACATGAGATGAATTTGCGTTTCCGAGATATGAACGTTTGAAAATTCAAAATTTGTCAGTTGCCCGAAATTTATTTTTGCCTGTTTCTACGTCGCAGAAGTGGCTATAAAAATAAAGTACATGTTATTTAATTCCTTCTTACTTGCGGATTCTAGATGGGTTCATTAAAATACGAAAAAATATAGTTACCAAATTATAAACAATTTATGAAAATTATGAACGAAAAAAATTCAAAAGTCAACGCTGCATGTGCTGTAGCGGTATCCGGTTCTAATATTTATATACCATAGATTGGCATAAAACGTTACAAGAAATTTACATTAATTTTATATTTACGAAATAGTTGTAGTTGATTTGTTTCATTACGATCCGTTAGTGTTCTTCCAGGCTTAAAAAATGTACCTGTATTTATTGTGCTCAGACCATTATAACGCTTCTTGTTGCTGGAGTTCCAAATCGTTCGCATGGTGCTTCAAATTTTCCAATGATGCCTGTCTATTCAAGATTTATATTTGTAGCTAACAGCTATTACTTTTACAATACAAATAACACTACTATTCAAAATAATATAAAATTTCTATGCTGTTGAACTACATAGAAAAATATACAGTTATAGGCAAGTAAAGTATCTTTGACACGAGACATTTGCGCTGGTGTTTTAGTTTTGAAGCCGTGCATTAAAAAAGATTAGTTATTCCATAAAATGTAAAGAAAAACATCAAACCGGAAGTTCTGTGTAGTTAATAGTAAAAACACACTAAGGAAAATCCAAAATAACAAGTTTTCTTGGATTTCCATATCAATTAGAGATGATGAAAAATGGATTTTATCAGTTCGACATCATGGGTAAATAAATTTAATGTCCATTAAAAAAAGCATTTTTACCTATTATTGAATACAAAAAAATATCTTCAATGTTGTTCTATTAACAAAAATAAAGTTTAATATTCATCAACCAACTTAATTAGAGAAGTGATGCAAGTCATTTCATCCAGAAACAAATTCAGTGATTTGTAGTGGTCATTTTATTGGGGAGAAAAAAAATTAATAACAGGGATGAAAGGATAGATGTCGCGATGTGGTTTGTAACCAGGGACCTAGGAGTGAAAGGCCACAATGGTGGGGCGGGGTTCTTGTGCATCGAATTAGATGAATGCAGTATGATGGCCTGTTACATCTCGCCGAACATAAGAATAGCTGAGTTTAAGAAGAGAGTAGAAGCGATAATGGTTGAGACAGTGAGGAAAGGGGGCGAATGGGTGATTCTAGGTGACTTCAGCGCTAAATCGGCGTTGTGGGGGTCACCAATCACGGATGGGAGAGGTATTTGTTGGGAAGAATGGATAGGTAGCAGAGACTTGAGGGTGGCGAATGAGGGGATAAACCTACTTTTGAGAGAAGAGAGTCCCGCTCATTCATTGTCTCTATTCGAGGGGCCTGGATGGAAGAGTGGAAGGATGGAAGGTTCTGGATGAGGAGTCGCTAAGCCTCCATAAATACAGAGTTCGAAATTAAAATAGGAACGGTGAGCAGGAAGAAAAAGTGGAAGCTTCAAGGGAATAGGGAGCTGAATGCTTCGGCGGTGCTGGATAGTTACCATATGTTGAAAAACAGTATAGAGGGTAACTATAGAAAAATGGACAAGGTATTGAAGTGTGTCCAAAATGCCGGCAGGCCTGAAGTAAGGGGCGGCTGGTAAAAGAATGCATATTGGTGGAATGAGGAATTGGAGAGGTTAAGGAAAGAGTGTGTGAGAAGTAAAAGGATATGGATGAGAATAAGGGTAAGAGGGGCTACGGATTTGACGGAACAAAAGAGAAAGGAGTATGAGAATGCGAAGTAGGCGTTGAGTAATGAGATCAAGAGAGCGAAGGAGGTTAGTTGGAACAAGTTAGTGGATGAGGTCGAGAGGGATGTGTGGAGACAGGGGTATACGATCGCCACTAAAGCGATAAAGGGCTTCTGTACACCCTATGAAATTCATGAGGAAGAGAGGAGAAGGATAATTGACGACTTGTTCCCTGATGCGAGGGGTGAAAGAAATGGGTTTGAGATTGAGATTACAGAGAGAGCGAATGAATTCCGGGAGAAAGAAATTAGGATGCAATAGGGCGAATGAAGAATGGGAAAGCCCCATGTTTGGATGGCGTGAGGAGTGAAACTGTAAAGTTAGTGGCGGAGCAGGATGTGCAGGTCTTGTTAGAGGTGTACAACACCCTCTTAAAGAATCAAAGGTTCCCCGAGGAGTGGAAAACAGGTTGAACGGGGACAGACTAAATATAGGCCGAGTACGCTGCTAGATACGACTGGCAAATTGTACGAGCACCTGATTCGAGACCGATTATGCCAAGAGCTTCGAAAAAAGGGTGGAATCTTCCATAGGCAGTTCGGTTTTACTCTCGGAAGATCGACAAGGGATATTTTGAAATATATTATGAGTTTAGTTGAAGATAGAGAGTATAAATGGCTGCCACTAATAAATGTTGACAACAAAAACGCCTTTAATACGGCGGGGTGGCAGATAATCGTAAATAGATGGAAAATTAAATGTGGGAAAGGATCCACTAAAGTTCTCACGCAGGTGGTACCGCAGTGGTCGGTCCCTGGACCGACTTTGTGGAACCTATTATACGACGCTGTGCTGCGCCTAGAACTGCCCGTAGGTTGCAAACCGATAGCCTACGCAGAAGACCTCTCAATAGTGGTCAGGGCGAATCGAAAAGAGGATATTGTGAGGAAAAGAAACCTGGCTATTGAAAGGGTAATGAGCTGAATGATTATGAAAAATTTTATGTATTTGGTAATGACTATTAACATAGAAATTAAATTTAATTAACCTTGACGACGAACTACTGCAATACATTTTTACTTCATATCTGATTGTTATGGAATCTGGTTGAGATGGCTTGCATCACTTCTGTAATTAACAAGTTGGTCGATAAATATTAAAATTTATTTGTGTTAATAGAACAACAATTAAGATACATTTTATATCTTCAATAATGACTAAAAACGTAAAAATTAAATTTATTTGTCAGTGAGGAACTGCTGCAATCCATTTTTTCTTCTAATTGATATGGAAATCCAGGAAAACGGTAAAATTGTAATTTTTTATTTTTCTTTGGTGTGTTTTCACAATGAACTACACAGCACTTTCGGTTTGATGTTTTCCTTTCCATTTTATGAAATAAATAATCTTCACTCTTAATAATCGGCCAATATAAATTTCGAGATAAAGATATTTTACTAGCGTATACAACAAATTAAAATCTTCATTAATAATTGTTATGATTGCATTAAGACGATTTAGACCATGATACGTTTGGAACCTTTGAAATACATAGACTAATCTTCAGGCATACTTTTATTTCCAAAAAACTTAAATACCACATTTATAAAATTCATAGAGTGAGAAGAGATATTAAAGTTTGTACGGTAAAATTAATATCGCTGATAATATTTGGCTGCCAAAATAAATGGAATAAACTTAGAGTATTTTCTGTAGATTCAGTTAAAGAAATACAATAAGGCTGTAAACGTTTTATGTAAATATGTGTTGTTGTTTTAGCTGGATTCAGTTTAGTTCATTTTTCTGCAATCATCGTCATCATCTTTATGTAATGTCAAATATGTAATAGTCCCCAGTTCAAGGGCCTTTAATTTTTTTAACATATAGATACATATGTCAAACTTTGTAACTGCCTTCCTTGCGATGAGTCCGACAAACTTTTCCAATGCGAAAACTTTCGGGGCTACTAGGTTTTCGAATGTCCGATTACTGGAATTGTCGAAATGACGTCACTATGACATCCCGTATATTCAAGTTTGATTTTTTGAAATTTGTTTAATAAAATGAATTTAAAAATTCTGGTCAATTTGTCCGACATAAATCGTCCTGCGTATGAAGTGTCCACCACCCCGAAGATGTCGATATGACGTCATTATGTCACCCCATACATTCAACTTTTAATAAAATATTTAGTTAAGCCACTTCTGCGACCTAGAAAAAAATGAATGTCGCTCAACGAACAAATTTTGAATTTTTAAAGTTTCATATCTAGGAAACGCAAATTCATCTCGAGTAAAACTAAAAGTCCAGTGTTTACCCGCAAGTAAGGAGGAATTAAATAACATATACTTTATTCTTATAGCCACTTCTGCGACGTAGAAACAGACAAAAATGAATTTCGGGCAACTAACAAATTTTGAATTTTCAAACCTTCATATTTCGGAAACGCAAAATCATCCCAAGTAAAACTAAAAGTCCAGTGTTTATCCGCAAATAAGGGGGAATTACATGATATATACATTATTATTCTAACACCTTCAGGGACGTAGAAAGAGCCAAAAATGGATTGAGCACAGCGGACAAATTTAAATTTTTCAAACCTTCGTATCTCGTAAACGCTAATACCGCAACTAAAAATAAAAGTCAGGTGTTTATCCGCAAGTAAGGAGAAATTAAATGACATAAATTATTGTTCTAGCCCCTTCAGGGACGTAGAAAAAGGCAAAAATGGATTTAGCACAGCGGACAAATTTAAATTTTTCAAACCTTCGTATCTCGTAAACGCTAATACCGCAAGTAATAATAAAAGTCCAGTGTTTATCCACAAGTAAGGAGGATTTTGTTAAACCAGTGTAGAAGAAAAAATAATTATTTTGAATATTTATTTCGCCAACTTCACCAGTCTAACTAAAGAGGCTCTTAAAAGTCGTCAAAATTTTGAACATTTGGTAAATGAAAAAATCATATTTAATTTTTATGATCATATCTACTATTATTTGTTTCTTTATTTTCGTTATGATTAAAAAGTTATCAAATTGAAAAGCTGAATAGATTTGTTTTGTTTAACTTTTCAAATTCAATGTAAATATACTGCCAACGTATTAACGTTAAAAAAACTAGAAATAATTTTGTACAAATTGAACAAAAGTCACAAGAAAAGTCGTTTTTGTATTATGTAGTGGATTATAAGACGAAATATATTGGAGTATCAGAAAACTAGCTGAAAGAGTTGTCATAAGAGGATAAACAAATCACTTAAGAAGGTCTGAAGCAAATATCAAGACTTCAGGATGTATAAAAAAATAGAAATTGTTACTGACCGATCCCGATGTAAGTGAAAGCTTCTTTCCATACCTACTCTCTTTTATTTTACAAAGTAAAGTGAGTTTCAGGAAAACTAAAACTATTTTATAATGACTGTTATTTATTGTCAATTATCAATTTTTGGATAGTTTATTATTATTATTAGCATTTGATAATTTTAGCACTTTGAGATTTTTGATTTTGGAAAATTTCATATTTCTGAGATGTTCAACATTTTAGGCTGCATAATGCCCAAATTAAAACATTTTTGACATGTTTGAAATTTTATATATTTTTGCGTTTTTTATATTTCTGTCATTTTTACCATTTTTGATTTTACATTTTTGAAATTTGTCATTTTTTTCATTATAACATTTTTGACATTTTCTGCTTTTTTGACATTTATGCTCGACATCTAGAAAAGAGTATTTATGATGACTTTAACATTTTTAATGTTTTAGATGTTTTTAGATTTTGTATTACTGTCATTCTGGGTTTTGTTATATTAGGTATATTTAATATTCTTAACATTTTGGGGAGATTTAATCATTTTTGGAATTTATTTTTATTTCTTAATATATTTTTTTATATTTCCAACATATTTTGAGATTTCACTTTATTAGCACTGATTATTAGCAGTTAGTCACTCTCTGGCCGCGTGAACTCCTAGTAATGGAAGGATAACACATATACCATGAATTAGAACTGCAATTACAATGATTTTATTAACGTTCTCCTTATTTTTTTCATGTGATATTGTTTTCCTTTGTGTATACAAATCATTGAGCCTACCACACTGGTTTGATAAGCGATTGTCATTAATGGGTTCAGATGCTTATCTGGGTGTTGGTGGTAGCAGATCCTTGGATTCTGGACAGTAAGTCACCTATGCATAAAGGCGAGGTAACACACATGGATGGCAATAGACGGTACGTGTTAAAAATCAAACTATGTAAAGGAAAGAACCCAGATTTCCCTCCGGCTACTGATGTATAAAAAATTAATAAATAAAAAAAGATATTTTAATTCAAGAGTAATTATTTAATAGTCTACTAGATGAGACGTAAACGAGCGCTTCCGTCCCTTTTTACACTACTTGATCCGTTGTACGCATATGCAGTAACAAATCTGTATCTGTATACATTCAATATGTTTGTAAGAGGCAATATATTTAAAGTTGAATATAATTCTCAGGTATGTGCATGTGAAGTGGTGATAATAGAGACCAAAGTATGAAAGTTTGCACCGTGACGATTTCGGTAATTTTCAGACCTCTGGCAGTATAGTAGTACAAGTATGTGTTGGATGGGCGTCATTTAATGTTGAAGTGCACTCACGCACAGAACAGGGCTGTAGTGCCCTGTGTTTAAATACCTTTATCCACAATTAATTCTGGTATAACAAACACCCCAATTTCTTTATTAAATTCGCAGATACAGGCATAGCTGATATAGTCCTATGCCATATTAGCAATGGTTTTCCAGTAGGGATTGGAGCAATAAATTTTAGTTTTCGCTTAGTTGAAGAGTAATCAGTTAGCAATTAATTCTGGTACAATAAAACTCCCGATATCTCTATTAGATCAGGAGATATTGGGTATGGCTAATGTAGCTACATCTTATGCTACCTTAGCCAAGGTGCTTCGGAAGAGGTTGGAGAAATAAATTTACTTTTGCGTAATTGAAGAGCAATTAATTAGCATTTAATTCTGCTACAAAAAATATCCCCATATCTTTATAAGAACCAGAGTGATGGGTATAGCTAATGTAGCATAAGGCTTACACCACATTAGCCATGGTTTTTCGAACGGGGTAGGAGGAATAAATTTACCCTTTGCGTAGTTGAAGAGTAATTAATTAGCAATTAATTATGGTACAAGGAATATCCCTATATCTTTATTAGACCCGGAGTTATGGGTATGGCTAATGTACCACAAGGCTTATGCCACGTTAGTCAAGTTTTTTCGGAAGGGGTAGAAGCAATAAATTTACTTTTTACGTAGCTGAAGAGCAAATAATTAGCAATTAATTCTGACACAAGCAACATTCCGATATCTTTATTAGATCCGGAGTTATGGGAATGGCTGATGCACCACAGGGTTTATGCCACATTAGCCGAGGTTTTCCGGAAGGGGTAGGACCGATAAATTTACACTTTGCGTAGATGAAGAGCAATTAACTCTGCCACAAGAAACATCCCGATATGTTGTAACGGGTGAATTGCCGTTCTCCCCGTTACATTGAGATTTACCAATATTTGTCGCATTAATAAATTATCTTTTATATTTTTCAAATCACTTTTCTAAGTGTCTAGTTATGTACGCTACTGACCAGGCTGGCGCTGGCGCAAATGGTCGAGATCTGGTTGCACGAGGCATTTTCTTTGTGGTTATGTTTTGCATATTATATTATTTTAAGGCAGTCTGAAATTAGAATTTGAGTTGATAGTTTCAAATAAAGTAATTTTGTTTTGTGTTTTTTAAAACTCTTTAGTTAATTGAAAACACATAACTGGCGCATAACAGTAGAATACTCGACGATTTCGTTACTGAAAATCGTGAATTTTAATTCTTCATCGAGTACAATCCGAAAAGAGAAATCGAAAATTTTGACCGAGACTCATTATTGAAAATCGGCTCAAGAAAAGTGAATATTTGTTCAGAGACTTTCAATATCATTTTGGGTCAAGAAAAGAAGAAAAAAATGAGAACCGCATTTTAAGTTACTCATTGTTTCCTTTACCTCTACATTTTAATTTTCCTTTATGTCAGACTCCTCAATTGTGACTAATCAATCGATCGATCTTAGTTCAGAAATTGAGTTAGATTTAAGTGGTTCATTTAGGACTTTAGAATTAAATTCAGTTAGGATAAGAGATTTGCAAAGAGTATTAGTTTCGATCATGTCTAACCCAACAATTTCGACAGTTCACAGAACCATTCCTAATTTTGACATTAAATTGCTACAGATTATACCTGAATTTGACGGTAATCCTTGTAGATTACGTAGATTTATTTCTACTGCAACCGATTTATTGAATACCTATTATGACGTAAATCCAAATAATGTCAATTGTGCTCAAAATAGATTACTTATTAGCGGTATATTTTCCAAGTTAACCGGTCCCGCTGAGGAAGTTCTATCTATGTATGGTAATGAAAACTGGGATGTTGTAAAAAATTTATTGATAACTCATTTTGGTGATCAAAGAAATGAGAGAAGTTTACTTTCAGACCTTAGTTCTTTAAGACAAAATAATAATGAAAATTCATTACAGTTTTATGCTCGAGTAGTGTCAATTTTAAATTTGTTACATAATTATGTCAATCTTCATGAAAATGTGAAAGAAGTTATAGAAAGTAAGAAGCTTTTGTTCAATTCTCATGCTCTGCATACATTATTAGTGGGATTAAAAGAGCCTCAAAGCTCTATGATTCGTGCAATGATACCAATTAATTTAGCTGAAGCTCAACAGTATATAATTGAGGATAATAACATTAAATATTTAAAATCGGGGAATCTTCCAAAACCACTTCCGGAACCAAACATTCCAAATTTTAACGCAAGAAGCAATTTCCCACCATTTGCAAATACTTTTATGAGACCGCCTATGTATTTTGCACCTCAAGCGCAATTTCCTAGAGGTCCAGTTAATATTCAACCACGGCAAATTATGCCATCCCAAAAATTTTTCACTAATGCTCAAGTATTTGGTCCACCCCGTAATGTTTGGAGAAATCCACATCCTAGTACTTTGAAATCAGTTCCAATGAGTAGGGTTTCACATTTTAGAAATTCAAACATTAATAAAATTTACCCTCAAAGGTCTACCAACTATTTTCAGAGAGATCCTAAACAAAAATTAAATTATATTGTTGAAGAAGTTCACAACGTAGAACACCAAAATTATGACGAACAGTATGAGAATAATAACCCTTATTATGACTACCCTTACTATGACTACCCTTATAATGATTACCCATGAACTCTGAAATTTTAGAAGAAATGAAAAACAAGAAAATTTTCAGGAAAACCAGCCTAGATTCCGACAAGACGTAATAGAATTATTCAATTTATGATAAAAAGGAACTCCCTTATATTCAAATAAAAATCCACCCCTTTTTAGATAAGCTACAAAATCTTTCTTGAATCCTTCTATTGTTGAAAATATTTTGACAACATTTTTAAAAACCTTACATTATAACGTCTGTGTTTCAAACATCTCAACGTGATTTTTGTGCATTATTTTCCAGCTTTTAAGAATTTAATCACAAATTTTCGCTAAAATTTCATTTATTTAAATTTCATAACTATTTTGACGGCTTGATACCAGATCTATTAAAACAACTATCCTACAGTTCTTATTACTCCTTCTTCAAAAAATAAAATTCATTATATTCCAAGAAGAAAATGTTATTTTTTGTAGACATTGACCAAATACAGGTGTTAAAATTAAAATTCCAGACTTCAGGTGAAATTTTAATAGAAAATAATAATTGTATAATCATGAAATTACAACTGCGAAAAATGATACGCTTGGGTAGAAGCAAAAAACCCAAAGACTTCAATTGTCAAATCAAACTCCCTATATGACCCTTTAAAACTGAACATTTTAATCATTCAAATTCTTGTATAATATGAAATAGACCAAACACCTGTTGATCCACCCTTATTAGAACTCACACATAATGACGAGGAAAAATATCACACCTTAAAACTTTGCTCTTGATTCAGACATACTGGAGACAACAACTACAAAATCTTAAACATCATATTAGAACAAAAGATGATCCCCGTTTATCCTTCTATTGTACAAAGCGGAAGTACAAAGATCGACGAAACGCTTAATCAAAGCATTATACAACACAGTAGTTCACCTTGGTCGTCACATCTGGGTCGTGCCAAAGAAAGCAGATGCTAGCGGCAAGAAAAATTTCGAATTGTAGTTGACTTTCGCAAGGTAAATGAAAAAACGATCGATGATAGATATCCTATCCCGAACATCAGTGACATGCTGGATAAATTGGGAAGATGCCAGTACTTTACAACTCTGGATCTGGCTAGCGGATTCCATCAGATCGAAATGGCCCCAGAAGATATTCCAAAAACGGCATTCAGTGTTGACAACGGACACTATGAATATCTACGTATGCCGTTTGGCTTAAAAAACGCGCCTGCCACCTTCCAGCGCGTCATGGATAATGTCTTCAGAGGACTTCAAAATTCATGTTGCCTAATATTTATGGATGATGTTAATAATATATGGTTCATCACTCCAAGAACATATGACAAATTTGAAAAGGGTATTCCAGCGACTCCGCGAAACAAATTTCAAAATACAACTGGACAAATCGGAATTCCTTCAAAGAGAAGTAGCATTTTTGGGACATCTGGTAACAGCGGATGGAGTAAAACCAAATCCCGAAAAGGTGAAAGCCATCATGAACTATCCGATTCCTAAAACGACACGAGAAATTAAAGCCTTCTTAGGACTCTTAGGGTACTATCGAAAGTTTATTCGAGATTTTGCAAAAATTACTAGACCATTTACTTTATGTTTGAAAAAAGGCGCAGTAATAAAACATGACGAAAATTTTATTAAATCATTTAATTACTGCAAACAGCTTCTAACAAACGAACCCATCTTACAATACCCTGACCTTGAAAAACCATTTATATTAACAACAGACGCTAGTGACTTTGCCATCGGCGCGGTTTTGTCTCAAGGGACAGTAGGTTCGGATAAACCCATAGCTTATGCATCAAGAACTTTGAATGATTCAGAAAGAAATTACAGTAAAATAGAAAAGGAACTACTGGCGATAGTTTGGGCAACAAAGAAATTTAGAAATTATTTATGGTCTAACAAGTTCAAGGTTATTTGTGATCATAAACCTTTACAGTGGCTCATGTCGCTTAAAGAGCCAAACTCTCGACTAATACGATGGAAACTTAAACTTGACGAATTTAACTATACTATAGAATATAAACGGGGTAAAGCAAATACTAATTCGGATGCTTTATCGCGCATTGAAATACACCCTAATGAAACTCAAAATCAATCCACTTCCAAACAACAAACAGAAAATCAACAAAGTGCTCTTCTACGGTATATCCAAGAGTTTAATGCTAACTTAGAAAAGGAAGCCGACAACTTCTCGACAACAAATAATGTTGGAGATAACGAAAACGAGGACGAAACTACGGACAGTGGAGAGACGTTAACGGGTGAAGAACAAGAACGAGATGAAGAAACTGACACTGCAGAAGAAATAATGGAAGCAAACCCTGATGGGGATAATACTGCAACTGATACAGTGCATACAAACGAAGAGGAACCTATACAGGGTATAAATCCAACCGAATCCTCCATAAATGTTTTTAAAAATCAAATATTCATCAAAATTTCACCACAACCTAGAAAACCCACTAGGAGATGCCTATGGGAAGCCAACAAGAAAAATTTATGGACTATTTACATAGTTGATAAAGACTTAACACCCATAATTTCCTTTTTCAAAGACTATGGACAACAAAACAATACTTATGCCTTTTTTTTCGAAAACAACAATGACAATGACCTATATATAAAACTCAGTAATCTTATGAGAGAAACTTTCAAAAACTCTGCTTTTAATCTTGTAAAATGTAACATTCAATTAGAAAATGTTATATAGAAAGAGCGACAAAGGGAACTTTTAGAATACAATCATGTCACAAAAACCAATCACAGAGGTATAATAGAAACAATACAACAAATTCGAAAAAAATATTATTGGCCAAATATTGCAAATGATGTTAGACAATTCATTAATAGATGTGATAATTGTCAACAATCCAAGTATGATAGGAATCCTCCAAAACTCAAATTACAGTTGACACCAACTCCAAAAAAGCCCTTTGAAATTATACATATAGATGTATTTCAGGCTAATAACCAAAAATTTTTAACAATTCTGGATAAATTCTCTAGATATGGACAAGCCTTTCCACTTATAAGTGCCAATGCCCTTTCAATTGTCCAAAGTTTCATAACATTCATGTCATTTCACGGCTTACCACAATGTATTGTTGCGGACAGCGGCACAGAGTTTAAAAACTCCTTATTGTCTTATTTCGCCAAACTTCATAAAATTGAGCTTCACTATACAACATCCAAAAATTCCAATAGTAATGCCCCTGTTGAGCGTTTTCACTCAACTTTGTTAGAACACCTTAGGGCCTTAAAACTAGACAATCCTCAAACCGATTTTTTAACATTAATGCCCTATGCAATTTTCGGGTATAATCATTCCGTTCATTCGATGACAAATCAGAAACCGATAGATATTATTAACGGCCACTTAGATGCAAAGGACCCGTTTGACATCAATTTAAATCATGAAGTTATTAATAATTACATCCAGCAACATAAGCAAAAAACGCGTATTCTATTTAATAAAATATATGAAGCTAGCCAAACTACCAAAGAGAAAACTCTAGAAAGGGAAAATCAAAATCGGGAAGACCCGGTCCCTTACGCAAAAAATCTAATCACTTATAGAAAAGATGCAAAATCGCGAAACAATAAACTAAAACCGTAACCGTAAACCGTTAGAAACCGTAAAAGTAGATGAAGGTATAAAACTTAGAACACATAGGAATATATATCACAAAAATATATTTAAAAAACCTCACGAGAATTTAAATTTGATGCAGGATGATCATTACCCTAGCGGCGACGACCCTTCAATCCAACATTAAAATTACAGAAAAAAAAATACCTCTTATTTCTTTGAGACAATGTATACTTTAACAGAAATTAAATATAATTTAGATGCCATTTCATCAATCATAATAGAGATAGAAACTTCAATTTCTTTCTCAAAACTTGGAATATTACATCATAGTATAATATCTATTAATGAACTAAATCCAATTTCTTCTAAAAACATCATACACTAAATCAATTAGTGTTTCCAAATTCTAACGATTTATTTAAGTATTATGATGTCATTTCGATAGAAGCTTATTTTTCGAAAGATCGGTTAGTCTCCGCTCTACATGTACCTCTTATACACACAGAATCATTTATCCACTATCACCTTTATTCTATTCCTACCTATAATTCAACTACCATAATTCCGAAAAACACCTTCCTAACAATGAGTAGCGATTGGTACCAATACGACATCAAAACTTGCCGATTTCTGAAACCTACATATTTATGTGAAAATAATCACTTAGCAAGCCATACACAAGAAGATTGCATTTTCTCGATCCTCCAACTTAAAGGCAACAACCCAAGCTGCAACATGATTCCATGTAACGATGAACAAATCCTTAGTTGAGGAAGTTACAGATTCACACTATATAGCTATCTTTCCATATCAAGAAAAAAAAATTCAAACTAGATGTGAGCAGACGGATTTCATATTGCTTCATGGTATTTATCTTATTGAAGTACCATACCGCTGCAGTATTTGTATTTGTATATGTAAGAAAACTGACAGCTACCAACACCACTCATGATGAGGACAATCAAGGCCAACCACCGTCAACCCCTCAAATTTTGTTCTTCCAGCCCAAAACTTCAGCTTAGTGAGGGAGGAGTTATGTACGCTACTGACCAGGCTGGCGCTGGCGCAAATGGTCGAGATCTGGTTGCACGAGGCATTTTCTTCGTGGTTATGTTTTGCATATTATATTATTTTAAGGCAGTCTGAAATTAGAATTTGAGTTGATAGTTTCAAATAAAGTAATTTTGTTTTGTGTTTTTAAAACTCTTTAGTTAATTGAAAACACATAACTGTCTTTACCTTAATAAATAAACACGTAAGTAAATATTCCTATTTTAGTCGCTTATGCAATCGCTTTTTTTTCGCTTTTAATTGCTAAATCACAGTTAATTCATTTGGAAGGTATTCTAAGTCCAACTCTCTCCTTTGATTTGGCGCGATGCTGTCTTGACAGAACGAACATCACGTGCTATTTTAATGTGACCTCCCTCCAAACTGGAAATATTAAATTAATATAATTTTCTTGGGAAGAAGGAAACTGTCATTAATAAAATTTTATCTATGATTTCATTAGTAAAGTTTTGCTTTGTTCTTTTATCGAAATTATCTTGTATTTGTTCCTGTATTGACCAAGTATTGATTAATATTCCTGCTTTCGCGCTCAATAAAATTTTAATTTTAACATGTCATTTCCTTTCCCCACTTTTATCATTGGATAAGTGGGATAAACGCTTGTCGAAGGAGATTTTTGCTTTCTCTTCTGTTTCGACAGCCGGGAAAGACGGTATGTAGGAGAATTTCGCTCTGAGTTTAATTTTTATTGGGAAAATTCTTTATCTTTATCGTGAAAATATCTGCTAGAATTTGCTTAATTTATCGTTTTTCCTTATTACCGTACCTTTGATTCTAATTAAGCAGATTCAGTTATCGTTATAGTTTGATTTATCGAATGAATTTTTTATATAGTTTTTTTATCGGCTATAGTTCATATCTTATCGTATCTATTAATAATTTTGGAAGGAAACTTTGGGTGAATCTGGTTTCATGTTCATCTTAATATCGATATACCGCGTTTTCTTGCAACGCTAAATAGTTGGTGGCTTAACTACGTAGTTCATTAATTTTTTGTGAATTTTTTTGCTTTGCATCTGCGACGTAGTTGGCATCGATAAGCAATCGTTAGTTGCTAGAGATTTCACCCGTATCGTGATAAAAAAAAAATAAAGGAAAAAGAGAACAATTATTGCCGGCCTCTTTTGCATTTCTATGTATCGGTGAATCTGGAGAGTTTGATTGACAATATCTACCAAAATTCAGGAAAGGACAAATTGATTCACTAGACGAAATCTCCTGTGAGGCAAAATTTAGTAGCTGACGAAGCTTCCCAACTGGGTTGGACTGCATCTAAGGATGATCATGTGAGTGGCTTAAAAAATTTTTATTTTTTTGCATTTCGTTAAGTATTTCATATATATTTCTATTTTATTGAATTGGATTTATATACAGATATACCAGTAAATATATTAATTTTTTTAAGTCACTCGCTGGTCTTTCAGTATTCATTGGCCCAGATTTGGTTGCTTGTCTGCTTTGTTAAATATGTTGTTAGATAAATCACATTTAAATTTTTAATTTCCTTTCTCTGAGTTTGCAGTAGAGAGCCAAACAGATTCTGAGCTAAAGCATTTTGCTACGCCTAGTTTTCTTTATTTTAATTGTTTAACTTGGGGAAATGTTTATGACCAGATTTCACATCTGATTTTTTTAATATATTTATGAATATAGATGCAATAATCATTTTTATCGTATATTACCTTATCATTTTTAAAGTACCGTACATTGACATTAATTTAGAATACTGAGTTTTCCTATTATCTCGGAGGAAATTCGCTTTCATTCAGTCGTCGAACGGTTTGTCGGATTAGAAGGCACATTAGATCTTGAATATAACTTTTTTTTATATCGTTATCTTTAAACACATTATTAACTCTCAAACGTAGTTGTTTATATATCTGATTTACCGTTGAATTTTACCTGTAATTAATAATTGATTTGTTATTTAAATCTAAATTAATTTGAAACTATAACTAGCAGTTGCAATTTACCTTAAGTCTTATCGTTATCTATTTGTACCTAGAATTTGAAGCATTTCAAATTTACCTTTATTAGTTAAAGTATTTTTCATTCATTTTTGGTAGTATTCAATTAATAAATTTAGGGTGAAGAAGTTAGGGAAAACTAAGGTAGGGTGCCTCACCTCATACACGTGCCGAACCGATCCTATAGAGCATATTACGCCTATACTAGTCAGGGGGAAAATTCAGTATTGATACTCTAAGGGCTATAACTAATTGGCCAATAATTTTTTTCATGTATGCCATCAACTGGGGCTAAGAGTGCCCAGATACGCTCAAGGGAGCAGAACTCTGGCAGTACTACCTAATTCGACTTGTCCTCTGGTAGGACAGTGGCAACTCCTGGCCTCCCTGAGTTATTGGAATCCCAGCTGCTGGTTGGCATATAGCTCCAGGATCAGGACCTTGGACAGCAGACCCACCAACGGAAAGGCATTCCTACCGAGGATATTGTAAGGCAAGAATTTATAGATTGTTTTTTTTTTGTAACTTCACTCTAACAGTTTTTGTATACCTTGATTGTTTTAAATTTTGTTCTCTGTTACCAACTTAACTAATAGAAAACTTAGTTAATTTGTAATTGAAAAAGAATAAATTGTAAATTTTTCGTTACTTGTCGTTTTCTTGTTAACTGTGTGTGTCCATTGGCCTGGCGCCCTTGCATAGTCCTTCTGCCAATTGAACAACGAACTCACGTCACCGGATACTAACTGAACAGCCTATCGGCACAATATCGCCAAGACAGGTGAGAGAGAGGTGTATCGTCTAACAAACAAAATATCTCTCTCGAGCGGTTTTGCGCTACAATGTTTAGAAGATCCGGAGTTATAGGTGTGCATAATGTAGCACAAGTCTTATGCCACAATAGCCAAGATTTTCTGGCAGGGGTTGGAACAATAAATTTACTTTTTGCGCAGTAAAGATCAATTAATTAGCAATTAAATGTGGCACAAGCAGCATCCCGTTAACTTTATTAGGATCCGGAGTTATGGGTATGGCTAATGTAGCATAAGTCTTATGCCACCTTTGCCAAGGTTTTTCGGAAGGGTTAGTAGAAATAAGTTTACTTGTTACGTAGATGAAGAGCAATTAATTAGCAATTAATTCTGGCACAAGAAACATCCCAATATCTTTATTAGATCCGGAGTTATGGGTATGGCTAATATAGCATAAGTCTTATGCCACATTAGCCAAGGTTTTTTGGAAGGGGTAGGAGCAATAAATCTACTTGCTACGTAACTGAATAGCAATTAATTCTGGTACAAAAAACATCCCGATATCTTTATTAGATCCGGAGTTTTGGGTGTGGCTAATGTAACATAAGTCTTATGCCACATTAGCCAAGGTTTCTCGGAAGGGTAGAAGCAATAAATTTACTTGTTACGAGCTGAAGAGCAAATAATTAGCAATTAATTCTGTCACAAAAAACATCCCGATATCCTTATTAGATCCGGAGAACAAGGTGTTCTCAAAGTAGACTTATTTACTTTAACAGTTATAGAGTTAGTACAGAGAAGTCGATTTAGCTACTAAAAATCGTTTATGCAAAAGTTAGACGGAATATAGCAATTATCAACAATTATATAAAAACTATATCATTATAATATTTAGTTTACTTAGTTGACATATCAGCACTTATACAAGTAATGAATTATCAATTAATAATTTGTAATTGTTACAAGCATAACGGATTATTTGAAGGCTTCTCGATTTTTTTTTTCTTAGAAAAAGCAACTAGGTTGACGGGGGTGGTAATTGATGTACCATTTTTAGCAATTAATTATCATTTAATTCTGGCACACGATACATTCCGATATCTTTATTAGACCCAGGGTTATAGGTATGGCTAATGTAGCATAAGCATACGACGTATGCCACATTAGCCAAGGTTTTTCGGAAGGAGTAGGAGCAATAACTTTACTTTACGTAGCTGAAGAGCAATTAATTAGCAATTAATTGTGGCACAAGAAACATCCCGATATTTTTATTAGATCCGAAGTTATGGGTATGGCTAATGTACCATAAGACTTATGCCACATTAGCCAAGGTTTTCCGGAAGGGGTAGGAGCAAAAAATTTTCTAGATACGTAGTTAAAGATCAATTAACTAGAAATTCATTCTGGCACAAGAAACATCCCGATGTCTTTATTAGATCCGAAGTTATGTGTATGGCTAATTTAGCATAAGTCTTATGCCACATTAGCCAAGGTTTTTCGGAAGGGGTAGGAGCAATAATTCTTTTGCGTAATTAAATAGCAATTAATTAGCAATAAATTATAGACTAAGTCCGAGTTCAGCATTATGAAATGGATGATGTGACATAGTAGACATTTTTGGCATATACAAATCAGGATCAATCCTATTACCGAGAAAGAAGGAGATTGTGACAATCGGCCTTTTCATATTCGAAATTTTTTTGTTCCCATGCGCCATTTCTTTCTACACCATTGGCACGTAAATACAATGGTTTTTGCTCGAAAAAAATGACAGTTGACGCATGCCCACTAAAAATTTTCGAAGATGAAAATGTTTCATTGAATACAGGATGATGTTGTGACCTACTTGAGAATAAAACTGCTCTAGAAAAATTCATTCAATACAAATTGATGTGTAGGCTCTTATAAGAATTTTATCGCTACTTGATATTTTTCTAGCAGTACATTTTCACCTTTCAAGATTTTAAAGTCAGAAGTCCTGGTTAGGCGATTTTTGGATGGGAAAGAAGTTATGTGTTTTTATGTTAACTTGACGCACTCAATGAAGTTGCCTTCAGCAGTTACATATGAATATACAAATTGACTGAGATATAAGGCGCTGTAGGTTATATACAGGGTTATTCCAGACATGTTAGAAACCAAATGTTTTATTTAGTGGCCCATAGACAGTTGCATACACACAGTGTATGTATATATATATATATATATATATATATATATATATATATATATATTATAGTTGGTAGTCCATAGGTATTTACATATACAGGGTGGTGGAAATATATTATAAAGTGGAATTATTATAATGAGTATTTTAATAAGTGTTAGACAGTTGACATTAAACTAAATCACTTCATCTTGAGAAAAATTAAACCACATATCCGATTATATGTATATATGTATGTACATACCAACATTTTTGATTAACCTCTGAATTTACGAGTAAAGCTCGGTCACACATATACTATTAATGAAACACATTATTTTGTCATTTCTATTCACATAGAATTGTAATTTGCGTTTATTTATTATATTATGCTACCGGTTAACAGCTGAATTATTTAATTTTAAGAAATTTAGTCTTAACTAAATTTTTGTCTTTAATTTCCTGCACTTACTGCCTCTTTACCATACCTTATATCATTAAGCTGAGCATTAAGAATATGCTCACAAATAGAGTCCTATTAATTAAATATGAAAAACAAATTGACTTTTCTTATGAATTGACACAATTGCTCGAATTTCGACCACTGGGCGATCGCTAGTTATTATTATTACAGATGAATGAAGCTGTTTGGTACCATCAAAACTTGGATAATAGACAATGCTTTTTGATGAAAATTCCAAGTACTATGAGAAACTTCTGACTTGTTGCATTTTTGGTATATATGGAAATAAATCTCCATAACGTGTATACTGTTATAAATACCAGTTATTTTATTTTGACTATGGTGGTAATCCCCCTGACTTGTTGCATTTTTGGTATATATGGAAATAAATCTCCATAACGTGTATACTGTTATAAATACCAGTTATTTTATTTTGACTATGGTGGTAATCCCCCTGACTTGACTATACAGTGCATGGCAGAACACTCCACTCCACGCTATGCGTGCCTTTAGGAAAAAATTCACTAAACCCCCGATATCCTAGATATCAAAAGGATTTAGCTCTGTGGGAGCCCTTGCCAGGTTATCAGACCCGTGGTCGGAGTCGTGGCAGTTTACCATGAACTTACTGACCGTCCGTGCTGTGACTTTTTTCATTAGTTTATATATATATATATATATATATATATATATATATATATATATAGATATATATATTCATCCAGACCAAGGTATTTTAAATTATTTAGTAGAAGTTTGGGACTACTCCTGTTGTTGACATAACAATTGGTACAGTTCGTGTGTTATTCATGTTCCACTGTGTCTTTATTAGAAATGCCAAATCTCTGTATTTAGCTATTTTTTCAGCCTGTTTAATATTTATATTATTGTTGTTAGTGATTGCTATGTCAATTAAGATGGTTCTTCTAGAGACTTTATCTACTAAAACTATATCTAGTCTATTGTGAGCAACAGTCCGATCGGTCAGTATCATGCGGTCCCAGTAGAGCTTGTATTTGTTATTTTGTAAAACAGATTCTGGTTTGTATATATATATATACATAGTATATAGAAATATAGTAGGGTATTCTTACCGATTGTGATCGTTCAAGTTTCAGTGCTAGTTCCTGATGCAGAATTTTTGCCACAGCATCGTGTCGTTCTTTGTATTCAGTTGCAGCGAAGGGTTGACAATCTCCTGTGATATGCTTTATACATTCAGATGTTTGGCAACCGTATCTGTATCTGTCGCTGTTGGTAGAAGGGCCTTTAACGATGTACTTTAGATAGTTGTTGGTTGGAATTACTTGATTTTGAATTGCCAATATAAAGCCTTTCGTTTCAGGGAACATTTGACCAGAAATCAACCAGTAGTTCGTCGCTGAACTGTCGACATATTCTTGGTTAATTTCATTTATATTTCTTCCATGAAGGGGATTCTCACTCTATTTGCACAATTTCTGATCAGTTGACTGGTGGTGGAATTTGACTTGTTGTGCTGTCAGTCGCAGTGGTGTTGAGTCATCAACTTGGCATATGACTCTGTGTAGATCAGAAACTCCTGCGAGTTTTTGAAAGTGACTACGCAAATTATAAATTTGTTGATCTAGTAGTTTGCTTATATCGGCCAATCCTCTTCCTCATTCATACCGTGGCAACGTTGTACGTTCGACAGAGCTCTTTGGATTGTGATTATGAGTTTTTGTTAGTAGCACTCGAACTTTCCGTTGTAGTTGTTCAATGTCAGTCTTGAACCAATTAACTAAATAAGTGAGTACTGAAAACGCGTAGGTGTTAATAACCTAAAACAGATTTGATAGGTTATTTTTTATGTTAGAGTGATCAATATGCTGAGTCTGCTTTGTTTCAAGATATCTGTAAGTATGATCTTCCACCATGGATTCAATTGAGCGGCAATCTCCCATTTCGTAAGGCCCCTGCTGTATTTTGCCTTTAACTATATTGTTATTGTTACACATTCAATATTACCTAAAGTTATATATTTTTGCAAGTTTGGGGATTGATTTTATTAACCTCATAAGTTTACCAACCCATACCCTTGCCAGCAGCGGCCGGGGAATGTAGAATCCGACAACAACGACGTCGACCACGGCCCACACACCCCCTTGTATGTGTTGTCTTTTATTTCAATACAAATATGTATATAATTTTTGGGTCCCGCATTAGCTTATCTACTCAAACACAACTCACACACAACACGTTGAAACCATCAACCTACTAACGATTCTCCGGAGAGAAACTTTTTTTTTCCAGCTAATTCTCATGTCGGCCACTTTATGGCGTTTTTTTGTCATCATTCTCACCTGGTGACATGATTCCTCGTGCCGCCATGTTTCTTGTGGTCCACACTGATCTCTGTAGCGTACGTCACCTGTCAACCGCGACTTCTCCATGGCGTGACGCTTACAATAAGAAGAGTTTTGAAATAGTGTGCAATCAATAACCATTTCTTTTTATCTGATTTAAGGTACATTTCTATTGATTATTTTAGCGTATTCTAATCTCTCCCTCTTTCTCTAATTTGTATTTTTTTTTCTATATCATCCATATATTTTTTAACTTTTTTATTTTTTTATTATTTGGACCCTTTCTTGTAAGTGTAACTATAATTCACCCTATATTGCAACCACCCTGTATATGTTCCTGTGTATTAGTCTCCCAATATAAATTATTTGTCTGTCATTTTCTGAAACACCCTGTACAACTATAATTCAACTTTACACGATGTTGCAACCGCCCTGTATAAGTATTAATTTATACCACCCTATTGTTTAAATCACCCTGTATATCTATAATTTTACTTCGCCCTATATGTTAAATATAAGCAACTACTTATGTTCCACACATATTTTAAACACCCTGCATAACTATAATTCCACTGCACCTTATATTTCAACCATCCTGTATATGCAACTGCTTCTAACATTTTTTGAACCCTCTGCCCTATAACTCAAATATCCTTCCTACATATGTTTATTTAACATTATTTTTTACGCTTTTTGATCCAGTCTGTATAACTATAGTTTTATTTCACTCTTTTATTTCTACCACATTGTATACGCAACTACTTATGTGCCACCCAATACATTTTTTAAACCACCCTGCTTTAATTCTATTCCACCTTATATTTCAACCATCCTATATATGGAACTGCTTATGTACCACCCAATATCACTAGAAAAACTGTGGAACCTTTGGTGCACTCAACGCACGTTTCAACCAACCAAAACCAGTTATGGTTTACTCCATGATGATGAAAGCTTCGCAAAAACAAAAGTTTGGCGTTAGGGCATAGGTGTTTATACAGTCAAGATCACATTTATTTGTAAGATTTTTAAAGCCTTCTGCCTATCTGTAATTTTTCTTCGCGCTATATTTGAACTGCGCATATAGCTTGCTGCATGAATTTTGGTGCACGCACTCACACACATACCTACTACCGTGTGCAGTACAGAAAAGCAAAAGATAGCCCACATAACATTTTTTCTTTTCGATACACTAATGGAATATTTTGTTCCATTTCACTCAACTACAAACCCAATAAAATGAAACCGTTACAAACACACTATACGATATAATTGCATGGCATCTTGATATTCAAGCTACATATTTATGATGAAAATTTGGCCTTTACATTGATGTTTACGGTTTTTTGCACATATTTTTACCATTTTCAGAAAAACGGTTTGTTTTAGGTTATAGAGAATTTGACAAAATCAAGCTGGAACATCTCTTTGTAAATCAGTTAAAAACACCTAAAATACACATAAGGTAATGTAATAGTGATTGTGCATTTTTGGTATAGAAATTAAGATTATTGTTTCGGACAAATTTGGTTAATTTTACAGTGAAGATTTGTAGCAATATATTTTTAGACGTAGATATTTGTGTCACATACTAAATTTTATGAAGCCTAATGCAGATTAAATAACTAAAGAAAATTACAGCTATACATACCTTTGTCTCAGTAATGGGAACTTGCTGCTCTGGTTGGATTATTGTATTGGAACTCTCTTTTTTAACAGTTTTGGAATGTTCTTTTTGCAACTTGTTATAATGTTTCTCTTTACTTTGTATAAATTTTATACGAATTTTGTTCTCCTTAATTATATTTGATTTCAAAACATTAGTACTCGACACTGCATCTTTGGTAGTACTCATGACGTTTTGAGACATTTTGTTTTGTTCTTGGCTAATGCCTTTTACAATTTCTTTAATTTCATTCACTTTATTTAACAATTGTTTTTGACATTTATAGGTACATATATTAGATCTTACTGGAATATTTAAAATATTTTGTTCTAATATCGAAACTGAATCATTAAGTTCGGTAAGAGATGTTTTATTATTTATTGATGAATTTTCTCGAGAACTGTTTACATCTAAAGAGGAATTCCCGTCACAAATAGTTTCCATCTCATGCTTAGAATTGTCAATTTTTTTTCTTAGCTTTGTTGTCGTTACCCTGACTCTCTCCTTAAGGTCTAACATTTTTATTGCAATACTGTTGGCGTCACAAGCTAATGAACTTGAACTAGACTTTGCAGTTGACAGTTTACTTTTAATTTGGCTACTACTAGTGCCGTATGAACTGCAGCGGTTGCTATCTAAGGACGAAATTTTTCCATAAGAATTTTTGATATTACTATTTCTGCTGGGTCTTGTTAATTTCGGGATCATGCTTATTTTCTTGGATATTGTACTTTTATCTAGCTTCGACTCAATTCGTTTGGTTTCAATATCTGGCACTGCATCTCGTTTGAAATTTCGGCTTTCATGTATACCTGTTGACAATAGTCTTTAATTACTAAATTTAGTATATATTATTGACAATAAGTTGTTCAATATACCAATAAGCGAGAACCTTTTTACCCTGAAACGTTTGGAAGAACTGAAAATACAAATGTTTGTGGTTTTATAGCAAAAAAAAAACAAATACAAAACCTTAGGATAGGCATATGAAGCAGTTAGCAGGTCGTCGTTTGGATCGACTGGCTCCCTATAATGGAGAAGTCAATTCTGTTCGGGACAATCAGAATTAAAGGAAGGCATTTTTTCATTTTGCAATTTAAAACAATAAATATAAGCCATTGACAACGAAGTCAGAATAGACTTTTATTTCGATTGTGGTGTTATTGCCCAAAAAACATAAAAATAATCAGGAATATGCCATAAACAACGTTTAGAAGACAATCAGTACATGTATTTAAAATAATAAGCAATTTTAAAATTTCTAATTAAAATAATATATTTATTGGGAAATGATTAAAATTGTCTGAAAATTGTTATCGAAAAAAAATAGAGTTTCTCATACATAAAAAAGTGACTTTATAAAATAATAAACTTTTACATTATTTTTAGGTTGAATTAATTTTTTATTTACATATTCATTGATTAAGAAGTATAAATCATGAACGATTAACTGTGATTGGAACGTAATTATTGCATGGTAGTTCATAAAACAATATTTAATATGAGAAATGTATATATGCAACAGTAAATGATTGACACAAGACCGCCGGCGTTGCTGCCGACATGGGACCTTAGCGGAGTTGCTGGAGATATTTACATTATTTTGGAAAAACTGTCAGTAATTTTGGACTGACGAGTAGAGCAGTCTCGCGTTTTTAAAATGACTTTACTTTTGGAATGAAGCTTTGTAATTTTTAGAATAGAATGTAGATCCGTCCGACTAAGCGCTGATGCTTTAAGAAACATTGTTACCTACCTACCTGTGTATTTTAGTCATCTGCCAAACAGCAGTCAGTAGTTCAAACTGAAGGTAACACTGATTAGATTTCAATGGCAACATTTAATGAACCGGTGAAAACTTCATCATGGAACAGCTCAATAGTTAAGCGGAATGACTATGACACAACCTGACATTCAACAGTAGCTAAGTTGCTAAAGTTTATTTGTACAATACTGTTATACATCTTCTGAAGGTTCAACAATCTTTAAACCGAAAATAAATCTTATTTATTTCCACACCAAAAATTTACAATTAATAGTAGGTACACTATATCTTTGACTAATGCTTTCACCAAATAATACAACGCTGAGTCAGTTCACAATTCGTGCTCTTGTCGTGCTGCCCCATTTATAATCCATCTCAGTTGCTCTCGAAGACTTCCCATTAATACTCCAAATTTCGGTCCCTCTTTTTATATCCGGAATCGTACACATTAGAAATACGTTATTTTGTTAAAACTTTGTCTGTTCAGTTTTTATTACGGTGAATAATTTCGAGAGCATTCCTCTATTAATCTCCTAAATGTTATTTGTGGCATGTTCTTGTTTATTTTTAAATTTTCTTGGGAAAAACACCACAATTGAATTAAAAAAGAGCTGTATATTGGTATTTTGTTGCAATATACACTTTTTTAATTCAATTGTGGTGTTATTCCCAAGAAAACTTAAAAATAAATTCCTCTATTACTAATGTTTAATCACACAAAAGCTGGTATGAGCTTTGGAGGCTAGCCCTTACTCTTCTGATTATATAACTACACCTTATCTCTCTCTTGGAGTCCGACTGAATTTACCTTGAGATCGTAGCGAGTCTTTATTAATCGCAGGTTATCCACATCAGTGTCCGGAATAGTTCATACTTGGACCGCAGGCTCTGCCTAAGTTGCTCGGTATAATAACATTTTGATTTTTTTTATGAGCAATAGGCTCATCCCAATCACTCTCGATATTGCTGACGTCTTTGGATAGATATTGTTATATATAATATAATAATGTTTATTTAGAACAAGCAGGAAATAATAATAATAATAATAAGTACCAAAATAGAATTACAATGATAACCTTAAAGTTAGTTTTACAATCGTGTTTTTATATAAATAAAAGCAATAAAAGGTGTTCTGTTTTTAATCTTATTGGGCAAGCTATTGAGTAGGCGAATTCCTTCACAGAATAGTGATCGTTGTAAAAATGTCTTTTTCATAAACTCTACATACCAAGATTGGAATTTAATCGCAACGAACGTGCATGAATAACAAATATTGTCATTATCTTCTTCCATAGATATTCTAGCACCATCTTATTTACCATTTTGTATAAAAAAATAATGTGCTCCTTTTGAATGATTTGCTCAATCGTCAGCCAATTTTACTGCTGCAACATCTGATTTATTGATGTATATCTATTACATGTTAAAATTACTCGCATACATATTTTGCAAAATTTGCAACCCATTGTGATAGATTTGGAAATCTTTTACAAAGAAATTCTGCTTGATTTGTAAATGGCAACTGAAGATCTAACAATGTACCTAGGTGTTTAATCTCACATTTCATTTTTAATCCTGATTTCAAAATTGTTGGCATTATATTTGTTACAATTATATTTAGAACCTACCACCATATATTTGCTTTAAGTTGCATTTAATTTTACTTTGTTGCTGCATAACCAATCATAGATAGTTTCAAGTTGATTATTAAAAATATCTGTAACATCTTTGCGAAGAGGTTTATGAATGAGTTATTGCAAACACTAAATGTCATTCATATAAATAATATAAAACTATGTACCCAAAACGCTTCCTGAGGAATACCGTACTTGATGATTATTTTTCCCGCTTTGATATTGTCTACCTCTGTGGCCATCTTAATAGTTCTTAATTAATTTCAACGCTACAGATTTTATGTCATAGTATTTTAAATTTATATTATTAGTTCACTAATGATTGTTTCGAATGCGCGTTTCAGTTCAAGAAAAACGCTAAGGATGACATTGTTAAATTTTTCAATCAATCTGATCGATTGTGGTTCTCGCTTTCTTGATACTCAATATTGTACAGACTTTCTGAAATATGTTCAAAGTTACGCTCAGGGATCAAATGCAATTCGTTGCCACCGTGTTTGGCTCCTGATTGATCATCGCCATCTATGATTACTCTTTCAAATAAGATGCCCATTATATTGCTGCATTTTGCCCTTTGTCCTTGTTTTCGGGACTGACTGCACAGGTGTTACTTACTTTGACGTCTCCAAATTAATTTTCCCAATAATATTGTTGGCAAATTTTGTCCAGATTGAGAGTTCAATTGGGCCCAAAACGAATATTTAGCTACTTCATCTTAACGTGGCCTTTGTACCCCACTCTTCTTGAGTGATAAGATTTGTTCAATGTCTAGATCGGACATTTGGTAGTGAATAACATTGTTTCGTGATCCAGTCTTCATTCTGCTGCATACGAATCTGTCGGATGGAGATACCCTCTCGTTCTATTATCAGGAACTGACCGCAATGTTCTCTACAGGGTTTTCTTAACAAGGCATCGGCATTAATATGCAAACGGTCGGAACGGCCTCCAATCTTGAAATTGTATTGCTGTAATTTTTCGATCCGGTGTCTTCATATCCACCCGGCATGATTGGTTCTAATTAAAAAATGACGACCATACAGACATATATGAAAATCCTCTACAGCTGTGATAATTGCGAGAAGTTCTTAGAACACGGTAAGTACCAAAAGTTCTTTTAGCAAACCACCCACGTTTGATGGTAATTCATCTTGGCCTATGTACAAATGGCAATTTGAAGCTATGCCTACAGTTAATAAGTGGGATAACCAAGAAAAATGCACTTCTCTTGTAATTTCCTCAAGAGTTCAGGCATTAGAGCTCCTCCAAAACATTTCAGTGAATGAACAAAGTAATTTCATCATCGCAAGCCAAGTATACCAGGTGCAAGTGGAAAAAAGCAAAAATCCGGAAAGAAGCTACAAGAATCCGAAGCAGAGATTAGACGATTAGTACACCAGTCTTATCCAGTCTACCAGTAAAAACTAAAGATCATTTGACCACATACAGTTTTATAAATGTTATCAGACACGTTAAAGGGCAAAGAAATCTAAAACTTAATGGCATCAAGAAGAGTAGTGAAGACTTGCTCCGGACTTTGGAGGTAGACACCATCATAAACATGTCCAAGCCGAGAGTTTCCTTCAGCCAGAGACAAATTTTCAAGCGTTGTTGCTGGTATAAACAAACCACTTGAACGGTCACAAAGAACTGGAGCGAGAGGTTCCTGTTTCCGTTGTGGACGTGACAGCAGAGTGAGGCTAGCCGAATGATCACCAACCAGGGGTAGCCAACAAAATAACATCATGTCCAGAAACAATCAGCCAATCAGCATAATGCGCCGAATGCTGACTAACCCTCCGCCAGCACACAGAACAGTATCCATCTTTACCGAGATAGCAGCTGCCTAGTCATCAGGGGCACCATCAATTGGCTAACAATCATCATCAACTTTGACACCGGCGCCACTGTGTACATTGCTGGGTCCAGGGTTTTGACGTCATCGGTTCCCGCCAACTAGTCACATCCAGTAAAGAAAAATCACCGGCGATCCCATATCAATACCAGGTGAAGCAGATGTCGTGCTGCAGATTGAGGACAACAGAATCCTGCATAGGGTCCTAGTGGTGGAGATTGACGACAAATCTATAATGGATATGGAGCTAATCAGCCAACATGCCTTCATGTTCGACCCGAGATATCATGTTCTTCGAATTCTAAACGGAACCAGAATTCGAACTGAACAAATGATTCGTGGGCAGCTAGAAAGAAATCGTGGGAATTGCGTTGGAATGGTGGAGCCCGTACATTCAGTTCATCCATATTAGTTGGATGGGCTATGGTTAAAACCGGACAAGACATATCAACTAGATTCCTTAATATGTCCTACACCGACATCTGAATTGCCAATAGCCAAGAAATATCTTATTACGAGCAAGTTGGGACCATCGTCAATTGCATCGAAGCATACTACCAGACATCAGTGAAGGAGACAGGGCCCAGTCTGACAAATCTTACATCAGAGGAACAGCAGAAAGCCAAGATTTATCGCAAACCACTGTCAAGATGGTACCACCGGGCGTACAAACATCATCCAGCATGGGATAGATAGCAGCAAGGCTCAACCCATCAGAATACCACCTAGGCGACTACCATTGAGGCATCTACAGGCAGTCGATGGTAACGTCGAGTGCATGTTACCACCAAATAGAGTTATTTTGCCATTAATCAGCAAACGGTTTGCTGCCGTTATCCCAAACGATTTTGCGTTGATTACAAAAAGTGAACGATATTACGAAGAATGACAGCTATCCACTCTCCCGAATCAATAACACAAGGAACATACTGAAAGGGTCCGATCGTACCGTTTCATACACAGTCCGGCAAGTTTATCTTAAGCACCGACGCAGGCAACACAGGTTTGGGGGTCTGTTCTATCCCAGGTGTAAGATGGTGAAGAGATGGTGATTGAGTACCACACCATGGATTCTCGAAACCGTAAAGGAATTAGTGTGTCACCAGAAAAGAACTTCTTGCAAGAATCATAGCTGCAGACCAATTCCACCAATATCTCTATGATCAGTTCTTATCCAGAACAGATCATGCCGCCCTCAAATGGTTGTTGGACATGAAGACACCGGAAGGAAAATTGGCCAGGTGGATGGAGAAATTACAGCAACACGATGATGCCGACCAACTCCTACATAATATGCTGACAATATATGAACTAGCCCGAACGCAGATGTTGGCCACCAGCGATCGGATGAAGACAAGCTATGATCTCAAGGCAAACTCAGTAGGATTCCAAAGAAAAGACAAGATCTGGCTATACAACCCCCAGAGGAACAAAGGCAAGTCTCGAAAGCTCACACCAGTCTTGGATGTTCCATACGAGGTGGAATCAATGACGTTGTCTTTCGTATTCGCCGGAATCCAAGATCAAAGAATGATTCCGATCGCGACTAAAACAACGTAAAACATTTACACCGACTAAAGTATAAAAAAGGTATCCTGAATAGTGTTATAAAATGCGGCGCCAAAAATTAAGAAACCTTCTAAATTCATCGTTTCGGTAAAAACAACACGAAAATATTAATACGGTACCGTTCGCAAGATATCTCCCTTGATTATTTAAATTACAATTCTGCAAAAACTACTTTCCTGACAAAATACATTTTGAATTTAAATAATATGAACATTTTAATGTATCATTATGCCAAAAATTAACATTGCAGTTTTTATTACAACAAAATTATATATTTTTTTAAAGTAATTTTTATCGGTTTTTCTGGATTTTCTCAGGAGCGAAAAATTCTCTGATCGGGACCTAATAACGCTCATTTTAAAGATATTCCGATTCTTTACGACTTTCCCATTGACGGTATTACGATTCCTTCATAAGTTTTCATAATATTATCAAAATGAGGTCACTTATTATCTATTAACTATTACTAATGTGATGACATAAGCGGTTTGCTGTTGAATTTTTTGTCACTTATAAATCTCTATTGACTGTACATCTTTCAATTAATAAAAATCTAAGTTCAAATACAAAAATAATAATGAATAATCCAGGTACAAGTCAATTACGAATATTAGATATTAAATCTTTAAGCATAATCTCTTCTTTAATGGTAACCCAAGCAAATTAAATCGCTTCATAAATGCTGCTAAATCAACTTCAGTAACATCTTTTGAAAGGCCAAATCCTAATAATTTTCAAAACATTCTAATTTTGTATGCCATCCTAAATAAATTAGAAAGCAGAGTAGAGGAAACCGTAAACATCTATGGTTCATTCACTTGGGATAAACTAAAAAATATTTTAGTACTAAATTTTGGAGATCATATAGATGACAAATGTCTAAACGTAGATCTCGAAAATATGAAACAAAATCGCACGAAACTCCGTATCACGTTTTGAAAAAAAAATTAAACGTGTTTTAGAGAACCACTAGGTCCTATCATATGAGCAATGCGTTCGAATAGCCTAACTCAAGCGATTTAATTTATTTCTGAATGAAAGAATATTAAATATTTCCAAAATTCAAAACAATTTTAAGCCCAACCACAAATATTACTAAAGCCCAAAATAATAACAAACTTTATTCTTTAAATTATATACCCCAAGCAATCCTAGCTTATGTGGCATATTTTTTCAATGTTTAAGCACTTCCTGAGGAATACTCGTAACATCCCAAGTCTCGAAATTTCTGTATATTTCCAAACGTTTCCGAGGCAGATTTTATATATTACAATTAATTAATTACCTACCTACTTTTACCCTACATTATAAAGTAATGACATTTTTAATACTTATTTTATGGATTCTTAGAAAGTGAAATATACAATGAGCTGTATGGGAAAGAGCCCTTATCTGAATTCATTAGTTTATTATTTTTATAAATCATTATGCTTTGGTAAGTCTAGTTCCCTATAATTATTTACGTGTTTAACTAATTTTAAAGAAGTTAAATCTACAGAGTGGTTGTGTTCTAAAACATGACGTGCAACAATAGATTTATCCGCTATTCCGTATTTCAAATGGGGAAATATGCTCTTTGAAAGGGTACTGATAGATCTGCGTATCTGTCGATAATACTTTAAATAGCAATCGTTATATTTGAGTTCATAAATACTGGACTTCTCGAAATCAGCAAGTTTATCTTTAGAATTGCCCAACAATTTCTGTAGTGTTTTAGTTGTTCTATACGTGGCCTTCATACCAAGTTCTTTAAAAACTTTCTTAAAGCCCCTATAACGACTGTACAGAACCGAGACAAACTTTTGTTCTTGTTACTTATTTCGAAAAGTTGACACTTCATTCATTCGTAACCGAAGTCGTTTCTTCCTAAATAATTTATCTACAATATCTATTTGTCTAAGTGTTTATTGGAAAATAACACCACACTTTAAAGGAAATTGCTGTATATTCCAAACGTTTCGGGGTCTAGATCAGACCCCATTGTCAATGACTAAGAAACTACGGATTAAAAAGGTACAATTCCAAGATGTAAATTTAAATATTTGACAATATCTATTGATTAATCATTACATGCAGCCATTTCTCTATTAGTTTTCTTTTCATTTTCAGACTTCTCTTTATTGAGACGGAATGTCAACAACCGATATACAAGGAAATTAATCCCCGCCATTTTATGTTGTTGACAGTGAAAAGATGTATTGAGTAAATACCTATATGTGCTAGTATCCTTCCTATATACATCAAACTCTAACTTATTATTATCATTTCTTAAAACTAATACATTCAAAAATGGTAGAGTACCCGTATGTTCCTGTTCATATGTAAATTTAAGCAAACCTATTGTTAAGATACATAACAAAATAATTAACATTGAACTCATTAGTATTAAACTTACATCCACTTACCATATCTATACCCTAGGAAAATACTGGGAGTCATTTTTTGTCTCAACTTCGAAGCTGCCCATGAACAAATTGGCAAGAAACGGCGATAAGGGGTTTCCCATTGCCGTTCCTTCCTTCTGCTCATAAAAGCAACCTCCAAACTGAAAACAATTTTGGCTCATACATAATTTTGTGAGTGAAATTAATTTCTTCCTCACAAAAGGAGTTTTCACGCAATTAGTCCTCCAGGTACTTCAGAGTTTGTGGAATGGGTACACTAGGAAATAATGAACTAACATCAAAAACCAAAGTTTTTCCAGTTTGCAGCGAAACGGTTTATATAGATTGAATAAACTTTAAAGAATTCTTTCCGCTAAAGGTTTGCTGCGGACAAGGTAAATTTTCTAATCGTTTTGTTAACCGCTTCGCTAACTTATAATCAATCGCTGAAACAATCGGACTTAGTGTTTTTCCCGGTTTAAGGCCATATAATTTCGGGATCGTTGGATTAGAAACATGTAGTCTTAGTTTCAGCTCAGGACTTACAGTAGGTTTCCATGCTTTAAGGACGTTGTGCACTTCTGATGTCATTTTTAATAAAGGATTTCTAATTAATTTAGAATATAGACCGCTCGTAATCAGGTTATTAATTCTATAAACATAATCAGATTTGTCGAGGATCAGTACTTTATTGCCTTTAATACGTGAACAGGTTCCAAATCAACTAAAAAATAATCATTTAGTAATACACACGCGAAAAAAAACACACAAAAGAAAGTTATTAAATGATTGAAAACCAGAAATGTTTTTTACTTGAAAGCCGTTAAAGGCAACAAAGTACTGATCCTCGACAAATCTGATTATGTTGATAGAATTAATAACCTGATTACGAGCGGTCTGTATTCTAAATTAATTAGAAATCCTTTATCAAAAATGTCATCAGAAGTACACAACGTCCTTAAAGCATGGAAGCCTACTGTAAGTCCTGAGCTGAAACTAAGACTACATGTTTCTAATCCAACGATCCCGAAATTATATGGCCTTAACAAACCGGGAAAAATAGTAAGTCCGATTGTTTCAGCGACTGATTATAAGTTAGCGAAGTGGTTAACAAAACGATTAGAAAATTTACCTTGTCCGCAGCAAACCTTTAGCGGAAAGAATTCTTTAAAGTTTATTCAATCTATATAAACCGTTTCGCTGCAAACTGGAAAAACTTTGGTTTTTGATGTTAGTTCATTATTTCCTAGTGTACCCATTCCACAAACTCTGAAGTACCTGGAGGACTAATTGCGTGAAAACTCCTTTTGTGAGGAAGAAATTAATTTCACTCACAAAATTATGTATGAGCCAAAATTGTTTTCAGTTTGGAGGTTGCTTTTATGAGCAGAAGGAAGGAACGGCAATGGGAAACCCCTTATCGCCGTTTCTTGCCAATTTGTTCATGGGCAGCTTCGAAGTTGAGACAAAAAATGACTCCCAGTATTTTCCTAGGGTATAGATATGGTAAGTGGATGTAAGTTTAATACTAATGAGTTCAATGTTAATTATTTTGTTATGTATCTTAACAATAGGTTTGCTTAAATTTACATATGAACAGGAACATACGGGTACTCTACCATTTTTGAATGTATTAGTTTTAAGAAATGATAATAATAAGTTAGAGTTTGATGTATATAGGAAGGATACTAGCACATATAGGTATTTACCCAATACATCTTTTCACTGTCAACAACATAAAATGGCGGGGATTAATTTCCTTGTATATCGGTTGTTGACATTCCGTCTCAATAAAGAGAAGTTTTAAAATGAAAAGAAAACTATTAGAGAAATGGCTGCATGTAGTGATTAACCAATAGATATTGTAGATAAATTATTTAGGAAGAAACGACTTCGGTTACGAATGAATGAAGTGTCAACTTTTCGAAATAAGTCACAAGATCAAAAGTTTGTCTCGGTTCTGTACAGTCGTTATAGGGGCTTTAAGAAAGTTTTTAAAGAACTTGGTATGAAGGCCATGTATAGAACAACTAAAACACTACAGAAATTGTTGGGCAATTCTAAAGAGAAACTTGCTGATTTCGAGAAGTCCAGTATTTATGAACTCAAATATAACGATTGCTATTTAAAGTATTATGGACAGACACGCAGATCTATCAGTACCCGTTCAAAGAGCATATTTCCCCACTGATAGATCTGCGTATCTGCCCATAATACTTTAAATAGCAATCGTTATATTTGAGTTCATAAATACTGGACTTCTCGAAATCAGCAAGTTTATTTTTAGAATTGCCCAACAATTTCTGTAGTGTTTTAGTTGTTCTATACATGGCCTTCATACCAAGTTCTTTAAAAACTTTCTTAAAGCCCCTATAACGACTGTACAGAACCGAGACAAACTTTTGTTTTTGTGACTTATTTCGAAAAGTTGACACTTCATTCATTCGTAACCGAAGTCGTTTCTTCTTAAATAATTTATCTACAATATCTATTGGTTAATCATTACATGCAGCCATTTCTCTAATAGTTTTCTTTTCATTTTCAAACTTCTCTTTATTGAGACGGAATGTCAACAACCGATATACAAGGAAATTAATCTTCGCCATTTTATGTTGTTGACAGTGAAAAGATGTATTGGGTAAATACCTATATGTGCTAGTATCCTTCCTATATACATCAAACTCTAACTTATTATTATCATTTCTTAAAACTAATACATCCAAAAATGGTAGAGTACCCGTATGTTCCTGTTCATATGTAAATTTAAGCAAACCTATTGTTAAGATACATAACAAAATAATTAACATTGAACTCATTAGTATTAAACTTACATCCACTTACCATATCTATACCCTAGGAAAATACTGGGAGTCATTTTTTGTCTCAACTTCGAAGCTGCTAATGAACAAGTTGGCAAGAAACGGCGATAAGGGGTTTCCCATTGCCGTTCCTTCCTTCTGCTCATAAAAGCAACCTCCAAACTGAAAACAATTTTGGCTCATACATAATTTTGTGAGGGAAATTAATTTCTTCCTCACAAAAAGAGTTTTCACGCAATTAGTCCTCCAGGTACTTCAGAGTTTGTGGAATGGGTACACTAGGAAATAATGAACTAACATCAAAAACCAAAGTTTTTCCAGGTTGCAGCGAAACGGTTTGTATAAACTGAATAAATTTTAAAGAATTCTTTCCGCTAAAGGTTTGCTGCGGACAAGGTAAATTTTCTAATCGATTTGTTAACCACCTCGCTAACTTATAATCAATCGCTGAAACAATCGGACTTACTGTTTTTCCCGGTTTGTTAAGGCCATATAATTTCGGGATCGTTGGATTAGAAACATGTAGTCTTAGTTTCAGCTCAGGACTTACAGTAGGTTTCCATGCTTTAAGGACGTTGTGTACTTCTGATGTAATTTTTGATAAAGGATTTCTAATTAATTTAGAATACAGACCGCTCGTAATCAGGTTATTAATTCTATCAACATAATCAGATTTGTCGAGGATCAGTACTTTGTTGCCTTTAATCCGTGAACAGGTTCCAAATCAACTAAAAAATAATCATTTAGTAATACACACGCGAAAAAAACACACAAAAGAAAGTTATTAAATGATTACCCTTTGTACTAATTACTTAACAATAGTTTAGTGGTAGGTATAAATTAGTGAAAAATGCAATTTCGATTTAGTTTGGGTTACTCCTTGATGACGACAAGTTAGAGTTGTTGAAATGGTGTGGACTGTTTAAAATAAAAGTTTGGTGTTAGGGTGCAAAACTGTGTTTTTACATTTGTGACGCACAAAAGGTTCCACAGCATTTCCATTAGAAAGTGTAACATCTCGAGGATGTTTACAGGAATTCATAATGTAATTTTTTTTTAAATTCTTTATTATTTTATCGGATATGTTATTTAATATTTGTTCAAGTAAGTAAACAAAAAAAAACGTCGTATAGAAAAATTTCGCTCGTATTGCAGAAAATGAAACATGTCGCTAGAATTATGAAATTTCACCTTTGTATACCACTTGCATATGTTGCGAAACCTAACCCATTTTCCATGTTATAATACTTTTATTTAAACACTGAATAGTTTATACATATCGTTCCGTTTTGTGATCTGCCGATTCAGGGTTAGCAGAAAGCTGAACTCTTGTACGTGCTAAAAACCAGGTAGACACAAATTGTGTTGCAACATTTTAAACAAAAACCAAAGATGGCCGATTTTACGCAGTTAGAGAAAAAATTGCTGATTTTGCCGTCCTTAATTAAAAGTTTGTTCTAGAATTTTTTTAAATGCCAAAAAAAGGCACGTGCGTAGAACAGCCAATCGGGCAATGAAAAACTCACGCGGTAGGGGGTTTTGTTGTTAACTTATTCGCGAAGATAGTACCCATATGGGAGGGGTTAAAGTTCACGAGGAACTAGTCCAGAGAATTTCCAAACTAATTCGGGGCCGGAACTCAAGAAAAGTAGTCGTACGTGGCGCGACGGATTTATAGGGGACATAAAAAGGGTGGAAACCAGACTCCTAAGAGAGGAACGTTTCACCTGTCCAACTAGGGTGTTAGGAACTAAATTATAGAGTCATTTTAAAATTTATCGTCGAGTGACGGGAAACGCGAAAGTCGCGAGTGTGTTTTGAACAGTGATTAGCTAGCTAAAAATTCAGTGAGGTATAATTTCTTTTAATTCACAGGCAAACCTTTTGGGATTAACGGATAAATCGCATCCGGTGAGTACCTTTATATTATACTAACCGAGGAGTGTTAGTGCCAAACAAAACCTGTGAGTTTGTCCGAAGAGTTGTAGGTTCAGATTCTGAACCTAGGGTAGAGGTTTCTTAGACCAGCAAACGGCCGGGAAGAGACCTCGTGATAGGGACTAAGTAGCGTCGGAGTACGCACAGCTAGATTGTAAACTGGTAAAGATTTCATCTGACTCCCTGAGTTGGCAAAAGGAACGAGAGGCAAAAGTTTAGGTTTCTTGTCTTATGATACCTTGTTATATTTGGTTTTGTTTTAGTTTGGTTTTTTTTATTTATATATATGTATATATATATATATATATATATATATATATATATATATGTATATATTATATGTTTATTGGGGAGGCGTTGGATAGACTGGCTCACCAACGCTTGCTGATAAAGGGGAAGACCTATTGTAGTAGGCGCCGATAGGGCTTAAATAGGGTCTAATTGTACCTGTCATTCCCAGGATTAGCGGGTATAATTAATATTGTGTCCCTTAAAGTTATTTTTCATATTTTCCTGGGGTTAATTAATTAAAAACATAAATTGGGAGAGTTACACTTGTTCTCAAGTATTGTGTAACCACTAAAAAATTGAGGTTACTTGGTTTACATTTTTTTTTCGTTTTTGTGTTACATATCGGGATTGTTTTATTGTTTCTAAATTTTTTTAATTTTTTTCCATTCATTTTGTTTTCTTCAATATATGTGTCATTTTTTTTTTGGTTGTTTACTTTTAACTCCTTCCTTCTTCCCATACAACCACCAGCATTCGCGAAGCCTGGGGACTCACCCTCTTAGAGGAGGCTAGGTGACGAAAACCAGAAGCTACCAAGGACTCAGAGTCAAGGCAGATAAGGAGCAATAAAGTTCCTTTTATATTACTTATTTTCAGCTAACATTTACAGAGGAGGGTTCCCGGAGTCTTTCTCTCCAATACAAATTTTCTTCGGGTGGTGGCAGCATTCCCCTTTTCTCTCAGGCCCTTTTTTTTATTTTCTCCCTTACACCGTAAGAATAGGGAATAGGGTTGTTTTACTGGTGGAAGAAGCAAACCGTTACACTGGTGATAGGGACCAAATTGTTACACTGGTTGGCAGCGGTGTGGGATCTGGTTATATTTTAGGAAGTTAGGTGGTGATGTTAGGGACTTTAGAGAGGAAAACAAACACAGGGTTGGCACTAACTTTTGAACAATAACAGGGTTGAAAAGTCTAGCAAGAAAGGTTGAATTTAATGTGAAAATATAAATTATGCACTGTCGGTTTTCAGATTCTATTTATGATTGTTTATTGTTTTCTGAATGTTATTTGTGGCATCTTCTAGTTTATTTTAGATTTTCTTGGGAATAATACCACATGTGGTATTATTCCCAAGAAAATCTAAAATGATTGTTTATGATTTGTGATTTAATGATATCATATACAAAGTAACTTTTGATCGTTTTTTGAGTTATTGATTTGTAGTGTTTTACCAATTGATATATATTTTCAATTGCATTTGATTTACCATTGATATATTTAAATAGTTGATTATTTTCTGAAATATTTTCTTTAAGTTACCACTATTGAGAAATATTTATTTGATATAATTGAAATAATTTTATTAGTTTTCGTGCTATTAGTTTGCTTCTGATTGGAAAGGTTTTATTTGACCTTATAATTAGACAGTTATTATTTAATATAAAGTCTGTTTAAATACTGAGTTTACATGAAATATATATATATATATATATATATATATATATATATATATATATATATATTATTGAATTGATATTGATTACTACATTTTATTTGATATATCATATTGAACTTGGGAAGGTTTCCAAGATATAGATACCGCGAAACCCTATAAAATTTTTGTGACATTAGAATCCTTAGAGACCGCGAAACCCTATATACATTTTTTTACATTAGAGCCACTTAATTTTTTTTGTATGTATATATATATATATATATATATATATATATATATATATATATATATATATATATAAATCCGTGTTACTATAATGCCCGGTCCAGGGGTAGTAAAACCAAATGCATCGGTCGGCGGCCCAAGTAAGCAATCATCGAACCCGACCAGTCCGACGGGCCCGGGGAAATTTACTTTTCCTACCGCACCGGTAGCACCCGAACAGGGATTCCTACGATGGCCGATGGTATTTTCGTTGGGGATGATAGCCGCGTCACTAGATAATTTTACGGGCAAAGATGTCCCAAATTATTTAGAAAAATTGGAGCAACGTTTGAAATTAGACGGATGGTCAGAGGACGAGACATTACGACTATTGAAATTTAAGTTTGTTGGAGATGCCTATAATTTTTTTAAGTCAGATTCTACCCTAGATACGTTATCCTATGCCGATTTAAAAAAGAAGCTGATTGCAAGGTTCACACAAGTACGATTGCCTGGGGAAAACCAGCTAAATTTGAGTAGATGTTATCAGAGACACGATGAAGACGTTTCATCATTTTGTACATGTTTAAAGACGCTGGGTGGACGCGTCTTACAAGAGGATTTGCAAGGAGCAACTCCAGATGAAGAGGCGGGATTAAGGAAAAAGAATCAAGCCTTATTATTGAATCAATTTAAAATGGGGTTGAGAAAGGATCTTCTCAAGGATATGGGAGTCGTTCTTCTAAGAGAAGATAAACTCACTTTAGATAAAGCGGAAGAGTTAGTCCGGTTACAGGAAACCACTACTCGTATGCTCCAAGGCAAAGGTAATAATACAAAGGTTTCAGTTATTTCAGAGAGGAGAAAATGTTATAATTGTGAAAAGGAAGGGCATTTGGCCAAAGAATGTCATTGGAAGCCGGGAATGGAACCGCCGAAGAAGGAAATTAAAGAAGAACGGCCATGTTATTTTTGTAATAAATTAGGACACTGGGCTAGAGATTGTTACAAAAAGCGGGCGCAATATAAAAATGAAGAAAAAACTATAGACTCATATAAATTTAACAGACCGGGAGGGTCAGGACAAAACGGCAACTATAGACAGTCGGAAAATAGAAATAGAAATGAAAATAGAAATATAAATGATAATAGAAATCTGGATTATACGCGAACAAATAAGGGCAGATACCCTGAAAATGGGACGTCGAAAGGAGATATTTCTAAGAAAAGGAATGAGTTCGTGAACTCGAATGCGAAGAAATGCGCGTCAAGTTCTTTAAACTAATTTCGCCTTCGAATGTTCCCCGGTTAGAAGGCTCTAGCGAAACACAGAATAGGGGAAATGAGATTAATGTTCAAAATATTAATAAAAATTTGATTGAAGAAATTACTAAGCAAGTTTTAGAACAGTTAGGTATAAAGGCCCAAATAGTAGAGAATCAAAGACAGGACAATATTCAGAAATCAAAAGAAATTGTAGCTGAGGAAAAAATGCGCCAAAGAGAAAATTTCATAAATAAATATGAAGAAAAAATTCCTGAAGTTAGGACGGAAAATTTGAATAAAGTTCCACATGTTTTAATGTTAGTAATAAATGGTCAGCGGCAGATATGCTTAGTAGACACCGGAGCGGCGGTAACCTTGATACAAAAGGGGTTGGTCAAGGAAGAAGACATTAACCCGCATGGCACAAGGGATTTATCACTTTCAAGTAAAACTGGTCACAAACTGGTCCTCATGAAATGGTTGAAATGGTAGTTTGTGACGATAGACTCTTAGGCAGTACGCAAGTTTTATTAGGAAGAGATTTTTTGCAACCAATGGAGTAATACTGGATTACAGAGAAAAACCGACATTTCACTTATGGGGTAAAACGATTGACATGTGTGCAATGGATGATGAAATGTTATTACAATTAAATGTACAGGAGAACTGGAGTAAATGGTTAATGTACGTAAGAAAATTTCAGAAAAATAATGGTCAAACTGAAGAGGATGCGTCAGACAATAATTATATGGAAATTGGGGCCCAAATTAACGAAACATCCTGTACACCACGAAACATAACTGAGAAAAATGAATTAGATTGTTCCTTTGATGAGATGACTAGCGATGACGTACTGGCCACAAAAATTGTAGCGCCAGAATTTATTTCAATACCTCCGAGAACGGAATTAGTTTGTCACGGTCGTTTGAAGAAGAAATTAACCGGCAATGCACTGGTCTGCGAGCCTATCGAATTAGCGCACGGTTCCGCGTACATAGCATGTGCAATTGTACCGAATGAAAATAAAATACCTATACGTTTATTAAATCTGTCAGAACAGGAAGTGAGAATTCAAAAAGGACAGGACTTGGGTATTGCATTGATGACAACAGAAATGAAAGATTCATCAAAATCAGCCACGATAGGAAGAGTAAATTTAGCAAATAAAGAATGGTTGAAAGAATTTGATCTTGGGCATTTGAAGACGGATACTAAAGTACAACTTCAAAATTTGTTGGAAGAATATTCTGATTTATTTATGGGCGAAAGGGAAGTTTTACCAAGGGCGTCTCGAGTTAAACATTGTATCACGTTAGAACCTGGAGCACAACCAATTTGTAAAGCTCCGTATCGAATTCCTTATAAGCAAAGACAGATATTGCAGGATAAAATCGATAGACTGCTAGAAACACAAGTTATTCGCCCTTCAGCGAGCCCTTGGTCCGCACCTGTTGTTCTTGTATCCAAGACATTGCCCGATGGAGAAGAAAAGATTAGAATGTGTATTCATTATCGAGGATTAAATAGTGTTACGAAAAAAGAATATTATCCACTACCAAATATTTCTGATTTACTTCAAGGTTATCAGGCGGGAAATAAAGCTTTATTTTCGGTAATCGATGTAGCAGAAGCTTATCATCAAATTCCCATGGAGGAAAAGGATATACAGCTTACAGGATTTAGCACTTATCATGGACATTATGAATACCTAAAGATGCCCTTCGGATTAGTTAATGCACCCTCTACGTTTCAGAGATTTATGAATGTTACCTTATCAGGTTTGACCGAAGATTCGGTTATGGTTTACTTGGATGACATAGTGATATATAATTCTGACGGTCCCAGAGAGCATATAAAACGAATTAGAAACGTGTTCGAAAGACTAAGAGATGCCAATATTAAATTAAAACCGAAAAAGTGTAATTTTATCATAGAAAAAGTAAAATATTTGGGACATATTTTAACACAAGAAGGAATTTTACCAGACCCAGAGAAAATTAGAGCTATCAAAGAATTTCCATATTAAGTCAAATCAGGGATGGGGACCAGAGACCGGTGGCGTTTGCAAGCCGACAAATGAATCAAGCAGAGAAAAACTATTCTACCACGGAAAAAGAGTTACTTGCTGTTATTTTTGGAGTACGACAATTTTCGTGTTTTCTTACCCACTCCAAATTTACTTTAATGACAGATCACCGAGCGTTAAAATGGTTATTGACAATGAAAGATCCGAGCTCCAGATTGACGCGATGGGCCCTCTCGCTTGCAGAGTACGATTTCGAAGTAATTTACCGGCCTGGTCGAAAACATGGAAACGCTGATGCCTTAAGTCGCATGTATAATACCGAGGATAACTATGTAGATATGTCTTATCTGGATTTCATAGATTATCTCAGGAAACATGCATTACCACAAATAAAAAATATGGAAATAATAAATGAATTTCCCGATGACTTGTCTATAGTAAAATTCGTTACCAAGGAGGACTTACGCGGGACTGCTTTAGAAAACGCAAATGCTGGACAAACCGTTAAAATTACCGACAGACAGAGGACAATATTTTATTTAGTACTCGGAGAACGACCTGATGAGAAAATAAATTTAGAATCTATGTGGACAGGTTTACAAGAGCTATATAAGATGGCTTACGAAAATAATGAACAAAATATAATTTTAATAAAGGATGATTTAACGAAAGAATTGTGGCATGAAACGGAAGACATGGTTAATTTCATATTCTCAACCGCACAAATTAAAATAAGTATTTACGGTACATCTAAATCAACAATTCGTCAAATTGCGGTGATTGAAGAAGAACTTATAGAACCTAATTGGGAACGAGATGCGATAGTGAGAGAACAAAATAAAGATACATTTTGCAAAGGGATCTTAAACAATTTAAGCGAATTTAAGACAGGAAATAGAGACGACGACGAGCTTAATTATTTTATGGACAAAGATGGTGTTCTATATAAAAGAGATCAAGACTTAAAAAGAGACCAGCTAGTGATACCGAAAACCTACGTAAATAAAGTACTCAGGGATTTTCACGATAACATAATGAGCGGACACGCAGGAAGACAAAAAACTTATCAACTTATACAAACACGATTTTATTGGCCCCGGATGAAAACAGAGATTGAAAAATATTGTGATACATGTGAATCATGTAATCAGCGAAAAACGTCACCACATTTTAAGAAAGTACCACTGCAACATTTCACGTCTGTGAGTGAACCATGGGAATTAACCTCGATGGATATCGTTGGACCTTTAGTGACAACAATGCAAGGTAACAAATACTTGTTAACTTTTCAGGATCATTTTACAAAATATGCGGAAGCAATACCTTTACCAAATCAAAGAGCGGACACGGTAGCAAGAGCGTTTGTAGAACACATCATATGTCGTCACGTTACTCCTAAGAGATTATTAACAGATAAAGGCAACTTTACGTCCACACTATTTAAAGAGATATGTAAACTTTTAAAAATTGAAAAAATTCAGACGTCTAGTTATGCACCTTCCACGAACGGGCAAATAGAACGAATGCATAGAGTTTTAAAAGATATGTTGTCACATTATATAAACGACAATCAGAAAGATTGGGATACGTTTATTCCATACGTATTAGCTGCTTATCGTAGTCACATCCATTCCTCAACAAAATATTCGCCTTTTTTCTTACTTCACGGTAGAGACATGACTTTGCCCGTCGATGAAATAATACATCCGCAACGAATACGATATGATTACGATGACAATTACGCATCTGAAATGATGGCCAGATTATCTAGAGTATTCCGGGATGTTCAAGAAAATACGGAAGAAGCTAAACAATACCGGATAAAACAATACAATAAAAAGACACGAGAGCGACATTATGAATTAGGAGATTTGGTTTATTTAAAGGATATGGGAACTAATGTAGGTAAATCGAAAAAACTGACCAATAATTGGGTAAGACCTTACAGGATAATGGAAGAAATCGACCCAGTGACGTATAGAATTCGAAAAGTAGGAGGTGGAGATGACCAAGTGGTACATATAAATCGGCTAAAGGATTTTAAACCACGCCAGACAGGTGGTTATAATAAGGTGGAATCGACCGACGATGAGGAAGTCGAAACGATGATTTCGGAACCGGAGACTGATGGAGATCCGACTGAAGATGAGGAGCAACCTACGCCGCGAGTAATTCTCCCCGGATGGATCGATGTTGATAAAGAGGAGTTGAAGAAATGCCTGAGTAGCACCGAGGACCCTAGACGAAGGACTCAATCAGTAGACATGGAAGGTCATCTACGGAGGTCCGAGCGAACCAGAAAACCCCCGTTGCGTTTTCATTATTAAGGTAATGGCATCACCGTGCGAAAAACGGTTAAGAATATTTTTCGCGGCTTTTTTGTATTGGTCAGCAGTAAAACCCTTGCAAAATTAATACAAGCCCAGATGAGGGATGTAAAAACCCTGATTCCCCCTCCCCTGAAATCGCCGTGCGAAAAACGGTTGAGAATATTTTTCGCAGCTTTAATGTATTGGCTAACTGTAAAACCCAAGCAAAATTAATACATGCCCGGATGAGGGATGTAAAAATCCTGATTCCCCCTCCCCTGAAAGTCTATAGCACATAGACTCATTTTTTCTCCCCATGGAAGGTTATCATAACCATTCATTAGTTTCCTGGACAAGTCGTTGAATACCAGAAGGATTTATCTTACTTAGAATTTTCTGTTCTATAAAATAAAGATCAATTTTTTTGTCCGAATGTGAGATTAAAATTTTTTGTTGTATTAGGGAGATAATTTTGTTCTCCACCCGTAAGATTTTTCTATATGACATAAAGGCGTTAACCGTAAACCAATTTGATTTTTGAAAATAAATGCAAAATTTTAGTTTCGAGTTTAAAGTTCGAAAAACATAGATAACTTAAGTGAAACATGTTGAGTCAGTCCGAAAATTTAAGTAACGTAATGTAATCGCCGCAGAAATAAAAAGATAATATGGTATCCTACGCATTGTAGCATAAATGCAATGTTAATTCTGCTAAAATTATGAATTATTTTATTAAATGTAATGAGATAAGTATTCAGACGACTTAGAGTATTTTAAAAGACAGTAAAGTAGATGAAGAGATATTTTTTAAGAGAAGGAATTATTTCTATGAATAAAAATAATATAAACTATATAAATAATAAAAGGTAAACGTACGGAGTATTGTTTGCTAAAGGAATATACGCTGTCAACAATTTTGTAGTGTCAAGAATACGGCCTCAGCATAAGCTGTATTATAGTTAACGAAGAGCGAATAATTATTAGAATGGATTTTAGTAGTACGAGGCATGATCATAAAGAGTATGACATTTTTGAGTACTAATTGTTTTGACTAGGTAAAGGATTTGTCACAGGGGCTGTACTGTGGGTATACAAGTAAAAATAAAGATAATTGGAAGTGTCTTTAATGAGTAGTAAAGAGGAAGGTTGTATTCAGCTCTTGATAACAATAATTGAGTAAGCTTTAGGGAAATTTGATTTTGTCTTGTTTTGGAAGATGGATCAATAATTGAGTCAGTCTTTTGTTTTTTAAATAAAGTAAGATGGAGACATGCTCACCAGTAGTGAGCTGAGACAAATTGTCTCTTGTTTTTTTAATAGATTTTCTTTTCTTTGATTTTTGTGTCACGAACTATAGGAGTCGGTGATGGACTCACAGACCTAATATCCGTCAGATATTGGATGAATAGCACAAATGTTTGCTATGAGCCAGGGCAATCATTTGGAAGAATATAGGTGGGATTTAATTTTGGTGAATTATAAAAATGTTAGAGATAGATGTTTTACTTATTTTATTTGGGATATAAACGAAACTTAACAGATCACGTTCACACATTTTGAAATGTTGATAAATATGTTTATTTAAAATTGGGTTATTTATATATTGTAATTGATTTGGGATAATTATTTTGAATTTATTTTATTTTATTTATTTATTGGGAACATGTGCGTAGAAAATGTTTAATAACATTGTTACTTTTGACAGAATCTTGAGATTTTTTTTGTATTGTTATTGGAAATAATTTTTGATTTAATTTTTTTCTTTTGGTTATTGCAATTAATTGTTTTATTGTATATGATGTAATTTAAAGACTTAAAAAAATGGTCTTGTGTATGGCTTCAAGAAAGAAGTCATCAGTTTCCATGGTCATGGTCTGTGGAGATGCAGAGATCCTTATGCAGATCTACTACTAGCGCTTAGCTAAAATGACACGATACATGAAGTCATGTACAGGGTATGGTAAAAAAAAGTTGGTAACCCGCAGTTAATAGTACGGTAATAGAGGTACGCGTAGTGCCCATGAACAGATTCACGTCAGTGCGTGCAAGGACAATCGTGCGTTTCGAAATGCAAAGTAAAGCGTTATAAGGTCGCGAAAGGACTTAATGGTTCGATTTCAAGTTTGAAAGAAAACGGGGCGCATAAAATGTCGCGAATGTCATCGCGTCAAAATCCATTCAAACACGGAAATGGACGTGGTAATTTTGGGCAGAAGATGAAGCTTTTGGAACCAGAAGTGGCTTGAGAAAAATCAGTACTATTCAGTCAAACGTGTGCAAGTTTAAACAGATCAAGGTTATTTAGAAAAAAAAAGGTTTTATTTAATTTTGGTAAATAAGACGACAGGCTGAAAAAAAAACGTCCAGATGTAATATTGGTGTGGATACACAAAGGTCAAAAGTGTATCTACACAGCGAGTCGCAAAGGATCGAGAGAATCCAGATGAAAAATTAATGGTTTGGATACCAGAGATAGGTATCCGTAATGTTCACTTCCAGAGTGGAAGTCCGGACTTTTGGGAAAAGTCCAGGAGAATTTTGTTTAGTGTGGCTATCCAGTCCAGGTAGAGCTATGCAGGTTCCAATGATGGAGCAATGGAGCGTTGTGATAAAAGATGGCAGAAGCCATGAAGAATTTTTGGTTCCCGGACATAGGAAATGTCCTAGGAATCGGTTTGCCTGAGTAAAGGCATTTGCGTTGATAAACGCATACGATATAGCGAGATAAAGATAAAGATGATAAAATATTGGCGCGAGAGAAGCCAATAACCGGACGACAGTCAGCCAAATTTAACAGAGAATAAGTTCCAGAAAAGATAACTAGCCAAGGGAGAAGCAGATAACGAATTATAAGTTCCAGATATCAGATGCCATAATGATCCAAAATAATACTAGTTCCAAAAACAAACCGAAGTTCACAGTTCAATCCGGACAGCCAATTAGCCAGCCCAAATATATGCAGTACCAGCAAGCCCAATTAATGCCGTTTGATCCAAAACAGGTCGACCGATTCGTTCACTAACGTCAGTTTTGTAAAACCGTCCGCCTCTCAATGTACGGATATTTTAGACATTTCCGCGGACGAGTGAAAGAACTTTCAAAAACCATAACAAACTTTTACTTGTGGCGTAAAACGTATAATTTGTAAAGACAATGTAAACTCTCAAAAGTAGTGCGCAATTTGGACTTCAACCATGTTGTCTCCAACTTTGGTTTGCGTTAAATCAATTTTTGCATGTTACCTACTGAACTAATTTTGACCTACCTCGTCTCAGCTGATATGCTGTAGCGGCGTTTAGTAGTGGAGATAGGGAGAAAAAGCAGCATCTACAAAAGCATCGAGTGTGTTTGTGAAGTGCGTTCAATTAAATTCTGTAACGGAAAAGTGCAACTTTGTCAATAGACATAAGTATAAATGCGACAACAGAAATTGTAATGAAAATTTTGCGAAAAGTTTTGGAATTTTTCAGGAAAATTCAAGGCTACTGAGCCTTAAATTTTTCGAAGGGGGGAATGATGTAACATCCCGAGGATGTTTACAGGAATTCATAATGTAATTTTTTTTAATTCTTTATTATTTTATCGGATATGTTATTTAATATTTTTTCAAGTAAGTAAACAAAAAAAAACGTCGTATAGAAAAATTTCGCTCGTATTGCAGAAAATGAAACATGTCGCTAGAATTATGAAATTTCACCTTTGTATACCACTTGCATATGTTGCGAAACCCAACCCATTTTCCATGTTATAATACTTTTATTTAAACACTGAATAGTTTATACATATCGTTCCGTTTTGTGATCTGCCGATTCAGGGTTAGCAGAAAGCTGAACTCTTGTACGTGCTAAAAACCAGGTAGACACAAATTGTGTTGCAACATTTTAAACAAAAACCAAAGATGGCCGATTTTACGCAGTTAGAGAAAAAATTGCTGATTTTGCCGTCCTTAATTAAAAGTTTGTTCTAGAATTTTTTTAAATGCCAAAGAAAGGCACGTGCGTAGAACACGTCGGTTAATGGCGGAAGATTCAGCCAATCGGGCAATGAAAAACTCACGCGGTAGGGGGTTTTGTTGTTAACTTATTCGCGAAGATAGTACCCATAAGGGAGGGGTTAAAGTTCACGAGGAACTAGTCCAGAGAATTTCCAAACTAATTCGGGGCCGGAACTCAAGAAAAGTAGTCGTACGTGGCGCGACGGATTTATAGGGGACATAAAAAGGTTGGAAACCAGACTCCTAAGAGAGGAACGTTTCACCTGTCCAACTAGGGTGTTAGGAACTAAATTATAGAGTCATTATAAAATTTATCGTCGAGGGATTCTGATTCTGAACCCAGGGTAGAGGTTTCTTAGACCAGCAAACGGCCGGGAAGAGACCTCGTGATAGGGACTAAGTAGCGTCGGAGTACGCACAGCTAGATTGTAAACTGGTAAAGATTTCATCTGACTCCCTGAGTCGGCAAAAGGAACGAGAGGCAAAAGTTTAGGTTTCTTGTCTTATGATACCTTGTTATATTTGGTTTTGTTTTAGTTTGATTTTTTTATTTATATATATGTATATATATATATATATATGGTTGATGATTTATTCCGGTGTACATCCGTTCGTCTGTATTCGTTTGAAAAATCACTTGACGTTTCGCCAAAATCATATTTGGCTTTCTCAAAAGATACTAAGTAACTGAAGAATTATTTGTATGTTGTTCGAATTCGAACCCCAAACAACAATCGGAAAATTGCTAGGGAACCCAAAGGATAAAATGCCTTTAGAGAACCATGGAGTTTACAGCATTTCATGTGGAGACTGTTCCAAGTTATACGTCGGCCAAACAAACAGGCGAATATCCGCCCGTCGAGACGAACACAAACTATACATAAAGAACAAACAGACCACCTCTACTTTATTCAGACACGAACAAGAAACAGGGCATAAAATAGAGTTTAATACTTGTAAAGAAATCGCCAATGTCGAAAACTACAAAATCAGAACAATACGAGAAGCGATTGAAATTGAAACCCGGGATACCATAAACAAGAGAGACGAAGCTTTAAAATTATCACCATTTTGGAAAGCAGTAATCCCATATCAAAATAACAATAAAACAAAACCAGCAATAAACCCAAATAATCCGATTACCCAAATTACCCACAAAAGCCATAAACACCGTAATTGCACTTTAATTGACCATCAGTTAACCCAACCTAATAAACAAGATAAAGTACCTGAGAGATTAAGTACTAATGAGGGCTCACAGGGCAGGTATAAATTGAGATCAAGAACCAGAAATTCTTCAGTTACTTAGTATCTTTTGAGAAAGCCAAATATGATTTTGGCGAAAGGTCAAGTGATTTTTCAAACGAATACAGACGAACGGATGTACACCGGAATAAATCATCAACCACATATTTCCATCCGTGAAACAGTATACACAAACATATATTGGGGAGGCGTTGGATAGACTGGCTCACCAAGGCTTGCTGATAAAGGGGAAGACCTATTGTAGTAAGTAGGCGCCGATAGGGCTTAAATAGGGTCTAATTGTACCTGTCATTCCCAGGATTAGCGGGTATAATTAATATTGTGTCCCTTAAAGTTATTTTTCATATTTTCCTGGGGTTAATTAATTAAAAACATAAATTGGGGGAGTTACAATTGTTCTCAAGTATTGTGTAACCACTAAAAAATTGAGGTTACTTGGTTTATATTTTTTTTTTCGTTTTTGTGTTACATATCGGGATTGTTTTATTGTTTTTAATTTTTTTTATTTTTTTCAATTCATTTTGTTTTCTTCAATATATGTGTAATTTTTTTTTTGGTTGTTTACTTTTAACTCCTTCCTTCTTCCCATACAACCACCAGCATTCGCGAAGCCTGGGGACTTACCCTCTGAGAGGAAGCTAGGTGACGAAAACCAGAAGCTACCAAGGACTGAGAGTCAAGGCAGATAAGGAGCAATAAAGTTCCTTTTATATTATTTATTTTCAGCTAACATTTACAGAGAAGGGTTCCCGGAGTCTTTCTCTCCAACACAAATTTTCTTCGGGTGGTGGCAGCATTCCCCTTTTCTCTCAGGCCCTTTTTTTATTTTCTCCCTTACACCGTAAGCATAGGGAATAGGGTTGTTATACTGGTGGAAGAAGCAAACCGTTACACTGGTGATAAGGACCAAATTGTTACCAAAGGTCAAAGGAACAAAATTTGTACTGTAAATATTCTACAAAAATTAGACTTATTGGTGGAGATATTTGGTTTCTACAGTCTTGCAAAAATAATTCCATCTTTCCAAAATTTATTCAAGTAAAAGTTTCTAATAATTCTATGCAAAAATAAAATGGCTAGATATAGAAATCAAACATCTCTATACTAAACGTAGCTTATTAGAAATTGAGAGTTATTCATTGTATAAGAAACTCACATATAAATTAACTGAAAATGATTTTAAGCAATGGATGGAGACGAATGTTTTCCATGACTAATGCAAAACTTGAAAAAAAATGAGAAAGCTTAAGCAGAAACGTAAACAATTATGTTCAATGAATAAACAGCATGGAGCAGCAAAAGTAACTCCGACAACTCCGTCTATTATTGAAACCCATTTATCTCAATCCTTTAGTAACGAAGAATTAGAATTATTAAAAAACGGCTTAAAATTGGCATTCCTGAACATGAAAGTTCAATTCAATACTTACCAGACAATTCTAAAGGTAGGTTTAATCCTTGAACAGGTTCGAAATCATTAAACTAAAAATTTGTCATTTAGTAATGAACACACAAAACAGAACACACAAAAGAAATTTATTAAACGAATGAGAAACAGGGACGTTTTTTTACTTGAAAGCAATAAAGGCAACATAGGAGTGATCCTCGACAAATATGATTATTTTGATAGAATTAATAACCTGATTACGAACGGTCCGTATTCAAAATTAATTAGAAATCCTTATCAAAAATTACATCAGAAGTAAACAAGGTCCTTAAAGCATGCAAATCTATTGTAAGTCCTGAACTGAAACGAAGATTACATGTTTCTATTAAAACGATCCCGAAATTATATGGCCTTCCAAAGACTCATAACGTGGGAAAAGAGTACGTCCTATTGTTTCAGCGATTATATATATAACTAGCCGTTACCCGCGGTTTCACCCGCGTGTGGAAAGTAGAATTCTTTGCAAAAAGAAATAGCTTATGAAACAATATGGGCTATCCAATATAACAATTTCTTCTAACTTTGTTGAAGCACTTAACATAACTATAAATCAACCAATCCCGAATACATTTCACCCAAACTGCAAGTGCTTATGGGCCACATTATATAACAATTTTATTTAACTTTTTTTTGGAACCACCTTGTATAGTTGTAACTCTGCTTCACCCTATAGTGCAACCATCCTGTAAATGCTATTTTTTATTTGTCACCCAATATAACATTTTTTTAATTACCTAATTATAGTTGTACTCCACCCTATACACTATATATCAAGTATTTCTGATAATTGTTGAGCCTCGTCGTATAATTTTAACCGGCCTTTATATGCAACTTTTTTTAAAATTGTGTTAAACACAATATATAAATAAAATTTTGCTTCGCTACATATTTCAGGTATTTAATATAGCAGAAAGCTACTGTTTCTTGTCTACCTTATACAACAATTTTTTTATATTTTTTAATCCACCCTGTAAAACTATAATTCTACTAAGCCCCGATCTTAACCACCATATATTTACACCTACTTATGGGCCACCCAATATAACATTTTTTGTACCACTCTGTATAACTACATTCACCAATCCCAACCCATTTCACCCAAACTGCAACTACTGATGGCCACCCTATATAACAATTTTATTTAATATTTTTAAGAACTGCCTTCTATAGCTATAACTTCCATCTATATTTAAATATCTTGTATATACTGCTGCCAATTAGTCACCCATTAAAACTTACTGGTCTATAGGTTTTTGAACCATCCTGTATAACTACGCTAAATAACTCTGTATACTTAAAATTCTAGTCCACCCTATATTTCATCTATCCGGTATATGAAACAGCTTGTAGATCATAACGTTTCTTTATAATATTTTTTAAACCTTCCTTTATATATTTCAACCACCCCATAAAATGCAACTTAAAAACTTGTTACATTGGCATATTCCGAATTATGAATAAAAGCTAAGCTGATTCAAGTATCTAATATTTGGTACATTCGCTGGAACCAATTGACTAATTGTGTATTACAGAACATGGTATTAGTTTTTTGGCTATATCTACCATTTCTGTCAATGTAGGGAGATAAAATGTATACCAGATTTTAAGTCAAACTATAAGCTTTGCAACAAAAAAAGATTCAGCAGAAGCAGTTCAGTAGTTATTATGTGATGAGGTAACAAACAAACAACTACAATTTTATAGTTAGGGAAGTGGTTAACAAAACAATTCAAAAATTTACCTTGTCCCCAGTAAAACTTTAGCGTAAAGAATTTTTTACAGTTTATTCAATCTGTACAAAACATTTCGCTGCAACATAGAGAAATTTTAGTATCGTTTGATATTATTTCATTATTTCCTAATGTACTCATTCCACAAACTCTGAAGTACCTGGAGGACTTATTGCGTAAAAACTTTTTTTGTGTGGAGGAAATTAATTAGTTTCACAATATTATATATGGGCCAATATTGTTTTTAGTTTGGAGGTTGCTTTTATGAGCAGAAGGAAGGAACGGCAATGGGAAACCTCTTGTCGCCGTTCCTTGCCAACTTGTTCATGGGCAAGTTGAAGCAAAAATGACTACCAGTATTTTCCTAGGGCATGTATACGGTACGTAGATGATTTAATACTAATAAGTTCAATGTTAATGATTTTATGTATCTTAACTATAGGTTTGCTTCTATCAAAATTACATATGAACAGGAATATAAGGGTACTCTACCATTTTTAGATGTATTAGTTTTAAGAAATGATAATAATAAGTTAGAGTTTGATGTATATAGGAAGTATACTAGCACATATATATATATATATATATATATATATATATATTTACCTAAAACGTCTTTTCACTGTCAACAACATAAAATGGCGGGGATTGATTTCCTTGTATATCGGTTGTTGACATTCCCTCTCAATAAACAGAGGTTTGAAAATAAAAAGAAAACTATTAGAGCTGCATGTAATAATTACCCAACAGATATCCTAGATAAATTAATTAGGAACAAACGGCTTCGGTTACGAAGGAATGAGTGTCAACTTTTCGAAATAAGTCACAAGAACAAAAGTTAAACAAGTAAAAAATTATAGGGAACTGGACTCTTACGAAAGCATAATGATTTATAAAAAGAACTAATGAATTCAGATAAGGGCCCTTTCCCATACTGCTCATTGTATAGTTTACTTTCTAAAAATCCATAAAATAAGTATTAAAAATGACATTACTCTATAATGTAGGTTAAAAGTAGGTAGATAATTAAGGATTATCCTAATTTACATAATTGTTTTTTATAAAATCTGCCTTAACTGTGAAATCTGTTATTTAGAATTCAGGTACTTGGGCTTTACCTTTTGTACTAATTACTTAAGAATAGATTAGTGGTAGGTATATATTAGAGAAAATTGCAATTTCGATTTAGTTTGGGTTACTCCTTGATGATGACAACTTAGAGGTGTTTAAATGGCGTTGAGTGTTTAAAACAAAAATTTGGTGTTAGGGTGCAAAACTGTGTTTTTACAAAGAATCTATGAAAAAATGCACAATTTTAAGATGTAAAATTTAAATGTTTGAAAATATCTATTATTTGACTTATGTCATAAGTCACTACGATCAAGCAATTCTTGATTTAGTCAACAACCATCAAGCAATTGTGCAAACATTAAATAGGCAAGCATCCTTAACAACCGAAATAATAAATAATTTTAATAAAACTGTTACCCTCATAAAAAATAATCAACAGGAATTTATGGACGGTCTTACCAAAATACGACCAGAATTAAATTGAATTGGTATTTGGAAACACGATATATTATAGGCCAATTAAGTATAATTTTGCCAAACTTGTGCAAATCTTGGCACAAATTGAAACAAGAACTGGCACTTATCACAGGAGCATATTGAAAGTTAACGAATTTATATCAATGATACAATCAAGAATTAAATATTATGGCAGTGGAAGCTTACTATTTCACTCTACTCAAGAAAATTTGTGTTAACATCAAGACTTGGTAAAAATAGAAGGGTAATATTCGGGAACAAGAATAAATTTCGTGATTCATTTTTCAACTGTTTTTCCAGAAACTTTTACCTTTACTCGGTTCCAACCCAGAATTCCACGATAATTATTCCCGCAATGCTTTTCTGATCACAAATGAAGACTATTTCCAATATTAATCTTTAACTTGTATAAAACTATATCGAGGATATTATTTTTCAGACAGAAATCTAATAATGATTCTATATTCCAGTTACTAAAATCGAGAGCAGCCGCTAACCAGTAAAAATATTCAAGAACTTAATTCAACAAATGTATGACTCCATCCACATAGCAATGACCACCAATTAAACAAAACTAGAACCTGATTTTGGATAATCAGATATCACCACACTCCAGAGAGATTATCTTATACAACTCCCAAGTGTAACACAGTAAATCATGAACGAAAACCAATTTTCAGTTGATACATCAATGATGCTAACAAAAATTCTAATCCTGCGACGCGTATTTATGGAGCAGGTAACTGAAATGAAGAGGTCCGTTAAGCTAGCGGGGACATTATAGCGGAATCCAAAATTAACCATACCAGTTTTTAAGCCAGCGGAATATTTTATAACTTCAAGAGGAAAACTGCTATCGACCTAATTCCACCGCCATAATTTTTTACTCGTCAAATACTAGAAGAAGGTTTATAGTAGTTATTACAAAAGCCACCCTCTACCAATCAAAACCCTTAAGAATTAGTTTCGTTAATCTAGCGGAATATTTTATAACTACAACAGGAAAAAAAGCTATCAACCTAATTCCACCGCTATAATTTTTTACTCGTTCAATACCAGAAGAAGGTTTATAGTGGTTATCGCAAAAACCACCCCCTCCTCCTCACAACCCTTAGAAATTAGTTTCGTTAATCTAGCGGCTACTTTTTAACGTAATCAAAAATAAAATATATTATAATTTTTTTAGACTTTTTAACTAATTTTTTACCACCATAAACATATTTTACCTCTAAACCTACCCCAATACCTTAATGTTTAAGCCAGTGGAATATTTTATAAATCCAAGAGGAAAACAGCTATCGATCAATTCCACCGCCATAACTTTTTACTCGTCCAATACTAGAACAAGGTTTATAGTGGTTATCGCAAAAACCACCCTCTACCACTCACAACCCTTAGAAATTAGTTTCGTTGATCTAACGGCTACTTTATAACGGAATTAAAAATAAAGTATATCATAATTTGTTACTACATTTTAATTATTTTTTTCTGCTATAAAAATATTTTACCTCTAAACCTATTAAATATTTAACTATGTTAACATCAACATCCTTTTTCCTTAGTAAAGTTTCAAACCTAGCATATTATTTTATAACTTCAGTGGAAAAACAGCTATCGATCCAAATCTACCGTTCAAACATTAATAAAAGTCACATAAATAATAGATTTCGCAGAAACTAACCTAAACAGCTAACTTAAAATTTTAATGTTGATCTTACACAAAAATCTACTAAAAATTTAGACGACTTCTAAATGATATCTTAGATGCTATTTGTAGTAGAATCTTCAAAATAAAACTTACTTTTACTATATATCAGACTATTCAATTTTTTATGAAGCCTCTATACAATTCCCTGTTCAACATCTCAAATACAAAGATCTTTAACTACAAACCTAATTGAAGTGTCATAATAATTTTAGACTGCAGTAAATTGGGGTTTTTACCAACATACATATCCTTTTAAACATATTTCTTGCTCAAAGAAGCTATAAATAAAATAAATTAAATTCCAGCAATTCTATTAATTTTCCAATTACTATTGTAAGGGGAATTTATCCGATAATTCGTAGAAGGGACATTCATCCGACACATTTTTCGTCTGGCGCATCCAGGTAGGCGGTTTACTTTGATGGAATTCTGGGAGAATTCTAGCCTAGTCTGGAAGGCTCTTTGACGTTCTGTAGAATTCCGAGAAGAAATATATAAATACTGAGAGCTTTGAAAGCATTTACTCAGTATTCGACTGCCGTATAGTTAAGATAAATTGTAAATTGTTCTGTGAATATAAATCGTGTTAAAGTAGTGGGAATAGATTAGAGTGAGTTGGACAGTGTTTATAAATAAATTCTAGAACCCGATTGTTAAAATAAAAACATTAAAATATATTAGGTATGTAGTCCACTCCCAAATTTACGGATAACTTAAATAAAACTTACACTGGAAATGCCGGTATCCGTTGTTTTTTATTTATATTTTAGAGTTTTATTACGTACTAGCCGTTACCTGCGGTTTCACTCGCGTACGGAATGTTCAAGCCTTCGCAAAAAAACTTATAAAACATATGGGTTAACCTATATAAAAAAAATTCTAAGTCGTTTGAACCACCCTATTTAACTATAAATCCACCAATCCCGAATATATTTCACCCAAACTGTAAGTACTTATGGGCCACCCTATATAACAATTTTATTTAACATTTTTTTGAATCACCTTGAATAACTGTAACCCTACTTCATCCTATATTGCAACCATCCTATATATGCTACTGTTTATTTGTCACCCAATATAACTTTTTGAACACCTTACCATAACTCTTATCTACCACATATTTCTGGTATGCAATTGCTCATGGTCTACGCTGTATAACAATTATTTCAGATATTTTTAGAAACCACCTTTTTAAAGTATAATTTCTCTTTACTCTATATTTTAATCAACCTTTATATGCAGCTTTTTCTAATATTGTGTTAAACACGCTCTAAAACTATAATCTTGTTTCTCCCCATATTTCGGCTATTCCAAATAGTAGAATGAAACTGTTTCGTCTTCATTGTTTATTTAATGAATATTTATTTAGTTTTTTGCGGGTTATATAAATTGGATATTCAAGTGCATTAGACTGAATGTATTATTTATTTATTTGCTGGAATTAGGTTTGATATCCTTAAATTCCTATTATTTTCCTTTCTTCCTGTACTATATGTTGGAAAAAAACCACATACTTCCTCGTTGAATGGGTCAACGAGACTTTCGCATCCTCTCTCGTGCCGAACAGTTCGAAACTATAATTTTTACGGTCCATGACATATGTGCACATTTATGGACGTAACTACATACTGGATCTACATATAGTATTTACATACACCCTTTTACCTTTCTGGTAAGTCTGCCTAATTTATCTTAATAATTGTAAATTGTACCGTTACATATTTATACATTGGAAACATTCTATGCACTATAAAAATTTAACTTCTCCAAAATTGTATAACTTGAATCAACACCTCATATAAATTACAGTCCACTTAAATACATATGCAAAAATGGCGCTATATGCCACATTTTTTTGTTCGTTACGAGCCAAGGATATGCTACTTTCATTATATAATTGATTGCAGTACTTCAAATACCACATTTTTTTGTCCCTTCGACTCAAGATTACGCTTTTATTTTACTATTTAAATAATTTGTCGAGCTATTGATAATTGATTTATAAAGCCACAAATTATCCTATAGAAGTTAAAGGTTTATAAAGGTGTTTCCAGTGTGCGCGAAAACATTCCGTTTTTTGCACTGTGCAACAATTTATATATTTACGAATATTCTAATTGAGCTGTATAAGGGTTTTGTTTACTCATTTACTTTTTATAATCTTCGCTTTGTTGTCGTCGAACGAAGACGAAAATTTTTCTTACCGACATCTTTGTTGTTTGGTGTCTTTTTACCTCTTGTTTTTTGGAAGATATATTTACGAATTTGAAACTCGAATTCGTTTCGATTTGAATAAAATATCTTAACTATATGTTGCAATGGCCGATAATAAATTAAAACGTTTGTACGCTTTACGAAATTTAGAAATTAATAAACTTGATTCAATTGGAGAGATTGCAGATAAATTCGTACAAGGAGAACTTGATTCATCTAATTTTATCGTAGCTTGTCGTAATTTAAATAATATACAAAAGGAATTCGATAAGCATCATCTAGAAATTATAAATACAATTGCCGTTAAAGATGATGCAGATTTAAATGCAGAAGAAATAATTAGAAGGAAGTTTATACTATGTTTCAATAAAATTGAATCTTTATACTACAATCGGGTAGAAGTACCTAATGAAAATAAAAGTAATACATTTTCTTCATCTAATGTAAAAGCAAATTTGCCGAAAATTAACCTTAAATGTTTCTCTGGTGAAAATATAAGTGAGTTTCCTACTTTTATCGACATGTTTGATACGTTGATTCACAACGATGCAAATATCTCAACAATGAATAAATTTTGTTATCTTTTATCGGTTTTAACGGGTCCTGCTTTAGAATTGGTTAAACGGAATCGATTTATAGCGGACAACTACCAAACTGCATACAACAGTTTAAGAGAACGTTATTCTAATAATCGAGAACTTGCAATGAGTTATTGGAAAGAGATTTCTAATTGTGCTTCATTAACTAATGATAATCCACAATTTTTAAGAAAACTCTTAGATACATTTGGTCAAAATTTAGCTGGTTTATCCACTATGGGATTCAATACGGAAGATTGGGATTTTGTAATGATGAATATTTTACTTGAAAAATTAGATTATAATTCTCAAAAGGCATTTGAATTGCACCATGCTTCAAATGAAATACCTACATATCACAGTTTGTATAATTTTTTGTTGAAGCATTGTACGGCTCTTGAATCATTTGTTAGAGCAAAAGGCTCCAAGAGTTCACATATTCAAACTAATTCGAGAAAACATACTTCACAAAATTCTCGTTTAACGTCTTCTCTTTTTGCTAATACATCCCGTAAACCAAATTGTTTAATTTGTAATGCAGACCATTTACTTTTTAACTGTTCTGAGTTTTTAAATAAATCATCTCAAGACAGATTTAAGTTTGTTAAACAACGAAAGTGCTGTATTAACTGCCTTGCTCTTGGGCACACGGCTTTCAAATGTTCTTCAAACAAACGTTGTAAGAAATGCAACAAAAAACATCATACAATATTACATTTTGAAAATAATACTGTACGCTCAGATGACGTTCCTATGCGGGAAAATGCGTCTTATTCTGAACTAAATGATCGATCGGAAAATACTATGCAAATACCTGCTAGTTTATCTAGCGTTGTAAATACTACTACAATTTTATTGTCTACTGTTTTACTTCAGATCCGTGATAAATACGGTAACCTTTTATCTTGCAGAGCATTGATAGATTCAGGCTCACAAGTGAATTTTATAAGCAAATCTTGTGCAAATAAATTATCTTTAAACAAGCATCATATATCCACATCCATACAAGGATTAGATACGATGCGTACTTTTGCTAAATATACTATACAATGTGAAATCTTACCAGTCGGTAAGGAACTGCCTTCTTTTCCGATCAATGCTATTGTACTAGACAAAATTTGTTCTAATATGCCTTCCACGAAGGTTAACACAAGACAATGGACACACTTAGATAATCTAGTGTATGCTGATCCCGGATATCATTGTCCGGGTGAAATAGATATTCTTTTAGGGGCAGAACTGTTTCCATATATCCTTCGTTCTGGTTATATACAGGGAGGATCTAACCAACCTTGCGCGCTCAACACGGTCTTTGGTTGGGTTGTCATGGGGAAAATTGGACAACATCTTTCACAAGAAGTAAAATCTTTTTTCGTACAACAAAATGATTTTGACTTAGATAACACTTTGAAAATGTTTTGGAATGTTGAACAAGTTCCAGAAACTAATGTTCAATCTCCAGGTGATATTTATTGCGAAAACTATTTCTGTGAAACTACTAGCAGAAATGCAGACGGTCGTTTTATCGTCTCCCTGCCATTTAAACAAAATTATACTAGCTTCGGGGACACACGTTTTCTAGCTTTACAAAGGTTCCATAATTTGGAACGCAAATTTGCAAAACACGAGTTGCTTAAAATCTCTTATAATGAATTTATTCAAAATTACATTAACAAAGGATATTTAATGCCTATTAATGAAACTTGTAATTTCAACAATAATTGTTTTTATTTACCACACCATTGTGTGATCAAACATGAATCTACAACAACTCCTTTAAGAGTTGTGTTTGATGCTTCTCATCATGCACAAAACTTTCCGTCGCTAGATGACGCGTTGTATATAGGTCCTAAACTACAGAATGATTTGATAAAAATTCTACTTAACTTTCGTGTACATAAATTTGTTTGTACTGCAGACATCAAGAAAATGTATAATCAAATTTTGGTTGATCCTAAACAAAGGAAATTTCAAAGAATTCTTTGGCGTTCATCGCTCGAAGATCCTGTTCAAGATTATGAATTAACTACTGTAACTTTTGGTGTAAGCACTGCACCATTTCTTGCTATTCGTTCACTATACGAATTGGCTAAATGCGAAATTGATTTTCCTTTAGCTTCTGAAATTATTTTACACAATAGTTATGTAGATGATATATACTTTGGAGCTAACACAATTAACGAAATATTGAATTTAAAATGTCAATTAACTACACTTCTAGATAAAGCTTGTTTTGAACTTGGAAAATGGGCTAGTAACACACCAGATATTTTACAGGAAATATCTACTAATGATATTCAACAAACATCATCATCCTTTGATAAGGATACACAAAATACAATAAAAATTTTAGGTTTGCAATGGAATCCACAAACTGATTGTTTTTCTTTTACAATTAAACATTTTGATTCTGAGTGTACCAAGCGTAAAATATTATCGCAGGTTGCCCGATTATTTGATCCGTTAGGTATTTTAACACCTTCTATAATTATTGCAAAATTATTAATTCAACAAATGTGGATACTGGGTTTAAATTGGGATGACAAACCTCCGGATAGTATCATAAATGTTTGGACAAAGTTCTTGTCTGAAATTAACGTGATTACAAGTATGCAATTATCGCGTTACATTAATTTCAATGACATGGTTTCCTGTGACTTACACGGATTTTGTGATGCCTCAGAACGAGCTTACTGTGCAATTGTTTATTTGAGAATTTCATATAGTAATCAATATAATGCAGCAACATATTTACTATGTTCGAAAAGTAAAGTTGCACCTATTAAAAAACTATCCATTGCAAGACTTGAATTATCTGCTGCTGTATTGCTTTCTAAATTAATTGCTTATGTATTATATATCTACCAAGATAAAATTAATTCTGTATTTGCTTGGTCGGATTCCTCTATAGTACCTTCATGGATAAAATCTCCAGCCTATAGATGGAAAACTTTTGTAAGCAATAGAGTGAGTTACATTCAAGACAAAGTCGCTCCAAAGAATTGGTATTATATACCATCTTCATTAAATCCTGCGGATCACGGAACACGGGGATTATTTCCAAATGATCTTTTAGTTAATTCTACTTGGTGGCATGGACCTAAATTTCTTGAACTACAACAAGAATGTTGGAACCTGCCTACTTTACATTTTAAGGAAAATTCAGATATTCAGTTAGAAGAAAAAATCAATGTTTTTATTGCTTCGTTAGCTGAAAGTTTTATTGATTCCTTATTAAACAATCATTCTTCACTTTTGAAAATCAAAAGAATTGTCGTTTTTGTTCTGCGGTTTGCATACAACATTAGAAACAAATCAAACAAATTGTTAGGTTTTATAAGTGCAGAGGAACTGAGTAATGCTTTCATTGTTATAGTTAAACGAGTTCAATTGTTGCATTTTCAAAACGAACTTAAACAAATAACACAAAATAATGTTACTACTAAGTGGTTGAGAAAACTCAATCCTTTTCTAGATGAAAAAGGTATAATTCGTGTTGGTGGAAGATTATCTCAATCAACTTCACTAGGGTTTAATAAAAAATTTCCTTTATTAATTCCGAATAATTGCAATTTTACAAAGTTGTTGATAAGAGAAATTCACATTAAATACTTACATGTTGGTATACAAACCACTTGTAATATACTTGCTCAAAACTTTTGGCTGATTGGTGCCAAGAAATATGTTAGGAAAGTTCTTAACAATTGTCTTGCTTGTTGGAAAACTAATCCAAAACCTTATCAGCCCTATATGGGTTCTTTACCAAAGTTTCGTATCTCGCAATTAAAACCATTTTCAACCGTTGGAATCGATTTTGGAGGTCCTATACCTATCACTATGAATAGACTGCGCGGTTCCAAATCTATTAAAGCGTATATTTGCGTTTTTGTTTGCTGTTCTACAAAAGCGATACATATCGAGCTTGTGTCTGACTTATCTACGGAAGCGTTTTTAGCAGCTCTTCGGCGTTTTATAGATAGAAGAGGTCGGTGCTCTACAATTTACTCGGATTGCGGTACTAATTTTGTAGGATCTAGCAAATATCTGAGAAGTATTAGACACGCCGTGGGTGATAGAGAAAACATTGAATGGAAATTTCATCCACCGTCTGCTCCTCATTTTTCCGGTCTATGGGAAGCAGGCATAAAATCTGTTAAAACTCATTTGTTGCGAGTAGTAGGTGAACAGATACTTACATACGAAGAATTATATACTGTTTTAACTCAAATTGAAGCTGTTCTTAACAGTAGACCGCTTTGTGCAGTTAGTACGGATCCCAACGATTTGAATGCTTTAACTCCTGGTCATTTCTTGACTTTGGAACCTTTGACTGCGTTGTCTGATCCAGACTATGCGGATTTAAAAATTAATACCCTTTCTCGTTGGCAACTTTTGCAACGTTTACATTACGACTTCTGGAAGCGATGGCAACAGGAGTATCTTCATACCCTTCATCAAAGGGCAAAGTGGTATAAGGATTCAATTCATCCACCTTCAGTGGGTTCTTTGGTACTTATAAAGAATGAGTTGAGTTCTCCTCTTAAATGGCCATTAGCACGTATAATTAAAACTCATGCAGGTGCCGATGGCAAAGTTAGAGTTGCAACTTTACATACAACTAAGGGAACAGTCACACGTCCTTTAGTCAAGCTTTGTCCTTTACCAGAGGGATAAAAGGCTCCATACCCTTTTATGTGGGGGAGAATGTTTCGTCTTCATTGTTTATTTAATGAATATTTATTTAGTTTTTTGCAGGTTATATAAATTGGATATTCAAGTGCATTAGACTGAATGTATTATTTATTTATTTGCTGGAATTAGGTTTGATATCCTTAAATTCCTATTATTTTCCTTTCTTCCTGTACTATATGTTGGAAAAAAACCACATACTTCCTCGTTGAATGGGTCAACGAGACTTTCGCATCGTCTCTCGTGCCGAACAGTTCGAAACTATAATTTTTACGGTCCGTGACATATGTGCACATTTATGGACGTAACTACATACTGGATCTACATATAGTATTTACATACACCCTTTTACCTTTCTGGTAAGTCTGCCTAATTTATTTTAATAATTGTAAATTGTACCGTTATATATTTATACATTGGAAACATTCTATGCACTATAAAAATTTAACTTCTCCAAAATTGTATAACTTGAATCAACACCTCATATAAATTACAGTCCACTTAAATACATATGCAAAAATGGCGCTATATGCCACAGAAACCCTATATAACAATATTTTTTTAAACTATTTTTGAACCATCCTAATGGAAATGCCTGTGAAACCCTTGGTGGGTCACAAATAGAAAAACACAGTTTTGCACCCTAACACCAAACTTTTATTTAAACCCTCACCCAAAGTGCAACTGCTTATTGACCACCCTATATAACAATTTTATTCAACATTTTTTTAACCGCTTTCTATAACTAACTCTACTTACATCTACATTAAAACCATCCTGTATACCCCGCTGCCAATTTGTCAAACATTACAACTTATTATTGAACCACCCTCTATAACAATAATTTTACTCTACAAACTATTTCAACCACCCTTTATGTGCATTTGCCACCAAATATAAAATTTTTAAATACTTAACTATATATGCCACTGCTTATGGACTACCATATATAACTATTTTTGAACCACCCTTGAAAGTATAATTTATCTCTACCTTGTATTTCAACTACACAATATATGCAGCTTTTTCTAACTTTGTTTTAATGACACTGTATGAATTATAATTTTACTTCGATCCATGTTTCATATATGCAACAGCTCATGTTCTATTCTACAAAAAAATTATCCATCATGTGTAACTATAAATCTACTCCACCCGCTATTTCAACCATCTTGTATTTGCACCTGCTTATCGGCCACCCAGTATAACATTTTTTTGTACCACCCTGTATAACTATAAATCCATCAATTCCAAATATATTTCACCAAAACCGCAACTGCTTATTGGGCACCGAATTTTGTTCAACATGTCTTTGAATCGCCTTGTATGTATTTCAACTACCCTGTATACGCTACTTCTTAGTGGTCAAACAATATAACATTTTTTAAATAATTATCATAACACTTCTTCATCCTATATTTCAACTATCCTATCTTTGCAACTTATTATGAACTACGCTATTTCACAATTTTTCCTCATATTTTTTAAGGCATTAAAGTATAATTTCTCTCTACACTTCATTTAAACCACCCTTCATTTACAACTTTTTCTAACCTTGTTTGAATGACACTGTATAACTATAACTTTACTGCGCACCATACTTCAGGTACTCTATATATGCAAGTGCTATATAACAACATTTTTCTAGCATTTTTTACCTACCCTGTATAATTCTAACTGTAAGCCACCCTATATTTCAACAACCTTTTATATGCAACTACTTATTTGCCACCAAATATAACATTTTTGTACGACCCTGTATCCTTAGAATCCTACCCACCCTATATTTCAACCATCCGGTAAATGGAACAGCTTGTAGATCATACCATTACTTTAAAATATTTTTAAACCCACCTGTATAGCTGTAATTATACTCCGCTATATATTTCAACCATCCTATATATGTAGCTACTTGTGGATATAAAACAAGTTTTGAACCATTCCATCTTATATTTCAAACAGCCTGTATAAACAACTGCTTCTAACATTTCTTTAACCCATTTCATTACTATAGTATTTTATGAACATATTTCAAAGTCCTAACTGCTTACCTAAGATATTTTTTTAAAGTTATTTTATTCCCTGTATAAATATTCTACCCTATTTCAACCAGTTGGTATATGGAACTGTTTATGGTCCACTCAATATAACTTTTTTGGACCACCCCGTATAACTAATTCCACTCCCCCTTATTTCCACCACATCGTATAATATAAGTTTTTTTAGATTTTTTAAAGTTTCCTATATACAGAACACCCTTTAAAATTACGCTTGATATATGTTGATTTTTGTTAAATCGAAACATGTTACTTTTTCACATTCCGAATTTTGAATAAAAGCTAAGCTGATGCCAGTATCTAATATTTTGTCCGTGCGTTGGAATCAATTGAGTAATTGAATTACTCAACATGGTAGAAGTTTTTTCGCTATATCTACCGTTTCTATCAATTTAGAGAGATAAAATGTCTACCAGATTTTTAGTCAAACTATAGGCTTCGCAACAAAAAAAGATTCAGCAAAATCAGTTAAGTAGTTCTTACGTGAAGCCCGAACAAACAAACAAACAGACAAACCTACAATTTTACAATAGTATAGATGCCAATAAACAGATATGAAGTTATATATATTATTTTCATTACCCGTTTTTTATCTTTCGTTACAGAGCGTTTATTACATTATTTGTCTTCATGGCCTGTCGGGTTTTATCCTTTTAAGAGTTCTGATCTTGCTTTTTAAGCTTGATTATTTGCACAATTTGGTTTGCAATTTTATATCTCAACAATTTCCTGGTTTGTTGTGATTAAGCCCGTTATTGAGTTACTTTAATGATGTATGTCATTGATTATTACTTTTTCCACTTTTTCCATAGCCTAAATATTCTTTATATTATTGTTCTTCATTAGCTGTGTCCATGTGTTAATTTTATACCTCAGTATCTGTTTTTCTATCCTTCTCAATATCTACTTATACTATAGCTTAAATTATTCTATGGTCACCTCACTATATCTCTCTAATACTATTTTAGAGAGACTTTTGATATTGAAAAAAATCATTTTCCAGTCGTAAGTTTAATACCGTTAGATCACTTAAAGATTATTAAATAATATTTTCTATTTTGCCTAAATTCTTGTGTAATTTTATATCACAATATGGAACAAATATTACGTGATAGGGACAATAAAACCTCTTCATACTGTTTTGGGATATAATTATAGTCCCACACACAACTCTCTTGCAGGGAATGCTAAATTAGCTTTACCCAATGAATTGTTATCTTTAGTATGTTGAATCTCAAGAACAGTCATAAGTACAAAGTTGTAAGAAAAATTATAACAAAAATATATCCGATTAGTTTTATTCCGGTAATGAACTTCAATTTTACTGCCCGCCAGAATTATTTCATATCTAAATCTTTAGGCACAGTTTTATTTTTGTATAAATTTAATTCTTGAATATTTTTTCAAAAGAAATTAAACTGTATTATAGTGGCTATTCAGTATTAGAATTACTAGCCAATCATTAATCTAAATTCTACTAGAATATTAATTAGTTTATTTTTTTGGTCATTTTTCATCTAATTTTCGATCAAGGTATTTTGTTGACCTGATTTTTCTTTCAAAATTCTGGTTTCCTTGTATTTTATTAACTCAGGTTTTAACCATTGAAAAAGTAAATACTTTAATCTAATCGCATTTTGACGCCACCTGTTATGCATTCGAATAAAAAACAATTTGTTAGATAATCACGTTTGTCTGAAACCGAACACGAACTGTAATATTTTTGTTAACCACATAGTAGTTCATCACGTTAGAAAATGTCAATGATTTTTATGTACTGAAATCTAGATCTTAAGCAGTTTCTCAAGAAGCAAATTATTCCGATTATTTCAAATTCTCGATATGTCCCAACAAGATCAAGAATATTTCGAATCCTAGATAATCTGCAGATTAAAACATACCTAGACCTATCTCAAAACAAAAAGTGGTAGTAGTCATTAAATTTAAGATGTTTTTTGTTTGTAATGTAAACCTTCGTACGTATCGATTAATAAATATAAAGGATTTTTCACCGTTTACGTGGTCTGCAGATCAACCAAGAGTAGATACACTTCTTATGTCCTAGGGTTTTCTTTTCTTTCTTATTAGGGACAAACAGAATCTACCATCAATTTTTGACCAATACATTTTAATATTGATATGAAACACCATGATGCACAAATAATAATTAAAAAAGGCGAAATCAGCCATTTATATGTTGCCCACCTTAAATATTGTTATAATTTTCGTTCTAAATCATACAACAAATGTTTATCATGAAATCAAAGATTGTTTTAATTTTCACAAATTTCTGACGTTTGATAGCTAATCGACAAATACTGATGAATTGTATATTTAGCTTCGAACATGGACGTGTCGAAAAATCTGCCGTGACCCTACAAAACTTTGATTTATAACGCTAGTCGGTACTGCAAATTTCCATAAAAATAAGAGTATCAAAAATTAGACTCAATCAAAAAAATTAGCAAACCTTTGCATTAATTAAACTCAACTGAGAGTCCTAGTTAAATACATATTATTTTGTTATTTAATAAAGTAAGAATATTAATTTAATTTTAGATTTCATTTACTGGTACAAGAGTTTAAAAAAAAACCTTATGTTTCTGAAATTTGTTTATATGGATTTTTGGTATTGTTATATAGTCCGTGGGTTCAATTTAAAATTATAAAACTAATATTCACTTTCACTTTTCTATTCGTAGAACTTTATTTACATAAAATTATACAGAACAGAATAACATTACGATATACGCTCGTCCTCGCTGCTTACTAACTCGCGATCGTGGGCTGCTTCCTTTATAAAACCAGTACAGAAAATTCACGCAAAATAAATCATCACTCCTACAGCTGACGAGTCATTTCGAGGACCATTTTTTATCTCAAAGCGATCGTTATCGTACTGAAATGAAACAGGGTCGGCTTTGGTAAATTTCGTAACACTGCCCCCCTTTAATTTTGATCGTCCCGATCAGAAACATCCTCTCCATGGTAGGGAACGAGTCGATCTAAATGAACCACCTTCAATTTAGCCTTGGGGTTTAGACGAATCCGGTAGACGACATCATTAAGCCTCTTGACCACCTAGAATGGACATTCCCAGGCGGGTGTAAGCTTTGGGGATTTACCCTTGCTCCGTTGGGGGTTGTACAGCCAGACTTTGTCCCTCTCCTGGAACCCGACTGAATTAGCCTTGAGGTCGTATCGCGTCTTCATCCGGCCACTGGTGGCCAACATCTGCGTTCGGGCTAATTCGTGTATAGTCAGCATGTTATGTCGGAGCTGGTCGGCATAATCGTCGATGTCTTGGGGAGGTTCTTCGGGGGAGCCAATTGCCAAATCGCAGGGTAATCGCAGCTCCTTTCCGAATAGGATCCTGGCTGGGGTCAGGCCTGTACTATTATGTACAGCAGAGCGATATGCCAACAGGAATAGGGGAATATGCTCATCCCAATGACGCTGTTTATTGCTGACGACCTTGGATAGGTATTGTTACAAGGTCTTGTTGAATCTATCCACCATTCCGTCTGACTGTGGGTGCAATGGTGTTGTTCTCGTTTTCCTGATCCCCAACATCGTGCAAACCTTCTGGAATACATTCGATTCGAAGTTACGTCCCTGGTCTGAATGTAGTTCCATCGGGACTCCAAACCTGCTGAATAGTTGTTCTACTAGCACCGTCGCTACCGTGGTTGCCTCTTGGTTGGGTATCGCATATGCCTCAGGCCATTTGCTGAAGTAATCCATTGCGACCAGAATGTATTTGTTCCCCCTCTAAAACTCGGGAAACGGACCGGCGACATCGATGGAAATTCTCTCAAATGGGACGCCCACATTGTACTGCTGCATTCTGCCCTTGGTCCGTGTCTTCGGGCCCTTACTGGCTGCACAGGTGGCACATTTGCGGCACCAAGCTCTGACGTCTTCGAAATAATTCACCCAGTAGTACCAAGCTCTGACGTCTTCGAAATAATTCACCCAGTAGTACCGCTGGCGAACTTTGTCTAGGGTTTTATTAATGCCCAGGTGGCCTCCGGTAATTCCATCATGTACTTCGGTCAGGATGGCTGATACCTTTTTCTTCGGAAATACCAGTGTGGACTTGGTTTCTCGTCCATCAGCGCTTTTCCAAACTCGGTTGAGCATTCCATTGTCTACCCTTAGAGGCTTCCATTGAGCCCATAACGATTTCAGCACGTCGGATTATCTAGCTACCTCGTCCCATCGTGACCTGGGTGCCCCTCTCGTTTTGAGTGACAAGATTGGTTCGATGTCTGGATCAGCCATTTGGTCCTGGATGCACTGTGCCGTTGTCCAGTCTTCATTGGCCTGCACTCGGATCTGCCTGATGGAGATACTCTCTCGGAAATCGCCTGTAGTAGGAACAGAGGCCCAAGACGCTTCGGAGTTCATGCTTGTCTCTTGAGACTGGCCAATCACGGATGGCTTCTATCTTGTCCTCTTTGGTGCCTGACTCACAAACGACGTGGCCCAAAAACTTCTTTTTGGAACAAGGAACACTTCTTCGGGTTGAGTCTCAGGTTGGCGTTATTAATTCTGGAGAATACTACGTCCAGGTTCTTCAGATGGTCGTCGAATGTCTGACCCATGACTAGAATGTCGTCGAGGTATACTAAGCACGTCCTCATGTTAACCCGCTCAGTACATACTCCATTAGCCTCTCAAATGTAGCGGGTGCATTACATAACCCAAAGGGCATGACCGTGAACTGAAACAGCCCTTTACTGGTGAAGAACGCTGTCTTCTCTCTGTTGTTTGCGTGTAGACCAACCTACCCATATCCACTCTTTAAGTCTAGTGTGGAGAACCAACGGGAGTCTGCTAGTGTGGTGAAAGTGTCATCGATTCGGGGTAGTGGATAGATGTCTTTCTTGGTGACATCATTCAGCTTTCTGTAATCCACGCAAAATCGGGTGGTTCCATTCTTCTTTTTGACTAGCACGACGGGGGCAAACCATGGGCTGATGGATGGCTCAATAACTCCATTTTGTAACATGGACTCGATGTTTTGCTTGACTGCCTGTTGTTGCCCCAATGGTAGTCGTGTAGGTGGTATTCTGATGGGTTGATCCTTTCCGGTATCTATTCGATGCTGGATGAAGTTGGTGCGACTGGTGGTTCCATTTTGACTGTTAAAAATTTGCCAGTGCTTTGTGATAAATTGCTTGGCTTTCTTTTGGTTCTCTGGTGTCAGGTGCGTCAAATGGTCAGCAAACTATTGTAGGAACTCTTTACTGGGCCCTGTCTCCTTCACCGACGTCTGGTACTCTTCTTCGCAATTGATGATGGTCTTTACTGGCTCGAAACAAGCTATCTCTTGACCATTGGCAATTCCGATGTCGTTGTTGGACAAATTCAGGACTCTGATTGGCATATCTCGTCCGGTTTTAACTATAGCCCATCCAACTAAGTAGTAACGAGCTGAGTATACGGGCTCTACCATTCCAAAACAGCTCCCAGGATTGCTGTCTAGCTGCCCATGATTAATCTGTTCCCTTCGACCGGGAATTCTAGCTAAAGGCTTTGCCACAATTTTTATTGAGGTGACTGAACTGTTGACGGGCCGTGTCAATAGAAATTCCTCATTTAGGAACCGAAGAACATCATATCTCGGGTCGAACATAAATCCATGCTGGCTAATTAGGTTCATTCCGAGTATAAAATCGTCCTCAATATTCGCTACCAGGACCCTATGCCGGATCATGTTGTCCCCTATCTGTAGCATGACATCTGCCTCACCCTGTATTGAGATGGACTCGCCGGTGACTGTTCCGAGCTGGATGTTATTGGTAACTGGCCGAATTTCTGATGCTCTCAAAACCTTGGACTTGGCAATGGACACAGCGGCGCCGGTATCGATGGTGATGGTAACTGCTCGCCCATTGATGGTGCCTCTGATGACCAGGCTGCTGCTATCTCTGCAAAATCCCCGGATGGATAACGTTTTGGGGGCTGGTGGAGGGTCAGTCAGCATTCGCCCCCTTATGCTGACTGTCCCTGGACATGTGGCTGTTATGTTGGTTACCCCTAGTCGGTGATCTTTCAGGTAGCCTCACTCGACAATCACGTTGAAAGTGCCCTGTCCGTCCACAGCGGTAACATGCCCCTCTGGTGCCAGTTCTTTGCGACCGTTCTAATATTTTGTTCAGACTAGCCAGCAGCACTTGAAATGGTGACTCTGACTCTTCCTTGTTGAAGGAAACTGCTCGGACCCTCGGCTTGAACATGACGGCCTTTACTTCCAAAGCCCGAAGTAGAGCTTCATTACTCTTTTTGACGCCACTCAGTCTTAAATTTCTTTGTACTTCCACATCTCTGATGCCGTTTATGAAACTCTATGTGGCCAACTGGTCTTTCGTTTCCTCTGGCAGATCTGGGTAGGACAAGTGAACTAACCGTCTAATCTCTGCTTCGAATTTTTGGAGGCTTTCACCGGATTTTTGCGTTTTTCCACTCAGTTGGACTTGGTATACCTCAAGGCTCAAGGATTGATTGTCGTATCGTTTATCTAGGATGGCGATGATCTTGTCGAAATTGCCTTGTTCATCGACTGGAATGCTTTGGAGGACTTCTAGGGCCGGACTTCTTAACGAAATTACCAGAGAAGTAGATTTTTCTTGATTATCCCATCCATTAGCTGTAGCCACGGCCTCAAATTGCCGTTTATACATGGACCAACATGAACTGCCGTCGAATGTGGGTGGTTTACTAAAGGAACTCACGGTGTGCTGGTATTTTCCTCGCTGTAAGTCCTGTTGCATTTTTTTTATTTCTGTTTCTACGTTGTTTTGAATAGCACTGATTTCAAATTTCAACTGGCTCTGCATGGAAACGATGTCATCTACTTTGGTTTCAAGGGCCTCCACATGATTTTTTAGGATGTTTATGTCGTCGTTTATCTCTTTTATATCTGATTCTACTATTTGCATTCTTTCATTAACTGTTTCATTAACTTGTGATACTATTTGCATTAGTTGTTCAAATTGTATTTGTCTTTTTTCTTCAGTTATTTTAAATTCATTTTGTCGTTTTAATTCAGTTTGATCTTGCTTTTGTTCAAATTTCGAGAACAATCCTTCAATTAAATTTTGTTATTCACTTTTCATCGTGGAAACCAGATTTTGTTGTTTTTCTTCCATCGTGGAATCAAGATTTTGTTTGCTTTTCATCGTAGTGACAAGATTTTCTTATTCTTTTTTACGTTTTTCATCAAAAGATTTCACTAACCTTTGTTGTATTTCTTCTTGATGCTGTTTATTCTTCTTGTCACGTTTTTCTAGAATCTGGGCTATTTTTTCGTCTAGTCCCTCCGTAACCTGCTTGACTATTTTTTTGGTAGTTTCGTCTATTATTTTCATACTACGGGTTTCCATAAATCAAATTACTTTTTTAACTGCACTTAATCCTTTACTTCTGATAACCAGATTTGTTATATAGTCCGTGGGTTCAATTTCTAGAAGTTTATTTACATCAAATTATACAGAACAGCTGATTCACAATAACATTACGATATACTCTCGTCCTCGCTGCTAACTAACTCGCGATCGTGGGCTGCTTCCTTTATAAAACCAGCATAGAAAATTCACGCAAAATCAATCATCACTCCTATAGCTGCCGAGTCATTCGAGAACCATTTTTTATCTCAAAGCGATCTTTGTCGTACTGAAATCAAACAGGGTCGGCTTTGGTAAATTTCGTAACAGTATTATAATGATGATATAGCTACAGAATACGATGTCATTATTTAACTTAAATAAAGCTTTCGTTTCTTTCATCTTGGCGAAGACAGCTAATTGGTATATTTAAACAATCAACAACAGCATCAACGGAGAACAGTGAAAAAGTTGAATTTCAGAGGCAAAAATTTTGCCCAAAATTATCTTAATAGATTATATATACCATTTGTTCCAGATAAAAGCAACTTCATGTGAATTTACGAAATAGATATACAGGGTGGCTTAAACAAGAAAAAAGTTGCACTATTCCAAGCCCAATCAAGTGCTGTGTTGAAATCAAAATTATCTAGAGGGGTTTTCAAAATATCGAGAAAAAAACAACAATGTGGTTTTCGAATTTAGTTAATCTAATTCTGTTAGCGACTACGGGCATCGATTGACGTTTACAAAGTTCTTCTAAGCCTTCTAGAATTTTGCAACCATAGCCAACTTTGTTATTTATGGCCGCTATATTGGATTTATACGTCATAGAATAGCACATATAAGAAGCTTTTTAAGTATGAATAACAGGCCTATCTGTGTATCATTTAGTTCGCTTCGAAACAAAATGCCATAATTATGTTTTCTTAAAATTTTCCTAATAAAGTAAACAAATAAAAGTATTTATTGTATTATTTAGTATAATAAAGTCAACAACTAAAACATTACATATTTGTGATTTAACTCAAAACAAAATATTAAAATAAAAACCGATGACAAAGTCTTCACTAAATCAAATCAAGTTGAAGGTTGGCGAATTCCACCATTATTATTAATGCATTTTTCTTATTAACCGATGACGCTGCGTTAATTATCAATGTTTTTTTATATTTTCAATAAAATTCTTCACAATTTTGCGTGTATTTTCAAAATAAGAATTTTCTCATAATAATTTTCATAAAGAAAATAAATAAATAACGTTCATTATGTTTTGTTGATGGTTAACATATCAGAATAGTAAATCTGTATATTTAATATTGTAAACTGTTTTGCGTTTCAAAGTATAATTTCCGGTAATAGAGCTACTTTACTCCATTAAATTTTTAACTGTAATATAAATTCCCAGTAAGAGACGGAGCTCTGTTCAAGTACACGGTGGCCAAGCGTTCCAATGCACTACTATAATTTAATTGTAGTAATCTCGTTACCTGATATAAATGTTAAAATATTTATTACTGTTATCTTTTATTAAATTTATTTTTGGAATTCGTACATTATAATGAAACAGTTGTTTGCTACATGTCTCTCCCTAAAGAACGTGAGGGTTATCAGGAGTAGAGGGTGGTTTTAACCAAAAATCATTATAAACCTTCTTATAGTATTTTATGAGTAAAAAATTACGGCGGTGGAATCAAGTGGATAACTGTTTTCTTCTTAAAATGTTCTGCTGGCTTAGACGTTCAGGTAGCGAGGTAGGTGTTGTAGGGTTAGGTTTAATGTTAAAAAAATTGTTTGGCGATAAAAAATTAGATAAAAGTATTAAAAAATTATGGTATACTTTATTTTGGATTCCGTTTTAAAGTACCCGCTGGATTAACGAAACTAATTTTTAAGGGTTGTAAGGAGTAGAAGGAAGCTTTTGTGATAACCACTATAAACCTTCTTCTAGTATTTGACGAGTTAAAATTATGACGGTGGAATTAGGTTGATTGCTGTTTTCCTCTTGTAATTATAAAATATTCCGCTGGCATAAACGTTAAGGTATTGGAGTAAGTGGTCTAGGGGTAGGTTTAGAGGTAAAATATTTTTATGGCGGTACAAAATTAGTTTAAAAGTAGTAAAATTTACGAAATACTTTATTTTTATTCCGTTATAAAGTAGCCGCTAGATTAACGAAACTAATTTTTAAGGGTTTCTAGGTGGCTTCTGCGATAACCACTATAAACCTTCTTGTAGTATTTGATGAGTAAAAAATTATGGCGGTGGAATTACGTCGATAGCAGTTCTCCTCTTGAAGTTATAAAATATTTCGCTGGCTTAAACGTTAAGGTAGTAAGGTAGGTGGTATAGGGGTAGGTTTAGAAGTAAATTTTTATGGCGATAAAAAATAAGTTAAAAAGTAGTAAAAATTATGATATATTGTATTTTTGATTCCGTTATAAAGTAGCTGCTAGATTAACGAAACTAATTTCTAAGTGTTGTGAGGGGTAGAGGGTGATCTTTGCGATAACCACTATAAACCTTCTTCTAGTATTGGACGAGCGAAAAATTATAGCGGTGGAATTAGGTCGATAGCTGTTTTCCTCTTGAATTTATAAAATATTCCACTGGCTTAAACGTTAAGCTAGCGGGGAAGCTATAACAGGGGTGGATTTCGGGGTAAAAAAAAATTATGGCGGTAAAAAGTTAGAAAAAATTATGGTATGTGTTATTTTGGATTCCGCTATTGTATTCGCGCTAGCTTAACGGACCTGAAATGAAGTTTCAATAACTACAACTGGATAAAATCCATGACCTCCAAGCAAAAAATAATATTAAACGAAGGTCAACTCTAACCCGCTGGACCAACGAACCCTCATTATTGTTCGATCCCAAAATGGTTCCTTATATAAGATTGCCTACTACTGATACTACAAGACAAGAAAGCACCGACAAATCCCAGCTTCCAATGAAGACCAGTCACAGCTCATCCATTGAAAAATGCCTTCGATGGGCGGAATTACTCCTAACCTACCCATTATAAATAATTTTGAGGATATATTAATCTTTGCCTTCCCCGTTTTTGGCAAAAACAAAAATCCCATGATAAAAATCTTAGTAATAAATCTAATCCTAAGGAAAAACAATGACAAGAGAAAATAAACAGCCCGACGTGTGTTCACAACCCAAGAGGATTAACAAGTAAACCAATAAAGACCTCTAACGGCACCGCACCTGAACAGTCATCATACAGTTTACGATCTCGAACGAAGGTATAAATAGAAAGCCAGTCTCTAAATTTCTTCCTTCAGTTTACAGATTTCAACTATTGAAAGTTCCAAATAAGATTTTGGCGAAACGTCAGGTAAAATGTTCTTTTCAGAGCACAAACCAAGAAACGGATGTACACCTGATACAACAAAGAAAATCATATACTCTGTGTTAAATTTATATGTTCAATTTTTTTCGGTATTTGTTATACAATATTTAGCACAACATGGGCTGTAAAATTAAACTTTTTGCAGATGTAATGAAATTCCATCTTTATTTTGATAAAATCTAAATATGCCTTTCCTCAAAATTTTGATTTTTGCATTTATTTCAAAAATATTCTGTGTTAAATTTATAGGTTCAATTTTTTTTTGTTATTTCTTATACAATATTTAGCAAGCTGCATGGGCTGTAAAATTGAACTTTTTGCAAATGTAATGAAATACACATCTTTATTTTGATAAAATCTAAATATACTTTTCTTTAAAATTATGATTTTTGCATTTATTTCAAAAATATTCTGTGTTAAATTTATAGGTCCACTTTTTTTTTCGGTATTTGTTATACAATATTTAGCAAGCTGCATGGGCTGTAAAATTGAACTTTTTGGAAATGTAATGAAATGCTCATATTTATTTTGATAAATTCTAAGTATGCATTTCTTAAAAATTTCTATTTCTGCATTTATTTCAAAAATATTCTGTGTTAAATTTATAGGTTAGTTTTTTTCAGTATTTGTTATATATATGTTATAATACATGGGCTGTAAAATTAAATATTTTGCAAATGTAATGAAATTCACATCTTTATTTTGATAAAATATAAATATGCTTTTCTTAATTTTTGATTTTTGCATTTATTTTAAAAATATTCTGTGTTAAATTTATAGGTTCAATTTTTTTTTCGGTATTTGGTATACAATATTTAGCAAGCCACGTGGGCTGTAAAATTAAACCTTTTGAAAATTTAACGAAATGCACCCGTTTAATTTCATAAAGTCTAAATGGCATTTATAGATTTTTTCTATATTACAATTACATATAAAATAATATATGTCAAATTCTAACATATAGTCTTTGAATATTTGGCAAGCTACTATAACAGCTGTAAAATTCGATTTTGAAAACGAAACGAAATGGACATCTTTATTTTCATAAAGTAAACAATAACCCTTTTTGAAATTTTATCATTCACATTTACTTAAAAATATGCTATATTAAATTCTGATATATCTGCCTTTTGATGTTAAGGAAAATACTCATCTGGATTTAAGATTTCATTTGCTACAACTGAAAATTACCCCAACCTCTTTATTCTAATCTTTATGTGCATTGGTATATAATTTTATGTGCATTCTTTAAATTAATTTGGATACAGTTTTTCAATTAAAAAAGTTCTGAAAATGTAGTGGTATAGAAAGCTAGGACCTGGTTATATCTATATGTCTTCATTAAAAATTATAATCCGCACTAATTAGAAATTTTTAAATTGTATACCATATAAATGTAAATTTACAGCAAAGGATATTTTCACCCAAAGAATATAATATTTTAGAAAAAGGTACCTTTTGTACTTACTTGATTTGTAAATGTCCAAAATATTAATTCTTGAATTCCTATGTATACGTTTTTGTATACTTATCAACATACAGACTCTTCAATCTTCGATTATTCAAAACACTTTTACACAGACTTTTGTACTTTAACTGGTAGGAAGACAAGTCACACTCTTTAAAAAATTTGTTTGAGTTTCTTAACAATTAGCTGAACTGAATTATCTTGATGAGTTTTAATGAAAACTCTCAATGCACTAACCATTTGCTACAAAGATCGCAATTGTAGAAGAAATATTTGCTGTGCATTTCTTCCACCGATTTTTTAAAATAATTTAACCAAATACAGTGTGTCCATTTCTGGCAAACATTCCACATTATCCACTCAGAATGTCTTCGGATTTCCCCTTATCCGAAAACTAAACACTGATTCCGCACATCTAAAGATTTTGCTAAGCAATCGGTATTCAATATTTCTCGGTATTCGTTTGGATTAAAATCCGCAATATTTGGGATGGTGCCCTCTGAAATTTGTTTAATGTAATATACAGGGTGATTTTTTTTTGATGATCAGTATGGGGATCTCGGAAACTAGCGTAGATAGAGCAATGGTTAAATTCGGAAAGATTTGAAGTTTTACTGGCCCAATTTAATGACCCTTTCGGGGTGTAAAAAGTCATGGCTTACTAGATATTTTGAAAAAATGAAATTCTGTCGATTTAGTCAAATCCCTCTAGCTCCTTTGTTTTTGATTTTATAAAAAGTGTAAATATCAAAATTGAAGGGAATTGTATCCCGAGTATGATTGTCATTGTCCTCGTTTGAGTGACAGCTCTAGTTTTCGAGATATGACACAAATTTATCTTTTTTTGAATAGAAACCATAGTTGGTTATGATCTCAAAAAATCGGACATTTTTAGAACTATTCAACGATATAATACTCGATATAGTTATTCATTAAAAATAACAGAGTTATGGATGCTTTTCTCTCTTATTTTCACTTTTAACGTAGTTAGCCATGAAATAGATTGATTTATTAATAACTATTCCAAAAAACATTGAACGATTTTTTATTAGGTATATCAGTTATAACGAAAAAACTAAATAAGTAGGTACTTACTAAAAACTTAAGAAATAAATTAAAGTACATAATAATGGTTACAATTTATGTTCGAAAAGTCTACCATTGTTATTTAGACAAAAATTGCATCTTTTTAAGATTGACAGTACCGCTTTCCTCACAGACCGCCTATCAATTTCTTCAATTGCTTGTAATACCGCCTCCCTTAGGTCACCAAGTGTCTCATACTTTCTTTTGTATACTTTGTTTTTTAGCGCACCCCATCAATAGAAGTCTATAACTGCCAAATCGGGAGACCGGGGTGGCCATTCGCGTGGGCCATTTCTTCCTATACAAGAGTTTGGATAGATATTATCTAAGTGTTGTGTTACTAATAACGAGTTATGAGCAGGTGCTTCATCATGTTGGAACCACTCAATTTCTAAACTAGTTGTCAAATTCAAATTATGCAACATGTCTTGAAAATTGTATTTCAAGAAATATTGTAGTAAGTAATTCGTCATAGATAAAAGACCCCAGAATAGTAGACCCTATGATACCACACCAAATTTTCTCTGGGGTCGTCTTTGTCTACATGGAAAGGCTTTTATTTATCCCAGATATGCTCATTGTGTCTATTGAACATACCGCAGTTAGTAAATCTAGTTTCATCTGACCATAACACCTTTAATGGAAACTGCGGATTGGCAAGTCACATGTCTCTAAACCATGTACAAAACAAAATACGTCGATGTCCGTCACCAGCAGGCAAAGTTTGAGAAACTGAAAGTTTGTACTGGTGGAACTTGTGTGCTTTCAGTACCTTGACTACAGTTCGTTGAGATGTGCCAGCTTCTGCCGCAATCTCAGTTGATGTAGATGGATTTTGATTGACCATTGCCAAAACATTTATTTGTGTTGCTTCGTTACTTTGATTACTTTCCTTTGGTGGTTTAGTGAAAGATCCATATCTGCCTAAACTATCGTAAAGCCATATACAGATATATATCCACATATTTAGAACTATATCATTCAACGTATAACAGCTGTTTCGAACCAGGAGTTCTCGTCAGATACGCTTCCTAGAATGACAAGTTCTAAAGTGAAATACTTGGATGTTATACACATCAGTAATACATCAGTCAGTGTATTGAACCTAATAGATGTCGGTGACATCTACTCACTACTCACTAGACGGTAGATTTCATTTTAAATGTACATAGAGCAGGATTAACATATCTATGATAGTATTCCTCAGCTGCACGAACTGAATTTTTATGGCATATGATATAACATTCCACCATATTCAGGTTTTCTTCGTTAGAATATTCCATTTTATTATGAAAACTTGTAAATATCGACTGCCAGTTGTTTAGCACTACTAATGGAACTACTCTCAAATGAGGAAACGTCATAGTGATAACAATCTTTTTCATGGCTACCTACGTTAAAAGTGAAAATAAGAGAGAAAATGATCCATAACTCCGTTATTTTTATAAATAACTATATCGAGTATTATATAGTTGAAAAGCTCTAAAAATGTTCGATTTTTTGAGATCATAGCCAACTATGGTTTCCATTCAAAAAAGATAAGTTTGTGTCTTATATCGTAAACGAGAGCTGTCACACAAACGAGGACATGACAATCATATTCGGGATACAATTCCCTTCAATTTTGATATTTACACTTTTTTTTATAAAATCAAAAACAAAGGAGCTAGAGGGATTTGACGAAATTGACAGAATTTCTTTTTTTCAAAATAGCTAGTATGCCATGACTTTACAAAAATCCGAAAGTGTCAGTAAATTAGGCCAGTAAAACTGCAAATCTTTCCCAATTTAATCATTTCTCTATCTTCGCTAATTTCCGAGATCCCCATACTGATCATTAAAAAAAACTCACCCTGTATAACATATACACCACAATTGTAATTGTCCTTCTGGCAAGGGTACTGTATTGTTTTTTGCCAATAAATATCAATTTCCGGAAACAAGGTTTGATAACATTTAACGAAATTTCTAAGTAAATATTGCCATCACTATTAGTTGTTGCTGGATCTAAAAAATAAATGTATCCATTTTTCAAATCCACCTAAAACAAAACCTAATGTAAATTTTGTATGTTGAGAGAAAAAATTATAGCACTTTTATTTGTCCAAGTCGCTTTTATATCCTCAATGAAATGGTGCCCTACATCTGCACAACCTTTTGACTATATTATTGAACTTATTTTACACAATGTGTAAACGATTTTTGTATACTGTAGAGATTTTGTAATCATATAATTAGCGCAATAATCGATTAAAAAATTAGGAAGCCACTGGCAGTCATATAAACGTATATAGTCCTCACCATATAAATATACAAAAAACATTTTTTGTAAAGGCCCCAAAATATGTACGAGGTGCATCACTAGCATAATAGTAGTCTGCGTTACTCACAGTACCATTATTATTATTATAAAACTATGAAGTCGAACTTCTCGTTTGTCCAACTAAACTCTGTAATCGGTTACTTGTTTGATATTTTGTTAATTTCCTCTGTTGGAATGTGAAACGTCTTTGCCATCCTTCTTCAGAAAGCAATTCATCAGGTTCGTTAATTATTTTTACAGATGTACGTTTCCTATAAACATTTGGTTTAGGCAAATTGAACTTTTTATATGTTGCCTTTATTGCTAAATAATTTTTATCAAGGAAATGATTTTCAATGGAACCATTTGTAAAATGGCGTTTGTCTGGAGAAAGTATCACGGACCAGAACGGTAAATATGGAATTAAATTGTTCATAAAATACTCTGCAAAATCTGTACACTGGTAACTGTTACTTGGGCAGTACTTGTCACAATTCTCTGCTTGAATTTCAATTTGCCCTTTATCCTCCAGAAAATGTAGGTAAACCGGACTCGATTTAAAGTTGTTGCCTTGATCGTTACTTTAATCTACTTCTAGATTGCCTTTTTGATTTATTTCATCTTGTATTTTTTCACCCTTCTGTCTAGTGGCCAAATACGACATGACTTTCAGAAATTGTGAATCTTTTTTTGGAAATAGCATTGCACAAACATTGACTTAACGCATTGCTTTAAATGTTCGAATTCCTCGCAATGCACTAACGCAGCTACAAATTCTAATATAATTTTTCGCTTATATTGACTCACTTTTTCATAGTGAGATGTCCAGATACAATTTTCATGAAGTGAGCGTAACAGGTAAATATGGGCAGAATATTCGAGTTCAGTGAAGTGTTTGAGACTATGATAGTAAAAGTCATATCCAATAAATCCTGCAGGGAACAATTGTTCCAAGACATCATTACTGCATTAATACTGGCCCATGACCAGTCTGTAATACTTTAAATACTGGCCATTTCAATTTATCTGCTGAGCACTGATTTTTAAAAAAGGTTAAATACTCTCCAATTGAGGAAGTTGTGTGACTATTCGTAACCATTTCTAAAATAGGGTATATTTCATTTTTAATGTTTACGATACCTGCATAATAATATACCCTATTTGATTCCTTGAAGGGTTTCCTAACTAAGGACCCTGTGGCATCGAAGTGCAATATCAAATTATTGAACACTTTTAATAACTCGATTTCGGCGGTGTCATGAATTTCTTTATGTGTGCGTGTTCAAACTCACATTCTGGTAGTCTCAATATCACATCAACAATATCATTTGGATGAGGGTCATTTTGACAGGCACTCTCTGATTTTGCTTTCTGCTTTTGAATGTGTGAATTGAAAGTTTCCTTTGCGAGCAAGATCTTCATTAAGTTTATGAACGATCTTTTCGTGAATAGTGTTTGGATTCACATGTTCTAATTGTATTGTTCTTTAGAGTAGATAAGATGGGGCGTTCCTGTGACAACTCGATGGCATGTCCATCAAAGTGTCCACCGTAATGGGGGGGTCCCCAGTTCTTGTAGAATGGCATTGTCAATGTCCAGAGGGTAGTTTGTCACTTTGTCATCAAGAAATTGTCTCAAACAATGGATTAGGCGACAAAAGGACATCTTAGGTGTGACAAAGTTGACAAAAAGTGACAATTTGGCTAGACGTAGATGGTGAAGAGATCGCCAATAACCAGAAGGGTTTGCTGGGAAAAGCGTATCGCTTATCAGTAGTTTTGATCTCTTCTTCTTCGCTAGCAGTTCGTCTATCCTTGTTTAGCGAAGGCTGTCCTTGTCTGGCTTGTACGAGGGGTGGGCTAACCTGGCGTATCGCTTATCAGTAGTTTTGATTTCTTCTTCGGTAGAATGTATATTTTTGCTGTCTTTGTTTATCACGTACACTACCTAACTTTCATTGTTTAATAGTTTTACACTTTTTAGACATTTCTTTACTTTGTTATTTTCGTTTGAAATAAGCTTATAATTACCAGGTAAAAGAATAAAATGACCCATGTAAGATTAGAACCTATGATATTAATGATTAGCATGACACTTTAACCAACTGAGCTAATGAGTCATTTATTTTTCTTTTAAGTATTATTCTACATGAAATAAAAAATGATGATTTTTAATTCAATTTATTTAGATATAAACAACAAAAATTTATTCTCAGAAAAATACATTCGAATATTCATTAACAAAATTTTCAATTTCACATAGGTTTACAAGTCCTTCTTCACATTTTTCAAATCGTCGTCCATACCCCAAGCGGTAGTTTACTGACATCTCGAGAAAGAGAATTGGTAATGAAACTTCATCTTTAGGTAGATGATAGTAGGCAAATTTGTCCTCTGATAGATAGTAGAAAGCATCATAATATTTTGAATTTCCACATGGTAAAAAGTCTGCATTCGTTATAATGTTTTCACTTTTTTGAGTAGGTGACACCAGTTTGAAACTATCAGAACACTTTTTACATTTTGATGACTGTAATATCACATCATTGTTAAAACACCAAGGAAATTCTGAAACTTCATCACAAGGCTGACAATAGACAATAAGACTGTTCATGGCTAAATCTTGAGACAAACTAATGTGTTGCATTGTTAACATCTTGATTTATTTGTATAGGAGTAATGCGCTTTGAAGAAATTTTTGCTAGATTATGAAATCTTTTTCGATTCTCAAAGACGTCTTGATTCCAATTTTGCTTCAAATTTTGTTTTTCTGAAATTGACATTGGTTCTGATATCCATTTACCATACAAATCTCTGATTTCATTCATGTTAAAAGAAGAACAATGACTGCTCTGTAGAGCAATATGTCTTCCAAACGGGTAGTATTCATCTTTGATCACATCTTTGTCAGAATAACTTTTACACTTTCGACATGTAATTAGAACTGTTACCTTGTAAGGCATTTTGTAAACTGATTTTTGTTTGTACATAATGTGTGTTTTATTTTGATTTTATTATGAAGCTGCCTTCTTTGGATGGTTAATTGATAGGTCTGTTGAGAATCATGTAAGAATTTTTCTTCCAAATGGACTCAATACGATTTTTTTTGTTCTATTGAATAGACCTTATGTTTATTTGATCTTATTAGGTTATGTGATGCCTCCTTTACAGAGTTATAAAACAGACATTGATAGAAATCTTCAAAAGTAATTTTTCTCAAACCAGATTTTTTTATTCCTTTAACTTTCTTAATAATTGCATTTTAAATTTTTAAGGCATACATTTTTGATCTCAAACCAATAAACACAAGCAAAATTTTACCATTAATTTCATCTTTCATTTTACCTAAGACTTTTTTATTAATTTGAGGAATTTCATATATATTATCTGGAGGATAGTCTGACGTATCAAACCTGTGGAGTTCTTTTTTAATTTCTTCGTAAATATTGTCTACAAAGAAGTGATAAATTAAAGAATCTGTGTCCATATATAAAAGTTTTGCTTTTTTTCCAAAAGTTTTTAGAATATAGTTATAGTGAAAGTCAGATAGGTATGTTTTTGAAATATCTAGAATGGAAAATCCAATATATATAGGTTTATTAAAAATAATTTCCGTTTTTTTTCATTTCTATAATCACCATATTCTCTTCAAAGATATGACTACTATGAAAATTTGGTTGAGATATATAGTAGTTTGCACCGAATCGCCCTTTCCATCTGTTAACCAACTTTACGTTTTTATATTTTCTTACGTTCTCCATTGTTTAACCGAACACACTGTTGTTCATTAGTTTGTAAAAGTTTTTTTCAAAATTATTAATGCTTTGCATTCTACACTGTATATTCAGTTCTATATATTTTTTCATCCATCGTGACTGCTTGAATTTTAGAATGTTATGTATTTTAGATATTTTCAACCCGGCTTCAAGAGCCTGTTTCAAATTTTTATAATGAATCACATACTTTTGTTTATTGTAAAGTGTTGTTAATAATTTTTTATTTTTAGAACGTGAAGTTGGTGGTACCATACGTTCCGGACAGAAAGGGAGATCTTTATGACTTTCATGTAGTTCCTTTGGATAATCTATATCAACTTCAAAAATGTAGCCAAATTCAGAGTCATCGGAAATATTTTGAATGTTCACTGAATAAGGGTCTACCCATTCAAAATACCCGTAAGGTTAGGGCTCACACATTGCTGTCCCATACATGTTGTTAATATCATAATACATTAAATAGGAAGTTGGTTCACTAGGGTTGAACTCTTCCTTCATGTAGGGATTGTTAGCCCTTCAAAACCGGTTTGAGCATTGTGATATGCCACCTCTAATTCCAGATTCAATGAACATAATCATATCAATGTCTGTTAGAAGTTCTAATTCAATTTCCGTTACCTTTAACATGGCATCGAAAGCTAGCCCTGGAGCTGTGTAATAATGTGCTGGGTCTAATTCATAAGTTTTTAGACAAGTCTTTCTAAAATTCTCGAATGAATATATCAGCTAACAACAATACATCAGTTTTCAGGTACAATTCAGAATATTCTTGTATGTTCCTAATATTAAACTTTTGCCAAACATTTTTCGCATTATTATAATCATCTCTAGAGATACTAGTTTCTTCTAACTTGTTATCAAAACATTTTATATCTGGTAGATGAGTTTCCTGTAATTTTTCCCAACTATCAATATAATCATAAGGAAAAACACCTTTACTTTGAAGTAAATTAAATTCATGATCAGTATTACAGTATTTTCGTGTGATCAACTTTTGACTAGGTTCTAAATATGTCACTTAACTTACTGGCCATGAATCGAAATGAATCTAAAAATCTAAAGGAAATTTTGGTATTGGCAATTTGTTTGGTAAAGGAAATGTAACGTTCTTTATTAATTGGCAGTAAACTGACAGTTCCATTAATAGCAGTACTTAACGCTTTTATAAAGAAATCACTGTCATATCCTGATAAATTGTGAAAAAATACAGGTACGTTATATGAGCAGCCCCTCTAAATTCACCTGTAAGGTGACAGTGATTGTGCACTTTAATGTCACCATCTTGAAATTTTTTACAACAAATATGACAATGTTCTGAATTAGCATAAAAGCTATGTTGTTGAGCTGATAGTGGTTTCATTGGCAAGGGATTGTTAAAAATATTATCAAGTTTATAAGCTATTTCTTGAAGTTTTTTAACAAACCATATATCACAATCCCTACCAGTATATTGATAGAATTCAGAAAGTGAATCATTATAAGCACATTTTACATAAAAAGCTATGCTAAATGGTATGTGTTTCTGATATTTTTGTGTAGAACTTGTTGCTTTTTGATCTTCATACCTCTCTAGAATACTTTCTAGATCAGCATAGATGGTAAAAGGGACAAGTTCTTTATTTTTATGATTTTTAAATTTTAAATTTTTATCTGTCTCTGAAGGAGTGACAATTTTGGTAGTATTCATAACTTGACATTTTATGAAATGTTTATCTAAATTTTTCTTTGTTTTAAAATGATTTAAACATCTTTCACACAACCATTTTTTATGAGAAAAACTTCCCATTTGTCTGTTTAAGAGTTTGGATAAGTCTTTTATAAGAGCAAAATGGAAAATTCTATTTTTTTCAGAATTATTTTCATTGTCATCATCTGAATTTGAATTAACAGAATGATCGAAAGTTGACAACATGAGTAAGTTTATGCGAGGTGAATAATTATTTTTGCTTAAACTCACAGGAACTATACTCTTTTTATTAACCATAAATAAGTTAATAGACAATTTGTTATTTTTTTCAAATTTTGAGATGTCTTTCAAAGATATAGGAAATTGAACATTATCATATTTTAAAACTCTACTAAAATGCTGATAAGAACTGACTCTACATGGGTTTTTGTTAGCATCATATGGATGCAGTGCTGCAACAATTGACCACAAAAAAACAATACTCATCATTATTTTTTATATGTAAAACTGCTTTTGTTTTCTTAATAAATGCTGGTACGTCCACAAAAGTTGACATACCAACATTTATTGGTCTATAATGATTTATATTTACTTTTAAATGCAATATTTCATACAAAGCAGATCCAGAATCACGTTCCTGAAAATTTTCCAATTTACTTAAAATCTTATTTTCAACATTTTCCATAAACCACTCTTTTAAGTCAGTATTAACGTCTATAACTTCATTTTTGTTTGAAAATGTTTAATATCCGTTTCTCCGTTAGATGTTTTTATAAAGTTTGCATAAAATATAAAATTAACTTTTAACAAAGACTTCTTTAATTCCTTTTTGCTGAAAAACTTTTGAAAGCTTTTTTAAGGAATTCATGTGGTTCCTTTATTGTAAAATTGACAATGATTCCTGATTTTATCCTATTTTTAAAACATGACTCTGTATCTTGCCAAACTAAGTTTCTAACATATTTACAAGATTTCGATTTTTTAAGCCTTAATTTATTTTTAAATTGCAAATAATAATATTTAAGAAAAGATAAATTAGCTTCTAATTTCGAATAATTTTTTATCGGCCCCTCCTTATTTTTTAAGTATTTTTTAAGTAGAAGTATATTTTTTTCAAAAAATGAACCCACTGTAAATATTCTGTTTTTGTTTTAACTAACTTACCAACAGTTTCAATTTTCTTAACTACATTAGCAACAATACACTCCATCTTACACGAAAGAAATTATAGGTTAACAACAATTTAAGATCTGTGCTTCACTATTAGGTACGCGGCCTTTTATTTTCTTTATTAGCTTCTCTGCGGTCATCATCGCCCTCATGGAATGTGATACGCTGGCAATCAAAACAATAAACATTTCTACTTTGAAAGCCACTACGTAAATTATTTACATTAAAACAAATGGTACAGTACAACATCTTCTCAATGACCATTGCAATACAGTGAATTACTAGCAGATAAATAAAGTGCATCCGTAATTCATGGAAATTAATAAATTTAATTAATGTAACAAACATCGTGTGATTTTGATTTATCCCAAAGGTTAACAAAAACATCATTTTTTGAGAGGTAACGATTTTTACAGACAGGCTGGCGTCTTATGTTTATGTTAATTGCATTTTTAACGACTTACTGGCGCCGATCATCAATTTTTTTACAGATAAGCGAGGTAAAATTAATGTTTCCATATTGCTGACGTAAATTGTTTATCACAATTATATGTGATTTATTAATACAAGGCATGTAGTTGGTCAGCAAATGTAGTTTGCATAAATAAACAAATTACTACTCCTCCTACATAAGTTATTAAAACTGGTTTTCTATTTGTAAGCGTCAATAAACAAATTACAGCTCCTGCAATATAATATTTTGATTGGTGATTCACAAGACTAATCTAAATTATATACTACTAATTATATACAAAATGGTTGCAATAATATAATATTTTTTTGTAAAGATGTAACTCCACCCATGAGAATTATGGTAGCAATTCTATATTTGGATTAAAATATAAAGTATAATATAATAACAAATAAGAATTTTTATATGCAAATGGAAAATATCTTAAATGTTGATGATTTGTAGAAATTCAAGTTTCATGAGCATGTTTTATTTTTTCTCTTAGCCTTTAATATAAAAGCAAGTTGAATAATAGGGAATGTTAGTTCAAAACATTAATTCATCTGTTATATACTCAAGTCTACTTATTAGATCAAAATGGCAACAATTCCAAGTACCCTTTTAATTTCCACCAAAGATGAAATTAATTTTCCTTTGAAAATGCTATATGCAGTCATGAAACAAATTTTTCGGTAAGTATTTTTGTGAATACGTATTTTTTTGTTGAATTGTTATTTATTTTATTTATTGTTTATATTTATAGTTATGGTGTGAAGGAAGTGAAATTTAAAAAAATGTAGTGCTAGTATCCTTATCATATTCTCCAAAAGAAATTACGTTAAGGCGTAAATTTGGTAATCTTCCTCTAAAATATATTAGAATGAATGTTGAGAATGAAGAGGAAATAGGTCTATTTGAAAAGGCTGTAAAAAGGAACAGTTTTAATTTAGAGGAAGATGAAGGAGAAGAAAATGAAACAAGTGGATCTTCAGCTGCTAAAAAGTTAAAGTGTTCCAACTTGAAGGAAATAGACGAAGACGAATTCCAAGAGTCTCAAATATTTCAAAATGGGCAAGATTTTTTTATAGATAATTAGTTTTACTTACTTACTAATTTAAGTAAATATAAAAAAAAATAAAACATATATCTATTTCTAAAAGTTTTATTTCCTACAATACACATACCAATTTCTTAACAAATTTACATTTTCTACTGCACAGTTTAATTTATTACTATATACATGTTGATTACAATAATGTGATTTTAAAAACAGCTTTAATTTCTTTATGGAAGGGCAGCTTTCTTCTAATAAGTCCACAACCTTATTAGGAATCAGTTTCTCCAGCCAACGTTTCTTCTCTAATCCTTTGACCAGTACCAGAGTCTTATCACTATAAGTTTTTATGTATTCAGATATTTGTTCATAACTTAAACAATCATTATTATTCCATTCTAATCCATGATGCTCTTTTTTTGTATACACCATGTGTTGTTGAATGGTATCAGTCAAATGATTAAAACTGACAGGCATTGTAACAAATTTGTGCGAGTACCAGCCGTTTTCTACATTAATGATTGCAATTTCCTTACACAAAATAGCATCTCCATACTGAAAGTACTGCAAATCCACGATAAACATTGTAACTGCACAAATACTTGACGACTCGAACTGATTAAGTTGAACAATAATACAATATTAAAGAAAGTGATAATTATTTAACAGTTTTATATCAATTTTCAAGGTCATCTGCCTGTATCCAACTGTTATGTTTATCATCAAAACCTAACCACTTTACAAAAATTTTATTGGGTTTCTTTCGTTTCAAGATCCGTTCAATTAGAAATGCATTGGGATATTTAACTTATAACAATTGTTCTTCATAGAAACCACCCAAAATGTCATGATTGTTTTCATCAACCAGCAGGTATGTTGTTGGATTTGTAAGCTGAACTTTCCTTATCTTGAATAGCTCTGTGGACCAATTTGGTTGGTATTTTTTATCAAAAACTCCTCGTAATTTTGATATACGAACATAATCACCAACTAGAAATTTCCATTTTTTGATGCTACTTTTATTCTGCTATAGACTGTTTTCAATAAATGTTTTTCATCTCTTTTTGTAACCTCAAATGGTTTCATACCTATGGTTCGATGTTTGGTATTATTATATTTTCTCACGATTTCCGGTATAATATTCAGCCATTTGTAATGACCCTGTAAACTGAATTCTTTCCACATTATGTTTTTCAAAGTTCGATTTACTCGTTCCACAATTGACGCTTTTTTCTCGCTAAACACCTTATAATGATTCACCTTATATTTGTTCATTAACTTCTTAAAATCTTTATTGAAAAATTCTGTACCAGCATCAGTCTGCAGATTCTTAGGCGTTGCTGTTTTAAAACTTTCTCCATGGCTGAGCAAACCTCAGACTTATTTTTTGACTTTATGGGATAGGCCCAAACAAATTTTGAAAAACAATTGATTACAACCAATATGTATTTATAGCCTTTATTTTCTCTAGTGTATAGTATCATTTCCACTAAATCAGCTTGAAAGAGATCATCTAAAGATTTAATTATAACTTGTCGTCTTTTAAAATTTATCCTGGCTGCTTTATGGATTTCTTCAACAATTTGCCTCTTCACACTACTATTAGAGTTCATTTTTAAATAATTATACCAGCCTCTCTCAATTCCTCAATAATTGATGTTATTTCGTTTGTGTGGCCTGTATGTCCTGCTGTTTGTGAGGCAAGTAGTAATCGTAACCTATCAACAAGTTCATTTGGATCATCCCAATGAACGTAATCAATTTTATTGTTATCCACTTCCATAAAAATTCCTTTCCCTGCCACCATAGGAGCAATAATTTTTTATATTTTTTTCATTTTGCTACCATCTATTTGTTTGTTAGGTTTATAATAACGTCTATGAGCATTAGTTTTTGCTACAATTTGTTTATAATTATCTTCATCTTCTTTAGAGTAGCCTTTCGGTCGTTTTTTGAACAATAATTCATATAACCCCATACTACCTCGATATCGTTTCTTCTTAACGATAATATCAGATCCATCAATATCTAATCTTGAGTCACCAATCATTAGTTTCTCAGTATCGGTATCTAATCTGACACCATACTTATGATCAAATTCCTTATTATCATCTATATAATACATGTCATTTATATATTTTCTAAAAAAGTTTTCTCTTCTTCCACCTTACTAGCTCCATCCGTTTTATGTTCCTCGTGACTCAGTTTACTTTTAATGTCCTTTAGATGTTTTGTTATGGGAGAAAATAACTTTTCCTTAACAATTTCACAATGTTTGAGAAGCTGTAATTTTTCTACGTTTCTGTACAAGACGTTTTTTTAGTTCCTTTTCTGATAGATTCATGTTGCTAATTAGACAGTTAGTATCTGGTTGTCATGAGCTTTTGATCCGCTTTCAATCCGCTTTCGATCCGCTTTTATCTGCTATTATCCGCTATTGATCTGGTTCAATCAGTTTCTGATATATCTACACTTATGATGTTAATGATTATACTAAAATTAATTCTCTTATTCGAAACATATATAATGATCAAAACCTCTTCTGTAACGTTCCTCATTGATGTTGCTGTCTTTAGAGATACATAAAAATCCATATGGTCTGTACCAACACATGGCGCATAAGCTTTTAAACTTCAAACGATATGTTACTACCAATATGATCATTATAAACATGTTTCAAATTTAAATCATCTTGTTTGAAAAGAACCAAAAAATTTGCGTTATCTCTAATGAGATGTTTTGGGACCTTCGCATAAGTCTGAGACAGATAAAACGAGTCCACTAGACTGTGCCTTCCCATAGAGAAATATTGACGTATAACATCTTGATTGTCACAAGCCACATCATCAAATATAAATATTGAATTATTTTTTGCTTCTGAAGGATGTAGAATATTTTCGCTAGCATTGAACGGGTAATAACCGATGCCTTGTATTGGCTTTAGTAACTTCTCCAAATAAACATATTTCGGTTGATACAAGGACTTTGAATAAACATAAACATTCTCAAATCTCAGTCCGTTCAAGTGTTCAATTAGATTAACCATAACATTGGTTTTACCGCAATTGCTTGGCCCCACCAGAATACACCTCACAGTTGACGGAAACAATGGACCATGCTATTTATTTTCAGGTATACTATTGAAATTATCATTTTCAATAGCTAAAGAAGTTTTTTGTTTTACCACCCTCATTCTTTGACACATTACTATAAAATGAGATAAATATTCACAAAACAAATAATATATATTAGTTTTAAGTTGATAGTTAATGAAATAACATCATGAAGTTATATTCAGGTCAAGGTTTATTAAATTCAGCTATAAATAATATACCGTTTGAAATGCATATACCAGGTTAAAATTATTGTGGGCCTGGAACAAAACTCAAACAACGTCTATTGCAAGGAAGTCTACCAACAAATCCACTAGATGCTAGCTGTTTAAAACACGATAAATTTTATGAAAGTGAAAGTGATACAAAGTTACGTCATAAGGCAGATAAGATATTAGCTGAAGAAGCTCTTCAGAGATTTCATTCTAAAGACGCATCTGTAGGTGAACGAATAGCAGCTCTCGGTATTGCAGGAGCAATGAAAACTAAAGTGAAATTAGGTATGGGCTTGAAAACACCTAATAAAAAACAAACGATTCGAAAGTGTATAAAGTTAATGGAAAAAACTAAACTTATGATTAAAAATACTCTCAAGAATATACAAGACGGTATAACAATTTTGAATGGTAATGATGTGGAATCCATTAAAAAATACCATCACAAAGGAGACGAAGAAAACCAAAGGTTCAAATAAAAAAAAATAAATAAAAAAGAAAAACCTGTAAATGAACCTCAAGAAATTGATATGAATATGGAAATTGAATATAACCGAAAACGTAAAAGGGATACCAGTGATGATGACATTTATAATTCTGAAATTATAAAACGTCGTCTAATATCTCCTCAAACTCGTAAATTTCGAGTGGGTAAAAGAAAATTACAACAACTTAATGATGAAGAAGTAATTCCTGAAAAGTTAAAACTTGATTTAGATGAACCTCTTATTTTTGACAATCAACAAAATCGAAAAAGAAAACTAGATGATGGTGGTTTTGAATATGACACTATGCCAGTGGCAAAAGTGAACAGAATCAATTAGTATAAAAAATAGTTTCTCTTACAATTTTATCAGTATTTACTGAACATTCATATAAAACGTACTATAATCAAGAGAGAAGTATGGTTAAAATAAAGTCAAGGTGTAAAACAAAAAAGTTAAGAAAAAGTGGAGTGTTGAAGAAAAAACCGAGCAGAAAATTTCTAGGGTTTACAAGAGCTATAAGTCAAATAAGGAAACACGTGCTTAAACATAAACCTCGTACTTTAGGTGCTGCCATAAAAGTTGCATTGAAATCTGCTAAATCAATTAAGAAACACATCAAGTCTACTCCACCTCGTTTCATACAAGTACCTAAGAATTGTGGTATTTTACCCCTTATTCCCATTTTTGCAGGACTTTCTGCTTTGGGATCTATCGCTGCCGGAGGATCAGCTGTTGCAAAGGTAATAAATGTTGCTAAGATGGCAAACAAAAATTAGAGGAAGCTAAACGACATAATAGACAAATGGAGTCTATTGCTGTAGGAGGAAAAGGACTATACTTACGTCCTTACAAAAAAGGCTTCGGTCTTTTTTTACACCCTCCAAAAAACTACCACAACGTCCGCTAACAAATATTGATATAGATAAATATGCAAAAATCTGGAAAATTCCAATTTTCCGAGGAGTGTTCATGAGAGACAATTTACCTAAAAAAATTAATAAAATTGAAAGAGGAATTATCAACTTAGATTCTACAATTGGTCCTGGAACTCATTGGACAGCATATAAGAAAAGCGGTTCAACAGTAACCTATTTTGATAGCTTTGGAAACCTTAGGCCTCCATTTGAAGTTATAAAATATTTTAATTCCACTGAACTATGTAAAATTGTATATAACTATAATAAGTTTCAGAACTATAACAGTTTTAATTGTGGACACTTATGTTTATATTTTTTATCTCAATAAAAGGCGTAAACAAATCAAATTTGTCTCATTACTTTGAAAACCTTTGAACAATATACATTCATATTTTTTATAAATGCCTGTTCCTACCCATGAACATTATCAGTGTACAGTTCTTATGGACTGCTGGTGTAACAAGTGTGGAACTAAAAGAATAATTACTGAAAAACGTAGCTCTAGCTCTACTGTTTATTGTCTATATTGTGGAATACCCATGCAAAGAAAATTACTAAATTCAAGCTGCTCTGTGTGTTGTGCTTCAAGAGGTAATTAAAACAAAACAAAATGGCAGACAATAGAAGAGGTATAATACTAACTTTTAAATGTGATGATTGTGGTGCAAGTTTTCAAGTTTACAAGTCTGGTATATGTACAGATTATGGAATTCAAAGGGTCTCATATTGTACCAGGTGCCGAAGGAAACATTAGTATTAATGCGAGTTGAAACTTGTTAATGACTACGTATAATAATTTAGTTGAAAATTGTAAATAGTAAAAATAATTAAGTGAATATATTTAATAAAATCATACAAATAGTTTTAGTTATTTGGTAACCTTTGACAGATTAAGATGTCTTCATATACATTTACGTTCTCTGAACGTGCTTCTATTCTCAGTAACAAGATTTACCCACCAAATATTCTAGAAGATGATGCTACGTATGTCATGGGTTTAATTGATTTTATGGCCTTTAATACCATCTCAAATATCAATGAAACCAACAACAAGTTTTATATTAACGGTATGAAATTAGGATTACCGGTGGGCACCTATGAAATACAGGATATTGAAAAAACGCTTTCACTTTTGCTAACTGATCATGAAGAACAACAAAGGAGACAGCTGTACCATCTGTATTATCGTCAACAACCTATACAGAAGAATTTGAAACCTTGGGAAAAAGATGATAATAAGAAAAATAAAAAAAACAGAAAAACCTGTATTAATATTGAGAGCTAATCATAACACATTTAAATGTGAAATAAAATGTAACAAAGAAATTGATTTTGAGAAATCTAACACCATTGGTCCTTTATTAGGATTTGAAAATAGAAAATTAAAACCTAAGAAATGGCACTATTCAGATTATCCAATCAGCATTTCAAAAGTAAATGCTATTTGCATTGAATGCAATTTAATTCAGAATTCTTTCAACAATGATATGCCCGTCCATATAATCCATATGTTTTACCCGAACGTTCCGCCTGGTTACAAAATTGTTGAAAACCCCACCAATGTTATTTATCTACCAATTAATACAAGATATATAAATGAGATTATTATTAAAATAACAGACCAAAATGGAAATTTGGTTAATTTTAAAAGTGAAGTTGTTACGATAAGATTGCATTTAAAACGACTTAATTGACATGGTTTTCATATATGATAATCCATCTAATTATTTATCACAACAGGAACAACCTATAAAATATCTACAGCCAATCTATAAAAACGCCAGTATCAAGCAACAAGTGAAACATTTAACACCTATCAATACGCAATTTTTAGTATCTTTGGGATTCAAGGTACGAACTTAACAACGGCTAAACATAAAGAAAAAAAAAATAAGAAGAAGAAAAAGAAAACTATAGAGAGAGGACAATTCAAAGCATTCATTTGCAGAATAAAATTAAGTATAAGTGTAAAAAACTTTTCTGTTTGTTCCGGTGTGTGTTTAAACAAAAAAATGACGCTTAACATACTACAAGTGGCTGATAATGTTCTTGTGGATAATGCTATAACCAATTTTGAATATCATTCCTACACACCTTATGCAAATACTACATTTTTCAATAATGATGAGATAAGAATCCCTATACAAACTCAAGAGGTGTACACTCTACCTTCTCAAAGTTTTCTGTACCTGGAAGGAAAACTTTTAAACTCAGAAAATAAGTACAGTCCAATATTAAGATTCATTAATAATGGTTTTGCATTCCTCTTTGAAGAAATTCGTTATGAACTTGGTGGAACAGTAGTCGATCGAACAAGAAATCCTGGAATCACATCAACGATTAAGACCTATCTATCATATTCCAAAAACGAAATAATTCGATGGTATAATGCAGGATGGAATCTTGAAGGCACTCCAAATATGTGTGACGCCAACGGAAATTTTGCAGTATGCATTCCTCTAAAATTACTACTTGGCTTTTGTGAAGATTTTCGTCGCCTAGTGATTTCAGCAAGTCAAAATTTAATTCTGGTACGTGCCAGTACAGACACCAACGCTGCAGTTAGTTCTGTAGCTACAGAAAAACCAAAAGTTCACCTAAATAAAGTTGTTTGGAAAGTACTTCATGTGTCATTATCTGATGCTCACAAAATCCAATTTTTGCAATATATAGAACTTGAAAAAGATTTGCCTATCGGCTTTCGTTCCTGGGAGTTGTTAGAGTATCCACTTTTACAGCAAAGTCAAAAACATACTTGGGCAGTGAAAACGACAAGTCAACTGGAAAAACCTCGTTTTGTTATTGTAGCATTCCATACTGATCGAAAAAATAATATGCACTAGACTATGTCAGAATTTGATCATTTTAACATCACAAATATAAAATTGTATTTAAATTCTGAAGTTTACCCATATGATAATCTAAATCTCAATTTTGATCAAAAGAATTTTGCAACACTTTATGAAATCTTTGCTAACTTCCAAGCGGTATATTATAACAGAGAGTTCATTCAAGTTTCTCTAACTCCAGAAGACTTTTCTAAACAAACCACATTATATGTAATTGACTGTAGCCGACAAATAGATACCATTAAAGGTGGAGCTGTTGATGTCAGATTAGAATTCGAAACAAGCAAGAATATACCAGAAAAAACTACTGCATATTGTCTCATTCTTCATGATCGCCTTGTAAAATATAATCCTTTAACTAATGTTGTAAGAACAATGTAAAAATATTATGTAATATAAATAAAAAATATTATAAATTGTTTATTTAGAGCCATTACAATTTTTTGTAACAGCGCAACTCTATATCTTAAACTAAAAGAGGGGAGAATCTTAAATAAATATCAAATACAGTCTATTAAATTAACAGTATGAACGTATCCATTTCTTATACTTGTACAAATTGTTTTAAAAACACTGAAAGTTTACTCTTTACTATTGTAACTTTACAGTGTGCAAGAAATACAACAAGAAGTTTCACTCAAAATACACCAAGAAGATCAAAATACAAATATTGTAGTATTTGTGTACAGTGCACGTTATGGTTATTAAACGAAGAATAAATAATAAAGAAAAATGTTTATAAACATCATTCTTAATTTATGTTCACTAAATATTGTTATTGGAAATGAAGTGTTTTTCTCTGAATACTCACCACATAATGGAAGCTTATATATAACACATGAATTGGCAAACCAAACTTCTTTACAAATCAGTTTTAGTAAACTGTTAACAAAGTATCCTGAATTTAAGCTATATTCTACAAGACAAGGAAACATAACAGAATTAAGAAATAAAAGTAGTAATTTTGTAACTGCAGTATCTGAATCATTAATTGAAAACGAGAACACAACCCTTAGTATGATGAAAACTGAAACAGAGTATCAGGCAACCATTAAACAGTTGGAAGAAACACATATGGCTACTTTAAATGAATTAATTGCTCTAAAAAAATCGCTAAATGAATCAAGAACAAATCTACTTGAAGTTCTATCAGATTTGGCAGCATGCCTCACTCAGTGCAGGATTTAAGGCAGATAGTGACATGTGGGCATCTAAGTATGCGGAACTAAGATTTAGAGTTCCACCGTGTACAACAACCTCATCTAACGATTTTAGTAAAAATATATCACATCATTATGTTGCTTTATTACAGTGGAACTATACAAGTTGTATTCAAGAATTAAATAGATGTAATAAAAAAATCTTATTGAATTAGAAATATTTTAATAATAAATAGTATATATTTACTTACATGTTGTTTTGTTATTTTTGCACCTTTTTTCCTAGTGATTTTTTCCAGTTGTATCAACATCTTAGGTATACAAAATTTTATCTAATCACTAATTATAAATGAAAAAAATCACATCATTTCGAAAGAGAATTTCACATTGCAACATTTTATTAATGCAAAGATACATACATATAAACTAAAAAATCAGACGTTTGTAAACAAAATTTCACATGTTTGGTCTTCTTTCATGATAATTAATTAATGATTAAAATTTGCAGGGTTATCAATGCAGCGATAGACACTTGTAAATAATTAGATGTTTGTAAATAAAATTTCACATGTTTGGTCTTCTTTCACGATAATGAATTAATGATTCAAATTATGAAGCATTCCTAACCTTGTTATTGGAAATAATAATGCAGCTGTTTTTAATTGTTTATATTATTTTTAGAATAAGGTATTTATTAGCAAATTATGTCAATATAAAAAGTTTAATTTTTTTATTTATACATATATTAGGTACACTAATTAATAATACGGTAACTATTAAAGAGAGAGTAAGTGGCTCATTTTTCTTTATCATAATAAAATTTATTTTATTATAGAAAGGAAGCAGAAATTTTATTTTTTAGCAAAATTGCAAAATTTGTCAATACAAAAAATTACGTTTTTATATTTATACATATATTAGGTACATTAATTAATAAAACGGTAACTATGTATTAAACAAAGAGAGTAAGTGGCTCATATTTTTTTATCATAATGAAATTTCTTGTGTTAGACAAAGACCACAAAAATATACATTCTACCGAAGAAGAAGAGATCAAAACTACTGATAAGCGATACGCCAGGTTAGCTCACCCCTCGTACAAGCCAGACAAGGACAGCCTTCGCTAAACAAGGATAGACGAACTGCTAGCGAAGAAGAAGAGATCAAAACTACTGATAAGCGATACGCTTTTCCCAGCAAACCCTTCTGGTTATTGGCGATCTCTTCACCATCTACGTCTAGCCACTTTTTGTCAACTTTGTCACACCTAAGATGTCCTTTTGTCGCCTAATCCATTGTTTGAGACAATTTCTTGATGACAAAGTGACAAACTACCCTCTGGACATTGACGATGCCATTCTACAAGAACTGGGGACCCCCCTATTACGGTGGACACTTTGATGGACATGCCATCGAGTTGTCACAGGAACGCCCCATCTTATGTACTTTTTAGCTTGTTTTCTTTCGGCATCTCTCAACTGGCAAGACAAAAAAGTTGTATGATTTGGAAAATCAAATGTCCGGTAAATTTGGACGACAGTCTCTAATCCACATATTCGTCCGTTAAATTTAAACTTTATGTTACATAGCACACTATCACAAAATCACATCCAAATTGTTTGGTCAATAACACGCGTAACTGATTATGGAGCAGCTCTGATGATATACTTCCATCCCTGATAATGTGAGCCGATGCAATGTTCATACAACAAAGAAATTTGTAATTATTAATCTTTTTCGAGATACATTTTTTATTTACTGCAAATTTTTCCACAACTCTCGTATCTATGTTATTGAAAGTTGAAGCAGTTTTAGTTATAGTTTGGAACTCTTCTTTTAATTTGTCAGCAAATCCATGGCGGTTGTTAGTTCATACGAAATAAAGTCTGGTACGAAATTGGACTATATCACTTTTTCTTATCTTAAGACACTCGCACAGTCTTATAAATAGAGCTTTATTCTTAGTTGCGCACACAGAAAAATCGTCAACATCATTCACACACCTCAGTAAGGCAGTATATTCCCCTTCAATGTTAAACTTCATATTTACTTGAATTTCAACAATAGCTTTACTCAACAATATTTCTCACAAATCGCTAACATAACTCTGAAATGTATGCATAAATGACACAAAAAATTATGGCGTGACTTCATATAAATGCAGAGGCTACTATGATATATCATAGCCTACTGTGACATATTAAACAAATATTTTCATTATATTATGCCCTTCGAGAAAATAAACTAATTTGCTAATTAATAAAATTCCAATGTAATACAATTTTTGATTATATTTTAATAATAAAGATTATTTTTTAATAATCAAGATAATATTTGTTTAATATGTCACAGTAGAGTAGGCTCTGCATTTGTATGAAACCACGCCATATTTTTTTGTGTCATTTATGCATACTTTTCAGTGTTATGTTAGCGATTTGTAAGGAATATTGTTGAATAAATAAAGTTATTGTAGAAATTTAAGCAGATATAAAATTTAACGTAGAAGAAATATATACTGCCTTTCTGAGGTGTGTGAACGATGTTGACGATTTTTCTGTGTGCCCAACTAAGAACAAAGCTCTATTTAACAGACTGTGCGAGTGTTTTAAAATAACAAAAAGTGGTATAGTCCAATTTCGTACCAGACTTTATTTAGTTTAGACTAACAACCGCCATGGATTTGCTGACAAATTAAAAGAAGAGTTCCAAACTATAAATAAAACTGCTTCAACTTCCAGTAACATAGATACGAGAGTGATGGAAAAATTTGCAGTAAATAAAACATGTATCTCGAAAAAGATTAATAATTACAAATTTCTTAATTGTATGAAAATTGCATCGGCTCACATTATAAGGAATGGACGTATATCATCAGAGCTACTCCATAATCAGTTACGCATATTATTGCCCAAACAATTTGGATGTGACTGCGTGATGGTGTTTCAAGGGATTATAGTCAATGAACACAAATTTCGCTATTATGCGTCATGTAAACAACCAAATTTACCGGACATTTGATATTCCAAATCATACAGCTTTTTTGCCTTACCAGTTGAGAGGTGCCGATAGAAAACACGCTAAAGAACAATTAGAACATGTGAAGCCAAACACTATTCACCACAAGACCGTTCATAAACTTAATGAAGATCTTGCTCGCAAAGGAAACTTTCAATTCACACATTCCAAAGAGGTTTTGTAGAAAGCAAAAACAGAGAGTGCCTGTCAAAATGACCGGTATCCCAATGATGTTGTCGATGTGATATTGAGACTAACAGAATATGAGATTGAACACGCATACATAAGTAAATTCATAACACCGTTTACAATTTATATGGGGATTGTTGAGGAAATCGAGTTATTAAAAGTATTTAATAATTTGATACTCCACTTCGAAAAAAATGAGTCAATAAAAGCGAAAAATTATATTAGAAATTGTAGCTGCATTAGTGCATTGCCAGGAATTCGAACATTTAAAGCAATACATTAAGTCAATGTTCGTTTATTTGGCCACTAGACAGAAGGGTGAAAAAATACAAGACGAAATAAATCAAAAAGGCAATCTAGAAGTAGATGAAAGTAATGATTAAGGCACAACTTTAAATCGAGCCCGTTTTACATACATTTTCTGGAGATTAAAAGGCAAATTCAAGCAGAGAATTGTGGCAAGTACTGCCCAAGTAACAGTTACCAGTTTACAGACTTTGCAGAGTATTTTATGAACAATTTAATTTCATATTTACCGTTCTGCTCTGTGATACTTTCTCCAGAGAAAGGCCATTTTACAAATGGTTCCATTGGAAATGATTTGATGACATGAGCAACACTAAAGTTGGGCGCTTTCTTGATAAAAATTATTTAGCAATAAAGGCAACATATGAAAGTTTCAATTTGCCTAAACCAAAAGTTTATAGGAAACGTAAATATGTACAAATAATTAACGAACCTGATAACTTACTTTCTGAAGAAGGATGGCGAAGAGTTCCACATTCCAACAGAGGAAATTAACAAACAAGTAACTAAAAATAATGCAGTACCCTTGCCAGAAGGACAATTACAATTGTGGTGTATATGTTATATATTACATTAAACAAATTTTAGATGGCATCATCCCAAATATTGAGGATTTTAATCCAAAAAATACAATTTCAAAATTTCTAAATAGTGAGGATTATAATTTTTAATGAAGATACATAGATATAACCAGGTCCTAGCGTTGTATACGACTACATTTTCAGAACATTTTTAATTGACAAACTGTATCCAAATTAATTTAAAGAATGCACATAAAAATATATACCAATGCACATAAAGATTAGAATAAAGAGGATGGGGTAATTTTCAGGTGTAGCTAATGAAATCTTAAATCCAGATAAGTATTTTCGTTAACATCAAAAGGCAGATATATAAGAATTTAATATAGCATATTTCTAAGTGAATGTGAAACATAAAATTTCGAAAAGGGCTATTGTTTACTTTATGAAAATAAAGAGGTTCATTTCGTTTCGTTTTCAAAATCGAATTTTACAGCTATTATAATAGCTTGCCAAAATATTCAAAGACCGATATGTTAGAATTTGACATAGATTATTTTATATGTAATTGTGATATAGAAAAAAATCTATAAATGCCATTTAGACTTTATGAAATTACACAGGTGCATTTCGTTACATTTTCAAAAGTTTAATTTCACAGCCCATGTGGCTTGCTAAATATTGTATAACAAATACAGAAAAAAAATTTGACCTATAAATTTAAACAGAATATTTTTTAAATAAATGCAAAAATCAAAATTTTTATGAAAAGCATATTTAGATTTTATCAAAATAAAGATGTGAATTTCATTACATTTGCAAAAAGTTTAATTTTACAGCCTATGCAGCTTGCTAAATATTGTATAACAAATACCGAAAAAAATGAACCTATAAATTTAACACAGAATATTTTTGAAACAAATGCAAAAATCAAAATTTTAAATAAATGCATATTTAAATTTTATCAAAATAAAGATGTGAATTTCATTACATTTGCAATAAGTTTAATTTTACAGCGCATGTAGCTTGCTAGATATTGTATAACAAATACCAAAATATTGTCAGATTTTTTGTCGGATGTCGGCTACTTTCAGGGTAGTCGTAAAGTTAGGTTTGAGCTAGTTTTTTCTCTAAGCAAAATGTAACGATTAATAAGTAGGTAATGGCGGTAAAAATACCTTTTGGATCATTGATAATAGGTTTGTTACAACTGGATAGAACACTTGAACTTGCAACTAAAACAATAATTAAATAAATTAACATTATTTTGCTGCATACGAAGAGAAGCTTACTCTTTTGAGACCTACTAAAAGCTGGACGTTTAACTTTCTCTGTTCCTGCCTGTAGTATTTGGTAGTCCTCAACTTCGTCTATTGTTTTCTCTTTCTTTGGTATGGTGTGTGATAAGGTTAAATCTGAATTATCTAACGCTAGATTTTCATTAAAAGAATATATAGCGGGGACAGCGCCTCCAGTTACATTTGGTTGACATTCACACACGATGTTGGGCACTTGGTTTTTCAAATCATCTCCGACAATTTCCTTTTCGCAACTCGAACCTTTTACAGCAGGAGTATTTGTCAGTTTTATGGCTGTTTTTTGCCTTTTGCTATCTAGTCTAGATAACTGCTTCTGAAATGTTTCCAAATTGAAAACTGCAATATCGTCTCCTTCCCTTGTTTCACTATTTGTTTTTAACATTTCCGCACTTGGGGTATTTAACTTAATGTTCTCCTCTGACATAATATAAATTTTAAAATTTGATAATGTTTAACATGATATACTAAAAATTTTCAATTCATGACGACGTCAATGTCATTTAGAAGTAAAGTCTGTTTTCTTCTAAAAAGGCGTCAAATATACCTGGCCTTCTGGACATAGCCTGTAGTGCACAAATATCTTGGAACGACTCTAAAGAGAGAGGGTAAGAGGCTATTTCATTCGGTTGAGAGCTGCTTCCAATGAAATACTTTCTATTGCCCTCTCTTTCTAGCGTTGCCACGATTTTGTGCATGGCAGGCTATCTCCAGAAGGTACATGCTTTAAGCAAATATATGATGTTTAGTTTTTAACCGACTTCCAATTCGTCGCGTATTTTTTTTATGTATGTTACCTGATTTTCTTTTCCTGTTGTGAACCGTTTTGAATGAATATGGTCTGGTTTAATAGAGTATATATCCGGATTGGTGGAACTTCAAATTTGGTGAAAAAATTCTATTGGTAAAGTTATGAAAATTGTGAATGATGCTGAAAATGGACCAATATAACATAATAATAACATGAAGACGCGAGATGTAAGACCGACATCTAGGATTTTCGAGAGAATCAGTACACAGAGGTTCCGAATCTGGAGCCGTTCCGTGTAATTGCTGTTCTCTCTCAACTCCTAGGACAGAATGTCACGATAAAATTTTTTCAGGTTACTTCACCTGTCAGAGATATTGAATACTCTCTTCGAGGTGTCATTCCTTTGTACGCAAGACAATATATATTATATATCAATATAATACATATTGTTTCTGGTTAGGGAACCTTCATCAGTTGCGCTTCCCACAATTGAATGTCCTCTCGACACTTCTTTATGCATTTGATGCATTTCGTTAAATATGAAGACGCGAGATGTAAGACCGACATCTAGGATTTTCGAGAGAATCAGTACACAGAGGTTCCGAATCTGGAGCCGTTCCGTGTAATTGCTGTTCTCTCTCAACTCCTAGGACAGAATGTCACGATAAAATTTTTCAGGTTACTTCACCTGTCAGAGATATTGAATACTCTCTTCGAGGTGTCATTCCTTTGTACGCAAGACAAATATATTATATATCAATATAATACATATTGTTTCTGGTTAGGGAACCTTCATCAGTTGCGCTTCCCACATTGAATGTCCTCTCGAACACTTGTTTATGCATTTGATGCATTTCGTTAAATATGAAGACGCGAGATGTAAGACCGACATCTAGGATTTTCGAGAGAATCAGTACACAGAGGTTCCGAATCTGGAGCCGTTCCGTGTAATTGCTGTTTCTCTCTCAACTCCTAGGACAGAATGTCACGATAAAATTTTTCAGGTTACTTCACCTGTCAGAGATATTGAATACTCTCTTCGAGGTGTCATTCCTTTGTACGCAAGACAATATATATTATATATCAATATAATACATATTGTTTCTGGTTAGGGAACCTTCATCAGTTGCGCTTCCCACAATTGAATGTCCTCTCGAACACTTCTTTATGCATTTGATGCATTTCGTTAAATATGAAGACGCGAGATGTAAGACCGACATCTAGGATTTTCGAGAGAATCAGTACACAGAGGTTCCGAATCTGGAGCCGTTCCGTGTAATTGCTGTTCTCTCTCAACTCCTAGGACAGAATGTCACGATAAAATTTTTTCAGGTTACTTCACCTGTCAGAGATATTGAATACTCTCTTCGAGGTGTCATTCAATATCTCTGACAGGTGAAGTAACCTGAAAAAATTTTATCGTGACATTCTGTCCTAGGAGTTGAGAGAGAACAGCAATTACACGGAACGGCTCCAGATTCGGAACCTCTGTGTACTGATTCTCTCGAAAATCCTAGATGTCGGTCTTACATCTCGCGTCTTCATATTTAACGAAATGCATCAAATGCATAAAGAAGTGTTCGAGAGGACATTCAATTGTGGAAGCGCAACTGATGAAGGTTCCCTAACCAGAAACATATGTATTATATTGATATATAATATATATTGTCTTGCGTACAAAGGAATGACCACCTCGAAGAGAGTATTCAATATCTCTGACAGGTGAAGTAACCTGAAAAAATTTTATCGTGACATTCTGTCCTAGGAGTTGAGAGAGAACAGCAATTACACGGAACGGCTCCAGATTCGGAACCTCTGTGTACTGATTCTCTCGAAAATCCTAGATGTCGGTCTTACATCTCGCGTCTTCATATTTAACGAAATGCATCAAATGCATAAAGAAGTGTTCGAGAGGACATTCAATTGTGGGAAGCGCAACTGATGAAGGTTCCCTAACCAGAAACAATATGTATTATATTGATATATAATATATATTGTCTTGCGTACAAAGGAATGACACCTCGAAGAGAGTATTCAATATCTCTGACAGGTGAAGTAACCTGAAAAAATTTTATCGTGACATTCTGTCCTAGGAGTTGAGAGAGAACAGCAATTACACGGAACGGCTCCAGATTCGGAACCTCTGTGTACTGATTCTCTCGAAAATCCTAGATGTCGGTCTTACATCTCGCGTCTTCATATTTAACGAAATGCATCAAATGCATAAAGAAGTGTTCGAGAGGACATTCAATTGTGGGAAGCGCAACTGATGAAGGTTCCCTAACCAGAAACAATATGTATTATATTGATATATAATATATATTGTCTTGCGTACAAAGGAATGACACCTCGAAGAGAGTATTCAATATCTCTGACAGGTGAAGTAACCTGAAAAAATTTTATCGTGACATTCTGTCCTAGGAGTTGAGAGAGAACAGCAATTACACGGAACGGCTCCAGATTCGGAACCTCTGTGTACTGATTCTCTCGAAAATCCTAGATGTCGGTCTTACATCTCGCGTCTTCATATTTAACGAAATGCATCAAATGCATAAAGAAGTGTTCGAGAGGACATTCAATTGTGGGAAGCGCAACTGATGAAGGTTCCCTAACCAGAAACATATTATTATTGATATATAATATATATTGTCTTGCGTACAAAGGAATGACACCTCGAAGAGAGTATTCAATATCTCTGACAGGTGAAGTAACCTGAAAAAATTTTATCGTGACATTCTGTCCTAGGAGTTGAGAGAGAACAGCAATTACACGGAACGGCTCCAGATTCGGAACCTCTGTGTACTGATTCTCTCGAAAATCCTAGATGTCGGTCTTACATCTCGCGTCTTCATATTTAACGAAATGCATCAAATGCATAAAGAAGTGTTCGAGAGGACATTCAATGTGGGAAGCGCAACTGATGAAGGTTCCCTAACCAGAAACATGTATTATATTGATATATAATATATATTGTCTTGCGTACAAAGGAATGACACCTCGAAGAGAGTATTCAATATCTCTGACAGGTGAAGTAACCTGAAAAAATTTTATCGTGACATTCTGTCCTAGGAGTTGAGAGAGAACAGCAATTACACGGAACGGCTCCAGATTCGGAACCTCTGTGTACTGATTCTCTCGAAAATCCTAGATGTCGGTCTTACATCTCGCGTCTTCATATTTAACGAAATGCATCAAATGCATAAAGAAGTTCGAGAGGACATTCAATTGTGGGAAGCGCAACTGATGAAGGTCCCTAACCAGAAACAATATGTATTATATTGATATAATATATATTGTCTTGCGTACAAAGGAATGACACCTCGAAGAGAGTATTCAATATCTCTGACAGGTGAAGTAACCTGAAAAAATTTTATCGTGACATTCTGTCCTAGGAGTTGAGAGAGAACAGCAATTACACGGAACGGCTCCAGATTCGGAACCTCTGTGTACTGATTCTCTCGAAAATCCTAGATGTCGGTCTTACATCTCGCGTCTTCATATTTAACGAAATGCATCAAATGCATAAAGAAGTGTTCGAGAGGACATTCAATTGTGGGAAGCGCAACTGATGAAGGTTCCCTAACCAGAAACAATATGTATTATATTGATATATAATATATATTGTCTTGCGTACAAAGGAATGACACCTCGAAGAGAGTATTCAATATCTCTGACAGGTGAAGTAACCTGAAAAAATTTATCGTGACATTCTGTCCTAGGAGTTGAGAGAGAACAGCAATTACACGGAACGGCTCCAGATTCGGAACCTCTGTGTACTGATTCTCTCGAAAATCCTAGATGTCGGTCTTACATCTCGCGTCTTCATATTTAACGAAATGCATCAAATGCATAAAGAAGTGTTCGAGAGGACATTCAATTGTGGGAAGCGCAACTGATGAAGGTTCCCTAACCAGAAACAATATGTATTATATTGATATATAATATATATTGTCTTGCGTACAAAGGAATGACACCTCGAAGAGAGTATTCAATATCTCTGACAGGTGAAGTAACCTGAAAAAATTTTATCGTGACATTCTGTCCTAGGAGTTGAGAGAGAACAGCAATTACACGGAACGGCTCCAGATTCGGAACCTCTGTGTACTGATTCTCTCGAAAATCCTAGATGTCGGTCTTACATCTCGCGTCTTCATATTTAACGAAATGCATCAAATGCATAAAGAAGTGTTCGAGAGGACATTCAATTGTGGGAAGCGCAACTGATGAAGGTTCCCTAACCAGAAACAATATGTATTATATTGATATATAATATATATTGTCTTGCGTACAAAGGAATGACACCTCGAAGAGAGTATAATAATAACATATTGGTCAATTTTTCAAAATCCTCTTATGGATGTGATGATGATGATGTTTTTGATTCCAAAGTAATAGTCCAACTTATGGAATTCAACAGGTCGACACAAGAAGGAAGCGGCTTGGATAACTGCTGAGACTGAGGATATGAGTCATATTGGAGAAATGGAAGCATCAACTATCACGAAAGATGTTCTACAGGCAGTAATACAAAAAACTAATAATTGGAAGGCTACTGGCAGTGATTGTATCCATAATTATTGGTACAAAAAACTTACCTGCACTCATGAGTTGCTTCTGAACCATATAAATACATGGTTAGAAAATCCAGAAATGCTACCGAGATTCCTAACTGAAGGTAGAACTTACCTACTAGCAAAAGAAATAATGTCGACAGACTATTTATAAGATCACGACTGGATGTATAGCTCATTTATTATGTAAACACATAGAAACTAACAGAATTATAACTAATGAACAAAAAGGGTGCAGGAAAGGTGCAAAGGGATGTAAGGAACAGTTAATCATTGATGAGGTTATACTTAGTCAGGCACAAAAAAAACGTCGGAATATACACATGTGCTACATTGATTATCGCAAAGCCTTTGACTCAATACCTCATTCATGGCTTACTGAAATACTCGGCATATACAAAGTAAACGAGGTTATAACACGATTCCTAGGACATGCAATGAAACAGTGGAGAACAGTCATTCCGCTAGGCAACATGCAAACAAAACCTATTAAAATAAATCAAGGAATCTTTCAGGGAGACTCTCTAAGTGCAATTTGGTTCTGTCTTGCAATAAACCCTCTCTCGAGACAGCTAAACAAAGCAGGTCATGGATTAGAATTGAAAATGTCTAGACACGAAAGTCATAAGGTCTCACATCTCCTTTACATGGATGACTTAAAACTATACGCTGCCACTGCTCAACAACTACGGCAATTAATAAAAATAGTTGAATCATTTACGGCAGATGTAAGAATGGAACTTGGTTTGGAGAAATGTAGAACACTAAGTTTTATCAAAGGTAAACTAAAACAAATTAGCGTTGATACTGTAAGTGGTAAGCGAATTGAACCTTTAATTAGCGACGACACATACACATATCTAGGTATAATGCAATCACAGCGTATAGAACATACAAGGGTAAAACAAAAAATTAAATCCGAATTTACTAAGAGATTAAAACTTATCCTGAGAACACTGTTGAACACAAGGAATATGATCAAATCAATAAACACTTACGTAATTCCCTCATTAACGTACACATTTGGGATAGTTAGATGGAGCAAAACGGAACTTGAACAGCTGCAACGTAACATTCGAACTGAAATGACTAAAACCCAAAAACATCACTGAAATTCAAGTGTTGAAAGAATGACCCTTCCAAAATATCTGGGAGGGCTTGGGCTTCTGGATGTTCGAAATATACACAACAAGCAAATAAAATCTCTTAGAAACTACTTCCACCAACAGAGAAATAATTCGCTCCTGCATGATGCCGTGTGTAAGGCAGACCAAGAATATACCCCACTTAATTTAAAAGACCCGACGGAACAAGTTAATGAACTAATCGTGACAAACGAACAAAAAACCACAACAACAACATGGACGGCATGCTCATGATTTAGAAAGACCTGAAGTCGACAGAATCGCGTCGAACGCATGGCTTCAAAATGGAGAGCTTTATCCGGAAACAACAGGGTTTATGCTAGCCATCCAAGACCAAGTAATTAATACTAGGAATTACCAAAAGTATATTTTACACAATCCATCCATTACAAATGACTTGTGCAGGAAATGCCAACAAAAACCTGAGACAATACAACATATAACCGGGGGATGTACATCAATGGCAAAGAATGAGTATTTGCGGAGGCATAACCAAGTAGCAAACATTATATATCAAAATCTCGCTCAATCCACAGGAGTTGTAAATGACTCATGTCCTTACTACCAATATAAACCAGAGCCAGTAGCAGAAAATGGCAACATTAAACTGTTTTATGACAGGATAATGCTGACAGATAAAAACGTATCTAGTAATCGTCCAGACATTGTCTTACATGACAAAATCAATAAGACAGCACTCTTGATAGACATAGCTATACCCAACACACATAATATCATGGAAACCATGCAAGAAAAGAAACGAAAATATACCGATTTAAAGACTGAACTGGTACGAATCTGGAAACTAAAATCAGTGAAGATAATACCCATAGTGGTGTCCAGCACAGGGGTAGTTCCAGCAATACTTAAAGACAATTTAAAAAGTATTGGTCTTGATCCTAACCTGCATATGAAGATACAAAAAGCAGTTATCTTAAATACAGGTCATACGGTCAGAAAATTTCTAGATTCCGATTAAATTGCTGTATGAAATGGTTTAGCCCGCATATCGCAATAAAGCACCCTTAAGGAGATTTACAAAAACAAAATATAATAATAATAATAGTTTCAAGGAGTAGATGCCTCGGAAAAGAGCAGCTGCCTGGGGATCGCCAGGGCATATCTGGAGCCGGCGCTGGACATGACAGCATGCGGGACGTCGGTGGCAGGGTGCTGAGGAGGCGGGCTCCTGCCGTCCAAAGAGCTACAGCCCAAGAACCAGAAGAACCACAACCAATACAGTCACAACAACAACGTGACCATCCCCAACGGAGTCAAATGAGAACGAGAACTCCACCCTCAGAAAGTGTTGCGCAGGATCAACAGCCAGCGCTCACTCAAGCGGGACTGAACAGACAGCGCATGAAATGGACTGGCGCCATGAATGAATTTATAATGCGCACGTTTTACAGAATTACGAACCTTGGCCAGGACAAGACTGGATATCGCCAAATACTCCATCAAGAGTTCTGTCGTGAGTACCCAGAGCTTCAAGTTACTGAACAGAGAGTCGTAGATCAATATCGTGTCATCTTGAGAAATGGCCTTAGTTCGCCTGAACAACTGGACAGAATAAAGAGCGAAGTGGAGCGCGAACTATTTGGTCGAAATACAATCGATCCAGAGCCTGAAACAACTTTGGCACAAAGAGCGGACGAGACTCAAGAACTACAACAAGAACAGCCAACCAACGCTGACCTGCTTGAGAAGATCCAAGCAGAAATGGAAGGAGCTCGCTCTTATAGAGTATACAGGAACAGATCCACTGACTAGACCAGCTCTTCCCAAACTAAGATCTTCTAAGAAATTGGGTATCGTTTTGCAGGCTATGAACAAATTTATCTTGCCAAACTATGTTTTAGGTGCTAATACGTTAGAGTCGCTACATACAATTATCTACAGTGCTGGAACTTCCATCTGCAGAACAATTGGAGTCGCAGTAAGACCAAAGCAAGACCCTCCCCAATTTAGACAAACACCCCGAATAACACCTTGGCAAAGACGACTTGAAGGGAAAATTAATTCTCTTCGGAAAGACAGTGGAAGACTGACCGAATACCAACGAGGAGTCAGGAACAACAGAATAGAAAGGCTTGTCAATACTATCATGGACAATAACCGAATACACTCCTAGTGGGATGGAGAAAACATCACATCTCAGCAGTGCCTGGACAGTCTACGACAAAAGCTCTCCGTCTACACAAGCCGATTGAGAAGGTACAAAACCAGTAACCAACGGAAACTAGACAACACACTTTTCCGACAATCAGAAAAAGGGTTTTATAGAAAACTTAACAACACCAATAATAATGAAGCCCCTAGTTACCCCAGTAAAACAGACATCGAGGAATTTTGGAAAACACAGCTTTCCACAACAATCTCCTATAACTCCAGAGCCAGCTGGATTAATGAGGAGGAGGCTGCATTTCAGAACTGAGATGCCATGCGAAACCAACCATTTACAACGGAAGATACATCCAACATAACGAAGCACGTCCATAACTGGAAAGCACCAGGACCAGATAGTGTACAAAATTACTGGATAAAGAAACTGTACGCAACCCACGAAACACTAACAGCCCTTATAAATGACGTAATTTCCCACCCACACAAGATGCCTAGTTTCCTTACGCATGGTGCTACATACTCTTACCAAAGGACAACCTATGTGCACATGACCCAGCAAAGTACCGACCAATCACTTGCCTTCCAACCTTATACAAACTCATAACATCGTGCATTAATCATCGTCTTTTCAAACATTGTGAGCTGAACGACATAATTACTCAACAACAAAAGGGTTGCGCGAAAAATTCGAAGGTATGCAAAGAACAACTGATAATTGATTCCGTTGTCTGCAATCAAGCCCACGCCAAACGTCGAAATCTCTACATGGCATATGTGGACTACCAAAAAGGCCTTTGATTCAGTTCAACATGATTGGCTCATTAAGGTGCTGAAACTCTATAAAGTGAATAATTGTATTATTAACTTTTTAGAATATGCCATGTCCACCTGGCAAATCAAAATCTTAGTGAATGAAGCCAACTGTTCGATACAAACTGACCCTATTCCAATCAGAAAGGATATATTCCAAGGAGACTCTCTTAACCCGCTGTGCTTCTGCCTTGCCATGAACCCTCTCTCAAACAAACTGAACTCAACTAATTTTGGGTTCAGTCTCAAACACAACAACCTACAAGCATTAAAGATAAACCATTTGTTATACATGGACGACTTAAAGTTGATGGCAACTACAAAACAACAGCTGCATGATATGCTTAAAATAGTAGAAGGGTTCTCTAGTGACATCCATATGAAATTTGGCCTAGACAAATGCCGAATTATTAATATAGTTAAAGGCAAAATACAGCAGGGGCACTTCGAAATGGGAGATGGCACCTCAATTGAATCTATGGGGGAAGGTCATACTTATAAATACCTTGAAATAAAGCAGGCCCAACGTATCGACCACATGACTATGAAAAAGGACCTAACAGCACAGTTTTATAGAAGGGTAAGACGACTGTTGAAAACCAAACTAAACAGTAAAAATCTGTTTCAGGTCATTAACACCTATGCGTGTTCAGTGCTCAGTTACTCTTTCGGTATAGTTAATTGCAAGACTGACATTGAACAATTACCACGAAAAGTTCGAGTTTTACTAACAAAAGCTCAAAATCACCATCCAAAGAGCTCTGTCGAACGTACAACTCTGCCACGGTATGAAGGAGGAAGAGGATTGACAGATCTAAGCAAACTATTAGATCAACAAATTTCCATTTTGCGTAGTCATTTCCAGAAACTCGCAGAATTTTCTGATTTACACAGAGTCATGTGCCTGGTTGATGACTCAACACCACTGCGACTGACACAACAACATGTCCAACTACACCACCAGACCACAGATCAGAAACTGCTGAAATGGAAAGAGAAGCCCCTTCATGAAAGACATATAAATGACGTCAACCAAGATTATGTCGACAGTGCAGCGTCGAACTACTGGTTGATCTCTGGACATATGTTTCCTGAAACGGAAGGCTTTATATTGGCAATCCAAGATCAAGTAATTGCAACTAAGAACTACCTAAAGTACATCGTTAAAGATCCTTCTATTAACAACGACAGATGCAGGTACGTTTGCCAAATATCAGAATCTATCCAGCATATCACAGAAGGTTGTCAAGCGTTCGCTGCAACTGAATACAAAGAACGACACGATGCTGTGGCAAAAATACTTCACCAAGAACTAGCACTGAAACTAGAATTTTCACAGTCGGTAAGATTACCATACTATAAATACAAACCAGAATCTGTTTTAGAAAATAACAACTACAAGCTGTAGTGGGACCGCACGATACTGACCGATCGGACAGTTGCTCATAATAGACCATATATAGTTTTGGTAGATAAAGTCTCTCGGAAAACAACTTTAATTGACGTAGCAATTCCTAACAAAAATAATATAAACATCAAGCAAGCTGAGAAAATAACCAAATATAGAGATTTGGAATTTCAATTAAAGACTCAGTGGGACATGAACAACACACGAACTGTACCAATTGTTATGTCACCGACAGGACTAATCCCAAAACATCTATTAAACAATTTAAAATACCTCGGTCTGGACGAACATCTTTACAAACAAATGAAAAAACCGTCCTGTTAGGAACAGCCCGGACGGTCCGTAAATTAATAGGAAACTGCCGCCACGACTCCAACCACGGGCCTGAAAACTGGCAAGGGCTCCCACAGAGCTTAACCTTTTTGATATCTAGGATATCTGGGGTTTAGTGAATTTTCCCCTAAAGGCACTCATAGCGTGCCTTAGAGGGAGTGTGATACCATACATTGTATGGTCAAGTCGGGATAATAATAATATTCCCGGGGTTTAGTGAATTTTCCCCTAAGGGCACACTATGTGTGCCTTAGAGGGAGTGTGATGCCATACATTGTACGGTCAAGTCGGTTCCCGGGGACCGCACGATACTGACCGATCGGTCTGTTTGCTCACAATAGATCAGACATAGTTTTGGTAGATAAAGTCTCTAGAAAAACAACCTTAATTGACATTGCAATCCCTAGCAACAATAATATAAATATCAAGCAGGCTGAGAAAATAACCAAATATAGGGATTTGGAATTTCAAATAAAGACTCAGTGGAACATGAACAACACACGAACTGTACCAATTGTTATGTCTACGACAGGACTAGTCCCAAAACATCTATTAAACAATCTAAAATACCTCGGTCTGGACGAACATCTTTACAAACAAATGCAAAAAGCCGTCTTGTAAGGGACAGCCCGTACGGTCAGGAAATTCATGGGAAACTGCCGCCAGGACTTCAACCACGGGCCTGAAAACCTGGCAAGGGCTCCCACAGAGCTAAACCCTATTGATATCTAGGATATCTGGAGTTTAGTGAATTTTCCCCTAAATGCACTCATAGCGTGCCTTAGAGGGAGTGTGATGCCATATTGAGTGGTCAAGTCGGGATATTCCCGGCTGCAAAGAACAATTGATAATTGATTCCGTTGTCTGCAATCAGTCCCACGCCAAGCGACGGAATCTCTACATGGCATATGTGGACTACAAAAAGGCATTCGATTCAGTTCCACATGATTGGCTCATTAAGGCACTGAAACTCTATAAAGTGAATAATTGTATTATAAACTTTTTAGAATATGCTATGTCCACCTAGCAAACCAAAATCTAAATCTGAATCAAGCCAACTGTTCGATACAAACTGACCCAATTCTAATCAGAAAGGGTAATTTCCAAGGAGACTCTCTTAGCCCGCTGTGGTTCTGCTTGGCTATGAAACCCCTCTCAAACAAACTGAACTCGACAAATTTTGGGTTCAGTCTCAAACACAACAACTTACAAGCATGTATAACAGATGGTTTATTTGTTATACATGGACGATTTAAAGTTGATGGCAGCTACGAAACAACAGCTGCATGATATGCCTAAAATAGTAGAAGGGTTTTCTAGTGACAACTATATGAAATTTGGCCAGAATAGAAAGACTTGTCAAGACTATCATGGACTATAACCGAATACACTCCCAATGGGATGCAGAAAACATAACTTCTCAGCAGTGTCTGGACAGTGTACGACAAAAGCTTTCTGTTTACACAAGTTGATTGAGAAGGTACAAAACCAGTAATCAACGGAAACTAGACAACGCACTATTCCGTAAATCATAAAAAGGGTTTTACAGAAAACTCAACAACATCAATAATAATGAAACCCCTAGTTATCCCAGTAAAACGGCCATCGAGCAGTTCACAACAGTTTCCCATAACTTCAGAGCGAGCTGGATTAAGGCGGAGGAGGCTGCATTTCAGAATTGTGATAAGATGCAACACCAACCATTTCCAAGGGAAGACACGTCCAACATAATGAAACACCCCTATAACTGGAAAGCACCAGGACCAGATGGTGTGCAGAATTACTGGATAAAGAAACTTTACACCACCCACGAGAAATTAACAGTACTCATTAATGACATAATTATCCATCCACACAAGATGTCTAGTTTCCTTACGCACGGTGCTACATGCCTCTTACCAAAGGACAACCTATGTACACAGGACCCAGCAAAGTACCGACCAATGACTTGCCTTCCATCCTTATACAAACTCATAACATCGTGCATTAATCATCGCATTTTCAAACATTGTGAGCTGAACAACATAATTACTCAACAACAAAAGGGATGCGCGAAAAATTCGATGGGCTGCAAAGAACAACTGATAATTGATTCCGTTGTCTGCAATCAAGCACACGCCAGACGACGAAATCTCTATATGGCATATGTGGACTACAAAAAGGCATTTGATTCAGTTCCACATGACTGGCTCATTAAGGCACTGAAACTCTATAAAGTAAATAATCGTGGTTGTGGTTCTGCCTGGCTATGAACCCTCTGTCAAACAAACTGAACTCGACAAATTTTGGGTTCAGTCTCAAAAACAACAACATACAAGCATTAAAGATAAACCATTTGTTATACATGGACGACTTAAAGTTGATGGCAGCTACGAAACACCAACTGCTTAAAATAGTAGAAGGGTTCTCTAGTTACATCCATATGAAATTTGGCCTAGACAAATGCCGAATTATTAATATAGTTAAAGGCAAAATACAGCAGGGGCACTTCGAAATGGGAGATGGAACCTCAATTCAATCTATGGGCGAAGGTCATACTTATAAATACCTTGGAATAAAGCAGGCTCAACATATTGATCACTTGACTATGAAAAAGGACATCACAGCAGAGTTTTACAGACCAGGTATAGTTTTGGTAGATAAAGTCGCTCGGAAAACAACTTTAATTGACATATCAATTCCTAATAGCAATAATATAAATGTCAAGCAGGTTGAGAAAATAACCAAATATAGAGGACTAGTCCCAAAACATCTATTAAACAATTTAAAAACCTAGGTCTGGACTAACATCTTTTCAAACAAATGCAAGAAGCCGTCTTGTTAGGGACAGCCCGGACGGGCAGGAAATTCATGGGACAAATGCCGAATTATTAATATAGTTAAAGGCAAAATACAGCAGGGGCACTTCGAAATGGGAGATGGCACCTCAATTGAATCTATGGGGGAAGGTCATACTTATAAATACCTTGTAATAAAGCAGGCTCAACGTATTGGTCACTTGACTATGAAAAAGGACCTAACAGCAGAGTTTTACAGAAGGGCACGGCGACGGTTGAAAATCAAATTAAACAGTAAAAATCTGTTTCTCTTAGCCCGCTGTGGTTCTGCTTGGCTATGAAACCCCTCTCAAACAAACTGAACTCGACAAATTTTGGGTTCAGTCTCAAACACAACAACTTACAAGCATGTATAACAGATGGTTTATTTGTTATACATGGACGATTTAAAGTTGATGGCAGCTACGAAACAACAGCTGCATGATATGCCTAAAATAGTAGAAGGGTTTTCTAGTGACAACTATATGAAATTTGGCCAGAATAGAAAGACTTGTCAAGACTATCATGGACTATAACCGAATACACTCCAATGGGATGCAGAAAACATAACTTCTCAGCAGTGTCTGGACAGTGTACGACAAAAGCTTTCTGTTTACACAAGTTGATTGAGAAGGTACAAAACCAGTAATCAACGGAAACTAGACAACGCACTATTCCGTAAATCATAAAAAGGGTTTTACAGAAAACTCAACAACATCAATAATAATGAAACCCCTAGTTATCCCAGTAAAACGGCCATCGAGCAGTTCACAACAGTTTCCCATAACTTCAGAGCGAGCTGGATTAAGGCGGAGGAGGCTGCATTTCAGAATTGTGATAAGATGCAACACCAACCATTTCCAAGGGAAGACACGTCCAACATAATGAAACACCCCTATAACTGGAAAGCACCAGGACCAGATGGTGTGCAGAATTACTGGATAAAGAAACTTTACACCACCCACGAGAAATTAACAGTACTCATTAATGACATAATTATCCATCCACACAAGATGCCTAGTTTCCTTACGCACGGTGCTACATGCCTCTTACCAAAGGACAACCTATGTACACAGGACCCAGCAAAGTACCGACCAATGACTTGCCTTCCATCCTTATACAAACTCATAACATCGTGCATTAATCATCGCATTTTCAAACATTGTGAGCTGAACAACATAATTACTCAACAACAAAAGGGATGCGCGAAAAATTCGATGGGCTGCAAAGAACAACTGATAATTGATTCCGTTGTCTGCAATCAAGCACACGCCAGACGACGAAATCTCTATATGGCATATGTGGACTACAAAAAGGCATTTGATTCAGTTCCACATGACTGGCTCATTAAGGCACTGAAACTCTATAAAGTAAATAATCGTGGTTGTGGTTCTGCCTGGCTATGAACCCTCTCTCAAACAAACTGAACTCGACAAATTTTGGGTTCAGTCTCAAAAACAACAACATACAAGCATTAAAGATAAACCATTTGTTATACATGGACGACTTAAAGTTGATGGCAGCTACGAAACACCAACTGCTTAAAATAGTAGAAGGGTTCTCTAGTTACATCCATATGAAATTTGGCCTAGACAAATGCCGAATTATTAATATAGTTAAAGGCAAAATACAGCAGGGGCACTTCGAAATGGGAGATGGAACCTCAATTGAATCTATGGGCGAAGGTCATACTTATAAATACCTTGGAATAAAGCAGGCTCAACATATTGATCACTTGACTATGAAAAAGGACATCACAGCAGAGTTTTACAGACCAGGTATAGTTTTGGTAGATAAAGTCGCTCGGAAAACAACTTTAATTGACATATCAATTCCTAATAACAATAATATAAATGTCAAGCAGGTTGAGAAAATAACCAAATATAGAGGACTAGTCCCAAAACATCTATTAAACAATTTAAAAACCTAGGTCTGGACTAACATCTTTTCAAACAAATGCAAGAAGCCGTCTTGTTAGGGACAGCCCGGACGGGCAGGAAATTCATGGGACAAATGCCGAATTATTAATATAGTTAAAGGCAAAATACAGCAGGGGCACTTCGAAATGGGAGATGGCACCTCAATTGAATCTATGGGGGAAGGTCATACTTATAAATACCTTGTAATAAAGCAGGCTCAACGTATTGGTCACTTGACTATGAAAAAGGACCTAACAGCAGAGTTTTACAGAAGGGCACGGCGACGGTTGAAAATCAAATTAAACAGTAAAAATCTGTTTCAGGCTATGAACACCTATGCATGTTCAGTGCCCAGTTACTCTTTCGGTATAGTTAACTGGTGTAAGACTGACATTGAAAAATTACAACGAAACGTTCGAGTTTTACTAACAAAAGCTCAAGATCACCATCCAAAGAATTCTTTTGAACGTACAACTTTGCCACGGTATGAAGGAGGAATAGGATTGGCAGATCTAAACAAATTATTAGATCAACAAACTTCTGTTTTGCGTAGTCATTTCCAGAAACTCGCAGAATTTTCTGATCTACACAGAGTCATGTGCCAAGTTGATGACTCAACACCACTGCGAATGACACAACAACACGTCCAATTACACCACCAGACCACTGATCAATAACTGCTGAAATGGAAAGAGAAGCCCCTTCATGGAAGACATATAAATGACGTCAACCAAGATTATGTTGACAGTTTAGCGTCGAACTACTGGTTGATCTCTGGTCATATGTTTCCTGAAACGGAAAGCTTTATATTGGCAATCCAAGATCAAGTAATACCAACTAAGAACTATCTAAAGTACATCGTTAAAGACCCTTCTATCAACAACGACCGATGCAGATATGGTTGCCAAACATCTGAATCTATCCAGCATATCACAGGAGGTTGCCAAGCGTTCGCTGCAACTGGATACAAAGAACGACACGATGCTGTGGCAAAAATACTGCACCAGGAACTAGCGCTGAAACTCGAGCTATCACAGTTGGTAAGAACACCCTACTATATATACAAACCAGAATCTATTTTAGAAAATAACAACTACAAACTGTACAGGGACCGAACGATATTGACCGATCGCACTGTTGCTCACAATAGACCAGACATAGTATTGGTAGATAAAGTCTCTAGAAAAACTACGACATTGCAATCCCTAGCAACAATAATATAAATATTAAGCAGGCTGAAAAATTAGCCAAATTCAGGGATTTAGAATTTTAAATACAGAGACAATGGGACATGAACAACACTCGAACGGTACCAATTGTTATGTCAACAACAGGAGTAGTCCCAAAACATCTATTAAACAATTTGAAATACCTCGGTCTGGACGATCATCTTTACCAACTGATGCAAAAAGCCGTCCGTTAGGAACAGCCCGGAGGGTCAGAAAATTCATGGAGCTACGACGCAAGGGCTCCCACAGAGCTGAAACCTTTTGATATGTCGTATATCTGGGGTTTAGTGAATTTTCCTCTAAGGGCACACTATGTGTGCCTTAGAGGGAATGTGATGCCATACATTGTATGTTCAAGTCGGATAATAATAATACAGTCACAGCAACAGCGTGACCATCACCAACGGAGTCAAAGAGAACGAGAACTCCACCCGCAGAAAGTGTTGCGCAGGATCAACAGCCAGATCTCACCCAAGCGGGACTGATAAGACAACGCATGAAATGGACTAGCGCCATCAATAAATTTATAATGTCCACGTTCTTACGAGTGACTAACATTGGCCAGTACAAGACTGGATATCGCCAAATACTGCATCAAGAGTTCTGTCGTGAGTACCCAGAGCTTCAAGTTACCGAACAGAGAGTCGCAGATCAATATCGTGTCATTTTACGAAATGGCCTTATTTTGCCTGAACAATTGGACACAATAAAGAGCGAAGTGGAGCGCGAATTATTTGGTCGAAATGCAATCGATCCAGAGCCTGAAACACCTTTAGCACAGAGAGCGGATGAGACTCAACAACTTCAACAAGAACAGTCAACCAACGTTGACCTGCTTGAGAAGATCAAATCAGAAATGGAAGGTGCTCTTAGAGAGTGTAGTGGAACATATCCACTGATTAGACCAACTCTTCCCAAAGTAAGATCTTCTAAGAAACTGGGTATCGTCTTGCAGGCTATGAAAAAATGTATCTTGCCAAACTATGTTTTAGGTGCTAATACGTTAGAGTCACTACACACAATCATCTACTGTGCTGTAATTTCCATCTGCAGAACACTTGGAGTCGCAATAAGACCAAAGCAAGACTCTTCCCAATTTAGACAAACACCCCGAATACCACCTTGGCAAAAAAGACTTGAAGAGAAAATTAATTCTCTTCGGAAAGACATTGGAAGACTGACCGAGTACCAACGAGGGGGCAGGAACAACAGAATAGAAAGACTTGTCAAGACTATCATGGACTATAACCGAATACACTCCAAATGGGATGCAGAAAACATAACATCTCAGCAGTGTCTGGACAGTGTACGACAAAAGCTTTCGCTCTACACAAGTTGATTGAGAAGGTACAAAACCAGTAATCAACGGAAACTAGACAACGCACTATTCCGTAAATCATAAAAAGGGTTTTAGAGAAAACTCAACAACATCAATAATAATGAAACCCCTAGTTATCCCAGTAAAACGGCCATCGAGCAGTTCTGGAAAACACAACTTTCCACAACAGTTTCCCATAACTTCAGAGCGAGCTAGATTAAGGCGGAGGAGGCTGCATTTCAGAATTGTGATAAGATGCAACACCAACCATTTCCAAGGGAAGACACGTCCAACATAATGAAACACCCCTATAACTGGAAAGCACCAGGACCAGATGGTGTGCAGAATTACTGGATAAAGAAACTTTACACCACCCACGAGAAATTAACAGTACTCATTAATGACATAATTATCCATCCACACAAGATGCCTAGTTTCCTTACGCACGGTGCTACATGCCTCTTACCAAAGGACAACCTATGTACACAGGACCCAGCAAAGTACCGACCAATGACTTGCCTTCCATCCTTATACAAACTCATAACATCGTGCATTAATCATCGCATTTTCAAACATTGTGAGCTGAACAACATAATTACTCAACAACAAAAGGGATGCGCGAAAAATTCGATGGGCTGCAAAGAACTCATAATTGATTCCGTTGTCTGCAATCAAGCCCACACCAGACGACGAAATCTCTACATGGCATATGTGGACTACAAAAAGGCATTTGGTTCAGTTCCACATGACTGGCTCATTAAGGCACTGAAACTCTATAAAGTAAATAATCGTGGTTGTGGTTCTGCCTGACTATGAACCCTCTCTCAAACAAACTGAACTCGACAAATTTTGGGTTCAGTCTCAAACACAACAACATACAAGCATTAAAGATAAACCATTTGTTATACATGGACGACTTAAAGTTGATGGCAGCTACGAAACAACAACTGCTTAAAATAGTAGAAGGGTTTTCTAGTGACATCCATATGAAATTTGGCCTAGACAAATGCCGAATTATTAATATAGTTAAAGGCAAAATACAGCAGGGGCACTTCGAAATGGGAGATGACACCTCAATTGAATATATAGGCGAAGGTCATACTTATAAATACCTTGGAATAAAGCAAGCTCAGCGTATTGATCACTTGACTATGAAAAAAGACAACACAGCAGAGTTTTATAGACCAGGTATAGTTTTGGTAGATAAAGTCGCTCTCTGGCCGCCAGGGTTACCCCCCGAGGAGGCAGGAGGTGGGCGCCGCCCAAATCCTCGGGGTGTGACACTGGAGGGAGGTTGGTCCACGATCTACCCAGCGCGTCCCAATGGCTAATAAGGTAAATCCAGCGGCTACGCGGGTGGACTCGTCACCAGGGGATTGTCCCGGGGACGAGCCCAATTGAGCTAGCTGGTAAGGCGATGAATAAAGTCCTACAATGGGGGCCAAATAATCGCCCGCGGATCATGTGGAGCTGTCTGCGTGTGCTTCCTAATCATGTTCCCCGGGTTGGGTGGCACATGTGGACAGTGGGTAAGGGGGGTGGGGGGAGGTGGGGAAAGGAGAATGGGGTGGGCAGGGGTGAGAGGGGAAGCCGGAGTAAACCTGGTTAAAAAATCCGTAAGCTAAGGTGTTACGCGATCCGTGCCGAGGGCTGGATGGCCATACGTTAGTTGGTCTCGAACGGAGCCTCTGGGATACCGGGCGACCTCCCAGAGTAGTTAGCCTTAGCGGGGTAAGGGCGCACTGCCTCGCCGGACCGAATTTTCGACCCAACTCGTGGGATTTGTGATGGAATTGGACTTAAATGTAAAAAACCTGAGTGTTGTGTTGTCTAGGAACCCTGATGAGAATGGATCGGCGCGAAACGGAAATGATTGTGGAAATGATAGAGACGGAAAGGCTAACAGGAACGGCGACAGTAAGGGCAATGAAGTCGGTAATGATTACGGACCGACGGTAGGGAAAGGTTCTATCGCGGGGCTGCGGAGGAGCCCTAGGCGTGGGTCCGTGGGGACCGTTCTCGGGGCTGAACCGGTGGGCAGCGGTGAGGCCAAACGGAATAGGAGGTCCAACAGAACGGTGTTGGACCTCACGTTTGATGAGGACTCGCTACGGTCAACAAAGCGGAAAAGGGAGCTCGGCGAGGAGGAGGGGATCGACATAGACGATCTCTTTTTCCTCACGGATGATTCGGCGGAGGATCTTCTCCGGAGGAAGGCCCTTCAGGCATTGAAGGACCTGGATGGGGTTACGCACGAACTCTCGCGCTTGGTGTATGAGAGCACCAACACCAAGCGTGAGATCAAGGATGGGGTAATAAGGCTCCGCAGTCTGAGTTCTATACTCATGACTGCGGAGATCAGAGCCGTGACGTTCGCCAAGGGGGGCGGAGCGGGCGCAAAGGAAACAACGGTGGCAGAGGAAATGAAAGAGAGCGAGGTGAGAGAAGTTTCACGAGAGGTAGCGGGGGCCAAAACGCTCGGGGAGATACGGGCGGTGATGGCGAAGACCTGGCCTGATTAGGTTTTCAGCAGCGTGGGTAAAGTTGCTGGAAACCCCTTCAGAGACCGGTCCCTGACGGACGTGGCCGTGTGTCTTGATCGGGAGCAGGGGACTAGGGGCCTCACTCGGGTGGCGAGGGAAAGATATCCCGACCTACTCGAGGGAGCCCCCGAACCGGGAGGGTCGGAGGACATCTTTTAGAACTAGGTTGTAAATAAAGTGTATGTAGCGTCTACGGTGTCACGGAGGACAATTACAACATTCGGGTTGGTGATGAGGAAGCTGGAGGGGACCGATGACGTTACAGAGGAGCACCTGGACTCTTGAGGAGGAATGCCGGTGAGCTGGCGGTCGCCTTGGGGGAGGGGATCTCGATGGACGCGTTCCGGAAGGCAGTGCAGGTGATCTTCTGGGGTGCGCCCATCAGGGTCACAATATACCAAACCCCACCAAAGGCGGGAGGGGATGGACAGGGGGGCACATATGCCACTGTGGCGGCACCGAAAGCGGTGGGAAAGGTGCAGTTGGAGAGGGCTAAGGTGGGTCAGCAAGGGAAAGCTGCCCCACCTGTAGCTAGAAGGCGGCCTAATGAAGACGCCGTCTTCATTAAAAAGCCCGAGGGGAAGACGTTCGCGGACACCGTCCGTCTCGTCAGGCAGTCCGTGGACGTCTCCTCCTTGGGCGTTAACATAAAGGCAGTTAGGGAGACAAAGCGGGGGGAATTGTTACTTGTCACCGAAAAGGGGCAGGCAGCAAAGCTCTCCGAGAGACTGGAGGGGTGTGTTGAAAAAGAGGGTTTCCGCATAAGGGGGAAGGGGGGGGGTCATTCTTACTAATAAGGGGACTCGACGCCGCCACCACCGAGGCCGAGGTAGTTGCTGCCGTTAGCTCTGTCCAGGGAGTAAAGGGCGAGGTCAAGGTGACCAAGATGGTTGTAGGGGTTGGGGGCAGGCAGACGGCCACCATCAGCGTGGAAGGGGCCAGCGCGGGGGTGCTGTTGCAAGCAAAAAGTGTGAAAGTGGGATGGCTGAAGTGTATCATAAGCCCCAGGGTCCGGTTAGATAAGTGCTACCGGTACTGAGTGAATGTAAAGGGGAGGATCGGAGACAGTGTTGTTTCAATTGCGGCGTCAGAGGACACACTGCTAAAGAATGTAAGTGTAAGCCCAAATGTCATTTGTGTAGTGAGGAAGGGCATAGATGGGACACTACCGCGTCTAGGTTCTTTAGGAGGAGACTGCTCGAGGAGGAAAAAGAGAATGCGCATACGAGAAGGAGAGAGGTCGAAAAAGAGGGTGAGGAAGGAAAGTAATCCTGTGGGGTATTAAGTTCCTTCAAGTGAATGTGGGGCGTGCAAGGACTGCGCATAATCTGGCGGTTGAGACGGCTGTCCGGATCAGCGCGGACGTTTTGGTTATGGCCGAACCAAACGTTAGGTACGCGAGTGGTGGCAAGTGGCTGTGTGACAGTAGAGTGGATGTCGCGGTCCTGGTGGTAAACAGGAACTGTGGAGTGAAAGGGGTGAGAGTGGGAGAGGGGATGTTAGTGGTCGATTTTGGGTGTTTGAGGTTGGTGGCCTGCTACCTGTCTCCGAACATCGGGATGGGGGAGTATACTGCCCTGGTAGATTGTATTTTCCAGGAGGTCCGCGCGAGCAATGGGGAGTACCTGGTGGCCGGCGACTTCAACGCGAAATCAGCGTTGTGGGGGTCAGCCATTAGGGATGCCAAGGGTCTCCTGTGGGAGGAAGGGATTGCGGCACAGGATGCCGTGGTCCTGAATAACGGCGCCGAGCCAACATTTGTCAGGGGCGAATCCCGGTCACACATCGACGTGACGCTGTGTTCGCCGTCGCTCGCGAGGGGTCTGGGGAGCTGGGAGGTCCTCCTTGAGGAATCTCTCAGTCTCCACAGGTATATCGCGTTTGACGTAGGAGCATCAGTGAAGCGCCGATGTCGTGACGGGCTCTTCCGGGGTAGGGGTGTGAATGAGGACCTTGTGGTGGATGCGTATGACATTCTCCGCGGGGACGTTGGGGGGTGTTATGCGGGTCTGGCGGGGGTCCTCAGGCGCACAGGCGCTTGGGATGCGGAGTGAGAGAGGGGGAACGAGAGGAAGTGGGGAGCATGCGTACTGGTGGGATGAGTCATTGGAGAATGTAAGAAAGGAATGTAACAAAAAGAGGAGAGAATGGACGAGAGTAAGGGGAAGGGTGGGTAGAGAATGGGAGGAAACCGAGAGAAAGGCAGGATATGTGGAGGCCCGGAAGAAGCTTGTAAAAGTTATCGGAAAGGCCAAGCGTGAGGCTTGGAGGAGTTTGGTGAGTGAGGTGGATGGGGACGTCTGGGGGCAGGGCTATAAGATAGTCACCTCCAAATTGAAAGGCAGGGTGAGTCCATATGAGTTGCATAAGGATGATAAATTGAGGATCGTTAGGGAACTCTTCCCTAACGTTCAGAATGAAACGGAAGGCTTCACTCGGCAAGAGGACTGCCAGGTGAGGCTTTTCACAGAGAACGAGTTGGAGCAAGCATGTGGAAGGCTGAAAGCGGGTAAAGCACCTGAGCCTGATGGAGTGTTCGTAGAAACGGTGAGGGCGATCATTCGGCACGATTCGGGAGGGATTCTTCAAATCCTGAACGAACTATGGAAGAGACAACGATTTCCTGAAACCTGGAGGAGAGGGAAAACTGTCCTGATCCCGAAAGGTCAAGGGGAAGGGGGCGTTACGAAATACAGGCCGATTACCCTGTTAGACGTAATCGGCAAAGTATACAAGCATCTTATCAGGGGACGTGTGGAGGACGCGATTGAGGCGGCTGGAGGTCTTTCGGACAACCAGTACGGCTTTCGAAAGGGAAGGTCCACAATACAGGCTGTGAGCAAAATCTTGCAACTGGCTATGGATCCTGGGTACGTTTGGGCGGCTGTTATTGGCGTGGATGTTGAGAATGCCTTTAATACGGCCAGGTGGGAGGGAATCGTGGAAAGAGCGGAGGAATTGGGAATGGATGCGGGGGTTGTAAATGTCCTGAAGAAATACCTGACAGGCAGAGTGATTGTGGTGGGAGACACCGAGATTGGACTTACGCAGGGGGTCCCTCAGGGTTCGGTCCTTGGGCCAACTTTGTGGAACCTGCTGTATGACCCGATCTTAAGGTTGGCTCTGCCAGAGGGATGCGTCAGCCTGGCCTTTGCAGACGACTTGTCAATCGTCGTGAGGGCCAGGGGTCTGGATGAGATGGTAGCTAAGGGCAACGAGTCTTTGGCTATCATCAGGGAGTGGTTCGATAGGAACCATCTAAGACGGAATGCGTCATTCTGAGGGGCCCCCTTGGGAAGAGAGGAGGCGTTGCCTTCTCTTGGGCCGGGGTGAGGGTGGCTACCCAGAAAGCCAAGGGGGTGGTGGCGGCACTGTCGAGGATACTCCCCAAAATCGGGGGTCCGCGGGGGCAGAAAAGGATGGTGTTGTGTAGTGTCGTTAGGTCTGTCCTGCTCTATGGCGCACCGGTATGGAAAAAGGTTTTCAGAGTGGGAACGTATGCGCGGATGATTCAGGGCACCTATAGACAGATGCTTCTGCGGGTGGCGTGTGCTTACCGGACGGTATCGTACGAGGGGCTGTGCGTCATCACGGGGCAGCTTCCTATAGGAATCGAGGTCGATGAAAGGAGTAGGATCTTTAAAAGGGTCGAGAGGGGGGAGGATCGAGTGAGAGTGAGAAAGGAAGAGAGGGAGAGATCCTTAGATATATGGGAGAGGGAATGGAGAAGTGAGGATGCGGGAACGGCGTCCTGGACGAGGAGGCTCGTCAGAGAACTGAAAGCGTAAGTTGGCTGTCCACATAGGCAGTCCAGCTATTATCTGACACAGCTGCTGTCTGGACACGGGTGCTTTCGGCAGTATCTGTTCAGATTCAAGAGGAAGGAGGATGAGTGGTGCGTTTACTGTGGACAAGTGGATACCCCTGAGCATACTTTCTTTGAGTGTGAAAGATGGCAGGGGTATAGAATGCGAGCAGAGAATGAGTTGGGGTGCGCTCTAGAGGCGAGGAATGTCGTAGAACGGTTGATGGAGAGCGAGAGGAAGTAGGGAGTGATTGTAGAGTTCCTGGCCAGGGTGGTAAGGGACAAAGAGAGAGAGGAGAGGGAGGTGATTGAAATTAGGGAACTGGTAGGTTAGGGACTAGGGGCCGGGGTACCTGACGTAATATCTTCGTTGATAGTTCCAGGTACCTAGAGGGCAATTGGAGGTGTTTTAGTGAGTAGACGGGTAACCGGGAGCCTCACATACAGCATGTCGTGATTGAACCAAGCGCATGGCCAATCCGTAATAGGATTTCACCTCGGCAAAAAAAAGATAAAGTCGCTCGGAAAACAACTTTAATTGACATAGCAATTCCTAATAACAATAATATAAATGTCAAGCAGGTTGAGAAAATAACCAAATATAGAGGACTAGTCCCAAAACATCTATTAAACAATTTAAAAACCTAGGTCTGGACCAACATCTTTACAAACAAATGCAAAAAGCCGTCTTGTTAGGGACAGTCCGGACGGGCAGGAAATTCATGGGACACTGCCGCCACGACTCCAACGACGGGCCTGAAAACCTGGCAAGGGCTCCCACAGAGCTAAACCCTTTTGATATCTAGGATATCTGGAGTTTAGTGAATTTTCCCCTAAAGGCACTCTTAGCGTGGCTCAGGGGAAGTGTGATGCCATACATTGTATGGTGAAGTCGGAGAATAATACCTTGGAATAAAGCAGGCTCAACGTATTGATCACTTGACTACGAAAAAGGACCTAACAGCAGAGTTTTATAGAAGGGTACGGCGACGGTTGAAAACCAAACTAAACAGTAAAAATCTGTTTCAGGCTATTAACACCTATGCGTGTTCAGTGCTCAGTAACTCTTTCGGTATAGTTAAGTGGTGCAAGACAGACATTGAAAAATTACAACGAAAAGTTCGAGTTTTACTAACAAAAGCTCAATATCACCATCCAAAGACCGGAGTTGAACGTACAACTTTACCACGGTATGAAGGAGAAAGAGGATTGGCAGATCTAAGCAAACTATTGGATCAACAAATATCTATTTTGCGTAGTCATTTCCAGAAACTCTCCGAATTTTCTGATCTACACAGAGTCATGTGCCAGGTTGATGACTCAACACCACTGCGACTGACACAACAACACGTCCAATTACACCACCAGACCACTGATCAGAAACTGCTGAAATGGAAAGAGAAGCCCCTTCATGGAAGACATATAGATGACGTCAACCAAGATTATGTCGACAGTTCAGCGTCGAACTACTGGTTGATCTCTGGTCATATGTTTCCTGAAACGGAAGGCTTTATTTTGAAAATCCAAGATCAAGTAATTCCAACTAAGAACTATCTATAGTACATCGTCAAAGACCCTTCTATCAACAACGACAGATGCAGATATGGTTGCCAAACATCTGAATCTATCCAGCATATTACAGAAGTTTGAAGGCGCGAGATGTAAGACCGACATATAGGATTTTCGAGGGAATCAGCCAACAGAGGTTCCGAATCTGGAGCCGTTCCGTGCAATTGCTGTTCTCCCTTAACTCCTAGGACAGAATGTCACGATAAAATTTTTTAGGTTACTTCACCTGGCAGAGATATTGAATACTCTCTTCGAGGTATCATTCCTTTGTACGCAAGACAATATATATTATATATCATATATAATATACATTGTTTCTGGTCAGGGAACCTTCATCAGTTGCGCTTCCCACAATCGAATGTCCTCTCGAACACTTCTTTATGTATTTGAAACATTTCGTTAAATTAGAAGACGCGAGATGTAAGACCGACATCAAGGATTTCCATATGGGTACCATCTTCGCGAATAAGTTAACAACAAAACCCTTTACCTCGTGAGTTTTTTCATCGTCCGACTGGTTGCATCTTCCGCCATTAACCGACATGTTCTACACACGTGTCTTTCTTCGGAATTTAAAATTCTAGACCAAACTTTTCATTAAGGACGGCAAAATCAGTACTTTTTCTCTAACTGCGTAAAATCGGCCATCTTTGGTTTTTGTTTAAAATGTTGCAACACAATTTGTGTCTACTTGGTTTTTAGCACGTACAAGAGTTCAACTTTTTGCTAACCCTGAATCGACAAAACACAAAACGGAACGATATGTATAAACTATTCATTGTTTAAAAAAATTATTATTACATGGAAAATGGGTTAGGTTTCGCAACATATGCAAGTGGTATACAAAGGTGAAATTTCACAATTTTAGCGACACGTTTCATATTCTGCCATACGAGCGAAATTTCTTTCTATACGACTCCAACGGTTTTTCAGTATACTTACGTCAAGAAATATTAAATAACTTATATCACTTATATCCGATAAAAGAATTAAAAAATGCATTATGAATTCTTGTAAATATCCTCGGGATGTTACATCATTCCCCCCTTCGAAAAATTTAAAGCTCAGTAGCCTTGAATTTTCCTGAAAAATTCCAAAACTTTTCGATCTCCCCTCGTAGAGCGAAATTTTCATTACAATTTCTGTTGTCGCATTTATACTTAAGTCTGTTGACAAAGTTGCACTTTTCCGTTACAAATTTAATTGAACGCACACTCGATGCTTTTGTAGACGCTGCATTTTCTCCCTATCTCCACTACTAAACGCCGCTAAATCATATCAGCTGAGACGAGGTAGGTCAAAATTAGTTCAGTAGGTAACATGCGAAAATTAATTTAACGCAAACCAAAGTTGGAGACAGCCTGGTTGATGTCCAAATTGCGCACTACTTTTGAGAGCCTTTACAAATTATACGTTTTACGCCACAAGTAAAAGTTTGTTATGGTTTTTGAAAGTTCTTTTACTCGTCCGCGGAAATGTCTAAAATATCAGCCCAATGAGGGGCGGACGGTTTCACGAATCTGACGATAGTGAACGAATCGGTCGACTGGTTTGGACCAAACGGCATTAGTTTGAGTTGCTGGTACTGCATATATTTGGGCTGGCTAATTGGAGCTCCGGGTTGAACTGTGAAGTTCGGATTGGCTCTGGAAATCATATTATTTTGGATCATTATGGCATCTCTGATATCTGGAACTTATAATTCGTTGTCTGCTTCTCCCTTGGCTAGTTATCTTTTTTGTTTGGAACTTATTTTCTGGTAAATCTGGCTGTCTGTCGTCCGGTTATTGGCTCTTCTCGCACCAATATTTTATCATCTTTATCTCTATATCGCAACAGCGTCTGCGTTTATCAACGCAAATGCCTTTTCTCAGGCAAATCGATTCCTAGGAAATTTTCTATGTCCGGAAACCAAAAATTCTTCATCGCTTCTGCCATCTTTTACAACATCGCTCCATTGCTCCATCATTGAAACCTGTGTAGCCCTACCTGGACCCGGTAGCCTCACTAAACAAAATTCTTCTGGACTTTTCCCAAAAGTCCTGACTTCCACTCTGGAAGTGAATATCGTCGATCCCTAACTCTGGTATCCAAACAATTAATTTTCATCTGGATTCTCTCTATCCATTTCGACTCCGTGTGTAGATACACTTTAACCTGTGTGTATCCACACCAATATTACATCTGGACGATTGTTTTTCTACAGCCGTCGTCTTATTTATTTACCAAAATTAAATAAAAAATTTTTTTATCTTTCCTAGATAACCTTGATCGGTGTTAACTTGCACACGTTTGACTGAATAGTACTGATTTTTCTCAAGCCACTTCTGGTTCCAAAAGCTTCATCTTCTGCCCAAAATTACGATGTCCATTTCCACGATTGACTGGATTCTGACGCGATGACATTCGCGACATTTTATCGTCCCATTTTTTTTTTAATTGAAATCCAATAAGTCCTTTCGCGACCTTATAACGCTTTACTTTGCATTTCGAAATGCACGATTGTTATTGAACGCACTGAGGTGAATCTGTTCATGTGCACTACGCGTACCTCTATTACCGTACTACTAACTGCGGGTTACCAACTTTTTGACCATACCCTGTACATGACATTTATCGTAGTATTTTAGCTAAGCGCTACTAGGAGATCTGCGTCAGGATCTCTCCATCTCCATGACCATGAAACTGAGGACTTCTTTCTTGAAGGCATACACAAGACCATTTTTTTAAGTCTTTAAATTACATCATATTACAATAAAATAATTAATTACAAAAACCAAAAGCAAAAAAAATAAACCCAAAATTATTTCCAACAACAATTCAAAAAAAATCTCAAGATTCTATCAAAAGTACAAAATCTAAATAAAAACAAAAAAATCAAATCTAACCATATTATGAACTATTTTCTAAGCACATGTTCCCAATAATATTTTCAAAAATCATCAAATTAAAATAAACTTATTTATATAAATAACTCCCTACATTCACTACACAGAAAATCCAAACTCAAAATTATTATCCCAAAACAATAACAATACATAAATAACCCAAAATTAAACAAACATATTTATCAACATTCAAAATATCTGAACTTGATCTGTTAAGTTTCATTTATATCACCAACAAACAAATCAAAATATTTATCTTTATTTTATAATATATCAAACTTAAGCCCAACTAAATTCTTCCAAATGATTGCCCTGGCTCATAGCAAACATTTGTGAGTACTACTCATCCAATATCTGACGGATATTGGGTATGTGAGTCCCTCACTGACTCCTATAGTTCGTGACACCAAAACCAATGAAAAGAAAATCTATATAAAAAAAGACAATTTGTCTCAGCTCACTACTCTTGGCGAGCATGTGTCCATCTTCCAAAACAAAACAGAATCACTTTAATTTCTTTACTTATTTCAGTTACTGCTATCAAGAGCTGACTACAAATCGTTCTGTTTGTTACTCAGTAAAGACCCTTCCAAGTATCTTCATTTTTACTTGTAAATCTACAGTACAGCCCCTGTGATAAATCCTTTACCTAGTCAAAACAATTAGTACTTCAAAATTTCGTACTCTTTATGATCCTACCTCGTAGTACTAAAATCATTTGTAATAACTATTCGCACTTCGTTCAAATATAATACTGCTTATGCTGAGGCCGTAGCCTGTACACCACAAAATTGTTGACTGAGTACATTCTTTAATGAACATTACTCGGTGCGTTTACGTTTTATTATTTATATAGTTTATTAGTATTTCACAATTTTATCACAAATAACATTGCATTTATGCGGTTATTAGATTACGTTAGTTATGTGTTCGGACTGACTCAAGATTTTTCACTTAGTTTTAATTGTCTTTTCGGAAACAAATCTCTAAACAACAATTATACAATTATCTTTAAGGTAAATTTATTTTATGCTTAATGGTATTAGTCTATATAGGGAAACCTTACGGATGGAGAACAAACAGTAGGTACCCCCGAACCACCGCAACAGAATTTACCCTCACACCAAAAAAAAATGATAACTTGTTACCTCTTTTAGAACAGATCCTTACTCTTAAGATGCCCTTTTATTCTCAAACTGGCGATAAATCTCATAACTATCCATTAGAATGCATACACATAAGCGTCCATATATATATATAAAGTTCTTTTTTTTTGTAGACGATCAGTTATTTAAGGTTTCCCTACTCGAAATTAATCAGGGCAGAAAAATGTAGGACCATGGGTGGAGTTGAGCTCAACAGAAGAATAAATTTCCTTGCAACATTCCCAGTGAAAATGATATCAACTACTAGTATCCCTAATACCGTTCACCAAACAAAAGGAATTATAAGCATTAATAGTTCTAGCACGCTTGTTGCTACAGGTGTAGCTGTTAAGAGCTTGATAATGGCGACGCGGGAAGTTGAAACAAAATCGGCAGTTTCTATGATTCCACTTGTCACCTCCCTTTAGTTGATAGCCTAAGAAGCTGATGGCCGTTGCTGTGACGCATGGTTATCTATTGGCCTAAGCAGTAAATCATGGGTATTTATTAGTATATATACCGTGAATTATGGGTAGTGATTGCATTATGGTTATTTATTGGTATGTATACCGTGAATTATGGTTATTTAAATATACACATGGCATAGTAACCCAAGTTTAAAATAGATCATTAGAAGCACTACAAGCTCCAATTAAATTACCCTAGTCCCTGTACCGATTATTCGGCCCCATGTTCCCCCAACAAGGGAACTTACCATTCAGAGGCGGTGTCCTCAGCTCGGAGAGGTACCGATATGATCTAGTGGGGGAAGGAATATAAAGCGAAGGACTCACACCCACGGTTAAATGACCGATCTGGATTCTCCTAAGAAATTAACCACTGTTATCTTTATAGTTTATTAAGCAGATACAAGGAGCTGATAATTATTAACCCATCTAGAATAACGATATTTACCAGAGCGAAAGGAGGATAGAGTTCGGGGGTAATAAACTTCAAGGGAGGGGGATTCGGGATTTTTACGTCCCTTATACGAGCTTGTATTAATTTTGCAAGGGTTTTACTGCTGACCAATACAAAAAAGTCGTGAAAAATATTCTTAACCGTTTTTCGCAGGGCGATCTTAAAATTGAATACGCCAAGGTGGTTTTCCTGGTTGTCTGGACCTTCGCAGGTGACCATACGTATTCACCAAAAGCATTGGCATTTCTTCAATGCCTCTATATCAAGACCTATCTATTAAAAAATGCAATATGCTAATCGTCTCTATTAAAGAAAAATCTATAAGGTTTCGCGATCCCTATACCTTAGAAACTTTCCAAAGTTCCGTATAATATTTCAAATCAAATGTAGTAAGAGAAAAATGCTATCAATAATAATACAACCAAATATATCTGTAATGTCTTCGATGGCACATTACATATAATATCCAAAAAAATGTATGAATTAGGTGTTGCGGTTTTAGTTCAATGCTGGTTCAATGCAAGTATGTAATTGACGAAGGACCTTTAGCGCAACAATCAATAAAACACGTGCCGTCGCGTAAATGAATCACAAAATAAAAGTTAATCACTGACCTTTTACGTCGAAGCTCTGCTGGTGGTGTTTTCTTGGTTCTTCTTTCTTCAGAGGCTAGCCCCGCAGCGGCAGGAACTGTTTTTAGAGCTTCGTCTGGACAACACGTTACACAAAAAATAGCGACGTAATGTTCATTGATTGAGCAAACAAAAAATGCGGGTTTAACAACAAATGATGCGCTTTTGTAAACACAAAAGAAACAAAATGAAAGCGGTTTAGCGGTTGTTACGACCGGAACACAATAACAACAAAAAGCGGCCGTCTTAAGACGGAATCAAAAAAGCGTCCAAATAGCTCGGAAGTCAATACACGAATCACGGATACTGTCTTTATTTTACACGCAGAAAACACTTAAAATTAGCATTAGCGCGACGGAAAGTTTTGGAAAAGGTGCAGAAGTTTAAAAATCAACTAAGTAATTCAATCAAATTTAAACAATACACTAAACAAATTGCGGGAACGCAACATTCCGCCAGCCTTGAATTACTAATTTCAAAACTAAGGGTCCACTGGCAGTGGATCAGTCCATTTGCTCCGTTGATGAAGAGTATGTAATATTTCTGCGATCAACGTTTCCAGAATGTCTGATGCAATCGACGCAGTAAGCCATCTGTTGAGACGATTAGATGGGACAGATAAGAAATCAGATTCAGGAGGTGCTGTTAAAGGTTCCATTGTAAGAAACATTCCAGGACTCAAGGCGGTAAGATCCGCTGGATCGTTGCTACAAGGGATTATTGGTCACGAGTTTAAAACTGCTTCGACCTGCGCAAATACAGTAGAAAGTTCTTCGTAGGTTAGGATTTGATCTCCAACGACACGTCTTAAGTGAGCTTTAACGGAATTAATTTCGCTCTCCCATAGTCCTCCAAAATGAGGAGCCGAAGGGGGATTGAAATGCCAAGAAATGGTTTCTCGGGCAGCAGTAGCTCTAACAGCTTTCAAGATCTGTTTGTGAGCACACACAAAATTAGTACCACAATCACTATAGATATGGCTACCTCGACCACGACGTGCAATGAATCATCGCAAAGATGCCAAGAACGCATCAGCAGACAAATCTGATACTAGTTCTAGATGAACAGGTTTCGCTGCAAAGCACTTAAACAGGCACAGATAAGCCTTTAAAGTTTTCGCCCCTCTAATTTTAGCCATAGTTATAGTGAAGGGACCAGCAAAATCTACTCCAACAGGAGAAAATGGTTTCAATTGTGAACCGCGGGAAATGGGCAAAATTCCCATGAAGGATTGGTAAGCAGAAGGATTAAGCTTCCAACAAGAAACACATTTAGAAATGACACTACGAATTACTTTCTTTGCGGATAGAATCCAAAATCGTTGCTGCAAAAGAAATTGAAGAGTTTGGATTCCTACGTAAAGATTGGTGACATGACAATCTTCGAGAATTAGATTAGTCAAACGACTTTTACTTGGTAGCAGTGCGGGAAATTTAGTATCAAACGGCAATGGAGCATTAGGCAATCTACTACCAACTCTAAGAGTTCCTTGTTCATCAAGAAACGGCGAAAGTTTACGAAGCGATTTGGGCAAAAGTTTTCGTTCTCGAAGAAGGAAAATCTATTTAGAAAAATATTGATTTTGAACATATCGAACAATGCGAAGCTGAGCCTGATATAACTCAGCAGCCAAAAATGATCCAGAATTCCCCTACGGTCTGGATTGCGAGCGTTATCGACAAAGCGACAAATATGAGCTATAATCCGGGTAAAGCGATTAATAGAAGAATGTTCTTCTAACAAAGTACCAAATAAATTTGGTGAAACAGTGACTTGAAGCGCCACTATACGGGCTTGAGTCATAAATAGCGGTGACATGCTTGAGTCTGAGCAAGCATGTCGCAAACAAGCGGTAAACTACAATTGTGGGCCTTTCCACCAAAGTGTATTGCCTAATAACTCTGATGACAAATTGCTGCGGGAACCCAAGTCAGCGGGGTTATCACAAGATAGAATGGAAAACCAATGCGAAGAAGGAAAATTTTCCTGAATGTAAACAACTCGATTACTGACAAATGTCTTTCAACGGTGCGGGGAAGAACTAAGCCATGAAAGGACTACCGTGGAAACTGACCAGCAAAGAATCACCTTTAACAACAAATGACTATTGAATTGCTCATAAACATAATGAGCCAACTTAGCGGTAAGAACTGAAGTACACAGTTCCAACCTGGGAAGCGACAAAGTTTTCAAAGGGGCAACTTTCGATTTAGACAACACAAAAAAACTTTGACGAAATCCAGATGCGGTTTCGAACACAAAATAAACAACAGCGGCATAACCTATCTCAGAAGCATCACCAAATGCGTGAAGTTCACAACTAGAAAAGTTTTCTATAGCAAGCAGGCGAGGCAAAACTAAATTCTGTAAGGTCAACAAAATAGCGATAATATCTTGCTGCAATCTGAGACCGATAAGCAAACAATCATTCAAAGATAACCGTTGAGGTATCTTAGCGGATGCATTAAACACAACACGAAGTTTGGTGGTGCTACTATCAGGTTTCAAAACACAATGATGTGGTATGCAGTAACAATCAGAAGAAGTAGATGATGGATAGGGAACCAACTCCATATGATCATGCTCTAAATACTCTTTGAGAAAATCACAATATTGTTTGTAGAGATCTGGTTGCTGTAGAAGATGTCTTTCTAAAGAGTAGAAACGTTGTACGGCGAGATTATACATTCCATCAAAAACAGGAAGTGTATTTCGAAAAGGAAGGGGCACAACGAATCTACCTGAATCCAATCTCCTGCATCTCTCGGAAAATATTTTTTCGCAGATAGGATCATCAGGGGACTAAACCAGTGCGGCAGGAATATCTTCAATTGTCCAGAACCTTTGGAGTGAATCGTCTAATGATACTACATCTTCAATTTGACAAAAAAGCGAAGTTGGGTTTATCACTGACTTAGAGTGAGAGTTAACAGAACTCGAAGACACTCTACCCATAAGGATGTAACCAAACACAGTGTTAATAGCATCAGGAACACCTTCCTTTCCTGGAAGACGTCCATCCAACAAAATTTGAGAGAATATATCGGCAACTAACAAAAGGTCAATAGCGCCTGGGCTATTGAAACCAGGATCAGCAAGTATCAAATTGGTTAGATATGCCATATTAGCCATGTTAATGGGCTCAACAGGCATATCAATGCAAATGCAGGGCAAAACAATAGTATCAACAACAAAATTGCACTGACGCTTTAATTAGAGCGAAGAGAAAGGGTAAGAGAGCCCTCAGTAGAGGTACTCTGCATAGAACCTAGCCCGTTGAGTTGAATCGAAACGGGCATAGGTCGGAAACCAATTGCTCGCAATGAATGATGTCATGATACCAGAATCTAGCAGACATCGCAAAGTTTGATAAGATCCGAGCTTATCTAATACCTCAACTAAAGCGGTAGATAACAACACATTTGAATTGTATGACAAAAGTGAACTATGACAAGAAGCCTGCGGTAGAGAAGTTTCGGGACTTTCAACAGTATTAATGGTACTGGATCGACCAAATGTGGAAGCCAGGTTTGCGGGAGGAGCTCTAGATTCAGACCGACAAAATGAAGCAATGTGTGATGGCGTTGATTGCAGTTGCGAAAGTGGATAAAGATTTACAGCAATTCGACTGATGAGAATCGCCTAAGCAATTAAAACAAAGTCTAAAATCTTTAACAAACTTAAACCGCGTGTATACTGATTTGTTCAAGAATTCAGAACATTTGTAAATAGCATGATCGGATCTACAAACTAAACAATTTCTATTCCCAGTGACAAACAAAGATGTACTGAAACGGGAAGCATGTTGCTTTGAATTCAGTGGTAAATTTTTGTCAACACTTCGCTTTGCCTTGCCGGAAAATTCAACATATTCAAAGCCATAGCAATGCTTCGACAAAAAATCAACAACTTCCGAGCGGATCGGAAAGTCATCTTGAGCGGTCACAGTACCAAGGTTCAAACTTAGCGGCTAAATTCTTTGGGACTCGTTTCAACATCATCTGAACGATACAAAATTCCCACTGATTTACTGGTAAAACCAGACTCTTCAGTGCTTCCAAATTATCACTGAAGTCATCCAATAACTTCCAAACCTCTGAAGGGCTATCTGAAATTAGTTGGGGGAATTGTTCTAAAGCTGACCAATGAGACTCCGCGATTAAACAAATTTGCTTGAATTTTTTCAAAAGTGTTTCATAAGTACTCACGTAATTGGGTTAGTTTAAAATTCTTAATAACCTCAAAAGCAGGCCCTTTTAAAGCGAACTGCAAATATTTGAACTTCTGCATAGTACTGAGTTTTTCATTATTGTGAATTAATGAATCAAACAAATCAATAAAAGTACCAAATTTAAATATGTCTCCACTAAATGAAGGCAAATCAATTCGCGGCAAATCAACACTTTCCTGTTCCCGAGCTATATTTTGTGGCGTAGAATTCTGAACAGATTTCAGTTTAGCAATAATAGACCTAATTGAATAAAACAATTTTTCAATTTTATTGCGAATTTCATCCTCAAAATCAAAATCATCGTTCGCATCTGAAATAAAACCTACAAGGGAATTGTGATGTTTAAAAAATTCTGAATGGATTGAATCAACCATATCAATCATGCAAAAAAAACAATTCAACGTCGTCACCTCTTAAGGCGTTCTCGGCAGCAAAATGAATATCTTCTAATCTTTTAAACTCCGATTGTCGATGATTTTTAAATTTACGTAAATTTTCCGCGGTTTTTGACATCTTAACAATAAATTAAAATCACTGTAACGCCACTGAACAAATCTAACACGATAGACCGATACAAAATACTATTCCAAAAATCTAATTTTTTACTGTTGAAGTAGAAAATATCTGACCAAATGTCAAATTCAAAACGATTTAGCAAAATAACCAAACAAACGAAACGAGCTCTTGCAAGTTTTTTAAAGCGGCAAAAAATATGCGAAATTTATTTCCAACGGAATGAATGAATATCCCGAACTTGCTTTCTCTTTTAACAAATAAAGAAACGAAAATTAAATGCGGTTTTCGACAATAATTGCAACGAAAAATTAATGGTTTGATGGATAAACTTTGCACGAAATTAACTCAAATTGCATCCGGCTCGAAGTTGGACCACATTATGTAATGTCTTCGATGACACATTACATATAATATCCAAAAAAAAATGTATGAATTAGGTGTTGCGGTTTTAGTTCAATGCTGGTTCAATGCAAGTATGTAATTGACGAAGGACCTTTAGCGGAACAATCAATAAAACACGTGCCGTCGCGTAAATGAATCACAAAATAAAAGTTAATCACTGACCTTTTACGTCGAAGCTCTGCTGGTGGTGTTTTCTTGGTTCTTCTTTCTTCAGAGGCTAGCCCCGCAGCGGCAGGAACTGTTTTTAGAGCTTCGTCTGGACAACACGTTACACAAAAAATAGCGACGTAATGTTCATTGATTGAGCAAACAAAAAATGCGGGTTTAACAACAAATGATGCGCTTTTGTAAACACAAAAGAAACAAAATGAAAGCGGTTTAGCGGTTGATACGACCGGAACTATAACTCGCGAAATCGTAACACAATAACAACAAAAAGCGGCTGTCTTAAGACGGAATCAAAAGCGTCCGAATAGCCTGGAATACAATACAGGAATCACGAATACTGACTTTATTTTACATGCAAAAAACACTTAAAATTAGTATTAGCGCGACGGAAGGTTTTGGAAAAGGTGCAGAAGTTTAAAAATCAATAAAGTAATTCAATCAAATATAAACAATACATTAAACAAATTGCGGGAACGCAACAATATCAATATATCAAGTGCAATCAATGGTAACATAAAAAAATGAAAAACAACAAAATTATACAACAAATAACATTTCCAATCAGTGGTAAACCAAATGCAATCAACAATAATAAAATATCTAAATATATCAAATGGTAAAACACTACAATTCAAACACAAAAAGGCGATCAAAAGTTACTTTATATATATAATAAAACTCAAACTAAACCCTTTACTATCAATTTTTTTTATTCAATTAAAAATCTATAAAGCGAATTATTCTTGATATTGTTATATCAAGAATAATTCGCTTTATTACTTTATACCAACAGCTCAAAAGTAAAACAAAATACTTTCTATTCTCGCACACTGACCCTCAATTCGTTGATCCTTCAGCTTGGATCACCCGGTATGTAATTATCTGGTGTCTTTATTTCATTATTGAAATATTCTTAATAACAAATCAGTGAACAGAACAACAATTAAAAAAAATTACTCAAGTCTCTTCTTGGTAATTAAATTTTAGAAACTCCCTGTATGAATTTCAAAATAAAATTGCCCAATCTTTCTTCACAAATTATAAACAATCATAATTAGAATCAGAAAACCGATAGTGCATAATTTATATTTCCACATTAAATTGAACCTTTCCTATCGCTTCTTTCTTGCTAGTCTTTTCAACCCTGTTATTGTTCAACAATTAGTGCCAACCCTGTGTTTCTTTTCCTCTCTAAAGTCCCTAACCCCACCACCTAACTTCCTAAAATATAACCAGATCCCACACCGCTGCCAGCCAGTGTAACAACAACTCGGCCTGTCACCAATGTAACAGTTTGGCCCTGTCTTACCAATGTAACAACTGAGGCCCTCACCTATTGTATAATGGGGACAATATCTTAAGATAATCTTTCTTGAGAGAGATGGGGAATGCTGCCACCACCCGAAGAAAATTTGTGTTGGAGAGAAAGACTCCGGGAACCCTTCTCTGTAAATGTTAGCTGAAAATAAATAATATAAAAGGAACTTTACTGCCCCTTATCTGCCTTGACTCTCAGTCCTTGGTAGCTTCTGGTTTTCGTCACCTATCCTCCTCTAAGAGGGTAAGTCCCCAGGCTTCGCAAATGCTGGTGGTTGTGTGGGAAGAAGGAAGAAGTTAAAAGTAAACAACCAAAAAAATGACACATATATTGAAAAAAAATTAAATGAAAAAATTAGAAACAATAATATAACCCCAATATGTAACAAAAAAAAACAAATACAAAAAAATAACCTCAGATGCTAGTGGTTAAACAATACCCAAAGACAATTGTAACTCCCCAAATTATGGTTTTTAATTAACCTAAGAAAATACGATAATAACTTTATGGAACACAATATTACTTATACCCACTAATCCTGGGAATGACAGGTACAATTCCACCCTATTTAAGCCCTATCGGTGCCTACTACAATAGATCTTGCCTTATATCAGCAAACGTTGGTGAGCCAGTTTATCCAACGAATATATGAGTATATCCCCAGGAATATATAATATATATAAAAAACACACTAAAACAAAACCAAATTTAAACAAGATATCATAAGAAAGAAAACAAAATTTTTGCCGCTCGTTCCTTTTGCCGACTCAGGGAGTCAGATGAAATCTTTACCAGTTTACAATCTAGCTGCGCGTACTCCGACGCTACTTCGTCCCTATCACGAGGTCTCTTCCCGGTCGTTTGCTGGTCTGAGAAACCTCTACCCTGGGTTCAGAATCTGAACCTACAACTCTACGGACAAACTCAGAGGTTTGGGCACTTCTCGGTTAGGAAAATGTAAAGGTACTTACCGAATGCGAATTATCCTTTAATCCCAAAAGGTTTACCTGTGAATCAAAAGAAATTATACCTCACTGAATTTCTAGCTAGTTAAACACTAATCAAAATACACTCGCGACTCTCGCGTTTTCCGTCCCTCGGCGATGAAATTTTATAATAACTCTATAATTTACTTCCTAGCGCCCTATTTCTACAGGTGAAACGTTCCTCTCTTAGGAGTCTGGTTTCCACCTTTTTGTCCTCTAAATCCATCGCGCCACGTACGACTACTTTTCTTGAGGTCCGGCCCCGAACTAACTTCGAAATTCTCTGGACCTTTTCCACGTGAACTTTGGCCCCTCCCATATGGGTTCTATCTTCGCGAATAAGTTAACAACAAAACCCCCTACCTCGTGAGTTTTTTCATTGTCCGATTGTCTGCATCTTCCGCCATTAACCGACGTGTTCTTCACACGTGTCTTTCTTCGGAATTTAAAATTCTAGAACAAACTGTTCATTAAGGGCGGCAAAATCAGCAAATCTCTAACTGCGTAAAATCGGCCATTTTTGGTTTTTGTTTAAAATGTTGCAACACAATTTGTGTCTACCTGGTTTTTAGCACGTACAAGAGTTCAACTTTCTGCTAACCCTGAATCGACAAAACAGAAAACGGAACGATATGTATAAACTATTCATTGTTTTAAAAAAAATTATAATAACATGGAAAATGGGTTAAATTTCACCACATATGCAAATGGTATACATTGTGTGAAATTTCACAATTTTAGGGACATGTTTCATATTCTACAATACGAGCGAAATTTCTTTCCATACGACGCCAATGGTTTTTCAGTATACATACGTGAAGAAATATTAAATAACTTATATCCGATAAAAGAATAAAAAAAGCATTATGAATTATTGTAAACATCCTCGGGATGTTACATTTTCAACTAGGGTAGTTTTTATTCTTTATTCTTTATTTTTTATTTTGTATGTATAACCTTAATAGGCCAGGTAATATCGAAAACCCCAACATTTCGGAAGAATACATTTTCATTTAAATTGGCATGTAAAAGTTAACGAACAAAATGAACTGGAACGCGTTGACTTAATAAGCCAAAAATATGTTTACGTCACTGACCAGACAGACGTTGTCTTGTCCAAACGTTTTATAAAGATTGTAATTATTTGACCGTTTTGATGAAATTATATGAAAAAATCATTAAAATATCTAAAGCCATCACGCGTAAAGTTAACACAACTTAACCACTGAATAATGTGTGAATATATCTGTATACTATAAGCTTTAATCTGTTAATATAAATTTAAAACTGTGTTAATTAATAGAAAGGACGACAGTTTTAGTAGCGGACATTTGCTCTGTAAACTAATTGTTTCGAAGACGAAATGAATCAGTTAAATTTAATTCTCTTTTATTAAAACACTTTGTAATAATTCCTCTTCACAATATAACTCAACCACTCTGTTTACTACCTTATAGATATCACATTATTGTAAAAATTTTAATCACCCTGTATAACAATTTCACTATCACATATTTATGAACCACCCTTTTTTCAATTTTTCTAACATTTTTCGCCCACTTCACCCTATATTCCAATACCAATTTCTGTACATATGGCTGCCTATGGGCTACCATAAAAATTGTAACTGCTTTCTGTAACTATCATCTAACTCCATAGGTCACTCTGTATAACAACAGCTCTTCTACAACCTAATTGCAACTTTGGCTACACACTAAAGGATATAAATCTACTTAGTGCCAACCAAAATAACTTTTTTTAATAACCCTGTATATCCGTAATTTCATTCCAACTTATATTCTAAGCAACTTCTAAATTCAACTGCTAATGGTCTACTTTATAAGTATAGCTTTATTATAACATTTTTTAACGACCCTATTTAACAACTATTCTACTACACCCTATAATTTCAACTACAGATGGCGACGTTAGGTAATAATTGCTCTGTAGGTAGGTGTATATATGTTAGTCAAAACACTTCCCAAAACTACATATTAAATTGACCTTTTAATATTAGGAGTGATTGCTCTTAACACATCGTGATGAACAAACACTTCTGGAAAAGTTTACTGTATAATGGAATCCGATGTGAAATTTGCACTAAGAAATGATAAATTAGTTTTTTATATATCCATATAAATTCCACGGACGCATCTGTGCTATTGTTATTGCTTTTATCACTTTACTTTGTGGTTTTGTTTGCTACAACTAAACACCTTGTGTATAATCCCACCAAATAGCCGGGTGTAAGTAAAATTGTTTTTTTTAAGTCCGTATTTGCCAGGTATACAAACTGAATGAGCTTAGTACATAGAAAATTTTCAACTTCGCGATTAAAATTTCCAGTACCTGCATGGATTTTTTGGCGATTTTCTCCAAAACTGTATGTTGCAAGTCGCAGAAAAGGATATGAGAGCACCTAATATATATATATATATATATATATATATATATATATATATATATATATATATCACGGTCACGTTTTATAACGCTCGTGCTAAAACTCGGGATTTTCAGGTAAAATCTGGTCTTCTCACGGTGAATTACATAAACTTGATAACTTGAAAATACAAATGTGTGACTACAAAACTAGCCTAGTGATTTAACGTGAAAATCAAATATTAATTAACTACAATTCTGTTATAATTATTGGGCTATTGAGGAACAAGAAGTGCGGATGGCCAGTTAGGCGGACGAGGGTAACAAATTATCAAGAAACACTTACCCTCAAGGGTATAACTGCAACATCTGTGCGCCAAGTGTGTCGGAAACAATTGTGTGTGTGTAAATAAGGTAATAAGTACTGTGCCTGAAAAAGGTTGAGTGATTTTCAAGCGAAAAATAAAATACAGAGAGCTTGATGAATAAGTTACCTTAATCTGACCAACATGGTGGGCAATGAATACCCTGCATCGGATGATGAAACAAATAAATTTACTTGTCACCCCCAAAGTAAAGTAATGCTAGTAGTTTGTGTGTTATGTGATAATACTTACCATGAAGCGGATTTTCAGCTCCTAAAAAATACTAAGTACTTTTCTAAATGTCTTGTAGTTTGTAACAAACATGAAGACATAGACCTTACTAAGATTCGAGAGGATCATAGGTTAGATCAACAAAGCAGGCTAATTATTGCACAAATAAAAATTAATGAAAAGCAATTGGCGCAGAAAGAACAAACCAACAGCATTACTAATAATAGCGAACACCATAATAATTCGTTGTCTTCAAAAGAAAATGACTACAATGCAATAAAAACACAAATTGTCCTGTTAAAACAACTGAACAAAGAACTGACGAATAAAAATGAATTACAAAGAGAACTACTTCAGAGATATAAAGAGGAAACTAACAAGTCACTAAGACCAGCTATGCAAGAATTGTTTCAAATAACATAAATCAGCAAAGCATTAAAAATATACCTAATGTCATCGTTAAATCTAAGGATAATAAAAATGATACGCAAGTTTTCTCTGAAATTACTTCTAAAATAAATGAAAAAATTAAAATACCTGTAAGCCAACTTTATAAGAATAATAAAAATACTAGTATAACTATTAAATGTAAAAATGCAAATGATTTTAAAAAACTTAAAAATCAATTAACAACTGAAGTCTGAGAAAAATATGACATTAGCAGCACAACAATAAATAACCCTAGGCTCTCCATTTTTAACACTGATGGATCATACAGCACTGAGCAACTTGAAAATGATATTAATTCCAGAAATTTCTCATCTCACGAGTTTAAATGCAAAGTAATACACTATTATCAAAACAGTAAAGGTAAAATGAAAGCTGTTCTCGAAGTCACTAGAGAACCCTACAAATATATTAAAGACAATTCATGTACAATTTAAGTAGGTTATCAATCATTGAGAGCAAAATATGATTTGAATCTGGTACCTTCTTTTAATTGTGGACGAATTGGCCATCCTGGTCGCAAGTGTACCAATAAAACAACTTGTCTAAGATGTGCTGAGGAACATCTTACCAAAGAATGCAATAATTTAAATGTTCAAAAATGTGGTAATTGCATATATAGGAACAAGAGATTCAACCATGATAATGACGTTAATCACACAGCTATCGATGTGGAGCATTGTGAATTTCTCAAGATTCAAATTAAAAATAAAATAAACTCTACTGATTATTCTGTGATGCCAGATAATCCTAAAACTCTGGGCTACTTACCCAAAATAGTGACATCCAGGATAAATGAGGACCCAAACAAACAACCATACAAAACCCGACAAATATCAAGAAACCAAGTCAACAATTCCCAACAGATTCTGAAGCCGAGAGTGAACAAGTAATTCTAAATTAATAGTTAGTTAATTTCTTAATTTTAATTAAACTTAAATAAGATCTATATTAAATTATAATGGACAATAATTTAGAAATAATAGAAAATATGCAAAGTGAATTTGTTAGAGAAGAAATTATTGCCGACAACATAGTCAGTAAATAGGAATATATTAAATAAGAATGCTATTCTCTCTGTTAATGTTAGAAGTTTAAATGCTCATATTAATGACCTAAGAATATTTGTTAACAAACTCAGTGAAAAACCCAATGTTATAGTCTGTTCAGAGACTTGGGATCTACAGTATCCTAATTACTTATCATTAACAGGTTATAAAATGTACTATAATTTAAGTAAGATAAACAGATCAGATGGAACAGTTGTTTATACAAAAGACAATTTAATTGAAGATACTGAAGTAATTACTCTAGGTAGACTTAAAGTACTAAATTCAGTAATAAAATTAGATTAAAGTGATTGGAATGTCTTCGATGGCACATTCCATAGAGATTATTCAAAAAAATGTATGAGTTAGATGTTGCAGTTTTAGTTCAATGCGGGTTCAATGCAAGTATATAATTGACGAAGGACCTTTAGCGGAACAATCAATAAACACGTGCCGTCACATAAACGAACCACCAAATAAAAGTTATCACTAACCTTTTATGTCGAAGCTCTGGTGTTTTCTTGGGTCTTCTTTCTTCAGAGGCTAGCCCCGTAACAGCAGGAACAGTTTCTTAGAGCTTCGTCTGGACAACACGTTACACAAAAAATAGCGACGTAATGTTCATTGATTGAGCATACAAAAAATGCGACTGATGAGAATCGCTCAAGCAATTAAAATAAAGTCTAAAATCTTTAACAAACTTAAACCGCACGGATACTGATTTGTTCAAGAATTCAGAACATTTGTAAATCGCATGATCGGATTTACAAACTAAACAATTTCTATTCTTAGTGACAAACAAAGATGTATTGAAACGGGAAGAATGTTGCTTTGAATTCAATGGTAACATTTTGTCAACACTTTGTTTTGCCTTGCGGGATAATTCAACATGTTCAAAGGCATCACAATGCTTCGACAAAAAATCAACAACTTCCGAGCGGATCGGTCATCTTGAGCGGTCACAGTACCATGGTAAATTTCAAATTTGGCGGCTAAATTCTTTGGAACTCGTTTCAACATCATCTGAACGATACAAAAATCCCACTGATTTACTGGTAAACCCAAATTCTTCAGTGCTTCCAAATTATCACTGAAGTCATCCAATAACTTCCGAACTTCTGAAGGGCTATCTGAAGTTAGTTGGGGGAATTGTTCTAAAGCTGACCAATGAGACTCCGCGATTAAACGAGTTCGCTTGAATTTTTTCAAAAGTGTTTCATAAGCACTCACGTAATTGTTTTGTGTTAGTTTAAAATTCCTAATAACCTCAAAAGCAGGCCCTTTTAAAGCTAACTGTAACTACTTGAACTTCTGCATAGTACTGAGTTTTTCATTATTGTGAATAAATGAATCAAACAAATCAATAAAAGTACCAAATTCCAATATGTCTCCACTAAATGAAGGCAAATCAATTCGCGGCAAAGCAATACTTTCCTGTTCCCGAGCTATATTTTGTAGCGTAGAATTCTGAACAGATTTCAGTTTAGCAAAAATAGACCTAATTGAATAAAACAATTTTTCAAATTTATTGCGAATGTCATCCTCAAAGTCAAAATCATCGTTTTGCATCTGAAATTAATCCAACAATGGAATTGTGATGTTTAAAAAACTCTGAATGGATTGAATCAACCATATTAATCATGCTAAAAAACAATTCAACGTCGTCACCTCTTAAGGCTTTCTCGGCAGCAAAATAAATATCTTCTAATCTTTTAAACTCCGATTGTCGATGATTTTTAAATTTTCGTAAATTTTTAGCGGTTTTTGACATCTTAACAATAAATTAAAATCACTGTAACGCCACTGAACAAATCTAACACGATAGAACGAAAACAAAATACTATTCCAAAAATGTACAATTTTTTACTGTTGAAGTCGTAAATATCTGACCAAATGTCAAACAAATTCAAAACAATTTAGCAAAATAACCAAACAAACAAAACGATCTCTTGTAAGTTTTTTTGCGGTAAAAGAAATATGCGAATTTATTTCTAACGGAATGACTGAATCCCGAACTTGTTTTCTCTTTTAACAAATAAAGAAACGAAAATTCAATGCGGTCTTCAACAATAACTTCAACGAAAAATCAATGTTTTGATCATTAAACTTTGCACGAAATTAACTCAAATGTATCCGGCCCGGAGTTGGACCAAATTATGTAATTTATTCGATAGTCTTTGCACAAAATTAACTCAAATTGCATCCGGCTCGAAGTTGGACCAAATTATGGAATGTCTTCGATGGCACATTCCATAGAGATTATTCAAAAAAATGTATGAGTTAGATGTTGCGGTTTTAGTTCAATGCGGGTTCAATGCAAGTATATAATTGACGAAGGACCTTTAGCGGAACAATCAATAAAAACGTGCCGTCACATAAACGAACCACCAAATAAAAGTTATCACTAACCTTTTATGTCGAAGCTCTGGTGTTTTCTTGGGTCTTCTTTCTTCAGAGGCTAGCCCCGTAACAGCAGGAACAGTTTCTTAGAGCTTCGTCTGGACAACACGTTACACAAAAAATAGCAACGTAAGGTTCATTGATTGAGCATACAAAAAATGCGGGTTTAACAACAAATGATGCGCTTTTGTAAACACAAAAGAAACAAAATGAAAGCTGTTTAGCGGTCGTTTCGAACGGAGCTACTAACTCGCGAAATCGTAACGCAAAAAACAACAATAAGCGCCGTCTCTTCAGACGGGAACAAAGCGACCGAAAAGTTCGGAGAACAAAACACGACCCTCCCAAGCGTCCTAACAGCTAGGGATCCGAAACACGAATGTCAATACAGTCTATATTTTACACGCAAAAAAACACTTAAAATTAGCATTAGCGCGACGGAATGTTTTAGAAAAGCTGCAGAAGTTTAAAAATCAATGAAGTAATTCAATCAAATTGAAAACAATACACTAAACAAATTGCGGGAACGCACCAGTGATAATTCACCTATTGAAGTAACAGCCATATACAGGTGTCATGATTTACCTAAACAAGAGTTCATATTTGAATTAAAACAATTTTTAATAAAAAAAAGAAAAGTCAAAAATCACTTGATAATAGGTGATTTTAATATTGACCTAATTGATGTTGATGACTGCAGTCAGGAATACTTGACCAATTATCTGGAACACGGATACTTACCGGGATTTCAAACTATAACAAGACCGTCTAATTTAAATCCACTGCAGGGCACTTGTATCGACAATGTATTTGTTAGGTTGCAAACTGTTAAACCAACTGCGTTAAAATTTGAAAACCTTTTTAATGATCATTATCCACTATTTTTAATATTGAATAAAATTAGAGATCAAGTTAAAGAAAAACAAAGTATGCTAATAGATTATAAAAAATTGGTTGAATTAGCTCAGAATATTAACTGGGACTGTATACTGGAAGAACGGGACCCAAATAACGCCATAGAGTCACTCACAAAAGAAATAGCTATGTGTTTGGAGATATCAAAACAATTAAAAAAGTAAAAAAAATATATACCTAGAAGTAGCTGGATTACCAGATCGATCATAAGATTTGTAGACGCGAGATGTAAGACCGACATCTAGGATTTTCAAGAGAATCAGTACAAGGAATGACACCTCGAAGAAAGCGATCATAAGATGTTGTAACAAAAAAGATCAACTATATAAAACATGGAAATCAAATTCGGAAAATATCCAAAATAAAATTACATATAAGAACTATGGAAAGATTTTAGAGAAGGTTATTAATAATGCGAAAACATTATATGATAGGGATGAAATAAACAAAAATTTTAAAAATCCTAAAAAATTATGGAATATAATAAATTCAAAACTTGGCAAAAAGTGTAGATATCACCAAAATATTAGTTACATTTACAATGAAAATAATCAAAAAATTATGGAACCAGAACAAATTGCTAATGACATGAATAATTTTTTTTGTAATATTGGGTCTCTACTTAGCCATAAAATACAGCAACCAACAAATGCCATAAATAAATTACCACCTGTTAACCTTGAAACCATATTTATAACACCAACTAATAGATTTGAAGTTATTGAAATTATTAAAGAATTGAAATTTAAAAATGGTGGGGTAGATAACATTCATGCGAAGACTATTTTAGCTTTATCTGAGCACATTGCTGAGCCACAGACTCATATTATAAATATCTGTATTGAACAAGCTATATGGCCCAATGCTTTAAAAAAGCTGATGTTATACCTATACATAAATCTAACGATAAACACTTTACATCAAACTATAGGCCTATTTCATTGGTATCAAACTTTGCTAAAATAGTTGAAAAGATAATTTACACTAGATTATTGCAATTTGTTAAAAAATATAAAATATTATCAAAAAGGCAATATGGATTTAGACAAAATTTGGGAACCAAAGATGCATTGAACTACTTAACAGACATTATATATAACAAATTAGACAAGAGTCGTCCTGTAGCTGTGACATTCCTCGACTTTGCCAAGGCGTTCGACACTGTTGACCATCAGATACTACTTGACAAGATATACAATTACGGTATAAGGGGTAAAGCTCATAAATTAATAGAAAATTATTTAGACAGTAGGCACTAGATAGTAAAAATCAATAATATCATGAGTGAATTTTCTCAGATACAGGTGTTCCACAAGGAACTGTCTTAGGACCGTTTCTGTTTATATTATATATTAATGAACTTTTAAAGCTATTGCCTGATGGTATTGTAATATCATTTGCCGATGATACGGCTGTTGTAGCTAGTGGAGACATTTGGAAGGAAGTTGAAACCAACATGAACAACTACCTAATTGAAATAAGTAATTGGCTGGCTGTAAATAAATTATCACTAAATATTGACAAAACTGAGTATATTCCCTTTGGCAACTATTCTAACAGTGTTCCTGAACGCATAAACATTAATATCAATGGACTCAATATAAAAAGGGTAGAACATTTTAAATATCTGGGTGTAGTTCTCTACTATAGGTTGACGTGGGAATTACATATTAAATATATTTTAAGTAAAACTAAGTACCTTATATATATTTTCTATAATTTAAGTAAATCCATGAACACTGAAACCTTACTTATGTTATACTACGCTTTTTTCCATAGCGTTATTAGCTACGGAGTATTAGTATATAATAACACTTTACAAATGCTTCAGCGATTTCAAAATAGACTACTAAAAATTATAGAAAAGAAACAAGTTATACCTAACCAAAAATACCCACTCAACATTAAACAACTATTTACATGTGAATCTGTAGTATATAATAATTATAAAACCCTTAGTAATGTATTCAATAATTCTAGGAGCATAACAAGAAATAAAACCATTCAAATCCCTAACAGAAGTAAAACTGTCAGCGTCAAGAATAGTTACTATAGAGCAATAATAACATTTAACTCTTTACCAAATAAACTTAAAATAATGACAACAGAAAAGATAAATAAGATTAAAACAAAACTTAAACCCTAGATTATGAAAAATGTATGAAAGTACTTAGGATACAACTGTTGTGTTATGTGTTTAATTTTAGTTAATTAGTTTACTTAGTGGTTAGTTTGTAAGTATTTACCAGCCTACGAGCAGGTAGCTTTGTTACCTTGTAGGATTTACTATGTAAATATGCGTGGAATGTATCTGGTAAATAAATAAATAAATAAATAAATATATATATATATATATATATATATATATTATATCTTCACAAACACAAATGCTTTTTTTAAAAAAATTATTTTTATTTAAAACACAAATTAAATATTTTACTTAAAAAATTACGTTAAACAATATAAATGAGATAATTGAATGCGATACACTTAATGACGCTCACAGCCATCGCATGTGCATTTATAAGCTACGTCTTGCATTGTCAGCATCAGCAGTTTTACACGTGCGATGGGCATTTGCGTATTTCCTGGGAATTGCTATATCGTGTAATATGACACCATGTGAACGACTCATTTGACCGGTTACACGGTGTTGTCATATTATTATTGTATTGTTTACGACGTATATAACAACTCCCCTCACAAAGAAAAAGTTGCTGTTTTACAGGAACTTTTCTGAAAATAGAATTTGAAAAATAATAAAATATAAAGGTTGTATACATATGAAATTTGTAGAAGGCAAAAGTGTATAAAACAGCGTAAATTGTATAAATGTATAAAATAAAAATATAATTAGCATTAAGGTCCTTAAAAATAAAACCTAAAACAATACTTTTTAGCAATAAATGGGTTTTACAAAACAATTTTTGAAATTATTTTGGGGTACTTAGCTCGATGTCTTCAGTTTCGTTCTGTCGGAGGTTCGGTCTCAATCTTGGCAACAATTTTGAAATTCTGGTTGTGGGTGATGGACTTTCGCTGGTTGTATTGCGTTTACGCCAAAGCGTTTGGAGGACAAATACAGCGACAATTATTATTATGGAAAATATTGTCACGTAGGTGAACCAAGAAATGTTCTTTTTGACGAATGGCTGATTTATTAATTCGTCTAGGTCCTTTGAATAGTCGTTGAGTTTGTGGTTTGCGACGTTTAACTCCTCGAAATTCAATTCATGGAGTTTCAAAGGTTTAAGTTCGGGAACGACAATTTTTTCTGGTATGGTATCGCAGCAGTTGAAAGGGATAAGAACTGGTTGATAGTTGTCAAGGGTGTTGCTGCTTTTTGTGGCTTCTGCTTCGATTTTGGTTATTCCAATGAAGGCACTGCAATCTTTCTGAAGTTTTAATAAAGAGTTAACATTGAGTGTTAAGGGTTTTGTATTGATGTCGGTACAGGTGATGGTAATGTTAAGAGGCTCGGTAACCATAATTAACCACACGTTGGTTTCAAGTTTTTGAACGTGGTACCCTTGAGCAGAGATCACGGCACTGTGACAATTGTCCCCACTTTTTTAAAATTTCTTAAAAGTTGGGCCTCGCACAAAGCATTTGAGTCTATCGGATATGCATAGAGTTCGGAACACAATTTATTTTGATTGTTCAACGGTTTGCACGCACTAAGGTCTTTTATCGGAATATACAGTAAGGAATCGTCGTTTTTTGCTATATATTTATGAGTGAATGAGAGTACATGGTATAACCCAGTTCTATCATCATAGATGGGGATTGGGTATAAGCGGAGAGCAGTAAATGATTGCTGTTCAATAAGTGGAATTCTGAGTATAAATACAAGGTCGGAATCTGTTTGAAAAGCTTCTAATTCTGTAATTTCCAAGTATCGTGCAATACTTGAATATTTGACGGGCAAAGGTAAATTATTTTTCACGAGATTCTGTGATATTTCCTGTAAGGCGGCAATGAAATGTTCGGGAGTTAAAATTGAAGTATGGATAATTTTTAGACGGGCAAAAGTTATGGAATTAAGAACATCATTTAAGTTGTCTTCTAGAAAGAGATAATTTTCCATCAGTTTTTCCGTCATTTCTAGAAATGAGAGTTTTGTTTCCACGTACGCCATTTTGTCGTTTACTTTACGAATCATATTTTCCATTTTTCGAATATTTTCGTTAAATATTTTCTCGTCGACCTGAATGCGTTGAATAGTTTCGTTAAAGTTCTTTATAACTGAGGTGGTTACGCTGATTTGGTTTTTCAAAAGGTTTTCGATCTGCAGTTGTCCTTTGTTTAAACTATTTATACTGTTGGTGAAGTACTCGCCGTCGGCGGCGTCTAAGTTACCAGTTATGGCTTTGAAAATTGATCCGGCGCCATCGATTAGTCCACGTTTGTACCTTCGAGTGTCCATGTGGATTTCAGTGAATTTGTTTTTGACAGAGTTTGAGATTTGGTTAAGTAAGTTGATGTGTGATTGAACGTCAGCACGGAATACGTTGGTTGGGTGGACGTTAGTTTTTAGTGATAAAGTTAGTGCATCGAGAATTCTGTCGTTGGTAGCGAAAGCTTGTTCTAAAGCGGAGAGATTTCTATGAACTAGAAGAGTCCATTTGTGATTTGACACGGCTATACGTGATTCTTTATGATAATAAATCCCTAGGGTGTTATTGATTGGCTTTATTTCAAATTGGGATGCTGCCGATCCGAACAGCAGGATGACCCTGTAAAGAAATCAGTCTTCTGTGAAAGGTTTCATACGGTCAAAGTTTACTTTGGTTTTTTGGTTAGTACCAGAATTAAGTAAAGTAGCTGAGTTTGTATGTAGTTCTACTATTTGAAATGGTCCGTTAAATTTGTTTTGTAGTTTATCTTTGAACTGAGATTCGCGTACGTAAACCTTGTCACCTACTTGATAATTTGGGGTTTTTTCCGAAACATGTTTATCGAATCGAATTTTGGCTTTTTGTTTTTGAGTATCGGTTCTTTCGCGTGCTATTTTGTAGTACTGTGAAATGCGGTTATTTAAGTCTCTGATGTATTTAGAAATCAAGTCCTTTTCGTTATAGAGGGTTTCAGGGGGTCGGCTAGATGTGTGCCCGAAAACGAGTTCATAGGGTGTGAACCCATGGGTTTTGTTAGCGGAGTTGTTGTAGGTAATAATTGCGTATGGCAGAATATTGAAGGGGTGTTCGTCAGGGTGCTCGGCCTTATGAATACGGATCATATCTAACAATGTTGAATGAAAACGCTCTAATGAGCCGTTAGATTGGGGGTGTCCTACACTAGAGTAGGAAAGTTTAATATCGAACAATTTGCAAAGGTCTTTGAGGAGTGCATTGTCGAATTCACGACCGTAGTCGCAGTGTATTCTCAGAGGCGTTCCGAAGTGTTGGAAAAACACCAAGAGTGTACTAACGACGGTTTTGGCGGACTTGTCGCTAATCGGGTAGGCCTGGGAATATTTAGTTAATTCGTCTCGGATAGTGAGGGCGTAATTTCTGCTAGGAACTTCGAGAATGTCGATGTTTATTCTTTCGAAAGGGGTTCTTGGAGTTTCTGTTACTACTAATGGGTTGTCAAGGTTTTTACGGAAAGCTTTAGTTGTCTGACAGATTTGACAGTTTCTAATGAAGTTTTCTACGTCTTTTGTAATACCTTGCCAGTTATACTTTTCTTTAATTCGTCTAATAGTTTCGTTGATCCCTCTGTTTATGTTGTTTTTACCGTTATGGAATTGATCTAGTATTATTGGCACTTGATCTCTTCCTACTGTTTTTGTTATGTTCTGACAGACTTTCCACTTTATGTCTGTTTCTGCAAATATAAACGAAAGCATTTCGAGTATAGGTAGGTCTAAGTTATTTTCAACGAAGTATAGTTCGGAGTCAGTTAGAAGGTCTTTGCTCTTGTAAATTGAGGCAAATAATACCTCGTTCACAGTGTCGAAATCAGTTGGTAGGGGAATAATGTAATATCGTCTTTTTCGAACGCTTTTACTATTGAAAATGTTAATTTTGAATTGCTCGAAGTCGGCGTTCTCTTCGAAGATATCCTCAAGAATTTGGTTATGAAAATCATTTAAATTGCCGGATTGAAAGAAAACTAAGATATTTTTGTTTTCTCTATCAAGGAGTTGACAGTTGGAGTACTGAATTTTACTATAGTCGATAAGTGAGACGGTCTTATACCGTTCTACGAATGTCCGAAATTCTATAAAAATTGAGTTGTCTTCGTCGTCAGTTTCAAGTTGTTCTGTCTCACTGTTTTCATTTTCGTTTAAGGGAGTTATCGTGTAGTGTTTGGAGTTTGGTGTTCGATTGGAAAGTCATACATTCATCAAAATGGTTGATTCGAATGCGTGAAAGGGCGTCTGCGTTCTTATTTACTTTTCCCGGTTTGTATATAATTTCATAATCGTACTCCTCGAGTTTGAGGCGCCATCTGGCAAGTCGACTACCTGGATCTTTAATAGAAAAGAGCCACGTTAACGGGCGGTGGTCGGTCAGGAGTTTAAACTTTCGTCCAAAAATTATTGGCCTGAAGTGTTTAACGGCCCAAACAATAGCCAGAAGTTCACGCTCTATTGTGGAGTATCGGGTCTCAGCCTTGCAGAGGGTCCTAGATGCGTATCCAATTGGCAGGTCTTTGCCTATTGGTCCCTGTGAAAGCACAGCGCCGATTGCAAATGCGCTAGCGTCAGTTGTCAAAATAAAGGGCTCATTGAAGTCGGGGTAAATTAAAATTGGGGTCGAAGTGAGGGCTTGCTTTAATTTATTGAAAGAATTAACGCATTCAGAACTGAAATAGAATGAAACATCTTTTTGCAGCAATTTTGTGAGTGGTTTTGAAATTTTAGCAAAATTGGGTATGAATCGACGATAATACCCGGCTAATCCCAGAAAGGATTTGATATCTTTTTGATTTTGGGGCTGAGGAAATTTCAATATACATTCTACCTTTGATGGATTGGGTTTAACTCCATCTTTGGTAATCAGATGTCCGAGATAGGCAACTTCTTTGCGAAGAAATTCGCACTTGTCGGGTTGAATCTTGAGGTTTGCCTTTCGGAGGCGTTTAAAAACATCAGTAAGACGAGACAAATGGTCGTTGATAGTGGGAGAGTATACGATTATGTCGTCCATATAGACGAGACAACGTTCGTTTTGAATACCTAAAAGAATGTTGTCCATAACCCTCTGGAATGTTGAAGGGGCATTCTTTAGACCAAAGGGCATCCTTACGAATTCGTAGTGCCCATTCTCAACGGTAAACGCGGTTTTGGAAATGTCTTTTGGGTCAATCTCAATCTGATGGAATCCTGAGGCAAGGTAAAGTGTTGTGAAATATTGGCATTTGCCAAGTTGATCTAATAAGTCCGAAATGTTAGGGAGAGGATATTTGTCATCAAGAGTTAGTTCGTTGAGTTTTCGATAATCAACTACAACGCGCCATTTTTGCTTTCCTGAAGCATCCAGTTTTTTCGGTACTACCCATACAGGGGAGGACCAGGGTGAGTTTGAATGGCGTATAATACCTTCGTCTAGCATTTTCGTTACTTGGGATTTAACTTCCTCTTTATGAATCTGAGGGTAGCGATAAGATTTCGTGAAAACTGGTCTAGAGTTGTTAGTCTCGATGGTATGTTTAATTTCGTTGGTAAATGACAGATGGTCTCCTTCGAGATAAAATATGTCAGAGTAGTCAAGACATAGTTGCGATATTAAGTCGGATTCTTCTTCGTTTAAGTGGTCAAGTCGGAGTTGATTGAAAATTTGCTCTTGTCGTTCTAGTATGTTGTTGTCTGTTGGTTGGGTTTGTGAAATAGAATTCACACTGAAATGTTGTAAAGGCTCAAGTTTAATGTCAGTGAAATTTATAGTTTTAGGGATGGCATTTGCATTTAATACGGATGTCAGAAATTGGCCATTACTATAGCATTCGGAAGATGGACTTTTTCAACTTCTATGCCTGTTAATAAGGCATCTGTATCTCTAAGGTTGCAAGTAAGTTTACAGATTTGCTCTGTACGTGGTTGAATGGAAATTGAGTTGACGGGGTTACATGAAAAGTTTTTAGGGGTATCTTTACTGATTAAATCGTCTGTTACTTTATACAAGGGAAGTGTTTTGAAATTGGTTACTAGTTGCTTCTTTTCGAAATCAATGATGCAATTATAATGTTCCAGGAAATCGGAACCTAACAATCCATCGAACTCGATATCGATATTGCAAATGTAAACCTTATGGGGATCATTGATATTAAACGGGACGAGAGTCGATTCGTTGATATGAATTTTCTCGTTAGTTATTCCCTGGATGACCACATTTTCTTGGAACCTTTCCCTGAAGCGTTTGCAAGTTTCTGGCTTAAAAATAGAGAGTCCTGCACCGGTATCCACAAGAAGTTTGTAAGTGTTGGATGCATCGGTGATGTAATATAAGTTCTTAGAGTTTACGGACAAGAGGGGTCTTACAGAAATCTCTGTTCGGGGATATTCAGGTTGGGGTCGAAGCTGTCTAAATTCAAGGTTTGAATGTGGGTTTGAAGGTCTGACATATCCGGGGGCTCTGTTTGGGCGGGTAGTGTCCTGAAAATTTGTAGGAGAAATTTCTTCGTAGTTTTGAGAGTAATTTTCGCTCTCGAAGTCTGTTTTAAAGTAATCCTTAAAGTCGTTCTGGTAATTGTCGTAGGAACAATAATCGTTATAGTCGAAATCTGTGTATTGGTACTCGTTGGGTGTTGGGTTCGAATAAGTCTGTTCACTTCTAGGATTTTCGAACTCATGATTATTTAGGTGATGAGTTCGTTGTTGGCGGTAAAAATTAGGGTTCGGTTTAAATTGGTCCGTATTTGGGGGTTGATTGCTTGTTGATGAGCGTTGTTGTTGGAAACTCCTATTGGGAGGAAAGTTTGTTTGGCGGGGTTGTTGATAATTTTGTTGATTAGAATTTTGGGCGAATGGATTAGGGCGAGGTCTTTGAAAGTTTTGCCCAAAACCTTGATTTTGTCCAAAGCTTTGATTCTGTTGGAATTGCCTCGATCTAGTGATGCATTCATTAACTGAATGGCGCCTTCTCTTACAGAATGTACAGTGTTTTGGGGGTGGCAATTGATTGGGTCTTCTAAAGGTCGGAGTTGTATTTTTGAAGTTAGAGAATTTTTGAGTTTCGAGATGATTTAATTGAATTTCTCTTTTAATTCTAGAGATCGCGGTTAAGATATCTTTTGGGTCGCTTGCTCGAATTAATTGTCCCATTTTTGGCTCTAGGCCTGTAAGAAGGCTGTTTAGTGCCATGGGTTCAATGAGATCTATTTGGGCTTGTTTTTCCTTGGAAGTTATATTTTGTTTTGTGACTGCGGCCAACATTTTTGCCTGGTGAGTCTAAATTCTAGTCGAGAAAGTTAAGGGTGACTCGGATGATAATTGTTTCATTCGTTGGAGATCTTGAATGAGTGCCGATAGGTCTCGGGGGTCTCCGAAGTGGTTTTCGAGAAGAGTAATGATTTCAGTTAACAGGCTGGGGTTTCGTGAATTTACTAATTCCGCTGCCCTGCCACGGAGTTTATTTTTTATGTGGAGTATAAGTAAGACCTGTTGGTTATCGGTCGCCATACTGTGGGCGGTGTTACATGATGTGATAAAGGTATTTAAAAAGATAGGGTTACCGTCGTACTCCGGTACTATCGCAAAAATCTCGGAAATTTTATAGGGCTCCACAGTTGGACTGGCTGCACCTTGCCTTGTAGTGGTCATAGTCAAAGTATTTGCACAATATTAAAAATTTAAATCAGATTATATTGTCGAATTGACAATGGTAAAACGTATAAATCAATGTTTAAATAAATAAATGTGAAAATAGATAGATATTAAAATAATTATATCAAGTTATTATAAGTTGTTGTTCAAAATAATGGTATAAATTTAATGTGAATTATCAATATGTACCAAAATTGGTCAAAAATATTTCTTACCTTGCAATTTTACTCAAAATAAATGAACTGAATATATCAAGGGTAGTGATGTAATATGTTTAAAATACTTAAGGAATATTAAAGGATTTATCTTTGATGATAGAAATGGTGATTAAGTGTATCAATAAATGGAAATAATAAAATAATAATAACGTAATCCTTACAATATAATTCCTGGCATGGACTGTTCTGTAAGTTGACTGCACTGGTTAGCCGTTGCGTGTTCCTGGTGCTAGCTCGCTTCCAGTTGTGTCTCCAGCAAGAGGTTGATTGTCCCACGAAGGTTTGGAAACCACCACGACTAGTTAGAATTCTCGTGTTCTAGTCGTTTTGGAACAATCCTACTGACTGCGCCAATTTTATATCTTCACAAACACAAATGCTTTTTTAAAAAAATTATTTTTATTTAAAACACAAATTAAATATTTTACTTCAAAAATTACGTTAAACAATATAAATGAGATAAGTGAATGCGATACACTTAATGACGCTCACAGCCATCGCATGTGCATTTATAAGCTACGTCTTGCATTGTCAGCATCAGCAGTTTTACACGTGCGATGGGCATTTGCGTATTTCCTGGGAATTGCTATATCGTGTAATATGACACCATGTGAACGACTCATTTGACCGGTTACACGGTGTTGTCATATTATTATTCTAAGTATTGTTTACGACGTATATAACATATATATATATATACCTCTATATAACACTATATACATCGATAAAGGGTTTTATAAAAATCGACCAATATCTTAAGTATGTCGGTCGATTTCCAGGCACGCAAGTGTTCATGGACAAATTTTATAACTTTCCCAAAAGAATTATATTCCCAAATATCAAGTTTCACCAATCCGGATATATAGTCTATTATACAAGACCATAATCGTTGAAATCGGTGCAAAACAGGAGAAGAAATCGGGTAACATACATACAAAAAAATACGTGCCGAATTGATAACCTCCTCCTTTTGGAAGCCGGTTAATAATCTATTCTTGGTCTTTGCTGTGTATGCTTTTATTGTCATTGTCACATCTCGGACCTACTTGTGTCATTTTTCCAACAATATTGTCAACAACTAAAAGGTTTCGAAAATATTGTTGAGGAGGTCTTGTATTATTTTGTCTGTTCATTAGAGTTTTCTCTCCTCAAAATTTTCCCTGCAACAGATCAGTATTTAAAATCGTATTTGGAGAACAAACCGTAGTAAGGCAATTTGGTCAAATTGCCCAGATTACTGGCTGTCCGTACAGAAATTTTTCCTCACAGTTATTCTGAGAGAAAGAGATGTCTTAAAAAGATCAACTAGTATTCCTGTATATAAATAGTGTAAGGTAGGATATAGTGTTATACTTATCTGTTTGGAGACGTTTCAACTCCGACTCTGGAGTCGTTGTCAAATATTTTGTTGAGTCTTTTGAGGTATTTTCAAAAAGATTTTGCACTGATATGGATTTTGTTGTTTGTCCAAAAATTTTGACAGTGACAATATGTCATTTGCCGATCACTTGATACTGAGGGTACCATTCTTTTGCTCATATAGCAATAGATCTCTCCAGCTCAAATGAAGGTCGATTGAAGGGGCCCCTATTTCCGTATTGTTTATCATCATACAGTTGGCTTCTTTAAGTTTTCTCTTTTTTAAATTTTCCTGTTTCAACAAGATCTTTGTTTTATCACAATCTATCTTATGGCTTCCGGTGCTGGTTAATACATGGTTGGCCAAATTTGACTTGTCCACATGTCTTCTCGAAATGTTATACTGGTGTTCTTTTTTCCTTACTTCTAAAGGTCTTGAAGTTTCACCGGTATAACTATGGCCACAGTCACACACAACACTGTACACACAATTTTTGGAGTGTTGAGTTGCGTTAAATGGTTTGGTATGTGTGATGAGAGAGCGCAATGTATTATTTGTTTTGAAAACAGTTTTAATATCGTATTTATTTCCTAACCGCTTAATTTTTTCGAATACACCTGGGACGTATGGAATTATATTCACAATTTTGATTTCTGTTTGTGTTTGGTTGGTATTAGTGGTCTGTTGGTTATTTCCGGGCAATTTTACGAAATTGCCTTACTACACTTTGTTCTCCAAATACGATTTTAAATACTTATCTGTTAGAGGAAAAATTTTGAGGAGAGAAAACCCCAATGAACAGACAAAATAACTAAAAGGTTTAATTTTAAAATTTTCTCTTAATATATACTATTATAAAATTGTAGTTGTCTGTTTGTTTGTTTGTTACCTCATCACATAATAACTACTGAACTGTTTTTGTTGCCAAGCTTATAATTTGACTTAAAATCTGGTATACATTTTATCTCCCTACATTGACAGAAACGGTAGATATAGGGAAAAAACTACTACCATGTTCGGTAAAACACAATTAGTCATTTGGTTCCACCGAATGCACCAAGTATTAGATACTTATTTTGCCTATTCATTGGGTTTTTTTCTCCTAAATTTTTTTTTCCTGCAACAGATAAGTATTTAAAATCGTATTTGGAGAACAAAGTGTAGAAAGGCAATTTCGTAAAATTGCCCGGATTACTGGTTGTCAGTACAGAAATTCTTCCTCACAGTTATTCTGAGAGAAAGAGATGTCTTATAATGATCAACCAGTATTCCTGTATATAAATAGTGTATGGTATGGTATAGTGTTATACTTATCTGTCTGGAGACGTTTCAACTCCGACTCTGGAGTTGTTGTCGATGGTTTTGTTGAGTATTTCGAGGTTTTTTCAAAAAAATTTCGCTCTGATGTGAATTTTTTTGTTTGTCAAAAAATTTGACACTGAGAATTTTCGAAATTACTTATTAGATACTTGCATCAGTATAGCTTTAATTCAAAATTCGGAATATGGCAATATGTAGATAACATGTTTCGCTTTAAAAAAAATCAACTGATATATCAAGTGTAATTTTACAGGGTGTTATAGGATAGGTAAAACTTAGAGAGGAATAGAAATTATATGTATTTAAGAAATATTGAAAAAAAAAGGTATATTGGGTGACCCGTAAGCAGCTGCATATATACAATGTGGTTGAAATAAGGGTGAAATTATAAGGGGTGGTTCGAAAATGATATGCTCCTAAATTGTTGTCCGCATATAATCTCACATGTTACTCATCTTGTTAACTATTTTATTGATACACCAACATTTCCTGAGATATGGAAATGTAGCTTTATGATTTCAATTCCAAAAATGCTCTGTCCAGAAGAGCTTAAAGATTTACGTCCTGTTAGCATCCTGCCAACCATGTCAAAGGTCATAGAAAAAGTTCTGGAGAGTCAAAGACGTAAACATGTTGACACATTTAATATTTTGCCAATTTGGCAGTCTGGTTTTCGCAAAAATTACAACTGTGCTTCAGCTTTGTTAAAAGTAACTGATGATATATTAGAAGCAGCAGACCGTGGGGAAGTTACGGCCTTGATTCTCCTAGACTATTCTAGGGCTTTTGACAGACTGAATCACCAACTTCTTCTTGCCATTTTAGAGTTTACTGGTTTTATTAAAAACTCGTGTAAGCTTGTAACTCGGTACCTCACCAGCAGAATTCAGTCTGTGAAGGTGAATGGTAAACAGTCCATTATTGGCCCTCTTTTTTTACCATATATACTTCCCAGTTGGCAACTGTGCCAAAATACTCCTCTGTTCATACGTATGCAGATGAAACGCAAATTTATATTACGTTTTTACCAGAAGCTATAGATGAAGCAAACGAAAAGTTAAATAATGATATAAACACTCTTTTTATAGCCTCTATGAATCACTGCCTCGAGCTGAATCCAAGAAAATGTCAGGCTCTATTATTTGGACGTAGCCAATCTAGAGGTCAGCTGGAAGGCTCTCTAAATCTAACTTTAATCAATGAGACACTTCAATGCGTCAATACTGCGAGAAATTTAGGACTGTTTCTAGATGTTAATCTGCGGTTTTCGGCTCATAAAAATATGTGCATAAGTTTTTGCTAATCTAAAACTAATCTATAGCCATACACGAATTTTAAGTGAAAGTACTAGAAAATCTTTGTGCGACTCTTTAGTGTTTTTACACTCTGATTTTTGTGATACCTTATATCATCCGTGTTTTCTAGATACTGATATAACGCGTATTCAATTAATTTAAAATTGTTGTGTGCGTCTAATTGGACAGATACGAAAATATGAAAGAGGTGTGAGTGAGAAGCTAAAAGAAATAGGGTGGCAAAGGATGAAAGAAAGGAGAATATTTCACTTCTCGTATTATTTAATAAAATAATATGTAGTTAAAAACCTAGCTACCTCTATCAAAAAATTCGATTCAGTCCTGATGCACATGTACTAGACTTATGGCATAAGTATACAATAACGCCACCTATCCACCAAACTACCCTCTATGAGCGATCTTTTACTTACCAAGTTTCTCTACTCTATAACAAAGTTCCGGAACGCTTAATGCATCTTCATCCAAAAGAGTTCAGGTTCTCTATTCGTCCACTAATATCATCTATTTTTTGAGCATGTAATATATGTACCGCTTGTATTTTAGCAATTTGCTAATTTTTAGATTTTTTCTTTAATGTATATAACCATGAATATTTTACTAACGAATCTAAACAATATAAGGTAATTGAAATGATCCTTAAACGTGATGGTAGTATATGTACAACCATTTCTTACTATTTACTCTATGTTATGTGTTTTTATTATTTAGTCTAGTGATTACTCAAACTTTTATATGGGTTAAGATAGAAAGCTATGATTTAACTTCGCCTTTTGTAGCCACTTTATGTTACAATAAATACATTTATTATCCAGACTTGACCTTACAATGTATAGCACCACACTCCCTGAATTTTCACTAGATATCAAAAGGGTTTAGCTCTGTCGGAGCCCTTGCCAGGTTTCCAGGCCCATGGTTGGAGTCGTGGCGGCAATTCCTATAAATTTCCTGACCGTCCCGGCTGTTCTTAACGGGGTATTTTAAATTGTTCATTAGATGTTTTGGGACTGGTCCTGTTGTTGGCATAACAATTGGTACGATTCGTGTGTTGTTCATGTCCCACTGAGTCCTTATTTGAAATTCCAAAACCCTATTTTTGGTTATTTTCTCAGCCTGCTTGATATTTGTTTTATTGTTGTTAGGAATTGCTATGTCTTTTTAAAGTTGTTTTCCGAGCGACTTTATCTACCAAAACTATATGTGTCTATTGTGAGCAACAATCCGATCAGTCAGTACAGCTTGTAGTTGTTATTTTCTAAAACAGATTCTGGTTTCTATTTATAGTATGGTAATTTCACCGACTGTGATAGTTCAAGTTTCAGTGCTAGTTCCTGGTGCAGTATTTATGCAAAGCATGGTTTCGTCCTTTGTATTCAGTTGCAGCGTACGCTTGAGAATATCCTGAGATATGGTGGATAGATTCAGATGTTTGGCAACCGTACCTTCATCTGTCGTTGTTAATCCAATGATCTTTAACGATGTATTTTAAATAGTTCTTAGTATGAATTACTTTATCTTGGATTTCAGGAAACATATGACCAGAGATCAATCAGTAGTTCGACGCTGCACTGTCGACATAATCTTGGTTGACGTCATTTATATGTCCTCCATGAAGGGGCTTCTCTTTCCAGTTTTCCGCAGTTTCTGATCAGTGGCCTGGTGGTGTAATTGGACGTGTTGTTGTGTCAGTCGCAGTGATGTTGAGTCATCAAACTGGCACATGACTTTGTTTAGATCAGAAAGTTCTGCGAGTTTCTGGAAATGACTACGCAAAATAGAAATTTGTTGATCTAATAGTTTGCTTAGATCTGCCAATCCTCTTCCTCGTTCATACCGTGGCAAAGTTGTACGTTCGGCAGAGCTCTTTGGATGGTGATTTTGAGCTTTTGTTAGTAAAACCTTCTATAAAACTCTGCGGTTACTTCCTTTTTCATGGTGAAGTGATCAATACGTTGACCCTGGTTTATTCCAAGGTATTTATAAGTATGACCTTCCCCCATAGATTCAACTATATTAATAATTCGGCATTTGTCTAGGCCAAATTTCATATGGCTGTCACTAGAGAACCCTTCTACTATTTTAAGAATATCATTTAGCTGTTGCTTCGTAGCTGCCATCAACTTTAAGTCGTCCATGTATAACAAATGGTTTATCTTTAATGCTTGTACGTTGTTGTGTTTGAGACTGAACCCAAAATTAGTCGAGTTCAGTTTGTTTGAGAGAGGGTTCATAGCAAGGCAGAACCACAGCGGGCTAAGAGGATCCCCATGGAATATACCCTTTTTGATTGGAATGGGGTCAGTTTGTATCGAACAGTTGGCTTCATTCAGTGAGATTTTGGTTTGCCAGGTGGACATGGCATATTCTAAAAAGTTAATAATACAATTATTCACTTTGTAGAATTTCAGTGCCTTAATGAGCCAATTATGTGGAACTGAATCAAAGGCCTTTTTGTAGTCCACATATGCCATGTAGAGATTTCGTCGTTTGGCGTGGGCTCCTGATCAGTTGTTCTTTGCAGCCCATCGAATTTTTCGCGCATACCTTTTGTTGTTTTGAGTAATTATGTCGTTAAGCTCACAATGTTTGAAAAGGCGATGATTAATGCACGATGTTATGAATTTGTATAAGGTTGGAAGGCAAGTGATTGGTCGGTACTTTGCTGGGTCATGTGCACATAGGTTGTCCTTTGGTAAGAGGTATGTAGCACCATGCGTAAGGAAACTAGGCATCTTGTGTGGGTGGGAAATTACGTCATTTATAAGGGCTGTTAGTGTTTCGTGGATTGCGTACAGTTTCTTTATCCAGTAATTTTGTACACCATCTGGTCCTGGTGCTTTCCAGTTGTGGAGGTGCTTCATTATGTTGGATGTGTCTTCCGTGGTAAATGGTTGGTGTTACATGGCAACACAGTTCTGAAATGCAGCCTCCTTCTCTTTAATCCAGCTGGCTCTGAAGTTATAGGAGAATGTTGTGGAAAGCTGTGCTTTCCAGAGTTTCTCAATGCTTGTTTTACTAGGGTGATTACGGGCTTCGATATTATTGATGTTGTTAAGTTTTCTATAAAACCCTTTTTCTGATTGTTGAAAAAGTGTGTTGTCTAGTTTCCGTTTTTGTCGTAGACTTTCCAGACACTGCTGAGACATGATGTTTTCTCCATCCCACTGGGACTGTATTTGGTTATTGTCCATGATAGTCTCGACAAGTCTTACTATTCTGTAGTTCCTGAGCCCTAGTTGGTACTCGGTCAGTCTTCCAACCTCTTTCCGACGAGAATGGATTTTCCCTTCAAGCCTTCTTAGCCAAAGTGGTATTCGAGGTGTTTGTCTAAATTGGGGAGGGTCTTGCTTTGGTCTTATTGCGACCCCAATAGTTCTGCAGATGGAAGTTGCAGCACAATAGTTGATTGTGTGTAGCGACTCTTAGGTAACCTAAAACATAATTTGACAAGATACATTTGTTCATAGCCTTCAAGACGATACCCAGTTTCTTAGAAGATCTTAGTTTGGGAAGAGTTGGTCTAGTCAGTGGATCTGTTCCACTGTACTCTATAAGAGCTCCTTCCATTTCTGCTTGGATCTTCTCAAGCAGGTCAGAGTTGATTGGCTGTTCTTGTTGTAGTTCTCGAGTCCCGTCCGCTCTTTGTGCCAAAGGTGTTTCAGCCTCTGGACCGATTGTATTTCGACCAAATAGTTCGCGCTCCACTTCGTTCTTTATTGTGTCCAGTTGTTCAAGCGAAATAAGGCCATTTCTCCAGATGACACGATATTGATCTGCGACTTCCTGTTCGGTAACTTGAAGCTCTTGGTAATCACGACAGAAGTCTTGATGGAGTATTTGACTATATTCAGTCTTGTCCTGGCCAAAGTTTGTAATTCTGTAAAACGTGCGCATTATAAATTCATCCACAGTGCTAGTTCATTTCATGCGCTGTCTTTTCAGTCCCGCTTGAGTGAGCGCTGGCTTTTCATCCTGCTCAACACTTTCTGTGGGTGGAGTTCTCGTTCTCGTTTGACTCCGTTGATGATGGTCACGTTGTTGTTGTAACTGTATTGATGAGTGTTGTATTTCTTCTGGTTCTTGGGCTGTATCTCTTTGGAAGGCAGGGGCCCTGCCACCGACGACCTGCATGCTGTAATATCCAGCGCCGGCTCCAGACATGACCTGGCAATCCCCAGGTAGCTCCATTTTCATGGGTAGTGTCACCAATTGACCCTGGTGAGCCAAGTAACTCGGAACCGTGTGGTTGTCATTTCCACATAAAATGATTTAACTAAAGGACAGCTGCCCTTTTAGTCACCTCATACGACAGGCGGTGGATACCATGGTGCTATTTATTATACCGAGTTGACCATACAATGTATGGAATCATACTCCCTCGAAGGCACGCAATGAGTGCCTTTAGGAGAAAATTCACTAAACCCCAGATATCCTAGATAACAAAAGGGTTTAGTTCTGTGGGAGCCCTTGCCAAGTTTTCCTATGAATTTCCTGACCGTCCGGGCCATTCCTAACAGGACGGCTATTTGCATTTGTTTAAGGATGTTCGTCCAGACCGAGGTATTTTAAATTGTTTAATAGATGTTTTGGGGCTAGTCCTGTCGTTGAGATAACAATTGGCATAGTTCGTGTGTTGTTCATGCCCCACTGAATCTTTATTTGAAATTCCAAATCTCTATATTTGGTTATTTTCTCAGCCTGCTTGATATTTATATTATTGTTGTTAGGAATTGCTATGTAATTAAAGTTGTTTTCCCAGAGACTTTATCTACCAAAACTATATCTGGTCTATTGTGAGCAACAGCCCGATCGGTCAGTATCGTGCGGTCCCAGGGCAGGCTTGTAGTTGTTATTTTCTAAAACAAATTCTGGTTTGTATGTATAGTATGGTAATCTTACCGACTGTGATAATTCAAGTTTCAGTGCTAGTTCCTGATGAAGTATTTTTGCCACAGCATCGTGTCGTTCTTTGTATTCAGTTGCAGCGAACGCTTATCAACCTCCTGTGATATGCTGGATAGATTCAGATGTTTGGCAACCGTACCTGCATCTGTCGTTGTTAATTGAAGGGTCTTTAACGATGCACTTTAGATATTTCCTAGTTGGAATTACTTGATCTTGGATTGCCAATATAAAGCCTTCCGTTTCATGAAGCGCTTCTTTTTCCATTTGAGCAGTTTCTTATCAGTTGTCTGGTGGTATACTTGCACTTGTTCTGTCAATCGCAGAGGTGTTGAGTCATCAATCTACAATATGAATCTGTGTAGATCAGAATATTCTGCGAGTTTCTGGAAATGATTACGCAAATTAGAAATTTGTTGATCACGTAATTTGCCTATATCTGTCAATCCTCTTCCTCCTTTATACCGTGGCAACGTTGTTCGTTCGACAGAGCTCTTTGGATGGTGATTTTGAGCTTTTGTTTTTAGAACTCGAACTTTCCGTTGTAGTTGTTCAATGTCAGTCTTGCACCATTTAACTATTCCGAATGAGTAACTGAGTACTGAGCACGCTTAGGTGTTAATAGCTTGAAGCACATTTTTACTGTTAAGCTTAGTTTTCAACAGTCGTCTTACCCTTCTATAGAACTCTGTTGATAGGTTCTTTTTCATGGTGGAGTGATCAATTCGTTTATTGCAAAGTATATGTAAGTATGGCCGTCGTCCATGAATTCAATTGAGGTGCCATCTCTCATTTCGTAGGGCCCCAACTGTATTTAGCCTTTTACTATATTGATAATTCGGTATTGGTCTAGACCAAATTGCATATGGATGTCACTAGAGAACCCTTCTACTATTTTAAGCATATCATGCAGTTGTTGTTTCGTAGCGGCCATCAACTTTTAGTCGTCCATGTATAACAAATCGTTTATCTTTCGTGCGTGTACGTGCGTTATTTAATTGATAGAGTTTCTCACCCGAATCAGCCAATCATGTGGAACTGAATCAAAGGCCATTTTGTAGTCCATATATGCCTTGTAGAGATTTCGTCGTTTGGCGTGGTTTTGATTGCAGACAACGGAATCAATTATTAGTTGTTCTTTGCACCCCATCGAGTTTTTTGTGCATCCCTTTTGTTGTTCGGTAATTCTGTTGTTTAGCTCACAATGTCAGAAAAGGCGATAATTAATGCACGACGTTATAAGTTTGCATAAGTTTGGGAGGCAAGTGATTCGTCGGTACTTTGCTCGGTCCTGTGTATATAGGTTATCCTTTGGTAAGAGGTATGTAGCACCATGCCTAAGGAAACTAGGCGTCTTGTGTGGATGGATAATTATGTCATTAATGAGTACTATTAATTTCTCGTGGGTGGCGTAAAGTTTCTTTATCCAGTAATTCTGCACATCATCTGGTCCTGGTGCTTTACAGTTTTGGAGGTGTTTAATTATGTTGGACGTGTCTTCCGTTGTAAATGGTTCCAGCTCGTTCTGGAGTTATGGGAAACTGTTGTGGAAAGTTGTGTTTTCCAGAACTGCTCGATCGCCGTTTTACTGGGATAACTAGGGGTTTCATTATTAAAAAAATCGATTGTGGAAGCCGTTCCATTGTTATTGATGATGTTGAGTTTTCTATAAAACCCTTTTTCTGATTTTCTGAATAGTGCGTTGTCTCGTTTCGGTTGGTTACTGGTTTCGTACCTTCTCAATCAACTTGTGTATATGGAAAGCTTTTGTCGTAGACTATCCAGACACTGCTGAGATGTGATGTTTTCTCCATCCCACTGGGAGTGCATTCGGTTATTGGCCATGATAGTCTTGACAAGTCTTTCTATTATGTCTTCCAATGTCTTTCCGAAGAGAATTAATTTTCCCTTCTAGCCTTCTTTGCCAAGGTGGCATTCGAGGTGTTTGTCTAAATTGGGGAGGGTTTTGCTTTGGTCATATTGGGACCCCAATTGTTCTGCAGATGGAAATTGCCGCACAGTAGATGATTGTGTGTAGCGACTCTAACCTATTAGCACCTAAAACATAATGTGGCAAGATAAATTTGTTCATAGCCTGCAAGACGATACCCAGTTTCTTAGAAGATCTTTGTTTGAGAAGAGTTGGTCGAATCAATGGAACTGTTCCACTCTACTCTATAAGAGCTCTTTCCATTTCTGCTTTGATTTTCTCAAGCAGGTCAGCGTTGGCTGGCTGTTCTTCTTGAAGTTCTTGAATCTCGTCCGCTTTTTGCGCCAAAGGTGTTTCAGGCTCTGGATCTGTTGTAGTTCGACCAAATAATTCGCGCTCAACTTCGCTCTTTATTTCGTCCAGTTGATCAGGCGAAATAAGGCCATTTCTCAAGATGACACGATATTGATCTGCGACTCGCTGTTCGGTAACTTGAAGCTCTGGGTACTCACGACAGAACCCTTGATGCAGTCTTGTCCTAGCCAAGGTTAGTCACACTGTAAAACGTGGGCATTATAAATTTATTTATGGCTCTAGTCCATTTCATGTGCTGTCTTTTCAGTCCCGCTTGAGTGGGCGTTGGCTGTTGATCCTGCGCAACACTTTCTGCGGGTGGAGTTTTCGTTCCCGTTTGACTCCATTGGTCATCACCAACGGAGTCACGTTGTTGCTCTGACTGTATTGTGGTGAGTGTTGTTGTGGTTCTTGGGCTGTAGCTTTTTGGATGACAGGTGCCCGCCTCCTCAGCCACCTGCCACCGACGTCCCGCATGCTGACATTTCCAGCGCCGGCTCCAGACATGCCCTAGCGATCCCTAGACAGCGGCTCTTTTCCGAGGCTTCTACTCCGTAGCTCCATTTTCATGGGTGGTGCCACCAACTGACCCTGGTGACGCGGGTAACTCGGAACCGTGGGGTTGTCAGTTCCCAGATGAAATGATTTAAATCAGATCAACCCGTGCGGGTTTTGGGGGAGGGAGGAAGGCTAGGTTGTAGGTCAGCGGACAGCTGCCTCCTTAGTCGCCTCATACGACAGGCGGTAGATACCGTGGTGCTATTCTAACACGGACACTACACGGTTTATTATTCTTATTATTATCCCGACTTGACCATACAATGTATGGCATTACACTTCCTCTAAGGCACGCCATGAGCGCCTTTAGGGGAAAATACAATTAACCCCAGATATCCTAGATATCAAAAGGGTTTAGCTCTGTGGGAGCCCTTACCAGGTTTTCAGGCCCGTGGTTGGAGTCGTCGCGGCAGTTCGCCATGAATTTCCTGACCGTCCGGGCTGTTTCTAACAGGACGGCTTTTGCATTTGTTTGTAAAGATGTTCATCCAGACCTAGGTATTTTACATTGTTTAATAAATGTTTTGGGACTAGTCCTGTCGTTGACATAACAATTGGTACAGTTCGTGTGTTGTTTTATTTAAAATTCCAAATCTCTATATTTGGTTTTTTTCTCAGCCTGCTTGATATTTATATTGTTGTTGTTAGGAATTGCTATGTCAATTAAAGTTGTTTTTCGAGAGACTCTATCTACCAAAACTATATCTGGTCTATTGTGAGCAACGGTTCCATCGGTCAGTATCGTGCGGTCAAAGTACAGCTTGTAGTTGTTATTTTCTGAAACATATTCTGATTTGTATTTATATTATGGTAATCTTACCGACTGTGATAATTCAAGTTTCAGTGCTAGTTCCTGGTGAAGTATTTTTGCCACAGCATAGTGTCGTTCTTTATATTCAGTTGCAGCGAATGCTTGACAACTTCCTGTCATATGCTGGATAGATTCAGATGTTGGGCAACCTTACCTGTATCTGTCGTTGTTAATAGAAGGGTCTTTAACGATGTACTTTAGGTTGTTCTTAGTTGGAATTACTTGATCTTGGATTGCCAATATAAAGCCTTCCGTTTCAGGAAACATAGGAGCAGAGATCAACCAGAAGTTCGACGCTGCACTGTTGACATAATCTTGATTGAAGTCATTTATATGTCTTCCATGAAGTAGCTTCTCTTTCCATTTCAGCAGTTTCTGATCTGTGGTCTAGTGGTGTTATTGGAAATATTGTTGTGTCAGTCGCAGTGGTGTTGAGTCATCGACCTGGCCATGTGCCAGGTCGATGACTCTGTGTAGATCAGAAAATTCTGAGAGTTTCTGGAAATGACTACGCAAAATAGAAATTTGTTGATCCAATAGTTTGCTTAGATCTGTCAATCCTCTTCCTCCTCCATACCGTGGCAAAGTTGTACGTTCGAAAGAGCTCTTTGGATGGTGATTTTGAGCTTTTGTTAGTAAAACTCGAACTTTTCGTTGTAATTGTTCAATGTCAGTCTTGCACCAATTAACTATACCGAAAGAGTAAGTGAGCACTGAACGCGCATATGTGTTAATAGCCTGAAACAGATTTTACTGTTTAGTTTGGTTTTCAACAGTCGTCTTACTCTTCTATAAAACACTGCTGTTTGGTCTTTTTTCATAGTCAAGTGATCAATACTTTGAGCCTGCTTTACTCCAAGGTATTTATAAGTATGACCTTCCCCCATAGATTCAATTGAGGTGCCATCTCCCATTTCGAAGTGCCCCTGCTGTATTTTGCCTTTAACTATATTAATAATTCGGCATTTGTCTAGGCCAAATTTCATTTGGATGTCACTAGAGAACCCTTCTACTATTTTAAGCATATCATGCAGCTGTTGTTTCGTAGCTGCCATCAACTTTAATTCGTCCATGTATAACAAATGGTTTATCTTTAATGTTTGTACGTTGTTGTGTTTGAGACTGAACCCAAAATTAGTTGAGTTCAGTTTGTTTGAGAGAGGGTTCATGCAAGGCAGAACCACAGCGGGCTAAGAGAGTCTCCCTGGAATATACCCCTTCTGATTGGAATGGGGTCAGTTTGTATCGAACAGTTGGCTTCATTCAGTGAGATTTTGGTTTGCCAGGTGGCCATGGCATGTTCTAAAAAGTTAATAATACTCACTTTATAGAGTTTCAGCACCTTAATGAGCCATTCATGTGGAACTGAATCAAAGGCCTTTTTGTAGTCCACATATGCCATGTACAGATTTCGCCGTTTGGCGTGGGCTTGATTGCAGACAACGGAATCAATTATCAGTTGTTCTTTGCAATCCATTGAAATTTTCGCGCATCCCTTTTGTTTTGAGTAATTATGTTGTTCAGCTCACAACGTTTGAAAATGCGATGATTACTGCACGATGTTATGAGTTTGTATAAGGTTGGAAGGCAAGTGATTGGTCCTGTGCACATAAGTTGTCCTTTGGTAAGAGGTATGTAGCACCATGCGTAAGCAAACTAGGCATCTTGTGTGGGTGGGTAATTAGGTCAGTTATAAGGGCTGATAGTGTTTCGTTGGTTGCGTACAGTTTCTTTTTCCAGTAATTTTGTACACCATCTGGTCCTGGTGCTTTCCAGTTATGGAGGTGCTTCATTATGTTGGTTGTGTCTTCCATTGTAAATGGTTGGTGTTGCATGACCTCACAGTTCTGAGATGCAGCCTCCTCCTCATTAATGCAGCTGGCTCTGGAGTTCCAGGAGATTGTTGTGGAAAGCTGTGTTTACCATAATTCTTCGATGTCTGTTTTACTGGGGTAAATAAGGGCTTCATTATTATTGTTGTTTTTAAGTTTTTTATAAAACCCTTTTTCTGATTGTCGGAAGAGTGTGTTGTCTAGTTTCCGTTGGTTACTGGTTTTGTACCGTCTCAATCGACTTGTGTAGACGGAGAGCTTTTGTCGTAGCCTGTCCAGACACTGCTGAGATGTGATGTTTTCTCCATCCCACTGGAGTGTATTCGGTTATTGTTCATGATAGTTTTGACAAGCCTTTCTTTTCTGTTGTTCCTGACTCCTCTTTGGTACTCGGTCAGTGTTCCAACATCTTTCCGAAGAGAATTGATTTTTCCTTCAAATCTTCTTTGCCAAGGTGGTATTCGAGCTGTTTGTCTAAATTGGGGAGGGTCTTGCTTTGGTCTTACTGCGACCCCAATTGTTCGTCAGATGGAAGTTGCAGCTCAGTAGATGATTATGTGTAGCGACTCTAACGTATTAGCACCTAAAACAGAGTGTGGCAAGATAAATTTGTTCATAGCCTGCAAGACGATACCCAGTTTCTTAGATGATCTTAGTTTGGGAAGAGCTGGTCTCTTAATTATTATTATTATTATTATTATTTTGTTTTTGTAAATCTCCTTAAAGGTGCTTTATTGCGATATGCAGGCTAAACCATTTCATACAGCAATTTGATCGGAATCTAGAAAGTTTCTGACCGTATGACATGTATTTAAGATAACTGCTTTTTGTATCTTCATATGAACCACAAGAACCACAACCAATACAGTCACAACAACAACGTGACCATCCCCAATGGAGTCAAATGAGAACGAGAACTCCACCCGCAGAAAATGTTGCGCAGGATCAACAGCCAGCGCTCACTCAAGCGGGACTGAAAAGACAGCGCATGAATTGGACTGGCGCCATGTATGAATTTATAATGCGCCCGTTTTACAGAATTACGAACCTTGGCCAGGACAAGACTGGATATCGCCAAATACTCCATCAAGAGTTCTGTCGTGACTATTCTGAGCTTCAAGTTACTGAACAGAGAGTCGCAGATCAATATCGTGTCATCTTAAGAAATGACCTTATTTCGCCTGAACAACTGGACAGAATAAAGAGCGAAGTGGAGCGCGAACTATTTGGTCGAAATACAATCGTTCCAGAGCCGAAACAATTTTGGCACAAAGAGCGGACGAGACTCAAGAACTACAACAAGAACAGCCAACCAACGCTGACCTGCTTGAGAAGATCCAAGCAGATATGGTGTAAACTCAAAACCTCTCTCGAGAGATATCTTGTTGGTTAGACAATGCACCCCTTTCTCCCGGTCTTGGCGATATTGTGCCGATAGGCTGGTCAGTTAGTATCCGGTGGCGTGAGTTCGTTGTTCAATTGGCAGAAGGACTATGCAAGGGCGCCAGGCCAATGGATACACACAGTTCACAAGAAAAACGACAAGATAACGAAAATTTACAATTTATTTTATTTAAACACAAATTAATCAATTTTTCTATTAGTTAAGTTGGTATCAGAGAACAAAATTTAAAACAATCGAGGTATATAAAAACTGTTAGAGTGAAGTTACAAACAAAACAATCTATAAATTCTTGCCTTACAATATCCTCGGTAGGAATGCCTTTCCATTGGTGGGTCTGCTGTCCAAGGTCCTGATTCTGGAGCTATATGCCAACCAGCAGCTGCGGTTCCAATAACTCAGGGCGGCCAGGAGTTGCCACTGTCCTACCAGAGGACAAGTCGAATCAGGTAGTACTGCCAGAGTTCTGCTCCCTGGATATGAAGCTAGTGGTTATGTGTCTGGGCACTCTTAGCCCCAGTTGATGGCATACATGAAAAATTTATTGGCCAATTAGTTATAGCCCTTAGAGTATCGATACTGAATTTTCCCCCTGACTAGTATAGGCGTATATATGCTCTATAGGATCGGTTCGGCACGTATATGAGGTGAGGCACCCTACCTTAGTTTTCCCTATCTTCTTCACCCTAAATTTACTATTTGAATTGTACCAAAAATGAATGAAAAATACTTTAACTAATAAAGATAAATTTGAAATGCTTCAAATTCTAGGTAAAAATAGATAACGATAAGACTTAAGGTAAATTGCAACTGCTAGTTATAGTTTCAAATTAATTTAGATTTAAATAACAAATCAATTATTAATTACAGGTAAAATTTAACCCTAAATCAGATATATAAACAACTACGTTTGAGAGATAATAATGTGTTTAAAGATAACGGTATAAAAAATATATATATTCAAGATCTAATGTGCCTTCTAATCCGACAAACCATTCGACGACTGAATGAAAGCGAATTTCCTCCGAGATAATGGGAAAACTCAGTACTCTAAATTAATGTCAATGTACAGTACTTTAAAAATGATAAGGTAATATACGATAAAAATGATTATTGCATCTATATTCATAAATATAAAAAAAAATCATATGTGAAATCTGGTCATAAACACCTCCCCAAGTTAAACAATTAAAATCAGCTCAGAACCTGCTTGGCATTCTACTGCAAACTCAGAGAAAGGAAATTAAAAATTTAAATGTGATTTATCTAATAACATATTTAACAAAGCAAACAAGCAACCAAATCTGGGCCAATGAATACTGAAAGACCAGCGAGTGACTTAGAAATATATATATATATATATATATATATATATATATATATATATATACATGTGAAGAGCAGGAAAATGGTACAAAAATATATAAATAACGCAAGAAAATGGGACAATGCGCAGGATAATGGGACGGTCCCATTATGCTTTTCATATGTAATGCAAGATATTAGGACATATATGATGTAAAGCAGGATATTGGACCAACCTTTTTCGGTCAGCTTTACATTCAAAAGACTTCTTTTAGTTGTAAATTTTATTAACAAACTAAGACCTGTTTTATGCATTTACACTCGTGGGCTCTGTATTAAAAGTATTTATAACTAAACTAAATAAGTTCGTAATTTTGAGAAGATTGCCAATCAATTAAGAAATCTGATACACTTTATAGTCTTTATCAGAGGTGTACCCAGCTTTTGGTTTAGGGAGGGGCAAATTAGAAAAAAAATTGTCCTAAAGGAGGCAAATCGGAAACAAATGTCTTAGAGAGAGGGACAATACAGAAAATTTTGTTGTCCAACAACTTCATCGGAAGGTTTAACGGCTCACTGCAGGTTTTTCAGGTCAGGGAGCAGCTCAAATAGCACATGGGCTTCACCAAAAACATTTAATGCATCCAGGAGGTTTGAGTGGACGGTAGTGTTGCCAACTCTACAGTTTTACCTGTAGATCTACAATTTTGAACAAATCATCCAAGTTTTTAGTTTACTAACTCGAATCTACAGTTTTTTACTTTAAAGTATATCATTGCCATCTTTTAGTCCCACACAGCATGAAATATTTCTAAAATATTTTTGCAATATTTCTGGTTTGATTTGAAACATTTCTAAATATTTCTTGAAATATTTCAGCAATATTGCTATGTCCACGACAAAACCCCATTTGAAATAATTCATGAAATATTCCTGTAATATTTTATGAAATCTTTGTGTCATATTTCATGATATATTTCAAAAGATCTTTTGTTGTAGATATAAAAATAGTTTAAATGTATTTTAGTGAACTATTTAAAAATATTGATATAATATTTCATGTTTGTTTTGAAGTATCCTAAAATATTTCAGAAATCTTCGTATTTTAGCTACAAAAACATTTTGAAATATTTCATGAAATATTCTGTAATATTTCATGATATATTTCAAAAGATTTGTTTGCCGTGAGCATACGAATATTTCAGAAATATTAGAGTCAAATATTTTAAAATAGTGCTAAAATATTTTATGTCTAAAGTATCTATTGAATTTTTTCCAAAATATTACTATATTCAAGACTAAAATTCTCCTGAAATATTTCATGAAATATTGGTGTAATATTTCACGAAATGTTTCTCTAAGATTTCATGAAATATTTCAGTAGATGTTTTGTCGTGGACATAGGAATATTGCATAAATATTTTGGTGAAATATTTCTTCAGATATTTCATGCTGTGTGGGGTATCATCATCAGGCTATTTAGAAACAGTGTTATACATATGTCTGCCATATAAGTTTTAGGACCACATTCTAAATTAAAAGTAAGTGGATCACAGAAATAGCTGCTATAAAATATGCTCAACCAAAGGCAGTGTAGCCAACTTAGGGGTCCCCCCAATTTAGTGAGGGGAGTGGCACCAGGCTTTTTTTATGGGGATAAAATGTTTGCAGGCTTTTTTTAGTTGTTTAGAAAATGTTTTCACTGGCATAAAAAGTTCTATCTTTTAGCTTAAAATATCTATACAATTTATTGCACTGCATCTATAAACAAACATTGTTTTGTTGTGATTTCAATATTACAGTACATAAATACTTATGAATTTGATATCATATCAGTATAGGTAGATATAAACGACTTTTTGCGGACAAGTGTATTTCCAAAATCAACCGTGGCGTGGCGCCACCCATGTCTCAATAAAACGAATTTGAAAAACGAGTTTGTGTGGTTTTTTTATTGTATGATCCATAGAAAAATGAACTGTATAGAAGGGAAACTCACGTGTTTCGATTTGGAACACAGTTTTCAGCGCACCGTACGGATGCAGGGAAAAGTTTTAGCTGCAATCAGCACCCTCTATTAGTCAATAGGTGAACTAATCTACTCAATCTTACAGGTGCTGACATCTAGCGGTAAATATGACACTAAATTATTCAAATATATACAAGGTGTTCCAGATGTTTCTTTACAGCTGATACCTTGTTTTTTTAGTAACGGTAGGAACATTTTCTAAAAATAATGTTAATGAGAACAAATTATGTTTTATAAATGTAACAAAAACGGACAAAATTTGAAAAAAAAAGTTGTATGTATTGGCACAAGTTTTTGATTACAGTTTTTTAAGGATAACATGTTCTCGTCAACAATGATTTTATGAAATTGTTCATATCTTTACTAAAAACAAGATATCAGCTGTAAAGAAACATCCAGAACACCTTGTACATATATAGCCCCAAAAAACTTAAGTAAGCATACTTTCAGCATGAGATTAGCATAATTTTTGCTATTAAATATATGTATGCACACTTTCAATAAAACAATTAAAACATATCAAAATAATAAGTGTATTAACAAAAATATATACAGAAATTTATAAAATATTTTAGATAAAAACATGTTCATGACTTAGATATACAAAACAGAATACAATTAATATATGAGTGTTATCTACACACAAACAACACAGCACTGATATTTGTTAAAAAAAAATAGAAATATTGAATCCATATTTACATAGTTAAGTGTGAAATTTACAGTTACAAAATATTGTAAATTCATTTTATATTTTAGATCATGAAATATAAATAAAATTTTTTCCTAAGGCACAGTTTGTAAAAAAACATTGAAAGATTTGACAGTTGCTTTTGTTTTGACTGAAATTTTCTATATGCATGAACTTTTATAGGATCAACTATATTTGGTTTTAAAGCTACATATTTAGAAAATTTGTCTTCTCTTCCCTTGGCAATATTATTTACACTTCTACACCACCAAAACTACATTTAACTAGGAGTTGGCATAGCTTATTACCAAGATTGTGTTGTTGCAAACAATTCAAAGGATTAATTAAATAATTGTGTTGTAACACTTGTTCCAACACTTGAGAAATGCTCTGGTTGCAACACAATTTTGGAATTAAGAAATATAAGGAGGATAAACAATGTGTTATTAAAAAATTTAAATATGTATTTGGTACTTGCCAATGTCCTCTTGGATACTTCCTAGCATCAATGAATTCACAATCTTCTGATTCTAAATTAGAGTTTACAATTTGTAAACAATCATTACAATTATGATAATATTTTTTTAATAACCTCTGGATGTACTCAATACAATTGTACATCTAGCAATTTTAGAACTCTGTCCTAACAAGTTGGAAGGTAATGGGGCTGATATTGAAGTTTCAAAAGTAGTTCTGATAGTTGGAACATACTGCCCAGTTAAAAAACGTTTTAAATTGTCTAAATTTTCTTTACAAACATCTTATTTGTAATTATAACTGGGGGAATGTTTAGCCATAAAATTGTTCCTGTTGCTTGAACAAATAATTTGTCTTTATCCTTGGTGTTTAAGTACTTCTTGGGAAATAACACCACAAGTTACAAAAAATTGCTATATATTCCAAACATTTTGGGGTCTAGGTCGGACCCTGTTGTCCTTGGTGTCTGAAAAAATACATATTAAAAATACAGTGTCCCAAATGTAGTTAATGCTAACATACCCCAATCAAATTTTCTTTTCAGCAATGCTAACATTTCTGTAAAATATTGAACATAATTTGTTTATTTCATTTTTGATAACATGGACATCTGTGGGTTTACAATAGTCAAAATGATGACAGAATCATAGTTATAAGTCTTCAATGAAAATCAATTTTACTATTTTTTTGGACCACTTGAAGTTCTTTAGCAAGTTACTTCAATGCCGCTACTCCGTGGGGCATATGAAACTAATGACCAATTATCTGGTATAAATAAAGGAATGCACTGGATGATAAACCTGTTTTGGTATTTATCATAATATAGGTACTTTTAATCTACGCTAGTATTAGTAATGTAGTAGTTATTTTTTTGTACACTGCCATATTCGTTAAACTGTTCGAATCAAACCTTCAAAGAATATCTTAAATATGTTTTCTTTGTTTTGGAATAAGTTCCCGATTTCAGTATTCATTACTCAATAGTCAAATAATTTAGAAAACAACACTTCTTTCAGCTTTGTGACAACAAACGCGATATTTTTAAGGTTAATAAATTAATAACGACAATCAACTTTGGTGAGTTATCTTGCTAAAATTTATGTTAAAGAAAACTGTAAAGAAATTACAAAAATTCCGATATCAGCGGCCTCATACGGATGCAGGGAAAAGCTTTTTTAGTGTTCTCGTGTCTCCCATAAGAGCTTCCCTTCTATTTAAATCATTTTTCTATGGTATGATCTGTGTTAGCAAGAGTTGCACTTAGAAAAAATGGTAATTTCATAGGCCTTTTCATATTCGGAAATTTTTTGTTGCCGTGCGTCATGTTTTTCGAGCAGTTGTCAGTTTGGTTGTCAGACCATTGGCATGTAAATACAATGGTTTTGTACGCTTGCTTACAAGAAATTTTCGAATATGAAAAGGCCTATTGAACTTGAACATTTACTAACCTAGGGGGGTCACTGGCTTAGCGGAAGAACCGCTTGCTTCTAAACTAAGTTCGCTTTGGCCTAGCTGGTTCGAGTCCGACTCACGCCTATGGGTATTTGTGGTTGTCTATAAGCGCTCTGCGATACGTTTGAAATTGCTAATATAGTGGAGGGATGGGTTATCCCAGACGCATTTAAATATGCACCTCTGCTAACTCGAGGCTGGCTAAATGCTGATCGGCGAAGGCCACAAACAAAATTTACTAACCTAATTAAAGCGTATTAACGGATTTTGTTCTACTGAAACTGAGTGACATAAAAACTTTAACTTCAACTAAATTTATAAACTCAAAATTTTACTTAAATAATTTGGTCAAGTGTGAGTAGGATTACCTATAATGTAGCTGAATCCAAGTATATATTTTTCTAATATTCCAGACAAGCAGATAATGCTTTTAAACTAAGCTTTTTAAATTTATAAAAATATACTCTTATCTGTCACACAGAGCCCTTTTATTTTAACTGCTATATGATTCACTTGATTTTTATATAAAGATTTATTTAATTTTCTAATTTGGCCGCCAAAATTAAGATTAGAATTTTCACTTTATTTTACCAATAAACTTTCAGCGAAGCCCTACATAAACTTTTTCTGAATTTTACACTCAGTAGTTTGTAAGTTAAAGGAAGAATGGGTCAAATTTTAAATAATAAATCTTTTAAACAACTTTTTACAAATTATTTCACAAATATGAAAAAAATATACTTGTATTCCTCATTTTTCCACTTGATAAATTATTACATCACATGTTGAAAAAATATTTTTTTATTACTCATTTAATTTTGTAATTTGGCTCCCAAACTTAATAGCAGGGTTTTCTCTTTATTTTTCCTCTTAAGTTCAAGTGAGAAAATATAATTCTATTTTTTTCCAAATTGATTTTAAAAATATGTATATATAATTGTATTTCTCATAATGAGCCCTTTCATTTGATATATTACCTGATGCGTTTGAATAAAATTAATTTATTATTTTCCATTTAATTCTATAATTTGCTCCCCCAAAATTAATATTGGAGTTTTCTATATATTATTCCGACAAATTTCAAGTGAAGCTCTACACTCTTAATTATTTTTAGGTAGTATGGTTTTGGAAATAATGGAAATGATTATTTTTATATTTGTTAGTACCTTTTAAACAATTGATTTCAAAAATATGAAAAAATATATTTATATCTCTCATAATGGGCCCTTTAATTTGATATATTGCATGATGCGTTAAAAAATATTTTTTTATTTCCGTTTAATTCTATAATTTGCCCCCCAAAATTAATATTAGGGGTTTCCCTTATTTTTCCTATAAAGTTCAAGTGAGGCCATATATACCTGATTTTTTTTCAAAATATTTGAAAATATTTTTAGTATTTTTTTAGATATTTGATATTTTTTAAATAACTTATTTTAAAAATGTGAAAAAAAATTGTATTCCTCATGAGCCCTTTGATTTGATATATTACATGATGTGTTAGAAACAACTTTAATTTTATATTTTCTAATAATTCTGTAATTTGCTCCCCAAAATGTTTTAAAAATTTATCAAGATGTGTGAGCAGAATCTATAAACTTTAATGTTAGACTTGTGTGAAATTCCATTTATAATAAAAATAAAAAAAGAGATAGATTAAACAGGCAGTTTTCAAAATAACATTTATTTCATTAAAATAGTAAATTATAAGTATTCATATTAAAATAAAGTTTCCTGTCTCTTTTTAGTAATTTCTTTTGTTATTAGCGTTTTTATCTGTTTAGCTGTGCCTGAAAGCCCCTTGCCCTTAAGTTTCTGACATTCTTCTATAGACGAATAATTTCCATTATCAATATGGTTTTTAAAATGGCTTATTATTACCTCTTTTTCTGAATTTCTCCATTTTCCTAAAACAAAAGAGATTTCTAAATATGTAGATATAACTTTGTAATTTTATAATACACTTCAGTAGAACCCGCTATGCATAAATAAGTTACATGTTAATTAATTGTAAATTATATGTTTAGAAGTTGAGAAATTTTTTTGGTACAAAATTTCAGATTTCTATAAAAAAAATTACAATTATAATGTTCTAATTACTGAACATTTGTCTGCATACTTCATACCTTTGGTTTGTAAACATGGAGAATTCCTTTTCATTTGATTACTTAACCAGGCTCGCAGCTGAGCTTCAGTTCTATTTTGTAGAAGAGGTAATGTCTGAAGTGCATATCTAAGTTCTCTAGCTGATGGCAGCCTTATTTCCCTCAATTCGTTTGCAAAATGTTGTTTTGCTAAAGTTCTTTCTGGTGTAGACCAAGATCTTCTAACAATCAACTCTTTTCCCAAATCTAAAAGGATGCTATTATTTTACAGAGACAAAATACTAAAAAGTACTTAAATATAAAAAATACATAAAAAATGTAAAATGATAGCTTTGAATTGGTCTACCTAATAATTAATATCAAAATGTATGGCAACAGTATTTTAAGGAAATACACCAGTTTATAAAGCAAAATTGAACTCATTTTCAGACATAAAATTCAGTTGCAAGATCTAACATACAAAATCGATCTTCTGCATTATTAATCTCAACATTATAAGATATCATTAGGTGGCAGATAAGGTTCCAGCTATTATTACAACCAAGTTATGAATTTTTTAAAATCACTCACTTTAAATCGGTTATTCCAGCTTTTCTTTATAAAACATGCTGTGATCAAAATTTATATACACCTATTTTGAAGATTTTCTGATTATCTACAATTTTTCTATTGACGGCATTATGAAATGATCATTGCTTTTTACACTATAAGCAAAAAGAAAAACGAAAATACCCTATATTTTTAACGGTTTTTAAGTCTCAAATAATTTACTTCTTCGAGTTTGCTGTTAAAATTATGTCAGTTATGTTTTATAAACTATTAGTGTAAAAAGCTCATGACCTGAATGGTACAAGAAAAAAATTGGAACTACAAAGATTTTCAAAAATAGTTCATATATAGTGAAAACTAAAACCAAATACAACTTGAAGTGCTAACATACCATAGAAGCTATTTTAAAAAGGAAATAAGTAATACAGTATTGTTTCCTTTACTTTGTCAGCCAGATGATTTGTATAAATTGCTTGTTAAATAAATATTCAAAGGATGAAGAAAATAGTACTACTCTCATACACATACCTGCAGAAGACCTGTGTCTTTTTTTCGGAGGATACTGGATGATTTCATCTGAAGAAACTGAATAATCTGAAGAATCCTTAGAAGAAAATGAATATTCTGAAGCAGAATATACTGCATTTGTTCTCTTACAATATGGTGTAGATGTGTTGGGTGGAAATGTTAAAGTTACTTTTTCCACTTCATTACATCTTTCATTACTAGTTTCTAGTGAAGAAGGCTTATCATTAACTATTAACTCTGTCGCAGATAATCTATTAATACCAGTATTTTCTTCCATTCCAGTTAATTTAGGGCATCCTCGAGCTTGTGATGATGGAACCCCTTCAGAACCTTGAATATACTCCAAAAGGCGGCCAATGCCTGTTATTTGTACTGAAAGGTCTGATATTTGATAATAGTCTTCATGAATTTGGTTATGATGACCCATAAATTTTGCTAAATGCTTTGTTTGAAAACCAAATTTACTATGAAGAAATACAGCATGTGTTGCAACATGTTTACGAAGCTGAATACTTCTTAGAGTTTCAGGGTGTTTTGCCCCACACATAACTGAAGCTTTTCTTAGAAGTGGACAAATTCTGTAAAATCGATGTTCAAACTCAGCTCTCGAAGAATAAGGCTCACCAAACACATAAGGATTTGTTGAAGGAACACGTGCTTGCATTCTATATTTAATGATCAAATTAATACTTTCTTCAATTTCTGAATTAATCAGAACTGCAACATTTTTTACTCTTTTACCTCTTAGCTCAAAAACACTGTATTTTTGTACTAATTCCAAATCTTCAGGTTTCAGTGTTTGATAAATTTCTGGATGAGAATGTGGATCAATTTTTTCTTTTCGATTATAATCTTCTATCAGAATTCGCTCAGTTTCTCCAGGTCGACGTCTATTAAAAGTTTCTATGCACAATAAGGTATATTCAGTTAACTTAATCCAATAATCTAATTTAAAAGTGTGTAGCAACTTTTTTAAATATTTTGCTTGATTAGTATATAAATAATTCATTAGTTTAGACACATCCTCACTGGAAGGCAAAATAATTTTCTTTTTTCTTGCATTATTTAATTGAACTTCCTTTACATTAACATTGACTGAAGTGGATAACCCTCTTTTTAGTAAAGTAGCCATTTGCTCAACTTCCCTAATTCTTTTTTCATCTGACTTCTTTATGTACTCACATAATAGTATTTCACAAATAATTTTTAATTGTATGCCCACATCAAAACCTGTACTTGGAGCTTTCATTTCACCTGTTAAGTTATCATATTTCCCCATTTTGTAAATGCATTGTAGTACACTGTCGTAATGCATTGGATGAAAAACCATAGCCAGGTTCTTAATAGTTTGATCAATTTTTTTTATTTCACTAAGGAATGAAGCAATTTTCCTGATTTTATTTCGTATTAATGCATAACACTGAGGTCTTGATGCAAATTTCATACATAAGTTATTTGCATATGTTATTAATAATTCATCATATCTTATTTGCATTATATTTTCATCTTCCCTTAAAATGGGAAATATTTTATCCCTTAATAGATCACATGCTTTTATATGTAGTGATGACCTTGATCTTCTTCCAAGAGCTAGCGTTTGCCTTGCGTTTATAAATTTTTTTCTGGTGCAGAATCTAAAATGGTTCCTTATATTTTTTTTTTGAATAAAAACCCTTACAATTGCTACAAGGTAAGTAATCAGTTTCTTTCTTATCTTCAGATTGTTTTGGTCTTCTTCGAACTACAAGTTTACCTTTTTGAAACAGATTAGCCTCAGTATTAAATTTAAAATTTGCTTCATTTTTAATTCTTGTAATAATAGCTTTACGTTCTTTTGACTCTAAAACAATATAAACTTTGTTTAAAACTTTATTTAGTTGCATTATGTATATCAATTAAAATAATTGTTATTAATTAATCTTATGGTTAATATTGATTATTCAAATAAGATGAGAACTGTTTTGAAGTGACTTAATAAACTGTATTAAATCTTAAATTTATGGTGCTCAGATATCCTTTATTGAAGATACCATTACAGATTTTCCAGTCAATAAATTCATTTAACCTGAATCTGGTATTTATTCAACACAAAAAAATTCTAAGGAACAGTAGCTTGAAAATATGTTCTAAACACTAGAGATAATTTAGTCAACATACACAATGATTATACCATTCATGCTATATTTGTTTCTCAAATTTCTAGCTTTTTAGTATGTTTTATAGGAAAATTAAATCAAATGTTACAACCAAAAGTTAAAAAATCATAGAGGTGCAAACAGACTTAATTTATTAAGAAAACACACCCAAGGAACGTAAGAGTTTAAAATTCAAAAACCAACTCAAATTATGTCCACATTTCAAAGAAGCAGCATTTAATCAGTATAATTTTTTTTGGATATTTACAATTAAGATAAATTGTTAGACTCAATCTTTGAAAATATGAATTAATTACATATAAATAAATATGAATTTAATTCTAAATTTAAATTATTTACCTTATTATCTAAAAAAATCAAAATTAACATTGACTGGCTGCAATTTTAATCTCCACAATAAATTTAAATACTTATTATTTCCAATTCCCAGAAAGAGTGAGAACCCTATTTAATCAGTTTTATAAAAATAGGTGAAATAAACTTGCTATTATAAATTAAAATATACTTACTTTTTGGTAGACACAAAAAGTCTTTTACAGCTTGTACATTTGCATGCACAGTGCCAAGATGCCTTACGATTTTTACCACCAATTTGTGACAAAATGAACAATAGTTTTTTCTACTGCCTCCTGCAACAGTAGGAACATTATCTGTTGTTGCCTGGGTGCGGTTTTTTTCCATTCTTGAAGGTGGAGTAAATTTTCGTTTTTCAGTGATTTGTTTGGTAACTGAAGTATCTTCAGAATTGGTGTATTCAAGAGTATTTTTTATATAACTTGAACGAGAAAAGTTGTCTTCAAGAGAGAAATTTGAAACCACAGATTCATTCAAATCTGTAAATATTTAACTAGTTACAAAAAGGTTTTGAGTAACATATTTTTCTATATATTGTTTTTTCCCTGTACTATTGCAATTATAACAATCAAGCCCCTGGCTTGGCAACACATGCAAAAGCCAAACCAATCTGATTTCCAAATTGGTTCAAACAATTTTGAAAAAAACACTATTCCTAACAATTCCTGACAAAAATTGAAACATCACACATAAGTATCAATTTTAATATATATTGTAACATGTTCTACAGGAAAGTTAGTTGACAACTCTGTAAACCTACTTTCTATCAGTTAATTCTTGAGAATTTTTTTTCTATAATGAAAGCTAGTAGTGGGCAAATTCCACAAATTGTTTTTAGTACACTTTGGTCTTTCAAATATTTAACTTATGTGTTTTTCAGAAGTCATCATGAGGAGAGATATTTAGAAAATACTTAATTATAATACTCACTTGTTTGATCATCACAGTTTTTCAATAGAACAATAGGTAAACCATTATTCATATTATTTTTTAAATCTAGTAAATAATTTTTATCATCATTAGCCAATAATATATATGCCAAGTAATAATATTTCCCATATGGAGCTGTTACATCCCCATATTTTTTTTTCTCAATCTGTGACTTGCAAGTACAGAAAGTTCAAAATCTTCTTTAAATTGGACTAGGGAAAACATTATGTGAACTGCAAAAATAATCAGAATAAGTAAAATATCGCTACAATTTCGTTTATTCAAAAGTGTATTACGGTAGCCATACACAAAATATACTTACTGAAATAACACAATAATAGAACTGTATCCTGGTAACAAGGGAGTAAATATTTATTACACAAAATCAGCCAACGTTTAGGAAGTCAAGCTTCTCTTTCTTAATTCCAATTGTCCCTCTAACTTGGCCTTGGATTGCTTTAATTTTATCCTCCTAAATTAAAATCGTAACTTATCTAAATAAATTTCACTACTTTTGCCAGGAAATATATTAAAATTCGCTCGAGAACTTTTGTAAAATGCTCAAGTAAATATATTTTTCACAAAATCGATCACACTTCAAAAACCACGCTAAATGTAACTCACTCTCACTGAACTGCCTGAATTCGAGTAAAGTACAAAACGAGCCAAACGAGGGCACAGAGGACGAGTCACAAAAGGTACACGGAATCATATCAAATATGAAGCACCTGAAGCACGGAATTCGACCTGTTAGGCGAAGGGTGCCGCGCCACGATTGGTTCCAAAAAAATTCTGATCCCGAAAAAGTTGAATGATATTTGTGTTGATAATCACATTAAGTGCTAGTTTTGCCACGATATTGGCGCATTTTGCGCTACCTTCAAAAGTATAGAAGTATATATTCTAAGACTACTGGTCACTGGTCTTATTAGTTAACATGTATTTCACCACAGCCATTTTCTCCTAAACTACTGGACAGAAAAGGTTGAAATTTGGTATCAATGTATAGTTTGGTGACCCGATCAGGAGTACATATCGTAAATGAAAATATTTTGATTTTAGGGGTACTTCTTGGGGGAAAACTAAAAAAATCGACCGTTCCCCCCTTATCTCCGAAACTATAAGTAACATTTTTAAAAAATAGAGATATAGGGCCTCACCTGAATTTTACCGAAAAAATAAGGAGAAATCGCCACTATTAATTTAGGGGATCAATTTACAGAATTAAATGGAAAATATAAAATTAAATTGTTTCTAACATATCATGTAATATATCAAATGAAAAGGCTCATTACGGCGAAAACAAATATATTTTTTTCATATTTTGAAAATAAATTATTTTAAACAATTTATAAAAATATAAACAGTTTTACCCATTCCCCCTACCTTATCTCCGAAATTATGTCATAAAATTTTGAAAAAAATTACAGATATAGGGCCCACCTGAATTTTACTGGAAAAATAAGGAGAAAGAGAGAATATTAATTTTGGGGGACAAATTACAGAATGAAATGAAAAATATAAAATTAAAATTGCTGTTAAGGCATCGTGAATTATATCAATCAAAAGACTCATTTTGACAAATACAAACTTTTTTTCCATATTTTTAAAATAAATTATTTAAAAGATATTAACAAAAATATAAAAAATTACCCATTCCCCCTACCTTATCTCGGAAACTATAAGGGGCAAACTTTTGAAAAAAATTGAGTTATAGGACCTCACCTAAACTTTACTGGAAATAAGAAGAAACCCCTAATATTAATTTTATGGGGCAAATTACAGCATTAAATGGAAAACATAAAATGAAAATTATTTCTAACGCGTCACGTAATATATCAAATCAGAAAGCTCATTATAACGAATACAAATATATTTTTACACATTATTAAAATGAATATTTCAAAATATATTAACAAAAATATAAAAAATACTCATTCCCCCTTTATTCCCCAAACTATAAGATCTAAAATTTGTTTTTATAGGAAAATTACGAAGAAATCCCCAATATTAATTTTGGGGGTGAAATTATAGTGTTATAAACTCCCTGAGTTCAATTAATTAAAAAAAAAACTAAATATTCGCTTCACTTTCTAGAAACTTTTATTCACACGTAAACATCAAAAATTCTCAACAGCTGATTCTAATGCAATAACATCAAAATCAAAACAATAGATAAGCTCTACTAACTAACTACTGAAATTAATTTCGCCTTTTATAGCGTACGCTGAATGGAAAATAAAAAAATATTTTTTTAACACTTCATGCAATACATCAAATGAAAGGGCTCATTATGAGGAATACAAATATATATTTTTCATATTTTTAAAACTAATTGTTTACCAGATATTAACAAAAAATATAAAAAATTTCATTTCCCGCTTTATTTTCTCAACTATACTACCTAAACTTTTGAAAATAATTAGTGGTAGTGGGGCTCACTTGAAATTTATAAGAAATATTAGTAGAAAACCACAATATTAATTTTGAGGACAAATTATAGGATTAAATGGAAAATAAAAATTAAATTCTCAAAGGAATCATGTAATATATCTAATAAAAGGTTCATTATGTGAATTACAAATATATGATTTTTTAAATCATTTTTTAAAAAGATATTAACAAAAATATTGAACATCGACTTAATTCTTTAAAAACTACACTACCTAAAATTTTGAAAAATATATTCTATTTGTATTTTTATATAATTTGTCTAAAAGATTTAGTAAGTTATTATTTAAAACTTGACCTATTTTTCCCTTTATCTTCCAATCTACAGAGCATATAATTCAGAGAGTAGATTATAAAAGGCTTACTTGAAAGTCTATTAATAAAATAAAACTCTAATGTTAATTTTGGGCCCCAAATAAGAAAATTAAATACATATTTTTATAAAAATCAAGCGAATAATGTAGCAGATAAAATAAAAAGTCTATGTGTGGAAAATGAAAGTGTATATTTTTTTATAAATTTAAAACGCTTTCTTTAAAAAATATTAGGGTAAATATAAAACAATGCACTTATTTCCTGCTTGCCTGCAAGTGGAATATTAGAACCTTGAAGGTGGTACGGAACGCTTAGTATGGGAGTCCAATTCGTACTTGACCAAAATATTTTACTATCCCAGGGATTGATGTTTAATTGGCATGAATAATGCTTTACGGTGCTTTAGTCAGGGACGGCGTAGATAAATTTTATAACAGTGAGCACTTTTAAATGGTACCTCAGAAGATACGTTATTTGAAACTTTTATTTTATTGGTAATAACCTGACCTCATATATCTATATATAAATAGGTAAAGACGGTACGGTTAGGTACCATTTTCTCCTCTGTTTCTCGACCGATTTTCTTTATTTTAGATTTGTTTAGTAGCTATTGACGACCTTCAGTGCAGAATATATAAAGAATCTTTATTTATATCTTTTAAAATAAGTAATTTAGACATAAATTATTAATAAAATTCAAGTGAGTGGCGCCTACTATGAACAAGTAGCTTAATCTAATATTCGAATTTTGACAGTCATCAACAGTAAAAATTCAATTGTGGGCAAACGCAGCGAGGTATAAAAAATATTACTAAATTAATCGACTTTTCCTTACAAAGATGTATTGTGTGAAAGCCTTCTTTTCTATTCATTTATGACCTTAATTTTTTACAAAAACGATGACAGCTATTGCTCAAGTGACCAAAGCGAATGTTACCTATACGAAGTTTGCGCATTTACAGAAGAATCCAAATGAAAAGTTTTATGTAAGTACACAATTTAGTGATTCTAAAAGCTAATTGATACATTTGATTTCCGAACCAGAAGAGTTAAGTATGTACATTCTTTTAGTCATGAATGTCTCACAAATCTAAAAACAATTTGCATATGCATCCATTATCAAAAGCTAAGAAAACAATCAGGAGATGTGATATGCAAATATATTTTTAATTATTTATATTTATGCCATGTGCAAATAAAACTTGAATAAGTATTACAGTATTAGCAATAAAATAAGACGAATCAATCTGCAGTTTCATTTGATATAAGGTAATCTTATAAATTAATTTTAAGATCTCATCTAAAAATTACCTGTCAGTCAGAAATTGTTTAAGGTTCTTTTAACGAGATGTGATATGCTGCAAATATATTTTTTCTTACTTATTTTATAATATAATACCTATAATGTTTGTTTATTTACATGCCTCTTAATTATATGTAACTCTCGTAAACGGCACTACGATTTTTTCAGAATTCCATTTCGGTGTTTTGGCATGGACAAATCGGGATCAATCGAATTACCGAGAAAGAACGAGACAATTGAAACTGCTCTAGAAGATTTCATTCAATATAAATTGATGTGTAGGATCTTATAATAATTTTATCACTACTTGATATTTTTCTAACATTACATTTAAACAGTTGAACCTTTCAATATTTGAAAGTAAAAAGTGCTGGTTAGGCGATTTTTTTATGAACGTTTGCATTTACGAGTAAAGCTTGGTCACCCATGTACTATTAATTAAACATTCAAATGGAAATTGAATTAGTATTAGTAGTAAAACGAAACAGATTATTTTGAAATTTCGATTCAAATCGAATTGTCATTTACTATTAGTTGTTATATTATTCTACCGGTTAACAGCTGAATTATTTAATTTTAAAAAATTTCATGTTAACTAAATTTTTGTCTTTAATTTCCACTTAATGCCTCTTTGCCATACTTTATATCATTAAGCTATGCATAAAAAATATGCTAACAAATAAAGTCCTATTTGTTGAAAAACAAGTTGAATTTTGTTAGAAATTGACACAATTAGTCGAATTTCGACTACTGGGCGATTGCTAGTTCATATAAAAATATGTCGAGTTAATAATGAGCTACATAAGCCCGCTTCATCGAGATCAAACACGTTCCAAATTTACAGAATGTATGTTACTCAGTTTTGTGGAACCACCCATCTAAGAAACAGACGTACAGCATTAAAGTGAACTTATAAGAGTTTTTTTACAGTAGCTGTACGAATCCCTAACAACTCAGACAACTCAGCAGTAACTGTCATCTGATGCGATATGAAATATTTAAATAAAATGAGATCGGTAAATCGCTAGACTATTATAATCTTTTGCGAGATTCTTGTAACAATTCGACGGCGCTACCACTCTTAGAGCATCTACTTCCTAGAGATAGCCTGCGCATAAAATATCGTGCCAAAGTTAGAAAGATAGAACATTACAGAAGGTAAGAGGATATTTTACTCGATTGGGAACTGCATCCAATGAGCTCATTTGCTGCACCTACCAATCAAGTGAAGGTAGCCTCTTGCTCTTTCTATCCTTGGCACGACAGTTGTCCATTCCATGCTACCTCCAGAAGGTGTATGCTCTAAGCTACCACTCGACGAATAACTTACGTCGTATGAAACCTGACAGAAATGAAGTTTAATATATATCGGTTAAACTTCATTTATGTCAATTTTCATGAGACATACGTCGAAAGTCGAGTGGTAGACCAATCGAATGTTCGAGATTCGGGCCCCTTGGATAATTTAAGCGGTTCAGGTTCAGACACAGTCCATACAATGAGTTCAGATGCTCAGTTAACTCGCTAGGAACCGGCCTGCGACTGGATGCAGCCTTACGCTCTACCACACGAATATGGACTAGTCGAATGAAAATTGTCATGAAAGAAAATTAATCTGTATATTAAAAGCAATTTATGTCAGTTTTCATTCGACATATGTCATCATTACAGTGATAGAGCGTATGCAAGGTTTCAATAATTGGGACGCTGAGTACTCGAGCACTTTCTCACTAATTAGACAACATTACCTGAAAAAGGCAATTTTAGAACGATTTGTAAACTGACATCGAGTAGAAATTTTCCCTTACCAACTATTTGTTTCTGCTTGCTTTTTAAACCATCTTAATATCCACCCGAAGATACACCAATAACTTGTGTAACCTTTTCCCAGGGGTGGACTAAGGCCTAGGCAACCTAGGCTGTGTTTAGGGCCCGTAATTTGTTGGGACCCGAAAATTAGGTAACCACCAAACACAAAGTAAGCATCATGACTGAATAGGCAATTACAATGTTGCCTAGGGTCTGCTTTACCCTTAGTCCGCCACTGCCTTTTCCAGTGTGGAGTGATACCAAATTCTTTGATGCCGAATAGTAAATTTCGAGAGTATTTCTCCACTTCCTCACTATGGCTTATGTGCACTAATAAGCAACGTAAAATGGTCTATTATCCGAATATTGATGCTACAACCTTTGAGTCACGAGATACACTTAAATGTTAGATAACAAAAGTGTTTCATCACTAATTCTGCTGGAAACTTAATTATAGAAATTTTAATATCAAAATGCATTTGTGACTAAATATATAATTGGGATTGAAACGGAGTCTGTTGTTTTTAGGGTTTCGTATATACAATATACGGATACCCTTATAATATCGCTCCGGATTTCTGCCTCTGTCATATCACAGCAATTTTCTCCTAAACTACTGGACGGAAGAGGTTGAAATTTGGTATCAATAGTTTGGTGACACGATCAGGAGTACATATCGTAAAAGAAAAAAAAATTGATTTTAGGGGTACTTCTGGGGGGAAAAACTAAAAAAATCTGTAGACCTACTTTCTCTCGGTTAATGCTTGAGAAATTTTTTTCTTTAATGAAAGCAAGTAGTGTTCCAAGCAAATACCACAAATTGTTTTTACTACACTTTGGTATTTAAAACATTTAACTTATCTGTTTTTCAACAGTCATCATGAGGAGAAAAATTTAGAAAATACTTCATTATAATACTCACTTGTTTGATCACATTTTTTCAATAGAACAATAGGTAAACCATTGTCCATATTATTTTTTAAATCTAGTAAATAATTTTTATCATCATTAGCCAATAATATATATGCCACATAATAATATTTCCCATATGGAGTCGTTACCTCCCCATATATCTTTTTTCTCAATCTGTGACTTGCAAGTACAGAAAGTACAAAGTCTTCTTTAAACTGGACTAGGGAAAACATTATGTGAACTGCAAAAATAATCAGAATAAGTAAAATATCGCTACAATTTCGTTTATTCAAAAGTGTATTACTGTAGCCATACACAAAATATACTTACTAAAATAACACAATAATAGAATAGTATCCTTGTAACAAGGGAGTAAATATTTATTACACAAAATCAGCCCCACGTTTAGGAAGTGAAGCTTCTCGGTCTTGATTCCAATTGGCCCTCTAACTTGGTATTGGATTGCTTTAATTTTGTCCTCTTAAATTAAAATCGTAACTTATCTAAATAAATTTCACTACTTTTGTCAGGAAATATATTAAAAATTCGTTCGAGAACTTTTGCAAAATGTTCAAGTATATATATTTTTTAAAAAATCGATTCGAATAAAAATTAAATTTTCAAATGAATTATGTAATATATCTAATAAAAGGCTCATTATGTGAATTACAAATATATCATTTTTTAAATCATTTCTTAAAAAGATATTAACAAGCATATTGAACATCGACTTAATTCTTTAAAAACTACACTTTCTAAAATTTTGATAAATATATTTTATTTGTATCTTTATATAATTTGTCTAAAAGATTTAATAATTAATTGTTTAAAACATGACCTATTTTCCCTTTTATCTTCCAATCTACAGAGCCTAAAATTCAGACAGTAGATTATAAAAGGCTTACTTGAAAGTCTATTAATAAAATAAAATCAAGGGAATAATGTAGCAGATAAAATAAAAAGTCTATGTGTGGAAAATGAGAGTGTATATTTTTTATAAATTTAAAACGCTTCCTTTAAAAGATATTAGGGTAAATATAAAACTGCACTCATTCCCTGCTTGCCTGAAAGTGGAATATTAGAATCTTGAAGGTGGTACGGAATCCTTAGTATGCGAGTCCAACTCGCACTTGACCAGATTATTTTACTATCCCAGCGATTAATGTTTAATTGGAATGAATAATGGTGCTTTAGTCAGGGACGGCGCAGATAAATTTTTTAACAGTGAGCACTTTTAAATGGTACCCCAAAAGATACGTTATTTGAAGCTTTTATTTTATTGGTAATAAACTGACCTCACATGTTAATATAAAAATATGTCGAGTTAATGATGAGCGACATAAGCCCGCTTCATCGAGATCAAACACGTTCCAAATTTACAGAACGTATGTTACTCAGTTTTGTGGAACAACCCATGTAAGAAACAAACGTACAGCAACAAAGTGAACTTATAAGAGTTTTTACAGTAGCTGTATGGATCCCTAACAACTCAGACAACTCAGCGGTCACTGTCATCTGATGAGATATGAAATATTTAAATAAAATGATCATAATCTTTTGCGAAATTCTTCAAACAATTCGACGGCGCTACCACTCTTAGAGCATCTACTTCCTAGAGATAGCCTGTGCATTAAATTACGTGCCAAGGTTAGAAAGATAGGACATTAGAGAAGGTAAGAGGCTATTCTACTCGATTGGGTACTGCATGCAATGAGCTCATTTGCTGCACCTACCAATCAAGTGAAACTAGCCTCTTTCTATCCTTGGCACGACAGTTGTGCATTCCATGATACCTCCAGAAGGTGTATGCTCTAAGCTACCACTCAACGAAGAACTTACGACCTATGAAAACTGCCAAATGAAGTTTAATATATATCGGTTAAACTTCATTTATGTCAATTTTCATGTGACATACGTCGAAAGTCGAGTAGTATCGAATGTTCGAGAATCGAGCCCCTCGGATAAAATTTAAGCGGTTCAGGTTTAGACACAGTTCATACAATGAGTTCAGATGCTCAGTTAACTTGCTAGGAACCGGCCTGCGACTGGATGCAGGTGCCTTACGCTCTGCAACACGAATATGAACTAGTCGAATGAAAATGGTCATAAATGAAAATTAATCCGTATATTAAAAGCAATTTATGTCAGTTTTCATTCGACATATGTCATCATTACAGTGATAGAGCGTGTGCAAGGTTTAGGTTTCAATAATTGGGACGCTGAGTACTCGTGCCCTTTCTCACTAATTAGACGACATTACCTGAAAAAGGCAATTTTAGAACGATTTGTAAACTGTCATCGAGTAGAAATTTTCCCTCACCAACTATTTGTTTCTACTTGCTTTTTAAACCATCTTCATATCCACCCGCAGATACACCAATAACTTGTGTAACCTTTTCCCAGGGGTGGACTAAGGCCTAGGCATGTGGCCGAATGGGGCCCGAAAATTAGGTAACCACCAAACACAAAATAAGCATCATGACTGAATAGGCCCGGAATTACAATGTTGCCTAGGGTCTGCTTTACCCTTAGTCCGCCACTGCCTTTTCCAGTGTGGAGTGATACCAAATTCTTTGAACCCGAATAGTAAATTTCGAGACTATTTCTCCACTTCCTCACTATGGCTTATGTGCACTAATAAGCAACATAAAATGGTCTATTATCCGAATATACACACTATTGATGCTACAACCTTTTAAGTCACGAAATATACTTAAATTTTAGATAACAAATGTGTTTCATCACTAATTCTGCTGGAAACTTAATATAAAATATTTTTTATAGACGTTTTAATATCAAAATGCATTTGTGACCAAATATATAATTGGGATTGAAACTGTGTCTGTTGTTTGTTAAATATCACGATAGTAAACAATGCAGCTATACTTCTACTTCAAGAAACAATTCTTACATTTAGGAGTCACCTACTAAAAGTGTGTATATACCTACATTGTTTGTGTCATCTCGACCAAGTATAAAAAATGTATACTTTTACGTACAGTTCCAGTCTAAAAACCTCTTTTACCTGGTGTAATCTGAAATTGTAATATATTTTGTTCGGAATGGTATAATTAGTTTAACACCTGCTTTCTATGCAACCGGCATGTCATAATCGTCACTTCTGAGCATTAGTTTGCTTTACGCAAGGGTAGTACATGAAGTGTGGCTTGATAGATGTACGATTTTCCTAAAGCAGACGCTACTAATAGTTGCACCGTAACTACGTTCTTACAATATTACAATCTTGTATCTTTAAATTGTTCTGTAAATGGGGACAATAAAGCAATTATTTATAAAGCAATTATCAAATTAATCCTATGCTTGCCACCTATCGCCGTGTCTAGGGAAGGCCCACGAGTTTTAGTAAAGCTGTGTTGCCAGTTGTAGAGTTTTTCTAATTTCGTTTCTTCCCTACTATCTTTGAGCTTTTCATATCAATTGAGTAGTAATAAAAAACGCCTTTTAATAAGAAATGCCCATACATTCCGGCGTCGTCAGCAGTTAGCTATGACGACTAATATATAATCAGTTGTATTTCAATTTTTGTTTATTTCACAAGAATACACTTCATAAATAATCTATTCTCTAAGTAATTCGACCTGTTAAGCGATTGGTGGTACAAAGCGACGTTTGGTTTCAGTATTAATTTTCTCCATCAGATGTTCTTTGATATTCATATTGATAATCAAATTAATAAGTATTTATGTATTGTAACATTGAAACAACAACAATAAAATATTGGAACGTTAGACATTTCAAACAACTATTTAGCGAACAAACTATTTCCCAAATAACTGATACTTGATGCCATCCATCTCTTAACAGGTCGAATTCATTTCCTTTCGAGTATGGAGTATGGAGTGTAGAAGTACCTCAACATTCGACCATGAATAAATAGACCAAATATAAGGTCTCGGAACTGCGAGCCAACATCTTTTGTTTACTAATAAACCAGGTTGCCCTGCGTTGCCTATTCTGTTATCCAGTGTAAACAAACATTGTATTTTGTTGGCAGTAAAATTATTACATTCATAAATAAATTTGATGAATTTAATAATTAATAATCTGAAAAATGCTATTAATTTACCTATTAAAAAAGATACACATAATGGTTATATTGTCAAAAGGAACATTACCGCATATTTCTATACTTGGCAACATCGTCCATGTTTTCATAAGAGTATTTATTTATTTACATTTGGTTTGCATACTTCTTTAATTAGCGAATATCTGGTGGTTAACAACTTACTGTCAATAGTGGTCTAATTACTAAAAAACTTATACATTGTGAGAAAAATATGTGGAAGTGGCAAAAACGGCATAAAAACCTTATAAACGATCTCTTCATCCGCGAGTAAAATACCGGACATTCCTGTGTTAGGGTTCATGGGCGCAGCAGTAAATGGAATATATATAATTTTTTGTGATTTCTAAATTGTTCATTTCACACTTAAATTGCATCCTAAACTTACTAACATGTTTTGGTTTTTCTTACAGTTTGCCCATATACCTAAGGAAATACTATATATATTTGTTTCTATTATTTTCAAGGCAAAATACATATACTTATAGTTATTCCCCTTTGTAGATAGTTCTCTAGATTGAAATTATTCATTTACATTATAGGTTAGATACAGAACATTCAAATATTCAATCTTCTAGATGTGAATAATTGGTTACAGAGTGATTACTTAGTCCTTCACCACCTTCCATTGGAGGAAGGTCGTACCGAGTGGGGGGGTCTGGGGGTTCAACCCCCCCCTTCGAAATTTTTTAATATTGGGATTCAAGATTCAATTTTAACCAAATAATCATCTTTTTCATGAGAATAAGTTTTATATTTATACATTTTCATATATCCTGGATATATATGAATACAAATACAGATTTTGCGCTACCAATCAGTCCATCATCAATCAAAAAAATTATCGAACCCCCCCCCTCGAAAATATTGTCCTACCCACCCCGAAAAAATTTTCTGGCTACGGCCTTGATTGAAGAAATGTTATGCTTTGGAATTGTATCACTAAAATATTTCATTGTAACATTTGGAACGTTAAGAAGTCATTCTAGTGCAAAGAAAATGAACATATTTATCAGTACAAAATTGAAACAAGGCACTATTATTTTCAACAGTCAGTTTGGAATTAAACATTACAGTAATGACATGCATTTTTTTTGTAGCTTGAACTATGATACATCAGCTGGTCACTTGGAATTCAAATGCTTTTAAAAACCAAACATGTTAAAAGTTGTTATTCATTATCATTAAGAGCCTTAGATCATTTACCATCTAGATATAGCCTGCCAAGCATAAAATCGTGGCAATGCTAGAAAGAGAGGGCAATAGAGACAGTAAGAGGCTATTTCACTTAGTGGGTGGAAGCAGCCAATGAACAACATGCTGAACGTATTTTATTGGAAGCAGCTCCCAACTGAGTGAAATAGCCTCTTGCTCTCTCTATTGCCCTCTCTCTCCTTAGTCTTACCACGACATTTGTGCACTGCAGGCTATCTCTAGAAAGTAGATGCTCTAAGTTAAGAGCTTCCAAAATTTAGAGGGAACAACTGTCCTTTACACCTCTGAGACATAAACAGTATTTGGTTTATTGTCTATTATTCATTCAGGATGATACTAAATTCTTTGTAGTGTGTCTGAAATTGGACATTTCATTAAAAAATAGGGAACATATAGGTTGGTCATAGATCTTTTGTAAATTTCAATAAATGACATCAAATATTTTCAATTTATTCTATCAGGAAGATAAACAATTGTATACTTGTGCAGCTGTGTTGTTTTATATGGTTACAGTTTGATTCGTTTTAAAAATGAACGGATTAGATTAGAAGGTCCACTTACACTATTCTAGAAAAATTCTACTACATGCTTTATTTTCTGTATATTCTTCATTTTTCAGCATAGTTAGACTTTATAGTCCGTTCAGTTTTAATCCGTTCAGCGTTTGCAGGTGAAGCGACAATAGTACAGATAATATTCTTTATTACCTTTTAACCTTGTTTTATTTCTATCGACTGTATTTCTAACAGTATACAAACTCAGAGTGCTGGTGTACAATTTTACTCACAAACTCGTCACTCGACATTTTTATTTTCATTGAAATTTAAAGTCCAACTAAGATAGGAAGATGAGTGTAAATGTGATATAAGAAGTATTTTATAAAATTTTAGGTATTACACTGTAAAATATCTTTTTGACAAAGATGTTTTATACAATATTGACAATGTAATAGTGGCCTTTTGATTATTTGTTTAAGTAAGTGTGATTAATAATGAGTAGTAAAAATATACTTTCCACCAATAACCATGTGATCAAAATTCCCCTCACTAATAATTCCCTTAAAACACTCTATAATGTATTCAGATATGTATTTAGTATATAGCTAAAATTGTATTCTGACGAAGCCAGTCAACTGCCTGGAACAATTAACAATATTTAATAAATTAACACAGTGTTTTTGTTATAATGTAATACTGATTTATCTTTACTCAATAAATCACTAATTTTTGCCACAAATTAATTATTAAGGAATATATTTATATGTTTAAATTACTTCTAGACATACCTATCCAATTTTAATTTTTGAATCGATCATTACGATATTGAAGATGCAATTTTTCATTAACCCGTCATTGGTAAGAAACGTCATATAAGATAATCTCTTTGTTTACAAAACATTGATTCTATCACTGTTGTTTACATAAGTTCCTTTTCTTATATGTTGGAAGCAAACAACCTTGTTAAATGAATAATTTGTGATTTCTAAATAAATGAAAGAGCAGTCAATACTTGAATTGTTAGCTTAGTTTAATGTGTGGCATACAATTTTAAAAGTAACAACCAAAAATTACGTTTTACGAGAAAGTATAGAATGATTTAATTTATAAGAAATTGGTGCCCAAACGGCACACAGGCAGCATTACGCGTTCTCTCCTTTCCCTTGTCAAAGCTAAGAATAATATAATATAGGCAACCAATAATACACAATGAGATTTAAGACGTAGGCTATTACCAAAGATAGTACATAAAGGGTTACTCGATAGTTGTAAAGTTTTTTCGAAATTACACCTCACAAAGTGGCTGCTAATATTTGCACTGTAACCTTTTCTAATAAAGTTGTTACCAATATCACATTAAACAGATGAGACAAAACCAGAAAAACTTTTCAACTGTCAATAGACAAAGCGCCACAACAACTTGAGAGCAGGCCCAAAAGACAGTGAGACGTCACAAGGTGGCTGGTTTTATCCGAAAATTTTTAACATTGATCAAACAATCCTTTGTAAACTATCCTTGGACGAGTCCACGATCCGTTAACTCTATACGGTTGTCTACCCCGTCATACTCGCTTACGTCACAAGTGTCTTAAATTTCTTTGTGTATTAATGGTTGTCTACATTATACTACTCATAGTACTGTAATAAATATTGTGATTAGTTCGTTTCTTAAAATTTTGGGTTTAGACTTGAATTATCTTTTTCGATTTAATTAAATAATATCCGTATATAGTAAACGGGAAGACAATAACGCCAGAGATGTAACAATTTTAAATTAAAGTTTCTGCATTATATGATTTTCACGTCGATATAATTTGAATTGAGACACTTGTGACGTATTCGCGGGTTAACATTTCATTGCTATTTCGGGGTAGGCAACCGTATAGAGTTTACGGACTGTGGGCTAGTACGGACAGAGTAGGCAACCGTATAGAGTTTACTGACAATGCGTTAGATCAACTAGATGGGGTTAAATGGTTACGTTTTATCTAACCTCTTACTGTTTTTTAGATTGCGTAGGTATTCACTATCAGAGTCTCATTTCGTATTAGAAACGTGTCATCTCGAGAAAATTGAAATAATTTATGTTTGATTTCAAATTGTCCAAAACAACATTATAGAGAAACATTACACAAAGAGAAACTTAGGAAATATTCTATACTTCTATAAAGCACTTACGCGAATGAGACTTATCATGATAGATACAAGTATCTGCCAAAATTATATAACTTGACTCTCTTACACCATCTATACTATTTCTATAGATTTAGGCGGTTCGAATCCGGAAATAGTATTGTAATTCAATCAGAATATATATTGTTACGATAAAAACTCCGGGCGCCGCGAAAGTCTGTTAGAATTTTCCCTACATGAAGCGATGGCAAAAATTACAAAAACTGTCTAGATCTTCTCAAACACAACACCAGCTAATTTGAGACCACAGAACCTAGAAAGTTCCAGTCGAATGGGATGGAAAGGCGCAGAAATGTCTATTTTGGCACAGATCGCAGCGGACGGGACAGTGACAGTACAGTTGAGTCAGGCTAGTTTACTGGTAACTGTTTATATGTTAATAAATAAAGTTATTTTAATTAGATGAAATTTCATTTAAAACTAATATAACTAACTATGTAACAATATATTTTATATTGCCCCTAGAAACTATGCAATCAAATATGCAATACAATTTCTAGAACAAATGCCTTGCTTAATTGGGATAAATGTCCCATTTTCTTGCGATATATATTTTATTTTTTTCAAAAAAGGTAAGAAGTCACAAAACACGTCTTTAAGGTATAAAGATGCGTTTTGTGCCGTTTTTTTTTTAAATGAAAATGGTCCCATTTTCCTGCATTAAATTATTTTTTTTCAAAAAATGTGAAAAAGGCACAAAACATGTCTTTATAACTTAAAAGTGTGTTTTGTGTACATATTTTGCAAAAAAAACAAGGTCCCATTTTCCTGCATTTCACATACCTATATATATATATATATATATATATATATATATATATATATATTTACTGGTATATCTATATGTAAATCAAATTCAATAAAATATAAATATAATATATATATATATATATATATATATATATATATATATATATATATATATATATATATATATATATATATATATATATATATATATATATATATATATATGTTATATAAGTTTATAACATGATCTTTGGGTGAACTTATGCAGCAACTGTATTTCATCGTTCCCAGCTGACTCAGCGAACACGTGCAGTGTCAGATTACAGCCCCGCCGAGCACCCGTGGGAATCGCCGTGTCGACAGTGTCGATTCAGCATTCATTAGGTTATATATTGTAAAATCTCTCTTGTTTGTTATTCATTATTACTCTGTCTGTAGTTAGTTTATATTGTTATTTTTCATTTTATATTTCAAACGTTATACATTTTGTACAAGTTAAATAAATCTTTTTTAAAAACTCAATTTTGAAAAGTGTGATATAACAAATTGGCGCAGTCAGTAGGATCCGTCAACGTTAATAGAACACGAGCTTACTTCTAACTGGTAGCGGCGGATTCCTATCCCTCAACGGAGCAAAGAACCTGGAAGAAGTCCCAACTGCGATAAAAAGGAGAACACGGATCTTCCAATGTTTCTGTTGATGTGAGTAGTAGTGAATCGTCTAACGTTTAAGGTTTTAAAGAATTTATTTGATTGATTTATTTGATTATTTGATATTTGATTTAATTTGATTATTTGATTGATAATTTGATTTATTTGATTATCTTGATTTGAATTGAGATATTATTTGATTATTTTAATTGAAATATTTATTTGATATATTTTGATTTACTTTTATATATTTATTTTATTATTTCATTTTTATCTACCGTTCTATTATCCAAAATATCGTTTATACCCCATTTACATACATTTGCTTAATAATTTTTACACTATATTTTAATTAAAACCCATTTTACAATCCCTCATTTATTTTATTTTATTTTTATTATTTTTCAACTTGTGTATACTTTTAATTCTAACACATCGAAATGGCACAAGCAACAAATAATGTAGTTTCTGATGAAACCGAGAAGTACCGGTTATCGGAAATATTTTCTATCATTCCGGAATTTGAAGGCGACCAGATCTCCTTGGCCACCTTCCTACACGCATGTAATTGTGCGTACAATATGTCGACTGCGGAGCAAAAATATCTGCTAGTCATTCATATAAAAAATAAACTTAGAGGCAAAGCGGCTCAGTTGGTCAACTCGAGAAACCCCGCTTCATATTTAGAAATTAAACAGCTTTTGACACTACATTTCGGAGATTCACGCGATCTGTCTTCTTTGATCCACGATCTCCAACGCCTCAAACAACTTTCTAATGAGTCCCCTCTGACCTTTTATAATAGGCTCCAGGTTTTGAGTGCGAAAATGCACTCATGCATTCAAAAAGCGTCTGGACTAAGTAACGAACAAAAAGACGCTCAGACAACCCTTGTAGATACGATGGTTCTGAATACCCTTCTTACAGGATTAGAACCACGTCTAGGCCAAATAATTCGTGCCAGCAATCCCAAAGACCTTCTGGAGGCACACTCTCGAATCAGACGAGAACTTCAGTTGTCATATTTTGAAGAACAAAAAATTCACAAATCTGCCACATTTCAGGTTCGAAAACCAATTCAACCACCGAAATGTTTAAATTGTGGTAGATTAGGCCACATTGCAGTAGATTGTCGGTTGCGACAGCAAAGCAACCCTCAATCTTACAACCAAAATTTTAGACCTAATTTTACAGGGCCAAATCAAACTTCGAGGCCAAATCCACCCCCAAATAATCCCAACCATCAAGGTCCACCATTTCGACCGACAAATTTCCAAAGACCCCCGTTTAAACCAAATCAATTCCGACCGTCTGTAATACAGACAAACCCTCACTATCGTCCAGAAAGGACGCATCATTTCAATGAACACCTGAATACTGATTATCAAGAATATTCAGTAAGCGATTACGGCTATAATACTGAAAATAGCCCATACATTTATGACGATTTCAGTCAAAATCCTGTCGATTATGAAATTGAACAAACTCCAGACGATAATTTCGTTACACCTTTGAACAGTCACGAATACCAGGATTTTCTAGCTCTCCCGAGCCTAGATCAGCCCCCGGATTCAACAACTACCATTTCCGAAGTCCAAACCCAAATCCAGAATTTGAATCTGGAAGATTTCAACCCAAATGTGAATTTCCCGGAACAAGCATTTCTCTAAGTCCTCTTTTAACGGTAAACTCAAAAAATCTTTATTACATTCACGATGCTTCCGAAAAATTTAAACTTCTCATCGATACCGGAGCTGGTATCTCCATTTTTAAAGAAAACACCGTTAAGAATTTCCGTCAAAGATTTCCCGAAAAAGTGACAATCCAAGGTATTACGCACGAGAAAATCCCTATTTCTGAATCAACTCTTATTCCATTTGCCATAGGTAACCCTCATAAGGTTTTTATCTACAATCTAGATATTGAGTTTGAATATTAGGTCTTGATTTTCTTGAGCATTACGAATGTATTGTTGACTTAAAATCAAAACAGTTAATAACGAACTTCAAAACTATTCCCCTACATAAAGTCCCCGATCACAATCAATCTAACACACAACCGACAGACATTCCCAATACTAAAATGCCAACTTGTACTTATAACAATCAAATAACTATTCCAGCAAGAACCGAACAAATTTTCAAACTCAAGTGCGACCTTTTTAATACTGACGCAATTTTACCGACACAAGTAATTGACAAAGTACGACTTCCCAACGCTGTTGTACATGTTAATTCAAAAGGAGAATTTCTAACTTCAATAATAAACGCGAACGCAATGCCCAAAACTGTTAACTTTTCCAATCTTCATTTAGAACCCCTTGACCTTACACACCCTCTCTTAAATTTGAATACACAGGATTACTCTGACTCAATAAACTTAGATAGAAACTTAACTATTAGGGAACAAATTCGTACAGAACACCTTAATGACGAAGAGCGAGAACTTATCACGAACCTCTGTTTAGAATTCGAAGATATTTTCTACCTCGAAGGCGATGTTTTGTCTTTTACCAACGCAGTAAAACATTCAATTGACACCAATAATGCCAAGCCCGTTTTCACAAAATCTTACAGATATCCTCAAGTCCATAAGGAGGAAGTGAAAACTCAAATTGCCAAAATGGTTGATCAAGGCATAATCAGGCACTCTTCTTCTCCTTGGTCCTCCCCCGTATGGGTCGTCCCTAAGAAACTCGATGCTTCTGGTAAGCAAAAGTGGCGAGTTGTTATCGACTATAGGAAGTTAAACGAACTAACTGTAGACGATAAATATCCTCTGCCCAACATTTCTGATCTCCTCGATCAACTTGGTAAGTGTCAATACTTTTCGACACTGGATCTCGCTTCCGGGTTCCACCAGTTGGAAATCCTTGAGGAAGACATTCCCAAGACCGGTTTCTCTGTTGACAATGGCCATTACGAATTCGTTCGTATGCCATTTGGTCTGAAAAATGCACCTTCTACCTTTCAGAGGGTCATGGATAACATTCTTCTGGGCATCCAGAATGAACGTTGCCGTGTTTACATGGATGACATTATCGTTTATTCACCAACCATCCATGAGCATATGTCCCGTTTGACAGAAGTCTTTAAGCGTCTTAGACAGTCAAACTTGAAAATTCAACCTGACAAGTGTGAGTTTCTCCGTAAGGAAGTTGCTTACCTAGGTCATCTGATCACCCAAGAAGGAGTAAAACCAAACCCTTCAAAGGTTGAATGCATTCAGAATTTTCCTCAACCCCAAGCTCCTAAAGATGTTAAATCTTTTCTTGGTCTCGCCGGTTATTACCGACGTTTTATTCCCAATTTCGCCAAGATCTCAAAACCCCTAACTAAACTCTTGCAGAAAGACGTCAAATTCATCTTCGACGCAGATTGCAAGTCTTCCTTCAACGAACTGAAGCAAGCCCTATCTTGATCTACCCAAATTTCGAAGAACCATTCCTGCTCACTACTGATGCTAGTGCTTTTGCAATTGAAGCGGTTCTCTCACAAGGCCCCGTAGGAAAAGATCTTCCTATAGCATATGCTTCCCGTACACTCTGCGGTGCAGAAACTCGATATTCCACTATCGAACGGGAACTGCTAGCCATTGTTTGGGCGGTCAAGCACTAGAGACCGTATCTTTTTGGGAGAAAGTTTACACTCCTGTGTGATCACCGTCCGCTTACTTGGCTCTTTTCGATCAAAGACCCTGGCAGTCGTCTAGCCAGATGGCGCCTCAAACTAGAGGAGTATAACTATAAAATCGAATACAAGCCCGGCAAGGTAAACTTGAACGCAGACGCTCTTTCCCGTATCAAAATTAATCACTTCAAACAATGCACCGACTTTATTTCTAAAATCAACAACTTTGCAAATAACGAAACCGACCCAGAACAACCAGATTCCGATAATGATCAAGAACCCGATCATCATGACCAACGAATGACAAGAGAATTTAATCGATTTGTTCAATTATATAAAACCGAGTCGATAATCGATTACTCAAAAATAGAAATTTCTAACGCCCAACTCCTAGACAAATCTCATAAACGAATAGTCACTTTCTTCTGGCAAAATAAACTCAATGACTTGCATGACAAAATCATCGAAGACATTTTCGAAGAAGACCCAAATTTCACTACCGACACACTAAACATTCTAGCCAGCAAATCTGTCCGGCATAGAAAATATTTAATTGTCCCTTTACCATTCGATCCCGAAATTGTTGTCTCGCATCTTTTTAACATCCTCTATAATAACCAAGATCAGTTCGACGAATCAGAAACCTTCTGCATTGAAAACAACGTCGAACTACCTATTCTCGAAACATTATCTTTAATACTCGCAGACAAAGACATAAAACTAAAGATTTGTCAAAACATTGTAACAACCCCTTCTCAAGACGAAATTCCCATTATACTGCAACAGTATCACTGCGGCAAAAATAACCTACACCGTGGAATTAATGAGACTATTCGACGTATTAGGGAAAAGTATAACTGGACTGGACTAATCAAAAGCGTAGAGCAATTTATCAAGTCTTGCGAAACTTGCCAAAAGGTAAAGTTTTGTAGGAAAAACTTAAGTGCTCCTTTTGTCATAACCGAAACACCAAAAACACCCTTCGAACGTATCAACATTGATATTTTCGAATATCCAACGAGAAACTACGCACTGACTATTAGGGATGAACTTACCAAATTTACTCAAGCTTACCCTATTGGTGACAAAACAGCTAAAACAGTCGTAAACACCCTCTTAGTATTTTTCCAACATTACGGTACCCCTCTTCGCATCCATTGCGACTATGGACGTGAATTTGACAATCCTCTAATAAGGGACCTGTGCGAACTATATGACATAAAGTTATCCTTTTCAAGCGTCCACCATCCCGAATCAAACGGTTCTATCGAAAGGTTTCACGCGACTTCAGCGGAAATGATAAGGGCAAATACAGCTGAACATCCTGACGAACATCCATTCAACGTCCTCCCCTACGCAGTTATCTGCTACAACAACACTAAAAACAAGACCACTGGTTTCACGCCCTACGAACTGATCTTTGGGCACACTTCTAGTAGACCCCCCGAAACAATATACGATCAGGAAAAACTCATTACCAAATATGTTAGGGACCTTAACAACAGAATGAACTACTATTATAGACTTGCCCGCGCTAAAACCGACCAACAAAAACAAAAATCTAAAGTTAGATTTGACAAACATGTTTCGACTAACCAACCAGAATATAAAGTAGGCGACAAAGTTTACGTGAAAGAGTCTCAGATTAAAAGCAAATCTGAAAACAAATTCAATGGACCTTTTGAAATTACCGCGATTAGAAAAAACTCTGCCACAGTTATAAACTTACAGACTAACCAAATTAGTAAAATTAACTTTGACAGACTAAAACCATATTTTGAATGAATCCCTTCTTTTCAGATTCTGTGGACTGTTTTCAGTCGTGAACCTCCAACAATACTCTCTTACACCCGTTAACAATACAATAGGAGTTTTCTTCCATGAAGAAGGCACACTTAAAATTTCAAACGACAAATGGTCACTTCTTGTCTTCAAAGACCGCAGCCCTTTCAGAGGTGCTATTTCAAATAACGACGTCATACTAAACCGAATTTTAGAGACAATTAACGAAAACACAACTAATACAAAATCATTTAAACCAAAAATACAAACACATGTTAGCCTCTTGAAACAAATTTCTAAATACGTTAACTCTAAATATACAGACATCTTCGCTGACACTCAAACTTACCCTACTAACAGAAGAAAACGCGGACTTATTAACGGACTGGGATCAGTTTGGAAAGCTATTTCAGAAACTTAGACGCAACAGATGGTGAATACATAAATGACTGTATAACTAAAATTACTAAAGACCAACACCAAATTCAGGACTTAGTAAAGAAACAAATATCTGTAACAACCTCTGTCATTACGAGCCTCAACAAAACTTTACAAAAATTTCAATCCGAGGAGAAATTATTCTCGAATAACATTGAAAAAATAAGGCAATCAATTTTATACATTTCAAATGATCTTGATTTTCATGAATTTCAAATCAATATCTTGAATCTGTGTGAAAGCCTAATGGAGAGTTACATATTTATCGAAAACACTCTCGATGATGTTTTAACTGCAGTCTCTTTCGCCCGCTTAAAAATTTTACATAGTTCGATCATAACCCCAGTAGATTTGGTCGACTCCCTTCAAAAGATTTCTCAGTCACTGCATGAAAATAATTTACCACTTCCTATTTACAGTTCAAATGTTGCTCAGTACATTGATTTGATAGAATTGGAAGCTTTTCAAATCAACACCAAAATCATTTTTGTACTCAAAATTCCTTTAGTTGATCCTGAGATTTACACCCTTTACCACCTTTATCCGATCCCAATTTTGGATGATCGAACAGGGTTTCATCATATACTTTCAATAAAGACAAAATCTATCGCGAGAGATGACGATTCGTTATTATACACATCCTTCGAAGACCTGGGTGACTGCAAGCCTTTAACCAAACATCATAAGATTTGTTCCAAAGCTATATCACATCCAATAGACAAAGATGCCATCTGCGAAGGTCAGCTTCTCAGACAGCCAGCCACATTCCCAGCAACCTGCAAAACTTCTATATTCTATGCGGAAGAATATAATATACAAGAGATCGACATAAACCTCTGGTTGATCTCAATTTCCAGACCACTACCTATAGCCATCAAATGTAAGGGACAAGATGTCGTAACGCAGACCATCACGACAAATTCGCTATTGCAAATCAAGTCCGATTGCAATGCCTTTATTGACAACATCAGGGTACATGCTACGAGAACGTCAAAGAACATCCAGAACATCACCTTCAGAAATCATCCAGTGAACATCCCGTATAGCTGCTGTGACGGCATGCCAGCCGCAAACCAACTTCCCAAATTAAAACCCCTACAATTGAAGGATTTAGATGTAACAGATCTAAATGTTGCCAACCATAAGCTTGCCCAATATTCAATGGAATTGGAAAAGCTCATGAATCAACCACCATTGGAGAAGCATACATCATGGTTCACAATTACCACAATCACATTAACAGTAATTGTGATTATGTTCCTTTGTATCAAACCAATCAAGAGAAGGTTCAGGAAAACCACTAAGTCCAGCCTCGATGCCGAGTCAGCTCCACTTCCAGGCCCATCAAAGCCTAAGTCCACGGGAAAGCTGCACAGCCTCCTAGATCCAGACCAATGTATGGAACTTCAGAACTTCCCCTAAAAGTTAATGATATACCATCAACTTTTTTATATGGATGGGAGTTGTTATATAAGTTTATAACATGAACTTTGGGTGAACTTATGTAGCAACTGTATTTCATCGTTCCCAGCTGACTCAGCGAACACGTGCAGTGTCAGATTACAGCCACGCCGAGCATCCGTGGGAATCGCCGTGTCGACAGTGCCGATTCAGCATTCATTAGGTTATATATTGTAAAATCTCTCTTGTTTGTTATTCATTATTACTCTGTCTGTAGTTAGTTTATATTGTTATTTTTCATTTTATATTTCAAACGTTATACATTTTGTACAAGTTAAATAAATCTTTTTTAAAAACTCAATTTTGAAAAGTGTGATATAACATATATATATATATATATATATATATATATATATATATATACATATACATATACATATATGAAATACTGAACGAAATGCAAAGAAAAAATATATATATATATATATATATATATATATATATATATAAAATAGAAATTTTTAAGTCACTCACATGATCATTCCCAGTCGCAGTCCAACCCAGTTGGGAAGCTTCTTCAGCTACTAAATTAAGGCTCACAGGAGATTTCGTCTTGTGGATCAATTTGTCCTTTCCTGAATTTTGGTAGATATCGTCAATCAAACTCTCCAGATTCACCAATACCTAAAAATGCAAAAGAGGCCGGCAATAATTGTTCCCTTTTTCTTTATTTTTTTTATCACGATACGTGTGAAATCTCTAGCAACTAACGATTGCTTATCGATGCCAACTACGTCGCAGATGCAAAGCAAAAAAAATTCCAAAAAAATTAATGAACTACGCAGTTAAGCCACCAAATATTTATCGTTGCAAGTAAACGCGGTATATCGATATTAAGATGAATATGAAACCAGATTCATCCAAAATTTCTTTCCAAAATTATTAATAGATACGATAAAATATGCACTATAGCCGATAAAAAAAAAACTATTAAAAAAATTTATTCGATAAATCAAACTATAATTTCAAACTATAACTTCATTAGAATCAAAGGTACGGTAATAAGGAAAAACGATAAATTAAGCAAATTCTAGCAGATATTTTCACGATAAAGATAAAGAATTTTCCCAATAAAAAAATTAAACTCGGAAGGAAATTCGCCTACATACCGCCTTTATGCTGGTCGGGGCAGAAGAGGAAGCAAAAATCTCCTTCGACAAGCGTTTATCCCACTTGTCCAATGATAAAAGTGGGGAAAGGAAATGACATGTTAAAATTCAAATTTTATTGAGCGCGAAAGCAGGAATATTAATCAATAGTTGGTCAATACAGGAAATAATACAAGATAGTTTCGAAATTTTACTAATTAAATCATAGATAAAATTTTATTAATGACAGTTTCCTTCTTCCCAAGAAAATTATATTTATTTAATATTTCCAGTTTGGACGGAAATTACATCAAACTAGCACGTGATGTTCGTTCTGTCAAGACATTACCGCGCCAAATCAAAGGACAGAATTGGACTTAGAATACCTTCCAAACGAATTAACTGTGATTTAGCAATTAAAAGCGAAAAAGGCGATTGCATAAGCGAATAAAATAGGAGTATTTACTTACGTGTTTATTTTGTTAAGGTAAAGACACTGTTTTATTACGGTAGAACTCAGTTCAGAAAACGATATAATTAGAAAAGTGATTTGAAAAATATAAAAGGTAATTTATTAATGCGATAAATATTAATAAATACCAATGTAACGGGGAGAACGGCAAATTCACCCGTTACACCTCTAACCCGGAGTAAAGAAAGGATTTTTGAGAAGGTCAACCTGAAAAAAACCTTTCGTAAGCTATAAGAGAACCTACCAAATAAGCAACGATATTAGATTTACGAAATCAATTTCCTAAATTTTACCAAGATAATACAGTCTGAAAATGAATTGCGACATGGGAAGCTAAATAGTATAATTACTCTTAGATAAGATATGAAAATATTCAATTCGGAAAGATTAAATTTATAAGATAAAAGGATACCTACTTCAGGTGGTCCCTGTATGTGAGCTATGAAACGTTTGACCAACTAAATGAATAAGATAATGACTACTAAATTCAAGTTAACAACAGAAAGTTGATATCGGTACTAAAATTCGGAAAGGTAGACGGTAGATAAATGGAAAAAATATTTTAACGGTATAAATTACAAAGTCGGTAGCAATAATAATAATACAAGGGAATGATCCCAGGTCAGTTAGCGAGAAAAAAAAAATGGATATAAGACTTAAATTAATATAACCCAAAAAAAAACAAAACACGGTAATATTTACAATGCAAGTTAAATGCATAAAGGTAAAGATATAATACAATAATGAATTGTTGCCATTCAGATAATTGTGCTCCTTAACGATAGTGGAAAACAAACGAGATAATTCATAAGGTAAATGCATAATCCACAATCTAGCGAACACTTAGGCATCAAAAGTACATCTTGATAAGGGCTCCCTATTTAAGAGGGACGATAAGTGAGGTAAAACATACTTTAAAATAATCGCTATTACAGAGAAAGCAAATAGATGCCTATACAGATAGAAAACAGATAAAAGCCTAATTATTAGGAGAAAGCTAAATTCATAATAACGATAACGATATAACGTAATTGGTATGGCAACCAGATAATAGGTTTTACTCTACATATGCAATGCGGAAAACCCTTCAAAAGATACACGAGACAATGCAATTCTTTTTTATTACACCTAAACGAGACTCGACATTGAATTCTTAATAGGATAAGCACTGGTGGCATATGCCGAAAGGCGTCTCTCACTTCTCCTAGTTCCAGGAATGAGGATCTCCATCGCACCAGGGTACAGACACTCTTCTCGAGTCAAGATGGCTCGCCATCGAGCTGCCTGTATCCACCACATCCCCAGTGCTTCAGAGGAACCCATTCTCCGAACACGGAGAAGCAGATTTGCCACGTGGCGGTCCACCAGCGGAAGAGAAAAATAAAAAGAAAGAAACAAAAAACTCTAAAGGATACTCCCAATTTAGAGCTGTCGGCCAATCCTCCGGCATGGCGATTCATGGGGCTGAGAATGAGCATAGTAGTAACCCCCCAGCATAGATATTGCGGCCCCGTAGTAACACAACGGTCCGAGTGGTACGCCCCCGTGCTCAATCCTCCCACGAACCTCAGCCTGTCGGAGCATGACCCACACACCTCTAAAAAGGGTCCTGTATACCAAAATAACGATTAAACGATAGAATTCTCTGGAATTCCTATCGAAGATACTAATTATAATTTTACTCCAATATTCTGGACATGGAAAGTAAATAAGAGAATGAGAGAATGGTATATTACGATAAATCCCAGGAAGAAAATGAACGATAATAGAAGGTAAACCCAAAAATAGAAAAAGGAAAAGAAAATATTCAGTAAATTATGGTAAATTATCTGAGAAAAATTAAGATTTAGAAAACGATATATTGTCACAGGTCAGATATCCAGAAGGATGGTGAGTTGCAAAAATTGTTCTACAAAGAACAGCAAATCTAAATAAGAACTTCACATCCAATAAAGGGATAAGGTATTGAAAATCGATAACAGCTTTCTCTCAGGTACACCTAAATCAGATATCAAGAAAACCTGTTACTTTTCAGAGGAAGATAGAAAAAGATAAACGAACGGTAAGGTAGAACGGTAAATATTTTTGAAGCGGGAAAAGTGAGAAAATGCAGCTCTAACACACTGCGCAAAACCTCCATCCTCTACATAAACACCGAACCTAGAACGGCAACACTGCACTACATGTCCAAGTTCCAAAATAGAGCAACTCCAGCCTACAACCAAAATAACAGCCCTAACACACTGTCCAGAGCCTGGAGTCTCTCTAAAAAAAAAACACTAACTGGCTTCCACTGCCACGATAAGGTACGATACGGTAAACTGCTTCCTCTCAGTCAAACGGTAAGAGGATAGACGAGATTACAAGATAAACGATAAGATAATTCACTTCATCATACTTCAAAAGATAATTCCTCTGAAAGTTAAACATAGATAGATTATAAGAGATATTTACCATAAAATAAGCAAGGTAAGGGAATGCCAATAGGTAACGTTAACAACCTAACTCAAAGAGAAAAAGATAATATTTCAACAACTATACACGAGAAATTGGGATATTGGAATTCAAGATAATTGTTCTCAAGGAACAGCAGATAAGGCAAGAAAACCAAATCTCCAATTTAAAATGTATTTCATATCGGTAAGAGCCTACACCCAAGAAAAGTTGCATTAAACAAGGTATTTTCTCTGAAAAATTATTAGTAACTGTATAAAGTATATCAAAATTAGAAAGTGATGACAATATAAACATTTCATCCTCAGGGACGATATCACTAAAAGGTGGCAAGATAAATTAACTATCAGCCCTAAATCCTAGACACAAATGACTCATCTAATTTAAATAAGGTAAAAGCATTAAGACACGGTATGGATCTTCTAGAAAGATAATACCTATTAAAAATAATGAGGATTAAAGATAAGGGAACGAAAATTAGATATATGCATAATATTTAACGATACTATCAAAGATAAAAAATGTCATCAGCTTTGGCAATCGTGAAGGGACGATAATTTCCAGATAACAGCAAATCAGCATGAAACGACAACGACATGGATGTTATAGATAAAGGCAAGTGACCGTTTGGAAGATTTTTACTCCCTAGTTGGTAACATGGACTACCAGAACTATTCTCTAAGCCCTCCTGGAGACCTAGAAAAAATGTTACTTAGTCTTACGATACCTAGATCGTAAAAGGAAAGATATATAGGGCCAGTTAGGGGACTTTTACCCCTGCGCTTGGTTTCACCGCTTTGGGGTATTCGTCGGCCCCACCAAGAGACCATTGAAACGATACGAGAGATAGGAAAGATATGAATTAGTCTACAGAAGACCTAGATGTTGTGGCAATAAGTAGAATCCAGTTGGACGGCTTTTACGTCTGCGCATGGTTTCACCGCCTTGGGGTATTCGTCGGCCCACCCAAGAGACCACGAAACGATAGATAGGAAAGATATGAATTAGTCTACAGAAGACCTGGATGTTATGGCAATAATTAGAATCCAGTTGGACGGCTTTTATGTCCGCGCATGGTTTCACCGCCTTGGGGTATTCGTAGGCCCACCCAAAAGACCACGAAACGATAGATAGGAAAAACATGAATTAGTCTACAGAAGACCTGGATGTTATGGCAATAATCAGAATCCAGTTGGACGGCTTTTACGTCCGCGCATGGTTTCACCGCCTTGGGGTATTCGTAGGCCCACCCAAGAGACCACGAAACGATAGGAAAGATATGTATTAGTCTACAGAAGACCTGGATGTTATGGCAATAATTAGAATGCAGTTGGACGACTTTTACGTCCGCGCATGGTTTCACCGCCTTGGGGTATTCGTATGCCCACCCAAGAGACCACGAAACGATAGAAAGATAGGAAAAATATGAATTAGTCTACAGAAGACCTGGATGTTATGGCAATAAGTAGAATCCAGTTGGACGGCTTTTACGTCCGCGCATGGTTTCACCGCCTTGGGGTATTCGTCGGCCCACCCAAGAGACCACGAAACGATAGGAAAGATCAAAATTAGTCTACAAAAGACCTGGATGTTATGGCAATAATTAGAATCCAGTTGGACGACTTTTACGTCGGCGCATGGTTTCACCGCCTTGGGGTATTCGTCGGCCCCACCAAGAGACCACATGAAAATAGATAGCAGAGATAGGAATTAGTCTACAGGAGACCTTGATGTTATGTCAATAATTAGAATCCAGTTGGACGGCTTTTACGTCTGCGCATGGTTTCACCGCCTTGGGGTATTCGTAGGCCCACCCAAGAGACCACGAAACGATAGATAGGAAAGACATGAATTAGTCTACAGAAGACCTGGATGTTATGGCAATAATCAGAATCCAGTTGGACGGCTTTTACGTCCGCGCATGGTTTCACCGCCATGGGGTATTCGTAGGCCCACCCAAGAGACCACGAAACGATAGGAAAGATAGGAAAGATATGTATTAGTCTACAGAAGACCTGGATGTTATGGCAATAAGTAGAATCCAATTGGACGGCTTATACCTCCGCGCATGGTTTCTCCGCCTTGGGGTATTCGTCGGCCCACCCAAGAGACCACGAAACGATAGGAAAGATCGAAATTAGTCTACAAAAGACCTGGATGTTATGGCAATAATTAGAATCCAGTTGGACGACTTTTACGTCCGCACATGGTTTCACCGCCTTGGGGTATTCGTAGGCCCACCCAAGAGACCACGAAACGATAGATAGGAAAGATATAGGTACGACAAGGTAAAGAAAGATAACAGATACGATAATACAAAATCAAAGTCCAATAACGAGAAGATAAGTCGGTAATGAAGATAAGTCGATAAAGAGAATAGGGAATAGATAGGTACGATACAACTTAGTCCAGAGCAGAATCATGTTCGGAGTCCGAAGAATCATCCAATACATGTTCATCCTCAGTGTCAGGGTTGGAAAGATATGGTTTCAAGTCTTTGACATAGTTAATAACCCAATTTACTATTACTACTATATACTGATTTTTCAATCGGAAACAAGGGTCCAGACCTAATAAATCAGCCGAAAATTTCTGAAAAGCATGGTCGATATTTCGATAAGATCCCTGAATGGATGTTTTCGGAATGGGCTGAGACAAGGAATCAACAATAACATTAGGAAAGCCCTTTAGAGATACTTCTTGTTCTTTAAAATCAGGCTGTAGACTCCTAGTTAAGTCTAAATCTGTTGGAGCGGTATTAAGGGCAGAAATTTGCGAAATCTTATAAGATAATGACGAGAAGTTAGCTTTCATCTGAAACAGGTGAAGAAAATCCATTCCCAGGATAAGAGTGTGCTTAACAGACGGAATGACATAGACCTTAAGGGATTTAACGACATTATTTACGGAAATAGGTAAGACAACATATCCCAATAGGTCTTGAGGTTTCCCATCAGCGGTAGTTATTAACACGGTATCATGATATTGAATCGGTAACTTGAAATCTTTTAAGATAGAGAACCCTGAGGAACCTAAAACGGAAGAGGTACTACCACTATCCACCAAAGCGGTGATTTCATGGTCAAAAACGTAAACAGATAGATAAGGCCTGTTGTCATGAGGTTTATTAACGAAAAGAGGGCTTAAATTACAAGAAGGACGACAAAATTCTCTGACTTTTTCAAGCCAAAATTCCACTCCTTGCGGGTGGAAGAGATAGGGGGCTTTACGTGGACTTCTTTCCTTTACCCTTGCCTTTTCCTTGGGCATCGGTAGGAGGAACGGAACTAATTCCTGGACTTTAGTTGGAAGTACTGGCGACGGCATCCAGATGACCATCTTCAGTCGGTACTACGTTTTTTGGAATCCTAGACAGGCAACGCTGACAATTTCTCTTCGTGACTTCTTTAGCACCACATCCAAAGCAAAATAGCTTCTTAGGGCGGCGGCAATCGGAATAAGTATGTCCCACGGTATTGCAGTTCCAACAACGAAGGCCAGATACGGTAACGGTACTTATATTGCGAGATGACGATAAAAAGGAGGAAAAACTTTGATTACGATAAGAGTTATTCTTGGGTACACCAGGTAATGAGACAGAAAAACTTAAGTCAGGCTCCAATAAATTACTAGAAGTGCTTGGAGGTGGTTTATAGCGTTTGCTCCAGGACATAGACTCTTCTAACTGTCTACAGATGTCAGACAGCTGGTCAATGGTATCAATTTGAAGTAAAGCGAGATGGGAAAGAAAATGAGGAGCTAAATTTCGACGAATTTTGTTAACGATAGTTTTCTCATCTAATTTGACGGTAAGACGATTAAACAAACCAACCATACAAGCTATATATAGGGTGACCTTTTCATTAATGCCTTGTGTGCGAGAGTCAATTTCCCTGTGTAGGTCTTCTTCATAAAAGTACGGTAAGAAATCTCTTTAGAGTTTCTGAACTAGTTGGTACCAAGTGCTGACTTTATCCTTAATGCTGTTATACCAAGTTAGGGCTGTCCCTTTAAATAAGTCACAAGCGGAAGTAAATAACTCATCTTTGGTGACACCTCGAGCAATACGGAGAGTCTCAAACTTTTCAAGGAAAGAATGAACGAACGGATTCCCTTGGATTGTGTCCGGAAAAATGGAGATTCCACTTATAAGGTGCGATAGATCGAGAGACAGAAGAACTGGGATTAAATTCATGGCCAGAAGAGGTCCTTTGGGGAGTAGAAGCAGAAGGTACTAATTTGAAAGCTAAATCCCCCTCTAACATTAACAGTTCAGTTTGCAAGTCGGCCTTTGTCCTTTCTTCTTCTTCAGAATTATCTTACAGCCTATGGATTCTACCTGAGAGATGAGTTAAACGGGACGAAATTTTATACAATGGATCCGGATCTGCAGTTCATAATCCAATTCCTTAACTCTCAAATGATTGGATTCCATCGCAAGAAGAATGGACATGAGATAAAAGATAAAGAAGAGAAACCAATAAGATAATAGAGTTACGAGATAAGGAAGTATTTCAGAGGTATGCTTACCCCCACGGTAATTAAATATTGAATGAAATGGAAACGATAAATTAAGATACGGTAAGATAATTCCAATTCACTCAACAGCGATAAAAGATATAGAGGGTACAACGATAACTGAAATAATTCTTCCACACGGTAAATAAGATAACGGTAAATTAGATCAAGATAAGATAAACGGTAAATAAGATATATTATATATATATATATATATATATATATATATATAAGGTACGACAAATAAACAATTATTAAATCTCTCAATTTTGTTAGATAAATGGTTCAAGTTAATTAATTCGATAAAACAATATGATCAAAATATTGAGGTAATTAAACGATACTGTTAATTAACAGATGATTTAACTTTCCACGGTAATTGAATCTGATAGGTTACTAGATATTCGATACTCAAAACTGGAACTACATTTGCAATCAATTTTTTTCTTGTTTCGCTGTGCACCTCCACAGGCCAAATTTATAAGATAAATCCTTCAGCCATTGTGCCAATTTTTGAGCCCTGCGTTGTTAGGCGTCAATTTTGAAGCAATATATTCGAGAGCCCCACGTTGGGCGCCAATTTTGTAAACGCAAAACCTCTCTCGAGAGAGATATCTTGTTGGTTAGACAATGCACCTCTCTCCCCCCGGTCTTGGCGATATTGTGCCGATAGGCTGCTCAGTTAGTATCCGGTGGCGTGAGTTCGTTGTTCAATTGGCAGAAGGACTATGCAAGGGCGCCAGGCCAATGGATACACACAGTTCACAAAAAAAACGACAAGATAACAAAAATTTACAATTTATTTTATTTAAACACAAATTAATCAATTTTTCTATTAGTTAAGTTGGTAACAGAGAACAAAATTTAAAACAATCGAGGTATATAAAAACTGTTAGAGTGAAGTTACAAACAAAACAATCTATAAATTCTTGCCTTACAATATCCTTGGTAGGAATGCCTTTCCATTGGTGGGTCTGCTGTCCAAGGTCCTGATGCTGGAGCTATATGCCAACCAGCAGCTGGGGTTCCAATAACTCAGGGCGGCTAGGAGTTGCCACTGTCCTACCAGAGGACAAGTCGAATCAGGTAGTACTGCCAGAGTTCTGCTCCCTGGATATGAGGCTAGTGGTTATGTGTCTGGGCACTCTTAGCCCCAGTTGATAGCATACATGAAAAATTTATTGGCCAATTAGTTATATCCCTTAGAGTATCGATACTGAATTTTCCCCCTGACTAGTATAGGCGTATATATGCTCTATAGGATCGGTTCGGCACGTGTATGAGGTGAGGCACCCTACCTTAGTTTTCCCTAACTTCTTCACCCTAAATTTACTATTTGAATTCTACCAAAAATGAATGAAAAATACTTTAACTAATAAAGGTAAATTGGAAATGCTTCAAATTCTAGGTAAAAATAGATAACGATAAGACTTAAGGCAAATTGCAACTGCTAGTTATAGTTTCAAATTAATTTAGATTTAAATAACAAATCAATTATTAATTACAGGTAAAATTTAACCGTAAATCAGATATATAAACAACTACGTTTGAGAGCTAATAATGTGTTTAAAGATAACGGTATAAAAAAATATATTCAAGATCTAATGTGCCTTCTAACCCGACAAACCGTTCGACGACTGAATGTAAGCGAATTTCCTCCGAGATGATGGGAAAACAGTACTCTAAATTAATGTCAATGTACAGTACTTTAAAATGATAAGGTAATATACGATAAAAATGATTATTGCATCTATATTCATAAATATAAAAAAACAATTAAAATAAAGAAAACTAGGCGTAACAAAATGCTTTAGCTCAGTACCTGCTTGGCATTCTACTGCAAACTCAGAGAAAGGAAATTAAAAATTTAAATGTGATTTATCTAACAACATATTTAACAAAGCAAACAAGCAACCAAATCTGGGCCAATGAATACTGAAAGACCAGCGAGTGACTTAGAAATATATATATATATATATATATATATATATATATATATATATATATATATATATATATATATTAGATTAACTCTTTTAAATTTAACTTTTTAAAAAAATTTATTTTCACTTTAAATACAATTTCAAATTTTAAACAGGCAGAGTTACGCCTTACACTAGTTACTAAAATGATCTCCAACGAGACCGTTAATTATTAAGTATTTATACAATCCAAGACGTGATAAAATCTGCAATTTAGCGTCTACAGGAATATACTGAGAATTGTCATATCGTTAACGTAATATGATATTGTGAAAAAGTAAATGATACGCTTCTCACGGTTACTTGCTGAGTAAGCAACACGTGTGTGTATAAATTATGATATAACAACTCCCATCACAAATGAAAAGTTGATGGTATAGCATCAACTTTTTGAAATAACATTAAAATGTAATATGGTATTTAAATGAAGTGAAACGTAAAACCTTAGCAATCGTGAAATAATATAATATCTAATAATTCATAAAAATAATAATATCAAAATAAAGCATGAACATGATAATAAGCAAAATACGATAAATTGGATAATAATATAAAATAGGTTACGAATATAATGACAAACGATATAAAAGTAAATGATAAAGTAATAATATTGCAAATAAAAATAGTCCAAATATAATAATAAATCGTGTGAAAAAAAGTACATACTTTGTTAAGCAGTTTCTTTTAATTCAATGTCTTTTTCGGGAATATCCAAAGTCGGGCGAAGTTTTGGAATTAAGTGCCTAAAACTTCTTTTGGTCGGTTGTGGCGTATGTTGTGCAGAAGGGTTTCTTCTTCGGAGCTGAAATTTCTTATGCATAGTGCGGTATATGATGTAGGCAGCTATGATTATTATAACTACAATAGTTACATATGTGAACCATGAAATATTTTTCGTTATAAATGGTTGATTGATTAAGTCATCTAAGTCTCTAGAGTATTGGTCGAGTTTATGACTGGCTATATCTAATTCTTCGACATTGAGGTGGTCCAGTTTTAAGGGTTGGAGTTCTGGAACTTTGACTTTATCTGGTATAGGTTTACAACAGTTATAAGGTATGTAAACTGGATGGGAATTATCGGTAATATTTATGGATTTCCGATTTTCGGCTTGTACCTTTGTGATGCCGATAAAAGCACTGCACTCCGAGTAAAGTTTGAGAACTGAGTTTTTATTTATAGTTACGGTTTTTACATCAGTTTCTGCACAGTTGATAGTGATTCGTATAGGTTCTGAAATTATGATTAGCCACGTATTAGATTCAAGTTTTTGTACATTATAGCCTTGGCTGAAAATAACGGAACTTTTACAATTTTCCGGCACATTTTTAAAGTTTTTCGCGAAAGTTTAGCGGTTTGCACGCACTTAAATCCTTTATTGGGATGTACATTAAAGAATCATCATTTCTCGCAATGTATTTCTGGGTGAACTGAAGTACATGGTGTAGGCCTGTTCTATCGTCATAAATAGGGATAGGATAAAGATGGAAAGCGGTATAGGGTTGCTGTTCAACGAGTGGTATTTTGAGAACAAAGACAAGAGCTGAACGTCTTTGAAAAGCTTCAAGATCTATAATCTCTAAATATTTGGCAACATTTGAATATCTTACCGGAAGAGGTAAATTATTTTTTACTAAATTTTGCGAGATTTCTTGAAAGGCGGTTATCAAATGTTCTGGCGTTAAAATTGATGTATGTATTATTTAAGCCTGGCAAAGGTGATAGCGTTTAAAATGTCATTTAGGTTATCCTGTAAATAAAGGTAATTTTCCATCAATTTTTCGCATATATCTAAAAATGAAAGTTTAGCTTGAATATATGCTGTTTTGTCTGCGAAGTGAATGATTGTTCTTCTAATCCGGTTAATGTCTTCATTGAAGGTTTTTTCATCTATTTGCAATTTCGCAATGGTCTCATTAAAATTTTTAATAACCGAAGTTGTGATGCTAATTTGATTTTTCATTATGTTTTCAATTTGCAATTGTTTTTTATTCAAACTATTAATGCTGTTTGTGTAAAACTCGCCGTCTGAGGCATCTAAATTACCGGTTATAGCTTTAAATAACGTTCCGGCACCGTTTAATAATCCGCGTTTAAATCGTTTCGTGTCGGAGTATATTTCTGAAAATTTCTCTTTAAGAGAGTTACAGACTGATATGAGTTTGTATTTCAGACCTGAAATTATTCATAGAATGTACATCGAGACTTACTGTTTTAGTTAAAGTGTCAAGTAATCGGTTATTGGTTGTAAAAGCGTGTTCTAGTGCTGATAAGTTGCGGTGGGCTAGAAGAGTCCATTTTTGGTTGGATACGACGATCCTTGTTTCATCATGATAATATATCCCAAGTGTGTTGTTTATTGGTTTTAGTTCGAAGTGTGATATTGCTGATCCGAACAGCAAGAAAAATCTGGAACAGAAATTAACTTTCTGAATAAGGCTTCAGTCTATCGAAGTTAACTTTAGTCCTTTGATTAGTTGCTAAGTTTAGGAGAGTAGCGGAATTGTTATGGAGTTCCAAAATTTGAAAGGGTCCATTGAATTTATTTTCGAGTTTATTTTTAAGCTGCGATTCTTTGACATAGACTTTGTCGCCGATTTGGTAATTTGGAAGGTTTTCAGAGACGTGTTTATCGAATCTTTCTTTTGCTTTTTGCTTTTGAACTTCTGTTCGTTCGCGAGCAATTCTGTAATAATGGGATATGCGATTGTTGAGGTCACGAACATATTTGGAAATTAACTGTTGTTGGTTATAAAGTGTTTCGGGAGGTCGACTGGATGTGTGGTCAAATACAAGTTCATATGGTGTGAAACCATGGGTTTTACTTGTTGAATTGTTGTATGCTATCACAGCATAAGGTAAAATGTTGAACGGGTGTTCATCAGGGTTTTCTGATTTGTGAATCCTTATCATTTCTAGAAGTGTCGAATGAAAACGCTCAAGTGAGCCATTGGACTGTGGATGTCCTACACTGGAAAATGACAGTTTAATATCAAAAAGTTTGCAGAGGTCCTTGAGTAGGGCATTATCAAATTCTCTGCCGTAGTCGCAGTGAATGCGAAGGGGTGTTCCGTAATGCTGGAAGTAAAGTAATAAAGTGTTGACAACTGTTTTGGCTGATTTATCGCTGATGGGGTAAGCTTGTGAAAATTTGGTAAGTTCGTCACGGATGGTAAGTGCATAGTTTTTAGTTGGTACTTCGAGGATATCGATGTTGACTCTTTCGAAAGGTGTCCTAGGAGTCTCAGTTATTACAAGTGGATTATCTAAGTTTTTACGATACGCTTTTGTCTTTTGACAAATATCGCAATTTCTAATAAAGTTTTCTACATCTTTAGTTAAACCGGGCCAATTAAATTTTTGTTTGATTCTACGAATTGTTTCGTTTATTCCGCGGTGAATATTACTTTTACCGTTGTGAAATCGGTCGAGTATCACGGGAACTTGGTCTTTTTCAATAGTTTGTGTAACATTTTGACAAATTTTCCATTTTATATCAGTGTCTGCGAAAATAAAAGAGAGCATCTCTAATATGGGTAGGTCAATGTTGTTCTCTACGCAATAAGTTACTTGAGGTGTTAAGAGGTTTTTGTTTTTGTAGAGAGAGGCAAATAATACTTCGTTAATAATTTCCGGGTCGGCTGGAATCGGTATGATAAAGTATTTTCTTTTTCGTACAGTTTTACTTGAATAAACGTTGATGCTAAAAGTTTGAAAGTCTGCATTTTCTTCAAAAATATCGTCAAATATTTTATTGTGAAAATCTTGGAGGTTCGATTGTTGTGGAAATACGATTATGTTTTTATTTTCTTTGTCGAGGAGTTGACCGTTAGAAAATTGGGTTTTACCGTAGTCGATCAGGGAAATAGTTTGGTATCTTTCAAGGAAACTTTTGAATTCGCGAGATAAGTGTTCCGGATTGATTTCGTTATTTTCGTCTTCGGGAACATCACTATCTGAGTCTTCGTTAAGTGGTAGTATTGGGAATGTTACTAGTTCATGTTTTGATTGAAATTTAGTACATTTGTTAAAGTGGTTGATTTTTATACGGGATAAGGCATCTGCATTTTTGTTGATTTTACCGGGTTTGTATATTATCTCATAGTCATATTCTTCAAGCTTTAGTCGCCATCTTGCGAGTCGGCTACCTGGGTCTTTGATGGAGAAAAGCCAGGTTAACGGGCGGTGATCGGTAATTAGTTGAAACTTACGGCCAAAAATTAGCGGCCTGTATGTTTTGACAACCCATACAATGGCTAAGAGTTCTCGTTCAATCGCTGAGTATCTAGTCTCAGCTTGTCATAAAGTTCTGGAGGCGTATGCAATAGGTAGGTCTTTACCTATCGGTCCCTGTGACAATACAGCACCGATTGCAAAAGCGCTAGCGTCTGTAGTTAAGACGAATGGTTCATTGAAGTTTGGATATATTAATATTGGTGTTGAAGTCAATGCCTGTTTTAATTCGTTAAAAGATTTAGTACACTCTGAATCAAATAGGAATGGTGTATCTTTTTGAAGTAGTCTCGTGAGGGGTTTCGAGATTTTTGCAAAGTTTGGGATAAAGCGTCTGTAATAACCGGCTAATCCCAAAAATGACTTAATTTCTTTTTGATTTTGTGGTTGAGGGAACTTTATTATACAATCGACTTTATTAGGATTTGGTTTTACGCCATCAGGAGTGATGAGGTGTCCTAAATATGCCACTTCTTTGCGAAGGAACTCGCATTTATCGGGCTGGATTTTTAAGTTAGATTTTCTAAGGCGTTTGAAAACTTCTGTGAGTCGAAGGGTGTGCTCATGAATTGTGGGCGAGAAAACAATGATGTCGTCCATATAGACAAGACATCTTTCGTTTTGTATACCTAGAAGTATATTGTCCATGACGCGTTGGAAAGTGGACGGGGCATTTTTTAATCCAAAAGGCATTCGGACGAATTCGAAATGTCCGTTTTCTACGGTAAATGCAGTTTTCTGGATATCTTTGGGTTGGATTTCGATTTGGTGGAATCCCGATGCAAGATCGAGAGTTGTGAAGTATTGGCAACGTCCAAGTTGATCTAATAGATCGGAAATGTTTGGAAGAGGGTATTTGTCGCCTATGGTTTGGTCATTGAGTTTGCGGTAATCTACGACTACACGCCATTTTTGCTTACCTGAAGCATCTAATTTTTTGGGTACGACCCAGACTGGGGAAGACCAGGGGGAGTTAGAAGGGCGGATTATGCCTTGGTCAAGCATTTTAGAAATTTGTGACTTAACTTCTTCTTTATGGATATGGGGATAACGATAGGACTTAGTAAAGATTGGTTTGCAATTGTTGGTATCGATGGAGTGTTTCACTTCGTTAGTAAATGTTAACTGGTCACCTTCTAAGTAAAAGATGTCTGAGAATTCGAGACAAAGTTGAGTAATAAGTTCGCATTCCTCGTCATTTAAATGTTCGAGGCGAAGTTGGTTGATTATTTCGTTTCGTCTGTCAATTTGTATGTTTGTATTTTGGTATTTGTTAAAACTGTAAACGTTATCCGTTTGTAAAGGTTCTAATATTATTTTTTCGAAAACGAGGGATTTTGGAATGGTGTTCGCATTTAGAACGGATGTTAAAAATTCGCCATTGCTGTCAATTTTTACTATGGCGTTTGGGATGTGAACTTTGTCTTGTTCGGTTCCTATAAGTACAGCATCAGTGTTTTTCAAGTTGCTTTTGAATTTACAGATTTTTTCGGTTCGTGGTTCAATAGTTACCAAATTAATTTGAGTTATTGAAGAGTTCGTTAAATTTTGGTTTGGAGGAGTAGAGAGTGTCGAGTTAGGGTTGATAGTTTCGTTAGTTACTTTGTATAGGGGTAGTGACTTGAAGTTGGTTATAAGTTGTTTGTTTTTAAAATCGATTATGCAATCGTAATGCTCTAGAAAGTCTGATCCTAAGAGTCCACCAAATTCTATATCTAAATTACAAATATAAACTTTGTGGGGATCGTTGATATTGAAGGGTACGAGAGTTGATTCGTTAATTAAAATTTTTTCGTTTGTAATTCCTTGAATTACGACATTTTCTGGGAATCTGTTAGAGAATCGTTGACAGGTTTCGGGTTTGAAAATAGAAAGTCCTGCGCCTGTGTCAATTAAAAGTTTATAAGAATTGGAAGCATCAGTAATATAAAATAAGTTTTTCGAATTAACGGACAGGAGGGGTCTTACAGAAACTGCTGTTCTGTCTTGAAAAAGTTGGGTTGAGCTTCTTGTAAGTTCAGGGATTTCATTGGAAGTATTGGTACTTCGAATTCGGGTGGTTTCGAATTCTGGAGGGGTTCGCGAAAATTTCGGTGTCTTGGTTCGTCTAATGTTGGTTCATAGGAGGAATAGTTTGCATATTCGTCAGTCACTGTTTCGTATTGTTCATCGGGTATGGATGAGTAATTTTCTGAAAAGTTGTATTGATGAGGGTCGTCAGTCAATTGATAATCATACCGGTCGTATTGTTGTTCATATGCGGTATCATAATGGTCGTATGGTGCATAGTATTCGAGATTGTTTACATGATGAGTTCTTTGCTGTCTGGAATAATTAGGATTTGGTCGATATTGACCTGAAGCTTGTGGAGGTTGATTTGAATTTGGGGGAAGTTGGTTTATTGGTCGCGGTTGTGTACTTGTTGAAGCCATAGATTGTTGAGTGTTTCTAAAATTTGGAAATTGTGGACGAAAATTCTGTCCAGGAGGGTTTTGCTGTCTCATTCTTGCCTGGCATTCGATGTATGTATGCCCTGAGCGTTTGCAAAATGAGCATTGTTTTATTGTTGGAGGAATCATGGGTTTACGGTTTGGAGTTGGTGGTTGTCTGACGGCTTGAAACTTTTGGTTTTCCAAATGGTTTAATTGTAATTCGCGCTTAATTCTTGATACAGAGGTTAAAATATCGCGAGGGTCACTAGCTCTTACGATTTGACCTATCTTGGGTTCTAAACCCGACAATAAGCTATTAAGGGCCATATTTTCTATAAGGTCGCTTTGGGCTTGTTTCTCTTTTGTCGTTAGCACTTGTTTGTTAACGGAGGCTAACATTTTAGCTAAATGCGTTTGTAATCTAGCTGCGAAAGTCAGAGGTGACTCATTTGTTTGTCTCATCCTCTGGAGGTCTTGTATTAATGCCGATAAATCTCTTGAGTCGCCAAAGTGATTTTCTAATAATGTGCGGATGTCTAGCCAATTATCCGCGTTACGCGAGTTTACTAATTCTGCGGCTCTACCGCGAAGTTTGTTTTTAATGTGTAGTACTACTAGAGTGACTTGATTATCTACAGCCATGCTGCAAGCAGTATTGCAGCTTGTTATAAAAGTGTTCAAGAAAATTTGATTTCCATCATACTCCGGTATAATGGCAAAAATTTCGGATAATTTGTAGGGTTCAACGGAACCTTGCGCTCTTGTTTCCGGCATAATGTATTAAAATATGTTTTTAAGATGTTGCAAAATACAGAATTATGAATAGAATTATAATTCGTTCAGATGTTGTTGATGGTGTTAGTATGGGTTGTGGGAGATCAGTAACGTGTAAAGCAGTGTGTGAATATTTGTGCATATTTAGTATGTGAAAGTTTTAAATGTTAAAAATTATAACGATAGAACATCAATGATATAAAAATGTATGTAGTTCAATATTAATCAATGTAATAAAATAATAAGGATCAATGTATTAAAATAAAAATCAATATTTATTAAAATGATCAAAATAATATTTCGTGATGATTCGTTTCAGTACTTACATGTACCTTCCAAGCATTTGACTTGTTCTGCGGCTAATGCACCGGTGAGCGTCCTCTAGGGTGCGTGTTCCTTGATTCCTTTGGCCTCAGTTGGTGTCGCCTGCTTTTGTCCTTAAAATCTAGGGTCCTTAATACTACGTCTGGCAATTGACGTCTGTTGGCTGGTACACTGGTGAGCGGTATGTGCGTGTTCCTGGTGTCCTTGGCCTTCAGCTGTTGTCGCTTACCGTGGGTTCGTTTGTTTAACGAAGAATTAAAATTCACCACAATTTTTAGGAATTGCCTAAACTGTGTTTAAACAATCCTACTGACTGCGCCAATTTTTAGATTAACTCTTTTAAATTTAACTTTTTAAAAAAATTTATTTTCACTTTAAATACAATTTCAAATTTTAACAGGCAGAGTTACGCCTTACACTAGTTACTAAAATGATCTCCAACGAGACCGTTAATTATTAAGTATTTATACAATCCAAGACGTGATAAAATCTGCAATTTAGCGTCTACAGGAATATACTGAGAATTGTCATATCGTTAACGTAATATGATATTGTGAAAAAGTAAATGATACGCTTCTCACGGTTACTTGCTGAGTAAGCAACACGTGTGTGTATAAATTATGATATAACATATATATATATATATATATATATATATATATATATATATATTTACTGGTATATCTATATGTAAATCAAATTCAATAAAATGTATATATACACACATATACATATATGAAATACTGAACGAAATGCAAAGAAAAAAATATATATAAAAAAATAGAAATTTTTAGGTCACTCACATGATCATTCCCAGTCGCAGTTCAACCCAGTTGGGAAGCTTCTTCAGCTACTAAATTAAGGCTCACAGGAGATTTCGTCTTGTGGATCAATTTGTCCTTTCCTGAATTTTGGTAGATATCGTCAATCCAGATTCACCAATACCTAAAAATGCAAAAGAGGCCGGCAATAATTGTTCCCTTTTTCTTTATTTTTTTTATCACGATACCTGTGAAATCTCTTGCAACTAACGATTGCTTATCGATGCCAACTACGTCGCAGATGCAAAGCAAAAAAAATTACAAAAAAATTAATGACCTACGCAGTTAAGCCACCAAATATTTATCGTTGCAAGAAAACGCGGTATATCGATATTAAGATGAATATGAAACCAGATTCATCCAAAGTTTCTTTCCAAAATTATTAATAGATACGATAAAATATGCACTATAGCCGATAAAAAAAACTATAAAAAAAATTTATTCGATAAATCAAAAAGTGGGGAAAGGAAATGACATGTTAAAATTCAAATTTTATTGAGCGCGAAAGCAGGAATATTAATCAATAGTTGGTCAATTAAATCATAGATAAAATTTTATTAATGACAGTTTCCTTCTTCCCACGAAAATTATATTTATTTAATATTTCCAGTTTGGACGGAAATTACATCAAACTAGCACGTGATGTTCGTTCTGTCAAGACAATATCGCGCCAAATCAAAGGACAGAGTTGGACTTAGAATACCTTCCAAACGAATTAACTGTGTTTTAGCAATTAAAAGCGAAAAAGGCGATTGCATAAGCGAATAAAATAGGAGTATTTACTTACGTGTTTGTTTATTAAGGTAAAGACACTGTTTTATTACGGTAGAACTCAGTTCAGAAAACGATATAATTAGAAAATTGAATTGAAAAATATAAAAGGTAATTTATTAATGCGACAAATATTAATAAATATCAATGTAACGGGGAGAACGGCAATTCACCCTTTACAATGGAAGGAGCTCTTATAGAGTATAGTGGAACAGATCCACTGACTAGACCAGCTCTTCCCAAACTGAGATCTTCTAAGAAATTGGGTATCGTCTTGCAGGCTATGAACAAATTTATCTTGCTAATACGTTAGAGTCGCTACACACAATTATCTACTGTGGTGGAACTTCCCTCTGCAGAACAATTGGGGTCGCAGTAAGACCAAAGCAAGACCCTCGCCAATTTAGACAAACACGTCGAATACCACCTTGGCAAAGACGACTTGAAGGGAAAATCAATTCTCTTCGGAAAGACATGGGAAGACTGACCGAATACCAACGAGGAGTCAGGAACAACAGAATAGAAAGGCTTGTCAATACTATCATGGACAATAACCGAATACAATCCCAGTGGGATGGAGGAAACATCACATCTCAGCAGTGCCTGGACAGTCTACGACAAAAGCTCTCCGTCCGTCACAAGCCGATTGAGAAGGTACAAAACCAGTAACCAACAGAAACTAGACAACACACTTTTCCGACAATCAGAAAAAGGGTTTTATAGAAAACTTAACAACACCAATAATAATTAAGCTCCTAGTTACCCCAGTAAAACAGACATCGAGGAATTCTGGAAAACACAGCTTTCCACAACAATCTCCTATAACTCAAGAGCCAGCTGGATTAATGAGGAGGACGCTGCATTTCAGACCTATGATGCCATGCAACACCAACCATTTACATCGGAAGACACATCCAACATAATGAAGCACCTCCATAACTAGAACGCACCAGGACCAGATGGTGTACAAAATTACTGGATAAAGAAACTGTACGCAACCCACGAAACACTATCAGCCCCTATAAATGACGTAATTACCCACCCACACAGGATGCCCAGTTTTGTTTGCATGTTGCCTAGCTGAATGATTGTTCTCCAGTGTTTCATTGCATGTTCTAGGATTATTTTCCCGACTTGACCATACAATATATGGCATCACACTCCCTCTAAGGCACGCTATGAGTGCCTTTAGGGGAAAATTCACTAAACCCCAGATATCCTAGATATCAAAAGGGTTTAGGTCTGTGGGAGCCCTTGCCAGGTTTTCAGGCCCGTGGTTGGAGTCGTGGCGGCAGTTTCCCATGAATTTCCTGACCGTCCAGGCTGTCCCTAACAAGACGGCTTTTTGCATTTGTTTGTAAAGATGTTCGTCCAGACAGAGGTATTTTAGATTGTTTAATAGATGTCCTGTCGTTGACATAACAATTGGTACAGTTCGTGTGTTGTTCAGGTTCCACTGAGTCTTTATTTGAAATTCAAAATCTCTATATTTGGTTATTTTCTCAGCCTGCTTGATATTTATATTATTGTTGTTAGGAATTGCTATGTCAATTAAAGTTGTTTTCCGAGAGACTTTATCTACCAAAACTATCTCTGGTCTATTGTGAGCAACAGACCGATCGGTCAGTATCGTGCGGTCCCAGTACAGCTTGTAGTTGATATTTTCTAAAACAGATTCTGGTTTGTATTTATAGTATGGTAATCTTACCGACTTCATAATTCATGTTTCAGTGCTAGTTCCTGGTGAAGTATTTTTGCCACAGCATCGTGTCGTTCTTTGTATTCAGTTGCAGCGAACGCTTGACAGCCTCCTGTGATATGCTGAATAGATTCAGATGTTTGGCAACCGTACCTGCATCTATCGTTGTTAATAAAACGGTCTTTAAACGATGTACTTTAGGTAGTTCTTAGTTGGAATTACTTGAACTTGAATTGCCAATATAAAGTTTTCCGTTTCAGGGAACATATGACCAGAGATCAACCAGTAGTTCGACGCTGCACTGTCGACATAATCTTGGTTGACGTCATTTATATATCTTCTATGAAGGGGCTTATCCTTCCATTTCAGCAGTTTCTGATCTGTGGTCTGGTGGTGTAATTTGACATATTGTTGTGTCAGTCGCAGTGGTGTTGAGCCATCAACCTGGCACATGACTCTATGTAGATCAGAAAATTCTGCGAGTTTCTGGAAATGACTACGCAAAATAGAAATTTGTTGATCTAATAGTTTACATAGATCTGTCAATCCTCTTCCTCCTTCATACCGTGGCAAAGTTGTACGTTCGACAGAGCTCTTTGGATGGTGATTTTGAGCTTTTGTTAGTAAAACTCGAACTTTTCGTTGTAATTGTTCAATGTCAGTCTTGCACCAATTAACTATACCGAAAGAGTAACTGAGCACTGAACTCGCATAGGTGTTAATAGCCTGAAACACATTTTGACTGTTTAGTTTGGTTTTCACAGTGGTCTTACCCTTCTATAAAACTCTGCTGTTAGGTCCTTTTTCATAGTCATGTGATCAATACGTTGAACCTGCTTTATTCCAAGGTTTTTATAAGTATGACCTTCCCCCATAAATTCAATTGAGGTGCCATCTCCCATTTCGAAGTGCCCCTGCTGTATTTTGCCTTTATTTTGCCTTTAACTATATTAATAATTCGGCATTTGTCTAGGCCAAATCTCATATGGATGTCACTAGAGAACCCTTCTACTATTTTAAGCATATCATGCAGCTGTTGTTTTGTAGCTGCCATCAACTTTAAGTCGTCCATGTATAACCAATGGTTTATCCTTAATGCTTGTACGTTGTTGTGTTTGAGACTGAACCCAAAATTAGTCGAGTTCAGTTTGTTTTAGAAAGGGTTCATGCAAGGCAGAACCACAGCGGGCTATTCTCTGGAATATACCCCTTCTGATTGGAATGGGGTCAGTTTGTATCGAACAGTTGGCTTCATTCAGTGAGATTTTGGTTTTCCAGGTGGCCATGGCATGTTCTAAAAAGTTAATAATACAATTATTCACTTTATAGAGTTTCAACACCTTAATGAGCCAATCATGTGGAACTGTCTTAAAGGCCTTTTTGGAGTCCACATATGCCATGTACAGATTTCGACGTTTGGCGTGGGCTTGATTGCAGACAACTGAATCAATTAGCAGTTGTTCTTTGCAACCCATTGAATTTTTCGCGCATCCCTTTTGTTGTTGAGTAATTATGTTGTTCAGCTAACAATGTTTGAAAATGGGATGATTAATGCACGATGTTATGAGTTTGTATAAGCTTGGAAGGCAAGTGATTGGTCGGTACTTTGCTGGGTCCTGTGCACATAGGTTGTCCTAGGCATCTTGTGTGGGTGGGTAATTACGTCATTTGTAAGGGCTGTTAGTGTTTCGTGGGTTGCGTACAGTTTCTTTATCCAGTTATTTTGTACACCATCTGGTCCTGGTGATTTCCAGTTCTGGAGATCCTTCATTATATTGGATGTGTCTTCCGTTGTAAATGGTGGGTGTTGCATGGCCTCACAGTTCTGAGATGCAGCCTCCTCCTCATTAATCCAGCTTGCTTTGGAGTTATAGGAGATTGTTGTGGAAAGCTGTGTTTTCCAGAATTCGTCAATGTCTGTTTTACTGGGGTAACTAGGGGATTCATTATTATTGTTGTTGTTAAGTTTTCTATAAAACCCTTTTTCTGATTGTCGGAAGAGTGTGTTGTCTAGTTTCCGTTGGTTACCGGTTTTGTACATTCTCAATCGACTTATGTAGAAGGAGAGCTTTTGTCGCAGAGTGTCCAGACACTGCTGAGATGTGATGTTTTCTCCATCCCACTGGGAGTGTGTTCGGTTATTGTCCATGATAGTCTTGATAAGCCTTCCTATTCTGTTGTTCCTGACTCCTCGTTGGTACTCGGTCAGTCTTCCAACGTCTTTCCGAAGAGAATTGATTTTCCTTTCAAGTCTTCTTTGCCAAGGTGGTATTCGAGGTGTTTTTCTAAATTGGGGAGGGCCTTGTTTTGGTCTCACTGCGACACCAATTGTTCTGCAGATGGAAGTTGCAGCACAATAGATGATTGTGTTTAGCGACTGTAACGTATTAGCATATGAAACATAGTTTTGCAAGATAAATTTGTTCATAGCCTGCAAGACGATACCCAGTTTCTTAGAAGATCTTAGTTTGGGAAGAGCTGATCTAGTCAGTAGATCTGTTCCACTATACTCTCTAAGAGCTCCTTCCATTTCTGCTTGGATCTTCTCAAACAGGTCAGCGTTGGTTGGCTGTTCCTGTTGTAGTTCTTGAGTCTCGTCAGCTCTTTGTGCCAAAGTTGTTTCAGGCTCTGGATCGATTGTATTTCGACCAAATAGTTCGCGCTCCACTTCGCTCTTTATTCTATCCAGTTGTTCAGACGAAATAAGGCCCTTTCTCAAGATGACACGATATTGATCTGCGACTCTCTGTTCGGTAACTTGAAGCTCTGGGTACTCACGACAGAACTCTTGATGGAGTATTTGGCGATATCCAGTCTTGTCCTGACCAAGGTTCGTAATTCTGTAAAACGTGCGTATTATAAATTCTTTAATGGCGCCAGTCCATTTCATGCGCTGTCTTTTCAGTCCCGCTTGAGTGAGCTCTGGCTGTTGATCCTGCGCAACACTTTCTGCGGGTGGAGTTCTCGTTCTCATTTGACTCCGTTGGGGATGGTCACGTTGTTGTTATGACTGTATTGGTTGTGGTTCTTGTGGTTCTTCTGGTTCTTGGGCTGTAGCTCTTTGGACGGCAGGGGCCCGCCTCCTCAGCACCTTATTATTATTATTATTATATATTGAGTGGACCATAAACAGTTGCATATACCAAATAGTTGAAAAACGGGTCGAGTTGAATTATATTTATGCATCATAAGTACTTGCATATACAATGTGGGGAAGGATAAAATAGGATTATAATTTTACAGAGTGGGTAAAAAAATATATTATTTAAGCAGTTATGATATTGGAATTTCCTTGAGCTATTATTAAAGTGATGAAATGTGTTGAAAAAAAATGTTAGAAGCAGATGTTTATGCTGGGTTGTTGAAATATAAGATAGAGTGGCATTATAGTTTATAGGGTGGTTAAAAAATTGTTTTGTATTCCCAAGTAGTTGCGTATATAGGAATGGTTGAAACCTGTAGCGGAGTATAATCACAGCTATACAATTGAAGTAAAAAATATTGTTACGAAATTTACCTAAACCGGCATTCATTCTAATACGACATCGATCGCTGGGAGGACAAAAAATTAATCTCGAAATAGCTCGGCAACTGTAGAATTGATACTGGATTGTACGAGAGGATCCGATACTGATTCGCAGAAGGCAGGTAGTTATTGCGAAGAGTGTATTTCGTGTTATTATTTAGACATTCGATTCAGCTGTTGTGAATAATTCATGTAAATAAAAGTCTCTAGAAAGTGAGAGTAAATATTAGTTTTTAAATTTTAATTGAACCCAAGGAGTATATAACATATTTGGTGATCAGAAGTGCAGGATTAAGTGAAGTTAAAATCGTAATTTGATTTATGGAAACCAGAAGCATGGAAAAAACGGACGAAACTACCAAAAAACTAGACAAGCAGGTTACGGAGGAATTAGACAAAAAAATAGCCCAGATTCTGGAAATACGTGACAAGAAGGAGAAACAACATTAAGAAGAAATTCAACAAAGGTTAGTAAAATCTTTTGATGAAAACTGTAAAATAGAATTAGAAAATCTTGTCACTACGATGAAAAGAGAACAACAAAATTTGATTGAGGGATTCTCGAAATTTGAATTAACAAGACAAAATGAATTTAAATTATTAGATGAACAGAGACGAAATGAACTTATAATACTAGAAGAAAAACGACAAAATGATTTTAAAGTATTTGAAGAGAAACAAGAACAAGTTGAGTTATCCAGAAAAAACGAATCTAAAATATTAGAAGAAAAATGACAACTGCCATTTGAACAATTAATGCAAATAGTATCGCAAGTTAATGAAACAGTTAATGAAAGAATGCAAATAGTAGAATCAGACATAAAAGAAATAAACGACGACTTAAAGATCCTAAAAAGTAATGTGGAGACTCTTGAAATCAAAGTAGATGACATCGATTTCATCCAGAGCCAGGTGAAACCTGAAATCAGTTCCATTAAAAACACGGTACAAAGTAAAGTAAGTGAAGTACAAGATAAAACCAGTCCAAAACAAGGTAGAAACAGAAATCAAAAAATGCAACAGGACTAACAGCGAGGAAAATACCAGAACACCATGAGTACCAAAGATTCCGTTAGCAAACCACCCACATTTGATAGCAGTTCATCTTGTATAAACGGCAACTTGACCCACACAGCATAAAATATCTGAAGAAATATTTCATAAAATATTTCTGGAGAATTTTAGTTGTGAATATAGTAACATTTTGGGAAAAATTTTCAAAAGATACTTTAGACATCAAATATTTTAGCACTATTTGAAAATATTTGACTGTAATATTTCTGAAATATTCGTATGGTCACGACAAACAAATCTTTTGAAATATATCATGAAATATTACAATATATTTCATGAAATATTTCAAAAGGTTTTTGTATTTTATGATACTTCAAAACAAACATATACATATACATATAAATATTTTTAAATAGTTTACTAAAATATATTTAAACTATTTTTATATCCACAACAAAAGGTCTTTTGTTGTGAAATATGACACAAAGATTTCATAAAATATTACAGGAATATTTCATGAATTATTTCAAATGGGGTTTTGTCGCGGACATAGCATTATTGTTGAAATATTTCAAGAAATATTTTGAAATGTTTCAAATCTATCCAGAAATATTGCATAAATATTTTAGAAACATTTCATGCTGTCTGGGGAAGGAGTGGCTACAGCTAATGGATGGGATAACCAAGCAAGAAAAATCTACCTCTCATGTAATTTCCTTAAGAGATCCGGCCTTAGAACTCCTCCAAACCATTCCAGTCGAAAAACAAAGCAATTTTGACAAGATCATCGCTATCCTGGAGAAAAGATACGACAATCAGTCTTTAAGCTAAGTATACCAGGTGCAACCAAGTGGAAAAATGCAAAAATCGGGAAAGAGCTTTCAAGAATTCGAAGGAGTGGTTAGACGTTTAGTGCACTTGTCCCACACAGACCTGCCAGAGGATACCAAAGGACAATTGGCCACACAGAGTTTCGTAAACGTAAATGTAGCTTTACTTCGGGCGTTAGAAGTATAGGCCGTCATAAACATGTCCAAGCCGAGGGTCCGAGCAGTTTCCTTCAACCAGGAAGAGCCAGAGTCGCCATTTCAAGCACTGTTGGCTGGGATGAACAAACTATTAGCACAGTCACAGAGAACTGATACAAGTAGAGCATGTTACCTGAACCATCACCGACTAGGGGTAACTAACAGAAAAGTCACATGTCCAGGGACCGTCAGCGAGTCAGCATAAAGGGGCGCATGCTGACGACCCCTCCACCAGCCCCCAAAACGTTATCCATCCGGGGATTTTGCTAGATAGCAGCAGCCTAGTCATCAGGGACACCATCAATGGCGGAGCAATTACCATCACCATCGACACCGGCGCCGTTGTGTCCATTGCCAAGTCCATGGTCTTGAGGGCTTCGGAAATCCGGCCAGCTAACAACAACATCCAGCTCAGAACAGTCACCGGCGAGTCATGTCAAAACAAGGTGAGGCAGATGTCGTGCTACAGATAGGTGACAATATGATCCGGCATAGGGTCTGGTAGAGGATGATTTTATACTGGATATGGACCTAATTAAACTGTATGGATTTATGTCCGACCCGAGATATGATGTTCTTCGGTTCCAAAATGAGGAATTTGTATTGACACGGCCCGTTAACAGCTCATCGACCTCCATAAAAATTGTAGCAAAGTCTCCAGCCAGAATTCCCGGTAAAAAGGAACAGATTATTCACGGGCAACTAGAAAGCAATCCTGGGAGCTGCTTTGGAATGGTGGAGCCCGCACACTCAGCTGATGACTACGTAGTTGGACGGGCTATAGTCGGGCTATAGTTAAAACCGGACGAAATATAACATTTAGAGTGCTGAACTTGTCCAACAATGACATCAGAATTGCCAATGGTCAAGACATAGCTTGTTTTGAGCCAGTCGAGAACATCAGAAATTGCGAAGAAGGGTACCAAACATCGGCGAAGGAGGCAGGCCCGAGTAAAGAATTCCTGCAACAGTTTGCTGACCACTTGACACACCTAACACCAGACGAACAGAAGAAAGCCAAGCAGTTTATCACGAAGCACTGGCAAATGTTTAACAGTCAAGATGAAACCACCGGTCGTACCAACATCATCCAGCACCGAATAGATACCGGTAAGGCTCAGCCCATCAGAATACCACCTAGACGACTACCATTGGGGCAATAATAGGCAGTCGAGGAAAACATCCAGTCCATGTTACAAAATGGAGTTATTCAGCCATCCATCAGCCCATGGTCCGCTCCCGTCGTGCTTGTTAAAAAGAAGGATGGATCCACCCGATTTTGCGTAGATTACAGAAAGCTGAATAACGTCACCAAGAAAGACAGCTATACACTACCCCGAATTGATGACACTCCGACCACACTAGCAGGTTCCCGTTGGTTTTCTAGACTAGACTAGACCTAAAGAGTGGTTATTGGTTCTCCACTAGTGAAGGGCTGTTTCAGTTCACGGTCATGCCCTTTGGGTTAAGTAATGATTCCGAAACATTCGAGAGGCTAATGGAGTCTGTCCTGAGCGGGTTAAAATGGAGGACGTGCTTAGTATACCTCGACGACATTCTGGTCATGGGTCACACATTCGACGACCATCTGAAGAACCTGGGAGAAGTATTCTCCAGAATTAATAACGCCAACCTGAGACTCAACCCGAAGACGTGTTCCTTGTTCCAAAAAGAAGTAGAGTTTTTGGGCCCCTTCGTTTCCGAGTCAGGAACCCGCACCAACGAGGACAAGATAGAAGCCATCCGTGATTGGCCAGTCCCAAGAGACAAGCATGAACTTTGAAGCTTCTTGGGCATCTGTTCCTACTACAGACGATTTGTTGAGGGATTTGCCACCATTGCCGCGCCTCTACATCGGCAGACCACTGAAAAAGAGACCTTCCGTTGGAATCAGGATTGCGAAACATCATTCAGACGAATGAAGGCAGAACTATGTTCCAGCCCAATCCTAGCCTTTCCTACACAGTCTGGCAAGTTCATTTTAGACACCGACGTCAGCAACACAGGTCTGGGGGCCGTCCTATCCCAGGTGCAAGATGGTGAAGAGAGGGTGATCGAGTACTACAACCGTGGATTCTCGAAACTGGAAAGAAATTATTGCGTCACCAGAAAAGAACTTCTTGTAAAAATAAGGGCTGTAGACCATTTCCACAAATACCTCTATGGTCGTCATTTCTTAATCCGAACAGATCATGCCGCCCTCAAATGGCTGCTGGACATGAAGACACCGGAAAGACAACTGGCCAGATGGATGGAGAAATTGCAGCAATACGATTTCAAGGTGGAACACCGTGCCGTTTGCATAATAATGCCGATGCCCTATCCAGAAGACCCTGTAGAGCAGAATGCGGACATTGTCTGAAGACGGAACAGCTAGAGAGTATCTCCATCAGACAGATCCGAGTGCAGGTTAATGAAGACTGGACAACGGAACAGTGCATCCAAATGGCTGATCCAGACATCGAACCAATCTTGTCACTCAAAACGAGAGAGGCACACAGGCCACGATGGGACGAGGTAGCTAGATACTCGGGCGTGCTGAAATCGTTATGGGTCCAATGGGACTTTCTAAGAGTAGAGAATGGAATGCTCAAGCGAGTTTGGGAAAGCACTGATGGCCGAGAAACCAAGTCCCAATTGATAGTTCCTAAGGAAAAGGAACCAGCCATCCTGACCGAAGTACATGATGGGATTACCGGGGGACATCTGGGCATGAACAAAACCCTAGACAAAGTTCGCCAGCGATACTACTGGGTAAATTACTTTGAAGACGTCAGAGCTTGGTGCCGGAAATGTGACACCTGTGCAGCCAGTAAATGCCCGAAGACCCGGACCAAGGGCAGAATGAAGCAGTACAATGTGGGCGTCCCATTTGAGAGAATTCACATCGATGTCGCCGGTCCGTTTCCCGAGTCTGAGAGGGGCAACAAATATATTCTTGTCACAATGGATTACTTTAGCAAATGGCCTGAGGCATATGCGATATCCAACCAAGAGGCAACCACGGTAGCGAAGGTGCTAGTAGAAAAACTATTCAGCAGGTTTGGCGTCCCGATGGAACTACATTCAGACCAGGGGCGTAACTTCGAGTCGAATGTATTCCAGAAGGTCTGCACGATGTTGGGGATCCGGAAAACGAGAACCTTGGAACAACACCTATCCAAGGTCGTCAGCAATAACCAGCGTAATTGGGATGAGCATATTCCCCTATTCCTGTTCGCAAATCGTACATAATAATACAGGCCTGACTCCAGCCAGGGTCCTATTCGGAAAAGAGCTGCTGGCAGTACACGAATTACCAGTGATCGGATGAAGACGCGATACGACCTCAAGGCCAATTCAGTCGAGTTCCAAGTGAGGGACAAAGTCTGGCTGTACAACCCCCAACGGAGCAAGGGTAAATCCCCAAAGCTTACAACCGCCTGGGATGGTTCATACGAGGTGGTCAAGAGTCTTAATGACGTCGTCTACCGCATCCGTCTTAACCCCAGGGCTAAGTTGAAGGTGAGCGAGTCGATCTAACCGGGTTGATCAGAATTAAAGGGGGTGGGGTGTAACGAAATTTCCCTAAGCCGGCTCTGGTTTCATTCCGGTAAGACATCGATCGCTGTTAGGACAAAAAAAATGATCTTGAAATGTCTCGGCAGCTGTAGAATTGCTAATTTATTGTACGAGAGTTTTCGATGCTGGTTTTAAAAGGAGCGACCCATCATCGCGGCAGTTATTTAGTGCGACGAAGAGCTTATGTTGTATTGTATTTCTGATATTCGAATCAGCTGTTGATGTAAATAAAAATTCTTGAAAGTGAGAGTAAACATTAGTATTTAAATTTTAATTGAACCCACGGAGTATATAACAATATTATAAAGAAATGTTATGATCTACAAGCTGTTCCATTTACCTGATGGTTGAAATAGTGGAGTATAATTTTAAGGATACAGGCTGGTACAAAAAAGTTAGATTGGGTGGCAAATAAGTGGTTACATACAAGGTTGCTAAAATATAGGGTGGAGTAGAATTATAATTATACAGGATGGGTAATTAATGGTAGAAAAATTGTGTTATATAGAAGTTGCATATATGTAGAACCTGAAATATGGGACGCAGTAAAGTTATAGTTACACAAAGTTATTCAAACAATGTTAGGAAAAGTTGGAAACGAATGGTGCTTTAAATGAAGTGTGGAGAGAAATTATACTTTATAATGTGCTTAAAAAAATAAGGAACAATTGTGAAATAGCGTGGTTCATAATCAGTTGTACATATAGGATAGTTGAAATCTAGGGTGGTGAAGTGTTATTGATAAGTATTTAAAAAATGTTGTATTGGTTGACCAATAAGCAGCAGCGTATACAGGGTAGTTGTAGTACATTCAAGGCGAATCAAAATTGTTATATAAGGTGCCCCATAAGCAGTTGCAGTTCTGGTGAAATATATTGAGAATTGGTGGATTTATAGTTATAATACAGGGTGGTCCGAAAATTGTTATACTGGGTGACCGATACTTATCTTTTCTAACTACCTTGAATATGCAACTACTTAGTTGCATATACAAGGTAGTTGAAAAAGAGGGTGGAGTAGGATTAGCTATAGTTAAACAAGGATGCTAAAAAAATGTTCGAAAAATTTTCTAGCATAGAACATGAGCTGTTTGCATATATGCAATATCAGAAACATGGGGCGAAGAAAAGTTATAGATTTACAGTTTGATTAAAACACTGTTCGAAAAAGTTGCATATAAGTTGAAATATAAGGTGGAGACAAATTATGCTTTCCCGGTGGTTAAAAAAATATCAGAGAAATTGTTATGTAGCGTCGTCCATACGCAGTTGCATAGATGAGATAGTTCATATATAAAGTAGAACAGAGTTATTGTTAAGTGTTTAAAAATGTTATATTTGGTGATACCTAGGCAGATGCATATACAGGGTGTAGAGTGAAATTATGGTTATCCAGGATGGTTCAAAAACTGATAGACAAATAGATTATAATGGTTGCCTAATTGGCATACTGATGATTTAAATAAAGTTGAGTTATAGTCATGCAAGGCGGTTCAAAAAAAATAGTTGAATACAATTGTTATATAGGATGCTAATATAATCAGTTGCAGTTAGGGTGAAATATGTTGGGTATTGCCGGAATGATAGTTATACAGAGTGGAACAAAAAATGTTTTATTGGGTAGCCTATAAGTAGTTGTTTATACAAGGTGGTTGAAATTGAGGGTGGAGTCGAATTATAGTTTTGCAGGGTGCATCAAAAAATGTTAAAAAAAAGATTATATAGGGTAGACCTTGAACAGTTGCATCCTACTATATGGAATACCCGATATATGGGGCGAAGCAAAATTATAGCTGAAATATAGGGTGGAGAAGAGTTATAGTTAAGTGTTTAAAAGATGTTATACAGATTGGATGGCAAATAAAAAGCAGCATATACAGGAAGGCTGCACTATAGGGTTAAGCAGAGTTACAGTTATACAAGGAAGTTCAAAAAAATGTTTAATAAAATTCTTATACAGGTTGGGCCCATAAGCACTTGCAGTTTGGGTGAAATTTATTCTGAAATATATTCGGGTTTGGAGGATTTATAATTATGTAGATTGGTTTAATTTTTTTTTATATAGAATAGCCCATTTGTTTTCTAAGCTATTTCTTTTTGCAAATAATTGTACATTCCATAGGCGGGTGAAACCGCCGGTAACGGCTAATATAATATTAAATTAACTTCATGTGTATATAAAACAAAACTCTTCTTAGCACTAAATTGTCACATTTATGGCACTTCACATTATTTCGCAGCTATCAAAGACCGAATATAATTTAATTCTTTTAATAAGTTTAAATTAGAAAAAGATGTTGGGTGTGTAAAGATATGATCTTTAGAAGTTTCTGTGCTATCCTGTATATTATCAAATTAAATTCTCTTAGTTACGTCAAAAATCAAATACTATTGTCAAACAGTTCCTGTCGCTGCGGGGCTAGCCTCTGAAGAAAGAAGAACCAAGAAAACACCACCTGCAGAGCTTCGACGTAAAAGGTCAGTGATTAACTTTTATTTGGTGATTTAATTTACGCGACGATAAAATTTTTTATTGATTGTTCCGTTAAAGGTCCTTCGTCAATTACATACTTGCATTGAAACAGCATTGAACTAAAACCGCAACATCTAATTCATAATTTTTTTGGATATTATATGTAATGTGCCATCGAATACATAACATAATTTGGTCCAACTTCGAGCCGGATGCAATTTGAGTTAATTCCGTGCAAAGTTTATCGATCAAACATTTGATTTTTCGTTGCAATTATTGTTGAAAACCGCATTGAATTTTTATTATTTGTTATAAGAGAAAGCAAGTTCGGGATATTCATTGATTCCGTTGGAAATAAATGTCGCATATTTTTTGCCGCGTTAAAAAACGTTTTGTTTGTTTGGTTATTTTGCTAAATTATTTTGAATTTATTTGACATTTGGTCAGATATTTTTGACTTCAACAGTAAAAAATTGTATATTTTTGGAATAGTATTTTCGTTCTATCGTGTTTGTTCAGTTGCGTTACAGTGATTTTAATTTATTGTTAAGATGTCAAAAACCGCTGAAAATTTACGTAAATTTAAAAATCATCGACAATCGGAGTTTAAAAGATTAGAAGATATTTATTTTGCTGCCGCGAAAGCCTTAAGAGGTGACGACGAATTGTTTTTTTGTATGATTTATCCATTCAGAATTTTTTAAAAATCACAATGCCATTGTAGGTTTAATTTCAGAAGAAAACGATGATTTTGACTTTGAGGATGACATTCGCAATAAATTTGAAAAATTGTTTTATTCAATTAAATCTATTTTTGATAAACTGAAATCTGTTCAGAATTCTACGCCACAAAATATAGCTCGGGAACAGGAAAGTGTTGCTTTGCCGCGAATTGATTTGCCTTCATTTAGTGGAGACATATTAGAATTTGGTACTTTTATCGATTTGTTTGATTCATTAATTCACAATATTAATATATTAATTCTGAGGTTCGGAAGTTATTGGATGACATCAGTGATAATTTGGAAGCACTGAAGAATTTGGATTTAGCAGTAAATCAGCGGGATTTTTGTATCGTTCAGATGATGTTGAAACGAGTTCCAAAGAATTTAGCCTCTAAGTTTTAACTGTACCATGGTAGTGCGACCGCTCAAGATGAGTTTCCGATCCGCTCGGATGTTGTTGATTTTTTGTCGAAGCTTTGCGATGAATTTGAACATGTTGAATTATCCCGCAAGGCAAAGCGAAGTGTTGGCAAAAAGTTACCATTGAATTCAAAGCAACATTCTTCCCGTTTCACTACATTTTTGTTTATCACTAGGAATAGAAATTGTTTAGTTTGTAAATCCGATCATGCGATTTACAAATGTTCTGAATTCTTGAACAAATAAGTATCCGCGCGGTTTAAGTTTGTTAAAGATTGTAGACTTTTGTTTTAATTGCTGGAGCGATTCTTATCAGTTGAATCGCTTTAAATCTTTATCCACTTGCCGCAACTGCAAACAACGCCATCACACACTGCTTCATTTTGTAAATCGTGGTGATTCAGGCATTCGGTCTGAATCTAGTGCTCCTCCCGCAAACCTGGCTTCCACATCTGGTGAATCCAGTACCATTAATACTGTTGAAAATCCCGAAACTTCTCTACCGCAGACTTCTTGTCATAGTTCACTTTTGTCATACAATTCAAATGTGTTGTTATCTACCGCTTTAATTGAGGTATTTGATAAGCACGGTTCTTATCAAAGTTTGCTATGTCTGCTAGATTCTGGTAGCATGACATCATTCATTGCGGGCAAAGCTGTGCAACGCCTTGGCTTCCGACTAGGTTCTATGCAGAGTACCTCTGCTGAGGGCTCTCTTACCCTTTCTCTTCGCTCTATAGTAAAGCGCGAGTGCAATTTTGTTGTTGATACTATTGTTTTACCCCACATTTGCAATGATATACCTGTTGCGCCCATTAACATGGCTAATATGGCATATCTAACCAATTTGAAACTTGCGGATCTTGGTTCCAAAAGCCCAGGCGCTATTCACCTTTTGTTAGGTGCCGATATATTCTCTCAAATTTTGTTGGATGACGTCTTCTGGAAGGGAAAGGTGTTCCTGATGCTATTTATTAACACTGTGTTTGCTTACATCCTTATGGGTAGAGTGTCTTCGAGTTCTGTTAACTCTCACTCTCAGTCAGTCATAAACCCAACTTCGCTTTTTTGTCAAATTGAAGATGTAGTATCATTAGATAATTCACTGCAAAGGTTCTGGACAATTAAAGATGTTCCTACCGCACTGGTTCAGTCCCCTGATGATGTTATCTGCGAAAAAATATTTTCCGAGGGATGCAGGAGATTGGATTCAGGTAGATTCGTTGTGCCCCTTCCTTTTCGAAATACACTTCCTGCTTTTGATGGAATGTATAATCTCGCCGTACAACGTTTCTACTCTTTAGAAAGACGTCTTCTACAGCAACCAGATCTCTACAAACACTATTGTGATATTCTCAAAGAGTATTTGGAGCTGGATCATATGGAGTTGGTTCCCGATCCATCTACTTCTTTTGTTTGTTAGTAGTAGCACCACCAAACTTCGTCTAGTGTTTAATGCATCCGCTAAGATACCTCATCGGCTATCTTTGAATGATTGTTTGCTTATCGGTTACAATTTGCTACAATACATTATCGCTATTGTGTTGACCTTGCAGAATTTAGTTTTGCCTCGCCTGCTTGCTATAGAAAACTTTTCTAGTTGTGAACTTCACGCATTTGGTGATGCTTCTAAGAAAGGTTATGCCGCTGTTGTTTATTTTGTTTTCGAAACCGCATCTGGATTTCGTCAAAGTTTTTTTGTGCTGTCTAAATCGACTCTTGCACCTTTGAAAACTTTGTCACTCCCCAGATTGGAACTGTGTGCTTAAGTTCTAACCGCTAAGTTGGCTAATTATGTTTATGAGCAATTCAATAGTCGTTTGTTGTTCAAGGTGATTCGTTGCTGGTGAGATTCTACGGTAGTCCTTTCATGGCTTAGTTCTTTCCAGCACCGTTGGACATTTGTCAGTAATCGAATTGCTTACATTCAAGAAAAATTTCCCACTTCACATTGGTTTTACATCCAATATTGTGATAACCCAGATGACTTGGGTTCTCGCGGCACTTTGCCATAGGAGTTGTTAAGCAATACACGTTGGTGGAAAGGCCCACAATTGTTGATTACCGCTTGTTTGCCACATTCTTGCTCAGACTCAAGCATGTCACCGCTAGTTATGACTGAAGCCCGTATAGTGGCAGTTAAAGTCACCGCTTCACCAAATTTATTTGGTACTTTGTTAGAAAAACATTCTTCTGTTAATCGCATTACAGCTCATATTTGTCGCTATGTTGATAACACTCGCAATCCAGACCGTAGGGGCTCTGGATCATTTTTTGGCTGCTGAGTTATATCAGGCTCAGCTTCGCATTGTTCGATATGTTCAAGATCAATATTTTTCTAAAGAGATTTCCCTTCTTCGAGAACGAAAACTTTTGCCCAAATCGCTTCGTAAACTTTCGCCGTTTCTTGATGAACAGGGAACTCTTAGACTTGGAAGTAGACTGGCTAATGCTCCATTGCTGTTTGATACTAAATTTCCCGCACTGCTACCAAGTAAAAGTCGTTTGACTAATCTAATTGTCGAAGATTGTCATGTCACCAATCTTCACGCAGGAATCCAAACCGTTCAATTTCTTTTGCAGCAAAGATTTTGGATTCTATCCACAAAGAAAGTAATTCGTAGTGTCATTTCTAAATGCGTTTCTTGTTGGAAGCTTAATCCTTCTGATTACCAACCCTTCATGGGAAATTTGCCCATTTAGCGCGTTTCACAATTGAAACTCTTTTCTCATGTTGGAGTAGATTTTGCTGGTCCCTTCACTATAACCATTGCTAAAACTAGAGGGTCTAAAACTTTAAAGGCTTATCTGTGCCTATTTAAATGTTTTGCAACGAAAGCTGTTCATCTAGAACTCGTATCAGATTTGTCTGCTGATGCGTTCTGGGCAGTTTTGCGACGATTCATTGCACGTCGTGGTCGATGTAGCCATATCTATAGTGATTGTGGTACTAATTTTGTGTGTGCTCACAAGCAGATCTTGAAAGCTTTTAGAGCTACTGTTGCATGAGAAACCATTACTTGTCATTTCAATCCCCCTTTGGCTCCTCATTTTGGAGGACTATGGGAGAGCGAAATTAAATCCGTTAAAGCACACCTAAGACGTGTCGTTGGAGACCAAATCCTAACCTACGAAGAACTTTCTATTGTATTTGCGCAGGTCGAAGCAGTTTTAAACTCGCGACCTATAACCCCTTGTAGCAACGATCCATCGGATCTTACCGCCTTGAGTCCTGGAATGTTTATTACAATGGAACAGCACCTCCTGAATCTGATTTCTTATCTATCCCATCTAATCGTCTCAACAGATGGCAGTTACTGAGTCGTTTGCATCAGGCATTCTGGAAACGTTGGTCGCAAGAATATTTACATACTCTTCATCAACGGAGCAAATGGACTGATCCCTCGGAGGTTGTTAAGCCAGGTACTCATGTTATTTTGAAGCAAGACACTTCCCCTCCATTGAATTGGCCATTAAGGCGCATTATTGAAGTACATCCTGGAGGTGATGGTGTTGTACGCGTTGCTACAGTTAGAACTGCAAGTGGTACTTTAAACCGACGTCTTGTAAAGCTCTGTACACTGCCAGTGGACCCTTAGTTTTGAAATTAGTAATTCAAGGCTGGCGGAATGGTGCGTTCCCGCAATTTGTTTAGTTTATTGTTCAAATTTGATTGAATTACTTCATTGATTTTTAAACATCTGCACCTTTTCCAAAACCTTCCGTCGCGCTAATGCTAATTTTAAGTGTTTTTTGCGTGTAAAATATAGACAGTATTCGTGATTCAAGTATTGTATTCCGAGCAATTCGGACGCTTTTGATACCTATATCTAAGTGTTTATTGGGAAATAACACCACACTTTAAAGGAAATTTCTGTATATTCCAAACGTTTCGGGGTCTAGATCAGACTCCGTTGTCAATGGCTAAGAAACTACGGATTAAAAAGGTACAATTGCAAGATGTAAATTTAAATATTTGACAATGATTATTATTTGATTTTTGACGTAACTAAGAGAATTTTATTTGTAATATACAGGGTAGCACAGAAATTTCTAAAGATCATATAATCATAAAGTTCCTTTCAAATTGGAAGAATTTGGAAGGGAGATCTTCAGAACTTTATGTGGCGCTCCTAGGTGCGACTTTCTTATAAGATAGTGCATTCGCCAAAAATGCGACCAAAGAACTTTTTTGATTCAGTGATCCCATTAAAATCATAAGGGAAAACCTAGGAAAAACCTTATGAACTATCCCGATATTGGGTTGTTCACAAGGACATGACCATTAGCAATTTCTTCCTTAATCATCGGCAACCAGGAACGACTGAATTCTACGGAGGTAGTAGCGATACAATCGTTTTCATTTAACAAAATTAAAGCAGACTCTTTTAGTTTTCTTTTGGTGTTGTGTTCTTCTTTGTGTAATATAACTGAATTTTGAAACTGTATTTTATGACCAAGGTCCCAAGCATGTTTATTATTGTATCGTTTTCATTTAACAAAATTAAAGCAGACTCTTTTAGTTTTCTTTTGGTGTTGTGTTCTTCTTTGTGTAATATAACTGAATTTTGAAACTGTATTTTATGACCAAGGTCCCAAGCATGTTCACAAATTTTAGATTTTTCAAATTGTCGTTTTTTATGTAATTTTTGTGTTCGTTTATTCGAACATTCAGAGGTCTAGAGGTTTCTCCAATATAGAATTTATTACATTCACACGGGATTTTATAAATGCAATTTTTTGTATTTTGAGTTGTGTTATTTGGTTTGGTTTTTGATATAATTGATTTTAGTGTATTTCTTGTTTTAAATGTTGTTTTGATATTATATCTGTTTCCCACTCTTTTTAGTCTATACCATACATACAGGGTCTATCAGAGAAAAATCTAAAATTTGTGAACATGCTTGGGACCTTGGTCATAAAATACAGTTTCAAAATTCAGTTATATTACACAAAGAAGAACACAACACCAAAAGAAAACTAAAAGAGTCTGCTTTAATTTTGTTAAATGAAAACGATTGTATCGCTACTACCTCCGTAGAATTCAGTCGTTCCTGGTTGCCGATGATTAAGGAAGAAATTGCTAATGGTCATGTCCTTGTGAACAACCCAATATCGGGATAGTTCATAAGGTTTTTCCTAGGTTTTCCCTTGTGATTTTAATGGGATCACTGAATCAAAAAAGTTCTTTGGTCGCATTTTTGGCGAATGCACTATCTTATAAGAAAGTCGCACCTAGGAGCGCCACATAAAGTTCTGAAGATCTCCCTTTCAAATTCTTCCAATTTGAAAGGAACTTTATGATTATATGATCTTTAGAAATTTCTGTGCTACCCTGTATATTACAAATAAAATTCTCTTAGTTACGTCAAAAATCAAATAATAATCATTGTCAAATATTTAAATTTACATCTTGCAATTGTACCTTTTTAATCCGTAGTTTCTTAGCCATTGACAACGGGGTCTGATCTAGACCCCGAAACGTTTGGAATATACAGAAATTTCCTTTAAAGTGTGGTGTTATTTCCCAATAAACACTTAGATATTGAAAAAGATGCCACAAGTATCCTTCAGAAAACAGCTTTTGATACCGTCTTAAGACTTCCGCTTTTTGTTGTTATTGTGTTACGATTCCGCGAGTTATTTGTTCCGGTCGTAACAACCGCTAAACCGCTTTCATTTTGTATCTTTTGTGTTAACAAAAGCGCATCATTTGTTGTTAAACCCGCATTTTTTGTTTGCTCAATCAATGAACATTACGTCGCTATTTTTTGTGTAACGTGTTGTGCAGACGAAGCTCTAAAAACAGTTCCTGCCGCTGCGGGGCTAGCCTCTGAAGAAAGAAGAACCAAGAAAACATCACCTGCATAGCTTCGACGTAAAAGGTCAGTGATTAACTTTTATTTGGTGATTTAATTTACGCGACGATACAATATTTTATTGATTGTTCCGCTAAAGGTCCTTTGTCAATTACATACTTGCATTGAACCAGCATTGAACTAAAACAGCAACATCTAATTCATACATATTATATTTAATGTGCCATCGAAGACATTACAACTATTATTATTGCTTAAAGCAATAGTTTAGGAAAAAAATTGATGAATAAACAATTTCCTCAAAACAGATTGAACCTTCGGTTTGGTGGCGTTATGTTGATGGCATATTCGATGGCATATTCGTTATTTGGTAACAAATAACATTCTATTCAGTTTACAGTAGAACTTGAACAGAATAACAAATTATCGTTCTTAGCCATTTTAATAACTGTTGGAGTAATTCGACCATACGATACATGGCGCACCACTAGGTTGTTCATAGGATTGACAACAGCGCTGAATGGCATCATCATTATTCGTTTTATTTAATAATAGGTTAGAGTTTAGAGTATCTGTGATAATGGCTTTATAACAGAGAACATGTATTAATAATCAGAATAATAGATAGTATATTATAAAAGCAGAATTTACTTATTTATTGAACCGCAAAGTTATATTGCCTACGTGATTAGTTCCACTAGCTCTGCAGCCAATAGGTTATGCTCCAACAACGATTTTTTATATAAAAATGAAAACGAAAAGTTAATAATTGTTTTGAAACTGGTATAATAAAGAAAAACAATTTTCTCTTGGTGATTAGAGACCGAATACAGATATCAGAAATGTTTGCAAAAATTCCAATACATAATTACACATTATCCGGAAGTGAAAAAGCCCGCATTTGGATTTCCATGCGGCCACAGACAAGAACTTTAAATTCAAATGAAAATGAAGATAAACTCGGATAAACAAAGTACCAACATTATTATTAGGGACCTGGAATGTCAGAACAATGAACAAAGATAGCAAGATAACAAAGTTGGAAAAGGAAATGGATCATCGGCATTCTAGGATTAGAAGAAGTAAGATGGAAAGACCAAGGAGAAATAATTGTTGGGAAATACAAAATGACTTATAGAGGAGCTCCAAAAAAAGGAAAAGGGCATGTGTTTCCTTTTTAAACAGTACTTGGATCAATTTATTACAAAAATAATACCGAAAAGTGATAGAGTAATTGCAATGAAAATAACATCTGAACAAGTCGTCATCTAATACTTCAAGTTTATATGCCAACTTCCGATGCAACTGATGACTATGTATATAAAAGTAAACGTAGTATATAAAAAAAACAGAAATTTTGGAGGGATTTGGAAAAGGACAAATTAGGACAATTACAATGGGCGATTTGAGTAGTGTAGTTGGACAAGGAAGTGAAAACGTCATTATTGAAAGTTTTAGATGCGGCAAAAGAAACGAAAAAGGCGATAAATTGGTGGTAGAAGTTTCTGAACAATATGGCTTTTGGTTTTCGAATACCTGGTACAAACAACACGAACGACGACTGTATACGTGGAAAAATCCAGGGATTTCAAAAAGGTATCAGCTTGACTCCATTTTAACCAACCAACGATTTACCAATAGCATCAAAATTACAAAAACTTACCCCGGAGCAAGTATCCACTCTAATAACAATCTTTTACTATCTATAATTAGATCTAAGATGAAGCAAAATACACCAAAGAAATGGAACACAGAAAAGCTAAAAACAGGCGAATCCGAATGATTGATGAACAAAATTGAGAAAAACTTGAAAACGGAACCACGGAACATTAAGGAAGAATGGAACTACCTGAAAGAAACGTTTTTGGTGCACCAGAGGATAGCGTAGCACGAAAAACAAGGAAAACCAAGAAGGAGTAGGTAACATAGGAAATGTTGGATAAAATGGAAGATAGAAAGAAATGGAAAAATGATAAAAGCATAAAAGGTAAAGTGGAATATAGGAGAATAAATATTGAGCTCAGAAGAGTTACCGATAAGAATAGAGAGAAATGAATGGAAGAACAATTCGAGAAAATAGAATATCGTAGAATATCTTTATAACAGCAATACCAACAAAAATATGAATAATATAGAAGAGCAATGTGACACAAATAAAACTGGATCTAGAATAGAAGAACATGATGTTGAAAGGACAATTAAATAATTAAAATACAATAAAACAGTGGCTAGCGATAGAATTCCATCTGAAGCACTCAAGGTACTAGGACATTGTGCTATCCTAGAATCACGAACCTCATAAACAAAATCTATGATTTAGGAATATGGACTGACGATCTTTAAAAAAAATTCTAGTTCCCTTACTCAAGAAAAAAATAACTCAACGCAAAGATTATAGAACCTTAACCTTTATCGGTTTCATTAAAGTAATAACAAGAATACTGATGAAAAGAACTGAAAATAAAAAAATGATCAGTTTGGATTTACGAAAGAAAGAGGAACTCGAGATGCTATAGTGTGTAAAAGAATGTCAGCAGAGAGACTGATGGAGAAGAACATGGGAATATATGTATGTGTTATTGACTGGGAGAAAGCATTTGACCAAGTAGATTGGAATATACTATTGAGCATACTGAAGGATATTGAAGTGGATTGGACAGACCGACGCCTCATTCGAGAGCTTTACAAAGGACAAAAGTAGTGGTAAAAGTGTAAAGTGAAGAAACCAACGAATTAATCATAGGATGAGGAGTGAGACAAGGTTGTTGTATGCCATCAGCACTATTCAATTTATATGCTGAAAAATTGATAAATGAAGCATTACAAGAGACTGCTGGGATTACAGTAGGCAATGAGCAACAAAAAAAATATTAAGTATGCGGATGACCAGCAGTTCTTGGAGAAACAGAAAACGAATTACAACATATAGTCTGGGAAATAAGCGAAACTGGTAAGAAGTATGGTACGAGGATAATTAATGGGAAAACAAAGATAACGCGAGCGGGAAAATAGTAGAGAATGTAAGGATTATGCTTGAAGGGCAATAACTATAACAAGTAAATAAATTTTAATATTTAGGAGGAATAATAAATTCAACTTGAAATTGCACTGAAGAAATCAGGAACAGAATAGCCGTGGGCAAAACATCATTTGTAAAAGTAAAGGACATGCTAACAGGAGGAAAAAAATCCCATGAAGGTGAGAAAAAGATTTAGGAAAAGCTACATCTGGAGTGTGATTTTATACGGATCAGAGACATTAAGACCAACAGGACACAAATACCTTGAGAGTTTTGAACTGTGGCTATGGAGAAGAATGCAAAACATCAAACATCAAATGGTCAGATAAAATAAGAAATGAAGAGAGGAGAGTAAAGGAAGATTGATCAATAATGAAAACTATAAGAATAAGGAAAGCTAACTGGTTCGGACACCTTTTAAGGAGAAATTTTATTCAACGGAGAATAATGGAAGGAGAAATTCAAGGTATTAATAGTAGAGGGAGACCAAAGAATGGAATGCTCACTGACATCACTTACGATGAGATGCCCAGGATCGAGAACTTTGGAGAAGGTTATGTTGATAGCTGTCTTAGGACAGATTTAGAGTAACTTCGGGTAATATGGCACACCATAAGCCTTTATGGAAATACAACTCAAAATTTATGAGATCAAAGAGCTTTTATTGGTTAAATCAGTCCCTTCAACTCAATAGTAATCAAAAAAAAATGTAAGGGTATTAACTTCGAAACCTAACGCTAATAAACTTTTTTTAAATCTTAAATAATCTATAAAATTTAAACATAGTGGGACAATATGGCCTAGGACCATATTGGCAACAATTGAAGTGATCCATATTGCCCACCATAACAACTAAAATCAAAAACTTTATTTTATGGCTAGAATATGAAGGAACTGATAGTATGTGGAAATGATTTTTCTTGCAATATGTATTACTTCAATATTCCTTCTATGACTTGTATGTCCGTCTAGAACAAGCAGTACCGGAGATTCTTTAGTGGGTTTCACTTGTAGAATAAAATGTTGAAACCACTTGGTACATAAGTTGGTTTGAATCCAACCTGAAGGGTGACATTCATATATGGCACCAGGAGGCGCACCTTTCATTAGAAGCGGGTGACTTCTGTTTCTTGTGAATATAATCATGGGCGGAACAAATGAACTTCTAGCACTCATACTTATCACACAAGTTATTAAAGAACCCCTTTCAGCAGATGTTAAAGCACCAATTTGCCGTTTCCCCTTTTGACTAAGAGCTTGGGGCATTTGTGATGGAACAACACTTATTCCAGTCTCGTCCACATTAAAAATTTTGTCTGGAGGGAACTAATAGTCATCCATCAATTTCTTATAAAGATTGAAGAAATGATTCACACTTTCTTTATTAAAGCCCTTAGCCCTGGCAAGTGAAGTTCATGTTGGGCGGCGAACTTCTAAGAAAGTTCTGGATACCTTTCTACAAAAGATTTCAGCCAATCTTTACCGGCGCTTTCATTTTTTGTTGAAAACTATGGATGATATTGTTTTTTATTGCCAGATGATGGGCTTTTCGTACTAAACCCAACAACTTAGCTTCCATTGCTAACACATACTGAACTAGTTGTTTCTCTAGTTCTTGAGGTAATATAGGTTTTCTACCTAATTTTACACAAATCACTACATCGGGCAGTAGATCTACTTTGGCTGTCAACCATTTTAAAGTTCTTCGGGGTACTTTGTACAAATTGGAAGCTTTTACTGAGCCCATTTTCCCATTTTGCACATCTCCTATTGCATTTCCGGGAGTCATTGCCTTAAAAGGAAAAAAAAATCATGTAGAAGGCCATAATTTCCACATACTAAATACCATAATGGCCATATTGCAGATTTTAACAAATAAAAGTCTAATCTAAAATTTAGTTAAAAATATGCCTAACTACAGATTAAAGGTTTACATACAAAACTTTACACTAGCAATGTTAAACAAATGATTATTTGAGGAACGAGAATGAGTGAAACTTACCAAAAAATAATATCACATGTAATTTTCAATCGTCGCACGCACTGGACATACCTGTACTCGGCTCAACGTAAGGATCGAGTAAGGTAGTCAAGGGAAGTGGGGCGACAATATAGCTGATACGTACACCACTCGGTGTTGGTTGGTTTCTGAGAAAAAACTACTGGCCATATTGGCCAACTAGGCCATAATACCCGTAATTACTCTACTATTATATATATACACATAATTCAAAAACAGATAATTTAGAAAACTTTTTACATAATATATTTCTAATATCCTTTTGTTACAAAATATGTTTATAGTTCCTTTTCAGTAAAAATATATATTTCGATATAAAATTTAACTCGAAACAATTGAAATATTTTAGTACTTAAATTTACTTAGTGAAGAGAAAAGAATTAACCAATAATAGTTAAAGGCTTCTTGTTCAAGGTAATGCTCAGGATGATCTCATCATGAAAGCGATCCAAAAACAGATAATTCAAGCATTTGTCTACAAGCATGTGGATATATTCAGAGAAAGTATACGTAAAGGCAGATTTATGTATGCATCAATGCATGATTTTCTTCATCTTCAAATATTAGAAGAAATAAAAAATGTAAATTAAAATCAGATTAAAGTAGAGTAATTTGTGTCAGTGTGAATTCTTAAATGAATAATTTTTTAAAACAAAATGACTACTGCCTGTGTATGTATATAGAGGTATTTATGCATGTCTACTTACATAAAAATAAGTACGCATTGCATACATAGAGATGAATAAAAATTTGAAATGTGGCTGAAATATTTTTCAAGTAATGTGTTTTGTAGTTTTGGTAAAGCTTCAGATTATATAAATTTTATTCTTTAGTGCTTTTGTTCTAAAATTCATGTGGACTTCAGTTGAGTGCAGCAAGACTACTACTGCAGGTGCTGGACGAGGCAATACATATATAAATATCTTACCTATTGAGGCAACTTGCTGATTGCATTTATGGTGGAGCATGTGTGTATGTTCACTGGCTGAAATTGAAATGCTTTCGTTTGCTGGAACCCAGAGAGAGTACTTGTGTTACCATTGGATGCGTGAAAGTTGTAGCCTTACATACAATTTAAATATTGTATATTTTTCTCTCAGACTAAATATAGTGGTGATAATGTTTAGTATTTTTTAAATTAAATTAGAGTACAGAAACCACGCTGAAGAAAATGACAAAGAAAATAATAAACGAACAAGGCAACTCTATGTCTGAAGAAGGAACACCTCAGTTATTTAAGGTAGAAGCAGAAGCACTAAATGCTTCTATTTTATAAGATATACATATACAGATCAGATTTTAAAGAAAATTTTATTAGTAACTTTTAAGAAATACAGAGGATTCAAAATTCAGATACTCGGATAAAACCCAAATATTTAAAAATTCAGACGACTTATATTGTCAAGTTGTCACTGCAACCCTTTTATTTTTTTTGTAAATTTTGTTATACAGTGGTGTTAATTTCCATTTCCACTGAAAACATGTATGATTTAGCCCCTGTAACTTTTGGACTATCTGAAAGATACAGACTTTTCTGCAATTGTGGTGTTATTCCCAAATAACCAGAAAAAAACAAACCAGACATGCCACAACTATCTTTCAGAAAATAATCAGATATATTTACATTAAAAAACAGAGCACTCAAAACAGAGTTGTACTTGATTTCAGTCTTTTGGTAAAAGGTTGGCAAGGCAAGCAGAAAATCAATTCAGATCATACCAAAACTTTGAAGATAAATCAGATAAAATTCAGAACTTACTAACAAAGTCAAAGGAAACAGTCTTTTGGTAAAAAAGGTTGCAAGGCAACTTCTGGTGCTTTCAAAGTGCAAGAAAAAATAGGCTTTTGACAGTACGGTAAATTTAATGAATATAATAGAAATGAAGAAATTGTGAACATGCCCTTAATCGCCTACAATACAGAAACATATTTATTCTTAACATTACTCAGATAAGACCTATAGATTTAGTTCATACTATCTTAAATCAGAATATCAATTCCACAGTGTTATCTTCTAAACAATCTGAGAAAAAAATGTGAAATAAAAAAATCCAGAAAAAGTTTTTAAGTAAACTTCAAAAACAATAATAATAAGTTTTTCATATTCAGATTTAGATAAAACTTTAAAAATCTTACAAATGACTCTAACAAAACCAAATTCTATTTTTGCATATTTGTATATATGTACGTTTGCATAAGTTTGTGTATATAAAAAGTATAAATAGGAATAATACCTAATTCAAGAAAGGAAATCTTTGATTTATGTATTATATTATTTATGACGTTTCCAAATCAGAATTAAAAGCATATAAATTACTGGTAAAATTACTGCTGACTTCACTGCAAGAAGAATCAGAGGGAAAATATCACAAGACCTATAGTAACCACTCATACCAGTTTGGCATATTGTAAAAGAATCAGTAAAATAAATAACCCTAGACTTATAGAATCAGATCGTTAAAAAATTTAAATCAAATATGACACATCATCAGCTGTAAGTCTGACTGAGGTGGAGTCAAGACTTTCTTTTTATTCAGCAGATAAAATGCTGCACTCCCAGAATTAAAATCATATTGTTATAAACTCCGTGGGTTCAATTAAAATTGTAAAACTAATATTCACTCACACTTTCTAGAAACTTGTATTTACATCAAAAATTCACAACAGCTGATTTGAATATCTAAATACTAACACGAAATAAACTCTTCGCAATGACCAACTCAACCTGCGATGATAAGCCGCCCCTTATAAAATCAGCATCGAATTCTCTCGTATAATCAAATGTCAATTCTAAAATTGTCGAGTTATTTCGAGATTTTTTTTGTCCTACCAGCGATCGATGTCTTATTGGAATGAAACCAGGGCCGGCTTAGGTAAATTTCGTAACACTATTTTCATTCCATGTTAGCTAAATCAGATTAAGATATTGAAATGTTTGTATATTCTGGAATATACAACTATTCTTTGTCATGTGTGATATTTACCTAAGAACCATAAAAAGAAAACAAAAACAATATATGTTCCTAGAAATACTTTTGAAAAATATCTTCTACAAATAGAAGTAGATGACATATTTGAAACAGATACCTAACAAAGATCATAATACTCAGAGTTAACTAAAAGCTATGTATATTCAGAGAGAATAATTATCAAAATGTATCAGTTGTGCTGAATATTGTCTTTAAATGGATGTGCAGCTAACATGTCCCTTACAAGAAACAGACAAATGTACTGTTATATCTGAGGTCAAGTAACCTTTCTAAAGGTTTTAAGATGTCTACATCCCAGAAAAGAAAATAAGTATATAGGTAAACCTTCCAAATAAAATAAGAAAAGTATAGTTTGTCACACAAAGTAAATACATTTAAGTAATCCTAACACCAAAACTTTATTTCAGACACTCATTACCGTTTCAACAATTCATTGTTCACTAAATTATACTTGACAGTAAATCTATATGCAAATGCAGAAATCAATACGTCAATAAGTGTAAATCTTATTTAACTGAATTCTAAATAACAGAGTTCCCAGTAATTTTAACGATACATATATTCAGACAATAAATATTAACGAAGAAAAGAAACAGATATGGTAAGAAAAAAATCCTGATAAAAAAATGTCACAGAGAAATAATATTATGTTGACCCCAAGAACACCTATTCTTGAGAAATAAAAGATCTTAATAAAACAATACAGAGATGCAGGCATACAGGCAGGCATTGGTGGACAGGTAATTTATTTTTACAGCCAAATTAAGTAGTAGATAAAATTGCAGAACTAACAAAGGTAATTATTGTAAAGAAATATTAAAAATTTAATGTATTAGATAAATCTGCACATACAGATCTATGCTTATATTTAAACAAATAGACGTCTTGGAAAAAGAAAAAGGTCAAAATGTCCATAAAACATATGAAAAGATAAACTGGCTTATGGCTTCTTTTTCAGCAAGTTGTGTAGGTATAGTAAATACAGATCAAGGTTAAAGCAGAAGTAATGATGGATGAGTTGTGACAATAATCTCAGACAGAATTTAAATATTCTGAGGGAGTTATTTCAGTTGAATTATCAGCTAAAATTTTTCTATATGAACTTGAGAAGGAGAATGGTCCAGAACTCAATCAGAATACAAGTAAAAATTCTATTATATCATATATTATAGAAAGAAAACTTCTTGATTTAAATATCTTAAATTTAATACAATAAACAAAGCACTAGGGCTAGAGATGATCCAAACCAACCTTTAAGAAAAAAGTTTCAAGCTCTACTGTGGCATACGAGGTTCGTTTATGCTCCAGTTAATTATTTAAAGTAATTTCAACAAAATCGCTTAGAATTGCTAATTATCGTGGTATACATAATAGTAAAACGTGTATTATAACCAAAACTAATTAAATAAATAAATATATATTTTATATCTTGTAAATCACTTTTGAGTTTTTAAAAAAATTATTTATTGAAATACAAAAATTTAAAAATTTGAATAAAACACTAAATTGAAAATTAAAATTAACTAACTAAATGGTACAAGTATACTAACGATAAATGATGACCGTGGGACCGCGTCGCTCTGATTTATAACATTAAAAAAGCTGACTAATCAAAAGAACGGCCAAATCGATGCGTTCCCACGTTTACATAATGAAGCAGGAAACTGGTCAGCGAAATATGATACTTTGTATGATACACGTGCATGATATTTGCGCCTAACAGCTCCCCTTTACCAAGAAAAGTTGTTGCTGTAACACTAACTTTTGGAATTTACTGGACGCTAGCTAAATAAGCAAAAACAATACAAATATGGAAATAAAATAAAATTAAAGTGAACATAATGATTAAGTTTAAATAGGTTACATAAAATACGAAAAATATACAAAACACAAAAGTCAAATAAGAATAGAAATGTATCAAACAGGTTCTCACTTCTATAAGTCTGGATATTCAGGTTCCTCTTCGATTTGGGGCCTCAGTTTTGGTATCAGTCTGAAGAACGGTTTTGTCAGGGTACTCAGACTCTCTGGATTGGAGTTGTCGTTTTTCGGGGGTCTCTTAACGTGCCTTGTGATTTTCAAACAGCTGTATACAACAACAATTGTTACAATGATAATTATTATAGCATACATGAACTAGGAAATGTTTTTATTAACAAATGAGATCGTCGAGATCCCTTGAATACTGGTCCAGCTTCTGGTTGGCTATGGATAGTTCTTCCATGTTTAAGTCGTCCAGCTTCAGGGGCCTAAGGTCCGGGATTGCAAGTTCCTCAGGATGAGAATTGCAACAATTGAATGGAATTAGAACTGGATGAGAATTGTCCGAAATGTTCATGAATTTTTGTGGTTCGGCTTGGATTTTCGTAATCCCAACAAAAGCACTACATTCCGTTTGTAACCGAATGATAGAATTGTTCGTTAGCACTAAAGTTTTAGCGTCAATTCCTGGACAATTAATGGTCACATGTAAGGGTTCCAATATGATTACAATCCACGCATTTGTTTAAAGTTTTTGAACATTGTACCCTTCACTGAAAACGATTGCACTTTTACAAGTTTCGGGGACACTACGAATGTTTTTCAGGACCTGCGCCTCACAGGGTGCATTTGAGTCTATGGGATACACGTATAAGTCGGAGTACAGTTTTCGGAGTGGAGTCAGCTGTTTGCAAGTACTCAAATCCTTGATTGGTATGTACATAAGAGAATCATCATTTCGCGTTACATATTTTTGAGTAAAAGAAAGGATGTGATGAAAACCAGTTCTATCATCTAAAATCGGAATAGGGTATAAATGGTAAGTTGTATAAAGCTGTTGCTCTACTAGAGAGATTTTTAAAATGAATACTAGATCTGAGTGAGTTTGAAAAGCTTGTAGTTCAATTACTTCTAAATACTGTGCAAAACTTGAAAATCTGACTGGTAACGGTAAATTATTTTTAACAAGGTTTTGAGAAATCTTCTGTAATGCGGCAATCAAATGATCCGGTGTAATAATAGATGAGTGAATAATTTTCAAACGAGCAAAAATTATTGAATTTAAAATATCGTTAAGGTTATCTTCAAGAAACAAATAACTAGCCATTAATTTTTCACAAATTTCAAGAAATGATTGTTTAGCTTGAATAGTGGTTATACGGTCATTTAGTTCATGTATCGTGAGGTTGATTTCGTTAATGTCTTCGTTAAAGATTTTCTCGTCTATTTGAAGTTTTTGAATAGTTTCATAAAAGTTTTTAATAATAGTGGTTGTAACGCTCATTTGATTCTTTAAAAGATTTTCGACTTGTAGTTGTCCTTGGTTAAGTCTGTTTGTCTGTTTATGCTGCTAGTATAGAATTCGCCATCGGATGCGTCTAGGTTACCGGTTATTGCTTTAAAGATGGTTATAGCACCGTCGATTAATCCGCGTTTGGATCTTTTAGTGACTAGAAATATTTCTGAAAATTTTGTTTTGATGGAGTCGGAGATTTGTGTTAGAGGCTAATGTTTGTTTGGACGTCCACACGAAATACACCTGTATCGTGAAATTTGAAGCCAGGCATAGGATCGACAGTTCGTTCTAAAGTATTGAGGATTCTGTTATTATTTTCAAATAGTTGATTAAGGGTTGTCAAGTTCCGGTGAACTAATAGAGTCCATTTATAGTTTGATACAATTATTCGACTTTCGTCATGGTAGTAAATACCGAGAGAGTTTGACGTCGTACTGTGAAACTGCTGATCCGAGCAGCAAAAGAAACCTGAAAAAAAAGTTAGTTTTCAGAACATGGTTTCATTCTGTCAAAGTTCACTTTCGTTCGTTGGTTAGTTCTTAGGTTTAGAAGTGTAGCAGAGTTATTGTGGATCTCGATAATTTGGAATGGGCCATTAAATTTGTTCTGGAGTTTGTCTTTTATTTGTGACTCTTTAACGTATACCTTGTCACCGATTTTGTAATCAGGAGGATTCTTCGAAACGTGTTGGTCAAATCTTTCTTCCGCTTTTTGTTTCTGTAAGTTAGCCTTTTCACTTGCAATTTTGTAATAGTAAGAAATTCGGCTATTTAGGTCTCGTACAATTTGCTAATTATTTCTTTTTGATTATAAAGAGTCTCTGGGTGAAGCCATGGGTCTTATTGGTTGAATTGTTATAGGCAAAAATAGCATAAGGAAGTACGTTTAAGGGGTGTTCGTCGGGGTTTTCAGGTTTGTGAATGCGAATTTCTAGTAGAGTAGAATGAAATCGTTCCACGGAGCCGTTTGTTTGCGGGTGTCCCACGCTAGAGTAGGTAGGTTTGATGTCATAAAGTTTGCATAGATCTTTTAATATGGCATTGTCAAATTCTCTGCCATAGTCGCAGTGGATACGTAATGGTGTACGGAAATGTTGAAAGTACAACATAATAGTACTAACGACAGATTTGGCGGATTTATCTGCCAAAGCATAGGCTTGTGAGAATTTAGTCAGTTCGTCTCTTATGGTCAAAATGTGATTTCTATTAGGAATTTCTAAGATGTCGATGTTAATTCTTTCAAAGGGTGTTTTAGGTGTCTCAGTTATGACGAGGGGATTATCTAAGTTTTTTCGACAAGCTTTGGTTTGTTGACAGATTACGCAGTTCTTTATGAAGTTCTCAAATTCTTTAGTAAATCCCGGCCAGTTGAATCTCTCTTTGACACGGCGTATGGTTTCGTTGATGCCACGATGCAAGTTGTTTTTTCCGTTATGATATTGCTCGAGTATTAGTGGTATTTTTGGTTTTTGCAGATTTTCCACTTAATGTCCTTTTCAGAGAAAATAAAGGAAAGCATTTTCAGAATTGGAAGATCAAGGTTGTTTTCTACACAATATGTTTTCGAGGAGGAGAGAACGTCTTGATTTTTGAAAATAGATGCGAAAAGGACTTCATTTACGATTTTGGGATCGTTTGAAAGCGGGACTATGAAGTATTGTCTCCTGCTAACAGTTTTGCTAGCGAATACTTTGATTTTAAATGTTTCAAAATCAGCGACTTCTTCGAAAATGTCTTCGAATATGTCGTGATGGAATTCCTGAAGATTGGATGATTGGGGAAAGATTGGAATATTTTTATTTGCCTTCTCTAGAAGTTGACAATTAGAAAATTCGATTTTACTATAGTCAATTAAGGAAACAACAAAAATTTTGAATTCTTGGGATATCGTTTCGGTAGTTATTTCGTTTGGTTCAGGTTCGGAGGTATTGTCATCGTCTTCGTCATTTAGGGGTAAGATTTTGTGGGGTGTTAGTTTAGTTTTAGCCTGGAATAATACGCATTCATCAAGTTGGTTGATTTTAATGCGTGTTAAAGCGTCGGCGTTTTTGTTAATTTTACCCGGTTTGTAAATGATCTCCTAGTCATATTCTTCGAGTTTAAGTCTCCATCGGGCTAATCGACTTCCGGGGTCTTTTATCGAGAACAGCCACGTCAACGGGCGGTGATCGGTAAAAAGTTTGAACTTTCGGCCATAGATTATCGGTCTCCAGTGCTTCACTGCCCAAACAATAGCCAACAGTTTTCTCTCAATAGTCGAATACCTTGTCTCGTCTTGACAAAGTGTCCTGGAAGCAGTGGTTAGTAAGAATGGTTCCTCGAAGTTCGGATAGATCAGTATTGGTGTCGAAGTTAAAGCATGTTTGAGTTCGTCGTGACACATTCAGCGTTGAAATTAAACGGTTGATTCTTTTGTAAAAGTTTAGTTAGGGGTTTCGATATTTTCGCGAAGTTTGGAATAAACCTCCGATAATAACTAGCAAGTCCCAAAAATGAATTAATATCTTTGGGGTTCTGTGGTTGAGGAAAGTTTAAGATACAGTCGACTTTCGACGGGTTGGGTTTTACACCGTCTTTAGTTATTAAGTGTTCCAAATAAGCGACCTCCTTGCGGAGAAACTCGCATTTGTCAGGCTGTATTTTGAGGTTTGCCTTCCTAAGTCTTTGAAAAACGTCAGTTAGTCTTGCTAAGTGTTCGTGAATGTACACCAAACATCTTTCGTTCTGGATTCCTATCAGAATATTGTCCATCACCCTTTGGAATGTTGAAGGGGCATTTTTCAACCCGAAAGGCATGCGAACAAATTCAAAATGACCGTTCTCTACAGTGAAAGCGGTTTTTTGAATGTCCTAGGACTCAATTTCAATCTGGTGGAAACCAAAAGCTAAATCTAGGGTGGTAAAATACTGGCATTTGCCAAATTGGTCTAACATATCGGATATGTTGGGTAACGGATATTTGTCGTTAATTGTCAGTTCGTTAAGTTTTCTATAGTCCACGACTACGCGCCATTTCTGTTTCCCGGAGGCGTCGAGTTTTTTCGGGACAACCCATACAGGGGAAGACCAGGGAGAGTTTGAGGGACGAATGATGCGCTGTTCTAACATTTTCGAAACTTGGTTACGGACTTCCTCTTTGTGAATTTGGGAATAGCGGTACGATTTAGTGTATATGGGTTTGGCGTTGTTTGTGTCGATATAATGTTTAATTTCATTCGTGAAATTAAGATGGTCACCTTCTAAGTAGAAAATTTTGGAAAAGTCAAGACAAAGTTGTATTAGTTCGGCCTCTCTGATTTACAGAGTAATTTTGAATGGGTTCTAATTTGATAGTGTCGAAATTTACAGTTTTTGGGCAGGCGTTAGCGTTTAAGATGGATGTCAAAAATTCGCCTTTGTCGTTAACTTGGACTAAAGCATTCGAAAGTCTCACATTTTCTAGGACGGTAGTGGTTAGTATAGTCCGTGTTACGTAAGTCACATTTGAGTTTGCAAATCCGTTCTATTCGCGGTTCAATAGTAATCGTGTTTGAAATTGTTGGGTTAATTGTTAGAGATTGCCTGTTTGAAGATATTGTTTCGTCTGTTACTTTCATAAGCGGAATAGTTTTGAAGTTGGTTATAAGAAGTTTTTTGTTAAAGTCAATCACACAATTGTAATGTTCTAAAAAGTCAGAACCTAGTAGACCAATTCGATGTCTAAGTTACAGATGTAAACTTTGTGTGGATCGTTAAGATTAAATGGGACTAAGGTCGATTGGTTAATCAAGATTTTTTGATTAGTGATACCTTGTATCACAACGTTTTCTGGGTATCGGTGTCGAAATTTTTGACAAGTGTTTGGTTTAAAAATTGATAAACCGGCACCTGTGTCTATTAACAGTTTATACGTATTAGTGTCGTCGTGGATGTAGAAAAGGTTCTTAGAATTTACTGAAAGTGAGGGGCTTATAGGAAAGCTTGTTCCGGAAAATTCAGGTTGGGGTTGAAGTCGTCGAGTAAACTCATTGTTTCGAACTGGGTTTGAAGATTGCAGATCTGTGTATCGGGTGGTTTGTCCACTGTAAGTACCTCTTGAAAATTTTGTCGTCGGTCTTCGGGTAATTCAGAAAGGAATTCAGGGTAATTGCTTTCAAAAGTTTCAGGATAGTCATTTTGAGAGTATTCGAAATCGTCTTGGTAGTATGAATTTGTATAAGGGTCATCGTTTGTGAAATTGTTCAAAGGGTTGTAGAACTCATCTTGGTTGAAGTGGTGGGTTTTTTGTTGTTGGTTTCTGTAAAAATTGGGATTTGGTCGAGATTGATTAGGACTTTGATATTGCTCACTGGCAGAAGGTCGGTTTTGTTGTGCGGGATACCTATTGGGATCAATATTGGGCCTAGTTTGATTAGCTGATTGATAAGAAGGATTTGGTCTAAATTGTTGCGGGTTGTTATTGTTAAAGTTTTGGTGTGGTTGTTGGTTTGGTTGTTGTTGTCGTTGTCGTGTTAGACATTCGTTATACAAATGTCCGGTGCGTTGGCAAACCGAACACTGTTTTACAAAAGTTTGAGGAGGTGGTCGTTTTTGTGGTTGATGTTGTTGAGGGTTTCGTACATTTGAGAATTTTTGATTTTTCAAGTGACAAAGTTGGAGTTCTCGTTTTATTCGGGAAACCGCGGTAATTATATCGGGAGGGTTACAAGCGCGAATAATTTGGCCTATTTTTTGTTCAAGTCCGGTCAAAAGACTATTTAGAGCCATGGAATCTATAAGAAAAATTTGGGCGTCTTATTCTTTGGTTGTTAGATTCTGTTTGTTAACAGCCGCGTGCAGTTTTGCCTCGTAGCTTTGTAGTCTGGCTGAGAAAGTGAATGGGGATTCAGTTGGTAGTTGTCGCATTCTTTGTCGCGTGAGTCACCGAAATGGTTTTCTAAAAGTGTTTTTATTTCATCCCAAGTCGACGCATTTCTTGAATTAACAAGCTCGGCTGCACGACCTCTTAGCTTGTTTTTGATGTGCAAAACTAAAAGAGTTATTTGATTTGCGACAGCCATATTTTGTGCTGTCGAACAGGAGCTGATGAAAGCATTTAAGAAAATTGGATTGCCGTCGTATTCAGGGATGATAGCGAAAATTTCCGCATGTTTGTAAGGTTCTACCGTACCTTGGCGTGTTTCAACCATATTTAGAAATATTGTGAACTAGTTTATATAAAAAAATATATCAAATTAAATATTAAAAGGCAAAAATCAGTGTATGGGCATGTTAGTAGGTAAACTTGTTACATCAATTAATAAACAGGTCAATATAAATGTAGTAAAATGAAGGTAAAAGGTAAATGCAATGCAAAGTAAATGCGGTATATTTGCAGTATTAGAAACAATTAAAATAATATCGAACACAGAAGCACAGAAGGCCTCTATGTGTTTAAGTATGTGTTTCAAGAATTGTTTTAAAATAATAGAGATGAATGTGGGAATATTAAATTATAGAACTGTATGTTCAAGATACATAAAAATCGTATCGAATAAATTAATAAAATAATAAAAATCAATAACGTGATGATTGTATACTTTTATGTTTTTTGGGCAATAACACCACAATAGAAATAAAACGACGTATATTGCAGGAATACCAAACGTTTCAAAGTCTATTCTGACTTCGTTGTCAATGGCTTTATATTTATTGATGTAGATTGTAAAATGAAAATTTGATTAATGACATTTAAAACTGACATTAGAAAATTTGTTGTTTTTAGATATACAGGTAGCACAAAAAATTCTAAAGATCATGAATTATAGTTAAACAGCTTTCAAATTAGAATTGTAATAGTACATAAGTAAATACTCCTGGCATGAGACTGTTCTGGAGAAGCTGAGGACTGGTTAGCTGTAAGGTTGCGTGTTCCGGATTCTCGCTGCTACAGTTGTTGTCTCGGTCTGGAAGTTCTTGTCCACAAGGATTTGGAAATCGACACAACTAGTGAGTGTACACGTGTTCTAGCTGTGTTGGACAATCCTACTTACTGCGCCAATTTTATATCTTGTAAATCACTTTTGAGTTTTAAAAAAAAATATATTTATTGAAATACAAAAATTTAAAAATTTGAATAAAACAATAAATTGAAAATTAAAATTAACTAACTAAATAGTACAAGTATACACTAACGATAAATGACAACCGTGGGACCGCGTCGCTCTGATTTATAGCATTAAAAAAGCTGACTAATCAAAAGAACGGTCAAGTCGATGCGTTCCCACGTTTACATAATGAACCAGGAAACTGGTCAGCGAAATATGATACTTTGTATCACACACGTGCATGATATTTGCGCCTAACATATATATATATATATATATATATATATATATATATATATATATATATATATATATCTTAAATTATCTGTTATGAATTACAAAATTTTTAAATAAATCGAAAGTATTTTATATCTCAGGGTCTTTTTCACTTGGGTTCAAATCTTCAAATGTTAAATAAATAAATAAATTTTATACTTATCTTCTTTATCTTACAAGTATCTATTTCTCCTCAGGTACACTTACACATTTTAAAATTTTGAATGTTTACACTTTACTTTTTCTATTTTAAAATTTTGAATTACTAATAATCAAATTTCCAAATTTTCAATTGGTTACAATTTATTTAAAATTTTCCACAATACAATATTGATACAAGCTTACTTTCAAAACAAAATAAATTTCCTGTCACTTAAATATTCTTAAATTTCTATTAAATTGTGTTACAAAATATTTTGATCATTCAATCACAGATATTTATTATTCTAAAATTTTAAAACCTTTATTATTATCACTGATTGACTACCTTTTTTATAATTTGCTTATTAAACAATGTTTCAAAAACTCACTGTTGTTGTTTTCATATTCATTTCTTCTAATTGTTGACCTTTATTAAAATTCCAAAATTTTGAATACTTTACTGGTACAATTTACCACTCAATTGAATTTCTCGTGCTGGTTTGCAATTGGTTTTCTCCAAATACTTCTGATTTTTAAATTTTTTTATACCATTAATACCATCATCTTCTTATTCTCGACCATTTATAATAATTATTTTTTTAATTCGCCTTTCCAAATAAATTTAAATTAAAATTTTCAGGTTACTCTTCTATTTCTGACATGGAACATTAAATTTGTTTTATATCATAGGACATTAACTTCGTTGTCATGGAAACTGAATTTATGAGAACGAGAATTTTTCGAACCTATCTGCTCGACGCTTGACGACCAAAAGGGATTTGTCAATGTCAGATTTCCTATTTATGTGTTTTATTTTGCCACCTGCTATTTTCATTTCCGCTTCTATTTATTTTATTAATTTCCAACTATTTTCCTTTTAAATCATATCCAAAAATCTAAACAAACTTCAACTTAAATTTCAATACCTTTTACTCTCATAAATTTTATCCAAATCATTTAATTCACATTTTCAAAAACATTGAGTTGACATTTGCCACCTGTTGGTCACCAGTCATTTCACAGGTACTTTAAAAAAATTGGATTTTATTAAAATTTAGACTTTATATCTTTTGAACTATTTACTTTTTATAAACTATGCTCTAAGCTTCATCTATTATTCTAAATTTCTTTACTGTTCCATCAATTCTGAAGACTTATAACGGTTTTTATAATTTTGACATTTCGATATTCTATTTACTAAAAAAATTATGTATTTAAAACTTAATTTTGATCTAGAATATGTTATATTCAGTGTTCTCATGGCCTAATATGTGATCTATACCTGTTCTACAAACTCCACTGTGATTTTACAAGTGAATTTAACCTTTTTGATGTTTGACTTTATTATGAGTCCCTGCATATATTTCTTTATGTAAGTATTAAACTTTTTATTAAAATCTGCATGATATAATATCTAACTTTATATTCCACCTTTTATCCTTTCAACAATTTGCTTTTGAAACATTTTTTTTACATTGTTTGTAATTTTAGGTTAACTCTATCTTGTAATATAATTCCTGCAATTTCCTTTTTTTTGTTATATATGTATGCATTTTATTTACATTATCCCAATTATTTAACTATTCAATTTGCTAAAGTTTTTATATTATTTCATGTCTGTTTAAATCCATTACAAATTTCCCCAAAATTTTACAGAATAAATTCTTTTAGTTTTAACTTAAGAATTTATTTTGCTGAAATTTTCCAATACTTTCTTAATATCTATATTTTTTTTAACCTTTTATATTTATTAATTTTTCTCTAACTTTTAGCTATCAAGAATCATCAACTTTAATAACAAACAAAATTGTGAACAAATTAATTATGAACTACTAACAAATTAACAAGAAAACTCAATAAACTCATATAAATACATCAACTGATGAACTCTCAACAAATCTACAACTACTAGTATAATTATTTACAAACTTATCCAAGATATGCTGTTCAAACTTTTTCACTTCTGGAATCAACATTCTTAGTAAGTTACTTCGCTTATCATGTATCGTTCTTATTTTATTTTTTTAACATATTCTTTTATTTTAAATCAAATCATTAATAAAATCTTTATTTCTTCCCTCTAGTTATATCATAACTTCATCTGGTTCTTCCTTAGTATCTCATCATTGAAGATTATAAAATTTCTACAAACATGTTATTAATTTTAAAAAATATATTGACTTGTATTTATTGATATTATTATAATATTTTTCCATATTGTCCTTGTTTCGTTTAAAATTTAAGTTGTACATATTTTCATTAATTTAATTTATTTATGCTTTTAGTTCATAAGTTTCCTCTTCTATTTTTGATTTTACCCAATACTATCATCTTTCCTTTTCTTTAACTTATTTGCTTCCATTCCATCTCCATACTTTCTCTTGCTATTTTTATAATTCTTGCCTACAGGATAATTTATATTTCTTCATATATTACCGCATTTTTACCACATTATTTATTTATTTCAACTCCTTATCTGTACCTTAGTACCTTTTATTTCATCATTATTTCATACCTTCTTATAATTCTTTTATTTTAACCACATTTATATCATATTTTAATTTATAATTCACCATATTTTAAAATACTTGTTATCATCCTGTTTCTTATTGCCTACACTGTCTCCACACAAATCATTCACTGTCTACAATCTTACCTATCCATCATCTACATTCTTATATATCTAATTCATTTTTACTCTGAACATATATTTTTAAATTTCTTCACTTCACTTCTTTTTAATTATTTATTGTTGTTTTTCTATTTATATTTTGTACAATATGGATGTCAATTATTTTATTTTATATATAATATTTGAAAATACTATCAATGTTGTATATTCCTTTGATCTTCTTTGTCTTGATGTCCACTAACTCATAACTGTTCACTCCATCTTTTGTTTTTCCATATAAGGTCCATCGTAAGGGAATAATAATTTTGCACATTCTCTCCTTTTTTTTTGCTACTTTTAATGTTTTCACTAGAACTAGATCTGTCTCTTTGATTTTTGTTCATTTTTTCTTTTCCACTCTCTTCCTATATTTTCTTGCCAAACATTCCATGTTTTTGTTGATCTTTTCTATTAATTTATCATACTCTATGCTCCTTTCCATAATCCATGGTCTTTCTTCTGGATACCTCCCATTCATCAATACTTCTGGTGTTTCTTCTGTTGAACTATTGTGTATCTGATTAATTAATTTTTCAATTTGTTGTAATTGTTCTATCAATCTATAATGTCTCTTGTTACAGAAAAATCTTAAATGTTTAACTACCTCTCTGATATATCTCTCTACCGGAATTGCATTTGGATGTCTAATTGATCTATATTTTGGCCCAATTTCATTTTTATTTAAATATTCTATAATTTTTCACATTTAAAATACGTTGCATTATCCATTATAACTGATTTAGGTTTTCCCACTTTATTAATATATTTATTCATGACCTGTTTTATTTCTGATACACTTGTTCTTCTACAAGGGTATAATTTAATATATTTAGAAAAAATATCTACAATAACTAAAATGTGTCTATATCCATCTTCAGTTTCTACTAAGTTACTTAAATAATCTATTGAAATGATCTCTAATTTTTTTGTTGCTATTATTGACATTGGTATATTTGTATTTTTATAATTTTTATATTTTCCCTTTTGGTAAATGTCACATCTTCTTGTAATATCATTGCATATTTTCAAATCATTCTTTGTATAATAATTTTCTCTAAACATGCTCCACAATTTTCTTGCTCCTATATGTCCATATCTAGTATGTAATATTTCTAAAATTTTCTTACCAAGGTCTTTTGAAATAAAATATAACTCTGATCCATCCCAATTTTTGATAAATATTCCTTGTTTTGTTTGTTCAATTTTCATTTTCTTAAACTCTTCCATATTCTTCTCTTGGTCCTTTATAATTTCTTTTAATGATAGTATTCCTTCTTCATTTTTCATTATATTTACTCCTATCTTGATTGTTTTCCTATCACTTGTTTTTTCCACTCTTGTCAATGCATCAGCCAAGTTATTTTCTTTCCCCGCTATATGTTTTATTGTAAATGAATATTCCTGCATCAATAATGACCATCTATGTATTCTACTATTTCCAAATTTATTATTTAAAATATAAGTTAAAGCCGAATTATCTGTCTCTATATCAAATTGGTTACCTAATAAAATGAATCTCATCTTCGTTACACAAAATATTATACTTAAAAACTCCAACTCAGACACTGAATAATTTTTCTCATGTTTCTTGGTAATTCTTGATATAAAATATATAGGTAATTCTTTCCCCCATATCTCTGTAATAACACTCCTGCCAGTCTTTCTTTGGATGCATCAGTTTGCAATATAAACTTCTCCCTATAATTTGGATGGTATATTTTAATTTCTTTTGCAAATATTTCTTTTAATTTGTTAAACTCTTGTTCCTGTTCATCTCCCCAATTCCATTTCTGATTATTTCTTAATAATTTTATTAAATTTAACTCTTTCCCCGTTATATCTGGTATTAATCTTTTAAAATATCCAATTAATCCTAAAAATCCTCTTAATTGTTTTAAATTTCTTGGTCTTGGATATTCCATAATGACCTTTATTCTTTCTTCATCCATTTCTACACTTTCTTTTGTAATTTTGAATCCTAAATATATAACTTCTTGTTGTACATAGAGACATTTTTCCAAATTAATCTTTAATCCTGCTGTATCCAATTCTTTTAAAATTATTTCTAAATGTTTTATATGATCCTCTTCATTTTTTGAAAATACTAGTAAATCATCTATATAATGTAATATGAATTCATATTTATCAAATATATGATGTAAAGCTCTTACTAATGCTGCACATGCTGATTGTATCCCAAAAGGTACTACTCTAAATCTATACACCACCCCATCTATTTGAAAACCTGTATAGTCTCTGGATGTCTCCTCTAAAGGTATCAACCAAAAACTATGTTTAAGATCAATTTTTGAGAAAATTTTTGCATTTGTTATCCGATTGAAAATTGTGTCTATTGTTAAAGGAGCTTCATATTGGGGTATACTATATTTATTCAAATTTCTTGCATCTAAACAAAGCCTAATTTCTCCATTACCCTTTCTAACTACAACCATGGGATTTATAAAACATGAATTTGATTTTTCAATAATTTTATCATCTAACATTTTATTAATTACCTGATTTACTTCTTCTCTAAATTTAAATGGTATTGGATAAGTTTTTGCTTTAAAATTTTGGTTTCCCCTAACTTCTATTTTATGACTAAAATTAGTAGCAATTCTATTTTCTCTATTTATTAATCTTTCATATTTACTGATAATACCTATTACTTCATTTTCATAATTTGCATGACATTTTAATACCCTTCTTATCTCACTCATAACCATGTTATCATTTTTATCTTGTAGTTTATTTGTTGAAATGGGTTCCTTTACATATTCTGGTTCTTGCTTGAAATAATTCATTTTTAACTCCTTTCTTTCTTTCAATTCTTGATCATCCTCCACCATTAATTTTATTTCATAATCATGAATTACCATCTCTTTGCTTTCCATATTAATCTTGACTTCATATTTTCTCATCATGTCCATGCCCATTATCGCATCATATACCAAGTTTTTTACACTCAAAAATGAAAGTTGTATCGGTTTTTCCCCAAACAATATATTTAAATGTATCATTTTATTTGTTTCAAATAATTTTTTATTGTTAGCTGATATTAATCCTATCTGTTTTAATTATTTCATTTTCTGATATTTCTAACTTTTTAATCATGTTTTCATTTATCATAGTCCCTTCTGCTCCAGTATCTATCATAATTTTCAAAATTTCATTATTCACACTCCCATTTATAAATACTAGATCATAATTTAAATTTTCTATTAATTTATCTTCAAATTTTATAATTTCCGTGGTATGTTGATGTTTACATGTTAAAGCTTTACTTATTATTGTATTTTTATGTTCAATTTTTTTATTTTTTATATACAAACTTTTTATAAATCCTGATCTGATTTACTTGTACTCGCTTTACATTCCCTTGACTGACTTCTTTCCCTGGTATTTGTATCAGAACTTGTAGTATTCTTCCTTATAATATGTTTTCCTTTATCTTGTTTTTGTTCATCCGTTTTATCAATTTCTTCTTGACTTCTTACCTGTCTTAAATTATTTGATCTTCTATAATCTTGATTAATTCTTTATTAAAACTGCCATACTTTCTGTTCTCATTCTGTCCCTGATATCTGTTATTTCAATTCAATTCTTGTTCCCATTATTATTTTGATTATAATAATTCCTATTAAAATTTTGATTATTATTTTTTCCATACCTTCTATTTTGCCATGTTCTTCTGAAATCTTCTTGTACTCTATTTTGCCAATTTGTATTCTGATTATTAAAATTTTTCATCTCTTGTGTTTGCTGTATTCTTTGTAGATAATTCCTAAATGCATCATTTGTTATTATATTTTGGATTGCTATTGTATCAATCATCCGATTATCAAAATGTCTTGATATATACAGTATTATCTCTGATTCTCTTAACTTTAGTATCAGGTATCTTGCAGTAGTTATTAATTTCATTGCATAATCCAAAATATTTAAAATATATCATTTTCCACTGAAGCGAACAATATTGTTGCTCCTTCTATGAAACATGGTCTTACTCTCATTTTAATTTCTTCAATATCCTTTATCCCTTGCATTTGCGTCTTCAATGATTGTATAAGTATACATGGATGTAACTTCCCTATTCTTCCATCAAATTTCACTCCAATATCAAAATTTAATACTCTTTCTATTATCTGTGGACTTCTGTTTTCTTCTAATCTCTTAATTTGCTCTTCATTTTTTTTCAACTCATTTTCGGTTTTCTCCAATCTGTTATCCATCGTTTCTTCATATTTCATCATAGTTTCATCCCATTTTCCCCCATATATTGTATTTTTACTTCATTTGTCCCTACTCTCTCTTCTACTCCTTTTATTTTCTTACTAATTTGTTCCTCTACCTTCTTTATTTGTGCCTGTCTCTTTGTTCTTTCTTCATCCAAAGCTGCACCAAAATTTTCTTCCATTTGTTCCATATCACCTTTTACTTCTCTAATATCTTGCTGACATTTATTTTCCACTATTTTGCTATTTTCATATTTTCTTTTATACTACTTGTCTCTTGTTTTAAACTTGTATCCATTTTTAAACTCAAATCCTGTTTCATGTTTTCCATTTCTTGTCTTAATATTTGATTATTTTCATCCATTCTTGAACTTAATTTTTTATTATCTTGTTTTAAATCTTGTTTTATATCTGAACTGATATTATCCATCCTTGAACTTATATCTGAACTGAAATATTGCATCATTCTCTTCATTATTTTCATCAATTGTAGATTACCGTCAGATCCACTTCCTGTATTTCCTTTTGATCTTGATTCTTCTGGTTGTCCTTCTACTACCACATGCTCTGAAATTATTTGAATATTTTGTTCCTCCATTTGCTCTTCAATTCCAATCCTTCTTGTCTATCTTCTGTTCCCTGCATATCCTGCTTCATTTCTTCAAACATATGTTCTTCTACATTATCCACTGATTTTGCAGCTCTACTTTTTCCCATTTTAATAAATTACTTTCAACACAGTTTCTTTAATTATTGTTATATATTAATCAAATTTATTATTATTGTTTTTCTTTATGAATTATATTGTTTCTTTATTTTATATGAATTTTTATAAATTTCCCACCAAATCTTTCGAAATTGCAAAAATCACTAGTTTTATAATTTCAAATATTCTTACTTTTTACCTTATCTATATTCAACCAAATTACCACACAGTTTGTTTTATATTTACTTGGAAATTTAATTTGTTTCTTTCTTTATTTATTTATTTAAATCTGACTTTAATTATATTTTATATTATATAGGACCCACAAATTTTTGAGCTCCTTACGTTGTCTGCCAATTTTATAATTGGTCAAAGTGGAAATACCAATGTGTTACTGAGCCACGTTAGTTGGATGCCATTTATAATAGTATAGCCAACTTTTTCTAAGCCCCACCTTTGGTCGACAATTTATAATTATCTGTTATGAATTACAAAATTTTTAAATAAATCGAAATAGTATTTTATATCTCAGGGTCTTTTTCACTTGGGTTCAAATCTTCAAATGTTAAATAAATAAATAAATTTTATACCTATCTTGTTTATCTTACAAGTATCTATTTCTCCTCAGGTTCACTTACACTTTTTAAAATTTTGAAATTCTATATTACACTTTACTTTTTCTATTTTAAAATTTTGAATTACTAATAATCAAATTTCCAAATTTTCAATTGGTTACAATTTATTTAAAATTTTCCACAATACAATATTGATACAAGCTTTCTTTCAAAACAAAATAAATTTCCTGTCACTTAAATATTCTTAAATTTCTATTAAATTGTGTTACAAAATATTTTGATCATTCAATCACAGATATTTATTATTCTAAAATTGTAAAACCTTTATTATTATCACTGATTGACTACCATTTTTTATAATTTGCTTATTAAACAATGTTTCAAAAACTCACTGTTGTTGTTTTCCTATTCATTTCTTCTAATTGTTGACCTTTATTAAAATTCCAAAAATTTGAATACTTTACTGGTACAATTTACCACTTAATTGAATTTCTCGTGCTGGTTTGCAATCGGTTTTTTCCAAATACTTTTCATTTTTAAATTTTTTTATACCATTAATACCATCATCTTATTCTCGACCATTTATAAAAAATATTTTTTTAATTCGCCTTTCCAAATAAATTTAAATTAAAATTTTCAGGTTACTCTTCTATTTCTGACATGGAACATTAAATTTGTTTTATATCATAGGACATTAACTTCGTTGTCATGGAAACTGAATTTATGAGAACGAGAATTTTTCGAACCTATCTGCTCGATGCTTGACGACCAAAAGGGATTTGTCAATGTCAGATTTCCTATTTATGTGATTTATTTTGCCACCTGCTATTTCCATTTCCGCTTCTATTTATTTTATTAATTTTTACAAGTGAATTTAACCTTTTTGATGTTTGACCTTATTATGAGTCCCTGCATATATTTCTTTATGTAAGTATTAAACTTTTTATTAAAATCTGCATGATATAATATTTAACTTTATATGCCACCTTTTATCCTTTCAACAATTTGCTTTTGAAACATTTTTTTTACATTGTTTGTATTTTTAGGTTAATCAATCTTGTAATATGATTCCTGCAATTTCCTTTTTTTGTTATATATGTATGCATTTTATTTACATTATCCCAATTATTTAACTACTCAATTTGCTAAAGTTTTTATATTATTTCATGTCTGTTTAAATCCATATATATGATTTTCTTTGTTGTATCCGGTGTACTTCCGTTTCTGTTTTCCTATTTCGGTAATTTTCTATGTTCGCGATTTCCCTGCACGTTTTGAAGTCTTGTTTGTGTTCTGTATTGAGTTCCTATTAGAATAAGGCCGATGTCGTCTGCTAATTCCTGATGCTTAGTTTGTGCTCCGACAGTCTGGGCAAGATATACTATAGACTCCGTGGTTCTCTAACTCGATTTTATCTTTTGGGTTACCGAGGCCTATGTTCGTGTGAGGCTTAAAAATTGACTTTATGTTGTGTTTTCTCAGTACCCATCCTATTCTGTGAGTAGTACCTCAAATATAAGGTAGGATAGCTGTATGTTTGTTGTTTTCTTGTCGTGTGTTGCGGTTAATTGCTTGTTTTATTTAATGATTTTTGTATCCGTTTTTCTTTAGTTCTTCTGTTATAATTTCAATTTCTTAATTTTTGGTGTTAGGGTCTGTTAATCTAAATGATCGGAAAATAAGGGTGTTGGATCTGCGCTGGGTGATGGTGTGACGTGGCGTTTATTCAAAAATGCTTAAACATTCACGTTACAATTTAAAAATGAATGGCATCTCACACACTTCTATACAAATTTTGTTTTGTATGTTCAATTATAACCAAAAGTGTGACGACGTATTTTGACAACATTTTTCATTTTCCTAAATTTAGACTCTAGTCAACCTTTGAATGTAAAGACAGTTGTTCTAAAGTGCTTATATAATAGACCAAAAACATATTTTTATCCACCTTAATCACTAATACCAACCAAACACAAATACAAACGACATTATGAACATAATTCCAAATGTTCCGGAACGGTTTTTAAAACATAATAAAATACGATCTATCCTTACACATACGAACCCATTTATCGCAATTCAAAAAAACAAAAGATTTTGTTTACAGTGTACTTTGTGCTTGTTACATAAACTAGTGAAACTTCAAGAACATTGGAAATAGGAAACATTTCGAGAAGACAGGTGGATAAGTCAAACCAGAGTCATAACCACGCAAGATCATATTTTGTTACAAGTAAAGATTTAAACTATGAATATATCGACTCTTTTCTATCCGATAGCATTAACATACGATATTGCAAATAGAAATACTAGCCATATAGTTTATAAATCATGAGTTAAAAAACTAAAACCCAAGTACTGAAAAAAAAACTGAAAAAACACAAAACTGAAAAAATACACCCACGTTGCGGATACTAAAAACAAAGAAACAAGTGAATGTAAGCTTTTAACATGAATTATAATATCTCTATGTACATAACACTTCTAGAGGACCCTTTGTAATTATAATTATGCAACATTACAAATACTAAAGATTAAGTAGGTAGCTACATGAGTGCTAGACAGTTCTGTAATTACAGCATATAAACTGTAATATCTATCTTTTAAATATAACTTAGTTTCCTAAGTAATAGGCACCTGCCGCTGTCAGGTAAACTATTACATTCATTCCAATATATATGTCACAGGCGGGCCGCAGGAATGCGCAGAAGATTGTTGTTTTATATTTCTGGGGTGGTGCTGGTGATGGACGTCTTACACATTAGAAAACGTTGGATATTTAATATATGCAATAATAGTGACAAAAGACAATTAAAGTAAAATCAACCTCAGTCAAATTTGAGATTATTTCAATCTTCTGCGTACTCCTACGGCCCGCCTCGCTGCGACGTTCAAGTAAATAAAACTAGTTATTCGTTGTTACATATTATTATAAAATTTATCCACTCCGTCCCTGGCGAAAGCAACGTAAAACGGTATTTATTCCGAAGAACATAAAAACACCAATCACTAGAATCTTCAAAATGCGCATGAACTATCAATCTCGACGCTGGCCAACAAAATCTAGAACCAGCAGGAAACTCAACGTATTCTGTGTAAGCCCATTTTTATTTCAGTAGAATTAGTTAGTTTATTGCGTCCAGCTTATTTGTTGTTATGATTTCGATGTTATTGTATAGAATCTGCTGTTTATAGCAATTTAGTGATCAGAAGTGAAGGATTAAGTGAAGATATAATCATAAATTGATTTATGGCCACTACTCGTGGTATGGAAAAAGAACAATTGGACGAAACTCCAAAAAAAAATTCAAACAGGTTACGGATCGACTATATGAAAAAATAGCTCAGATCCTGGGAAAACGTGACAAAAAAGAGAAACAACATACAGAGGAAATTCAACAAAGGTTAGTGAAATCTTTTGATGAAAAACGTAAAACAGAATTAGAGAACCTTGTTTCCAAGATGAAAACCGAACAACAAAATGTTGTTTTCACGATGAAAAATGAACAACAGAATTGAATTGAAGGATTATTCTCGAAATTTGAATTAACAAGACAAAATGAATTTAACTTATTAGATGAACAGAGACAAAATAAACATAAAGTAAATGAAGAGAAAATACAACTGCAATTTGAACAATTAATGCAAATAGTATCGCAACTTAATGAAACAGTTAATGAAAGAATGCAAATAGACATTAAAAAAAACACAACAGGAGGAAAATACTAGAACACCATGAATATCTAAGGTTCCGTTAGCAAACCACCCACATTTGATGGCAGTTCATCTTGGCTCATGTATAAACGCTAATTTGAAGCCGTGGCTACAGCTAATGGACGGGATAACCAAGAAAAATCCCTTGAATTTCTCCACTAGTAAGGGGCTGTTTCAGTTCACAGGCATGCCCTTTGGCATGGAGGACGGGCTTTGTATACCTCGACGACATTCTGGTCATGGGTCAGACATTCGACGACCATCTGAAGAACCTGGGCGAATTAAGAACGCCAACCTGAGACTCAATCCTAAGAAGTGTTCCATGTTCCAAAAAGAAGTACATTTTTTGGGCCACGCCGTGATTGCCCAGTGTCACGAGGCAAGCATGAACTCCGAAGCTTCTTGGGTCTCTGTTCATACTACAGGCGATTTGTTGACGGATTTGCTACCGACGCCACCAAGACAGGTTTGGGGGCCGTCCTATCCCAGGTGCAAGACGGTGAAGAGAGGGTGATCGAGTACTACAGCCGTGGATTCTCGAAACCGGAAAGAAATTATTGCGTCACCAGAAGAGAACTTCTTGCAATAATAAGGGCCGTAGAGCATTTCCACAAATACCTCTATGGTCGTCATTTCGTAATCCGAACAGAACATGCCGTTCTCAAGGTTGAACATCGTGCCGGTCGTTTGCATAATAATGCCGATGCCCTATCAAGAAGACCTTGTAGAGCAGAATGCGGAGATTGTCTGAAAATGGAACAGCGAGAGGGTATCGCCATCAGACAGATCCGAGTGCAGACCAATGAAGACTGGACAACGGAACAGTGCATCCAGGACCAAATGGCTGAGGCAGACATCGAACCAATCCTGTCATTCAAAACGAAAGGGGCACCCAGTCCACGATGGGACGAGGTAGCTAAATACCCGGGCGTCCTGAAATCATAATTCCAAAGAAAAAGGTACCAACCATCCTGACCGAACTACATGATGAGATTAATGCAGGTCATCTGGGCATGAATAAAACCTTAAATAAAGTTCGCCAGCGATACTACTGTGTAAATTAGTTCGAATCCGTCAGAGCTTGGTGCCGGAAATGTGTGCAGCCAGTAAGGGCCCGAAAACCCCGACCAAGGGCAGAATGCAGCAGTACAATGTGGGCGTCCCATTTGAGAGAATTGTCATCAATGTGGCAGGTCCATTTTCCGAGTCTGAGAACAGGAACAGATACATTTTGGTCGCAATGATTACTTAAGCAAATGGCCTGAGGCGTATACGATACCCAATCAGGAGGCAATTAGGGTGGCTACGCTGGTAGAACCAGCTATTCAGCAGGTATGACGTCCCGTTGGAACTACATTCAGACCACGGACGTACCATCGAATCGAATGTATTCCAGAAGGTCTGTACGATGTTGGGGATTATGAAAATGAGAACAACACCATTACACCCACAGTCAGACGGAATGGTGGAAAGATTCAACAGGACCTTGGATCAACACCTATCCAAGGTCGTCAGCAATAACCAGCGTGATTGGGATGAGCATATTCCCCTATTCCTGTTGGCATATCGCTCTGCCGTACATAATAGTACAGGCCTGACCCCAGCCAGGGTCCTATTCGGAAAGGAGCTGCGATTACCTTGCGATTTGGCATTTGGCTCCCCCGAAGAACCTCCCCAAGACATCGACGATTATGCCGACCAGCTCCGACATAACATGTTGGCAATACATGAATTAGCCCGAACGCAGATGCTGGCTACCAGTGACCGGATGAAGACACGATATGACCTCAAGCCTATTCAGTCGGGTTCCAAGAGAAGGACAAAGTCTGGCTGTACAACCCCAGTGGACCAAGGGCAAATCTGCAAAGCTTACACCCGCCTGGGATGGTCCATACGAAGTGGTCTAGAGGATTAATGACGTCGTCTACCGTATCCGTCGACACCCCAGGGCTAAGTTAAAGGTGGTCCATTTAGATCGACTCGCTCCCTACCATGCAGAGGATGTTTCTGATCGAGACGTTCAGTATTAAAGGGAGGGCAGTGTTATAAAATTTATCCACTCCGTCCCTGGCGAAAACAACGTAAAACAGTATTCATTCCAAAGAAAATAGAAACACCAATCTCTAGAATCTTCAAAATGAGCAAGAACTATCAATCTCGACGCTGGGCAACAAAGTCTAGAACGAGCAGCAAAACTCAACGTATGCTATATAAACCGATTTTTATTTCAGTCGAGTTAATTAGTTTATTGTGAGCAGCTTATTTTTTGTTATGATTACGATGTTATTGTATAGAATCAGCCGTTGAAAATATTTGATGTTTTAGGTGTAAATAAAAGTTCTAGAAAGTGAAGTAAATTTTAGTTATTAAAATTAATTAACTGAACCCACGGAGTTTATTGCAATATATATTGGAGTGAATGTAACAGTTTAGCTGACATAGCACTAGGTGCCTGTTACTTAGGAAACAAAGTTATATACAAAAGATTGATATGACAGTTTATATGCTGTAATTAGAGTACTGTATAGCACTCATGTAGATACCTAATTAATGTGTAGTGTTCTTAATGTTGCATGATTATAATTACAAGGAGTCATCTAGAAGTGATTAGTACGTAATTAACCGACTTCAAAAAGAAGGAGGTTCTCAATTCGTCTGTATCTGTGTTTTTAATGTTTGTTCACCGATTACTCGCAAACGGCTCAAGGAATTTCGACTGTTTATACTGGATCCTGTTCCAGGGGATCGCGAAGTGGTCCCTTATTTTATACCTATTCTCTTATAGTCTATGCCATGGTGGATTCGTCGGTATTACAAATATGGAAAACAATATTCGGAAGTGGTCCCATATTTTTTTCAATAACATATCGTTTGTTAGAAAATGGGGAAAAGCTTTTTACCTATTTTTATCTTATACTCGCTGCATTGGTGGAGCCGACGGTATTAAAAATATGGAAAAAAAATATTCGAAACATGGGACAAATTGGAAAGAAATTGGATTAGTTCCAGGATATCCCGAAGTGTTCCCATATTTTTTTCAATAACATAGTTGTATCATTTCTTAGAAAATCGGGAAAAACTTTTTTACCGACTTTCTTATACAGTAAACTTTGGAGGAGTCGTTGGTATTAAAAATATAGACACCTTTTCTGTTCGGAACATGGGGTATAATGAATTAAAAAGGAGTTGGATTAGTTCCGGGGTCCCATATTGTTTTTCAATAACATAGCTTGTACCGTTTTTTTTTAAATTGGTAAAAACTTTTAACGACATTTTTCTACAATCAGCTTTGATGGAGTTGCTGGTACTAACTGTTAGGAACTTGGGGAAAATTGTAAATAAGATGAATTAATCAAACTAAATATCAGTTAATATGTATATACAGTGTGTATTCATTCATAAATGAAACGATTTCTTTTTATTATTAATTTTAAGAGAAAAGTTATTCTTCACAAACAGATTTACATGGTCTAAAACGTAAACAGTATTCCATGTCACTTTTTTAACTGTAGTCAAGGTTTGTCATCAAAGAGGACTTTTGAATACAAATTAGTGTTATTCATATTTGTTAAGATCTAAAATTGTTATCAAATAGAAGTAATTAGAATTAAAAACTGCATCTACTAATGCCATTGCACTAAAAATTGTATAATAAGAATTTCTGTAACTTTTCCAACTATATACCAGGTTTCAAAATAAATTTTGATTAAAAGTAAGGTAAATTTATTTTTTTATAATTCTCCAATTGTAATCAAGCAAAGTTTATTAGAATTTAAAACAGCATCCAATTGTGCTATGTTATTAAAAATTGTAATAAATTGAAAGTTGTTTGGAAATAAATCCAAATAAAGGTTATCAAACAAGGGTAACAAGAATTATAAAATACATCTAATTATGCCACATCACTAAAAATTGTATAATAGATCTTCAAGTCACTCTTCCAAATTGTGCACTAGGTTCGATAAAGAATTTACATTTTGTTTAAGTTAAGTACCTTTATTTTGAATAACAACTCAAATTGTTATCAGACAAAGTTAATTATAATTAAAAAGTAGATCCTATTATGTTATATCTGTTAAAACTGTATAACAATTTATCATAAGATTCCGCGGAGGGGAGACTATTAAATGAATATCACTATAATTAACAGACGTAAAGAATGATGATACTCTGAACCACCTAAGTTAAAATGATATACAAAATTTTCTTAATACATATACATATATCTGCAAAACAAGTTATACTATTCAACAGTAAACGAAGTTGGTCAAGCTAATAAATAAAAGTAAAATACCTGATGTTAGGCAACATCGAAAAAGTTAATTTGATTTGAAAACTGCATCCAATTAAGCCCTTGCATTACTAAAAATTGTAAAATAAATACATTAAAAAAAACAAAAACCGACTTCAAAAGAAAATTAACTAAAATACATGAAATAATTTTTCTACAACAATTAAAAATTTTTCTGTAGTCGATGCCAATTCGAACAGAGAAGTTGCGAAGTACAACTCTCAATGTACTTCCCAAAATAGTTTCACTTTAGGTTGGCACAGACTTCATAAAAAGTATTTAATTGTTGTAGTAAAAATTATTTCATGTTTTTTAGTTCATTTTCTTTTGAATTCAGTTTTTGCTTTTTTTATGTATGCATGTAATTGGAGCGAAAATTTAAATCTCTCATTTTGCTGAAAGACTGTTAACACTGGCATTTTATTCAATTCACTAGTACAATTATTTAAACAGTTCGTTATACGTATATGTAACTTCTTTGTATGCAAAAATAGAATGCATTTTTTATGTAGGAGCAAACTTGAAAACAAATAAATTATTTAGAAAATCTCATGCATTAAATCGCACCAAATACAATCGAGATTTATCGGTAGTAATTAATTAATAAACATGCAAAACAACAAAACAAAAACACATCAATTTAATATACACTATAAACTAAGTTTTTTTCATGTGATATTTATGTTGGCATTTGCTGAAAAATAGTATGTTTAGATTATAGAAGAGCACATTTTATTTTCTATTTTTTTTTCTTTTTGTTGTCAACTTTTTTTCAACGTTTTTTTGTTATTTGGACCTTCTTGTATAAGTATAGCTACAATTCTACCTGTATATGCTGCTGTGTATTTATCACCGATTATATCTTATTTGTCTATCATTTTCTGAACCACCCCGTATAACTACAATTCCACAGATATTGGAACCACTCTGATGTTTTTTAGACCACCCTTTATAAGTATAATTCTTCTCCAACCAATTAACTATTTCTAATATTGTTTCAATCACCCTGTATAACTATAATTTTGCTTCGACCCACATTCCAAGTATTCCATATATACGACAGTTCATGATCTACCTTATATAACAACATTTTCACATTTTTGAACCACCCTATATAACTTTAATTTTTCTCTACCCTTTATGTCAACCATCCTATAAATGCAAGTTCAACCTATCTAACTAAATTCTACTCCAACCATATTTCAACCACTTTATATATGCAACTCTTTATGTGCCACCCAATACAACTTTTTGCGAACCACCTTTTATAACAGTAAACCTTCTCCACCTTATATTTTAACCATCCTCTATATGCAACTCCTTATAGACCACCCAATATAACATTATTTTCAAGATTTATTAAACTCACCTGTATAATTGTAATTCTAGTCCGCCGAATTATTCAACCGCGCACAATCTTTGCTACTCGAATCTCGATACTCGCACACACACCCAAACATACAATCGTCAACTGTAAATAATAGGAAAAGTCGCTTGGAAGGGATATGATAATTTCTTGTTGTCATTTCACTCTATTGTAAAAGACTACAAATGGAATTATCTAAACAATTGAAATACGAATTTAATATATTGATTATTACAATTATGGGTCACAAACACCACAAGCTAATTGTGTGATAAATAGAGATGAATGTATCAATAGATTATTTAATTTTTTAGAACTTTTCAGTTGCGCTTCCAACAATAGAATGTCCTGTCGTCTACAAATTTACTGTTATGTAACAAAGAAATGAATAAGTGTCCGAGAGGACATTCTATTGTGGGAAGCGCAACTGATGAAGATTCCCGACCATAAACAATATATATCATATATATTGTCTTGCGTACAAAAGAATAACACCTCGAAGAGAGTATTCTATATCTTTGACAGGTGAAGTAACCTGAAAATTTCATCGTGACCTTCTGTCCTAGGAGTTACGGGAGAACAGCAATTACACGGAACGGCTCGAGATTCGGAACCTCTGTGTGATAGTTTCTCCGAAACTCCTAGAGGTTGGTCTTATATCTCGCTTCTACAAATTTTCTGTTATGTATCAAATACATCAATAAGTTTCCGAGAGGACATTCTATTGTGGAAAGCGTAACTGATGAAAGTTTCCGACCAGAAACAATATATATCATATATATTGTCTTGCTTAAAAAAAATTTACACCTCGAAGAGACTATTCAATATATCTGATAGGTGAAGTAACCTAAAAATTTTATAGTGACATTCTAACCTAGGAATTAAGGGAGAACAGCAATTACGCGGAACGGCTCCAGATTCGGAAACTGTGTTTGCTAGTTTCCTCGATAATCCTAGATACCGGTCTTATGTTATATCTCGCGTCTACAAATTTACTGTTATGTATCAAATACATAACTAAGTCTGAGAGAGGATATTCTATTGTGGGAAGCGCAACTGATGAAGATTCCCGACCAAATACAATATATATCATATATATTGTTTTGCGTAAAAAAGAATGACATCTCGAAGAGAGTATAAAGTATTTAGAATTTTTTATAAAACAAAAACAGATGTGCAGGTTCTCAAACCTAAAATAAAACATCATTTCACATTATCCTGTTGTATAGTGCGGTTTATCAAAATGTATGAATTTTTTCTTGCAATAATGCACTTATATTCAATTATCTTGAAATAACAGGTTTTAATATTTCAGACAAATTTGAACAACACTATATTCTTATGAAAATAGACTTGCTGCCAAATTTGCTTTAATTTGTTATTGTAATGTCGTTATTGTTTGTGAGGAGAAAATTTCTCACGCTCATCTAATTCTAATTTCCCCTGCCATAAGGTATGATTGCTCAAAGTGCTACAATCTCATTACTCTCTTTCTTAATTTTTAGAATCCTGTGGAAATTCATTGATAATTCTTATACAGTTTTTGCTACTTTCTGCTAGAAATTTGTTTTTTTTTTTAATTTTTCAATTTGACTAACTGTCATTTCCTTATTTGCAAAACAATATAGTAGCTATACCTATCACTAAGAATTGTAAAATAAATAAATTGAAAATAAACAAAAACCGACTTCCTATAAAACACTATATTTGTTTTGAAGTCAGTCCCAAGTGAAACATAAAATAAATAAGCTTTTAATAATTAGGTAGGTATACATGTTTCCATTCTACTGGGAACCGACTTCAAAATAGGTTCATAATCGTCACGGGAAAAAATTATTTAGTGCGTTTTATTTAAGTTACTTTTGTCTTTTTTACGACTGTGTGTGTTTTTTTTAAATTTATTTATGAATCTTTATTTCTTTCTTCACTTGTTACACCACTGGAATTTATCCCAGACATTGAAAGTTTGATTGTTATTCTGTACCTCAACGTGCATATTATTGTTTCGTTTCGTATCCTGTTTCAAACCGTTAACCTTTATTATTATAAGCCAAGTGGAACAATTTGCTTGCTAACAATGATGCTGAGGAAGTTCAAGATAACAACGTTACATTTTTTATATCTTGTTAGCCAATGTTTTTCTACTTATTTACTACCCAAAAATTTAAACTTATTATTAGCTGGTTTGTTTGCGTTTTAGATGAGTGAGCAATATCTCGATATTCATCATATATACCTACACAATAATTATTTAAGCAAGATATTTGTTCATTTTCAAATGTCAATTATTTCTTATTTAGTTGGATTGAGTATGAAGAATGGGTTATAATATATACAGGGTGCCCCACGAAGGTGGGCGGTTACCTGTAACTCAAAAAACATGGATATGCAAATTCTGTGGCATTTTCGGTTATCAGGGAAGTAGACAACAACTTTCTTATATCAAATAGAACACCCTGCATCTTATTAGATATTTAGATGCTACGTTAAACTTTAGATAAATTTTATTAACCACATGATATGTCTAAATTTAACAATGCCCAAGATATTTGCATTTTTATGTTAAAAATGACGGTGCAGTACTGCGGGTAATGGACAATTTTCCCTAAGCAACCATCTGTTTTAAAACGGTTTTTTGGTATGTATTATTGGAAAGATAGGCAGCAGACAGCGCTGAAAAAAATACCATTTTTCTACAGGATGTTCTTAAAAAAAGTGAAAATGACATTCACAATATGTTTAAAACTGAAAACTTCCAATTCTTTTGTCGGGATGTTATTCAGCACTAAAAATGAACGTAACTTTGTATTACGTTCCATATGTAAACCTCATAACTTTCAATTAAAATATGATGTCGAATTTCCTTGGTAAAATCAAGTTAGCCGCGGCTACGAAATGTCACTCAGTTTTTAAAAATTAGCAAATCTGCTTACACGAAGCGTAATAGGAGTAATTATTGCAATGAAGATTATTTCAATATTTTTATTATTTATTTATTATTATTTATGTTATAAGATAACAAAGAAGCAGAGGGCATTACAGCACAGAGTTAATCGAATAATACTAAATAGAGAATTTCGGATCAGTCAAACTAACAATTATTATGAAATATTTAAAATTATAAAATCTTGTTTTTTTAGAAAATAACAAATTCAAAATAACAGACAGCACGTAATCCTACCGTATAGGGACATTTCAAACAACTTATTTTATTTAATGTTCGTAGTTACACCCTTGAACTTCTGAGCACTTTTCGCATCTTCTAAGCAGTTCTTATTGATGGAGGCTCTAAATTTCTGAATGCATTTCTCACTCGTTGTATACAATCCTATTTGGTCGTTAAAGAACTATCATAAATTTTATTTTTTATTCCACCCCATACAGTATCATCCAAAACAGACAAAATCTCGTAAAATATAATATAATAATAATAATAATAGCAGGCAATAAAGCAAAAGGTAGAAAATATTTATAATTTTACAATTTAAATTTTCTTTTTAAAAATGTTGTTTTACCACTCCGTCATATCTTACCACACAATAAACATTAAGCTGCCAACTGTCTTGGACATTTCGAGGTTAGAACTCATGAGGATTACTCCCCTCAGGAATGGGAACTATGCCTATTACATAGACCATTTTTGGTGAATTTTGCCTCATCTCACCAAATGATATCGTTAAAAAAGTCTTGGAACCATGTTGACATAAATTCACAAAATTTTACGCGTCTCGGAAAATCAGCTTAAGATTGTACACTAAACAAAAGGATTACGGATGAAATTTATGCTTTTTTAATATTCTATGAATAGAGCTTTTAAAAAATCCCAATTTTAGTAACGTTTGCCTAATTCTTGGTTTCGTAGACGCTTGAAACTAACCCAAACTTGAAGTTTCACTATTAGCATCTACAAGGTTTATTTTTCTTAAACCTACAGAAATCTTGTTGGTTTGACTGATCCGAAATTCTTAACATAGTCTATTATTCGTTTATTTTCTCTGATGGCATCTGCTTCTCCGGATATATAGCAGCAAATGTCTCACATGTTTGTGATAATATTGTATGACTCTCCATAAATCATAACCATATTGGAGTAATTTTCATTAGAGTAATTGATGCGTGTAGGCATTGTTGGCAATTTTGAAAAACTGAGTAGCCGCTAGCGGCCACGGCTGACTTGATTCTGCCAAGCAAAGTCGACATCATATTTTAAAAAACATTCAGTTTTGAGCATTGTGAATGTCATTTTCACTATTTTTTTAAGAGCACCCCGTAGAAAAAGGGGTGATGTTTTCAGCGCTGTGTCTTCCAATAAGACATGCCAAAAAAACTGTTTTAAAACAGCTGGTTGTTTAGGGAAAATTGTCGATTACCAGCAGGAATGCATCTGTCATTTTTGCCATAAAATACAAATATCTTGAGAATGGTTAAATTTGGAGATATCTGAATCTAGATCTAAATTTGAAAGTATAGTACCATGTATAAAAAAAGTCAAGGTTCAAAACAGAAAATAACATTAATAGAGAAAAAGATATAAAATTCTGATAGTAGACACATTATAATTGGCATACCCAACGTGAATGAAAGAAAATATTCAAATTAAATAAATAAATAAAGAACATATTCTAAAATTAATTAAATGAAATATTAAAATATATCAGTATTATATATATATATATATATATATATATATATATATATATATATATATATATATATATATATATATTGGATTTAAATTGTGAACTAATGAAATTATTATCTATATATAAATAGGCTAAGACAAAACGATTAGGTACCATTTTCTCCTCTGTTTCTCAACAGATACTGGATCGAGCCAGTATCTGAGGGTATTGTACTCTGAAATTTCTTATAAACTCCACCCTGTTGAATTTGATCTATTTATTTACAAAATCAAATCAAATATTAGAACTGTTATTCATCAAAAATATCTTACACAACGAAAAAAGATCAATCAACTTTTAGAGTGCCAGAATCGTACTAATTCTAACTCTCATTCAACTTTCCAAAATCACACTTTTAACGACAGAGTTATTAATTATTCAAATGTCAAATTTAATAGAAATGAACTTTTGTTTGTCAGTAACGGCCCTAGATACACCCCATTTTTTAACAATAAATCATATGTAGAGACTGTAGTATCAGAAGTTGAATACGCCCTAAATAACATCGATGACACCACCCTAACCAAACTAAAGATCCTTAAATCCATCTCCTCCACCATAGTTCCGACGAATTACCAAAATATATCCACCCATAAGTTAATTCAAGAAACAATTAAACACAATGATCTCACTCTCACCAAATCAGATAAGTCGAACGCAATAGTGATCATCCCCACAAAAGACTACCATAACAAAATATACACCTTTATAGAATCAGAACAGACTGAAATCAAAAAAGATCGCACTAAAGTTTTTGAAGAACGAACTAAAACATTTTTAAATAGCAACCCGTCCTTCATTAATGATTATGATAAATATAGATTAGTCAACACGAACCCTTCTCCGCTAAAACTATATGGACTTATCAAAAACCATAAAACTAACACCCCAGTTAGACCGGTAGTAACAGTCCCACTAGAAATCTAGCTATAAAACTAAATTCAGAATTCAAATACATAACCCAATTTAAAACTCCATATGCCATTAAAAATTCAATAGAAATTACTAAATTAATTAGCAGCCATAAAATTTCAAGTCAGGGTATGCTAGTGTCCTTTGATATATCAAACATGTTTCCTAGTATTCCCACAGCTGAATGTTTTCCATTAATTTCTAAGATTCTTACCAAATGCAACATTAACCCTATTTTAAAGCAAGACATGGAAAGAGCCTTCGAGCTGTGCCTCAGGCAAAATTACTGTGAATTTAACAATACATTTTATTCGCAAAACAACGGCTTAGCAATCGGTTCTCCTCTCAGTCCACTCCTAGCAGATATCTTTATGGCACCTCTAAAAGAGTCTATTATGTCCGCTCCCATCTCCAAAAAACACATACAATTCTGGTTTAGATATGTGGACGATGTTCTAGCGTTTTTCACATTTCATTTGTAAATAACCAACATAAAAATTGAACATTATCTGAATCGAGGTTTTCTTTACATTTTTTAAGAACTGGAACGTCCAAAAAATCTAATGAAGACATCCCTCAATAATTCAGAAAAGGATAATTTGATTAATTGGAATAATTAGCCATCTTTGCTTGAGTCTTGTAACTGAGCAGGAACCTCAGCTGGGTCGTACTATCGCAGAGGAATAAAAACAGGGTAAGTGAGTTAGTTAATTTTCATACTCATTCATTCTTACCTTTTATGCATTTTTTTAAATTTTTTTATGCTCTAAGTCACTTACCACTTTTTCTATTGTGAAATTGATTCAGTTTCCTTTGTCAAGTTATTCTACCACATTACACATTTATTTATTTATTTTGCTAGATAGCTTGTCAAGTTTTTTAGATAAAGTATACTATTTTTATACCTTGAGTACTGAATTTTCCCATCAGTTCTACAGAACGTACTTCCGTCTAGAGTTGGACAATCCGTTCGAATTGGAGGGCGAATTATCAAATCTCTAATTTTGCTTTATCTCCAATTAAGATATATTTAAAATTTTGTTTTACATGTGAATTTTTCAACATAAAATTTATTTTAAAATCTCTAACTAGTCAATGATTTTAATTTTTTACTGTATTTTTCTGTAGAACCCGTAGTTGTGTTCTATATTCAATTATATTGTACATTATTATAGATTTGAATAGTTCAAATTAACTTATAGTGGTTTACTTTAGTTTGTATCTCAATGATTTTCAGTTTCATTTACAAAAAAATGTATTTAATGATTGTTGGGTTTAAATAAGCTAGTTTTACTCAACGGGTAAAATTTAAGAAACTAGTGTAAAGTAGTTAGTTTAACATCACGGACGATACGATACAATACGCTTGTGCGAGTGTCTACGCCTAAATATCCTATAAAATATCATATTTAAGTTAGTATACTGGAAATTTTATTTTACGCAGTTATTCAATTTAACAATTATAGTGTTAAAGTGTTTATCTGAGGATATTAGAAGGTATTTGAGTATTTACAAACTAATTTATTCAACATAACCTTCTCAATCCGTGGCTACGGTTGGATTTTTTGTTATTTCTTTCTGGGTATCAATCACTCTTTTACCAGTGGCGTATCACGGATTACTACTGGTCAATATAAATATACATTAATATGTCTAATAGTGTATGCGCCTGTTGTTCAAGATCTTATGATTCGCATGCTGAATGCTAATAAAGGATAACAGTGGTGTTGTATCAATAGCGAAAATATTTCTGGAGACATTAAAGATTTAAAAGCTCTCATACTGCAATGGCAAAGTGATTTACTAGCCCTGAGTTTTCGGAAAATGCAAGAAAAAAACCCTCTTGAAACTGGTGAGTACGAGGAAATGATTCCTGAACTAAATAATAGAAATAGCCGTAGGAATAATATAATGTTATTTAATGTAACTGAACAAAATCAATCTAATCCTGCTACTATCTGAGTCGCTGATGATAACAAAAAATGCTGAAATTTTACATTATTTGTCTCCTGAACTACATATTAATAATATTAAAATATCTAGAGTTGAAAATCATATTGAAAACAGAAATAGACTGGTAGAAGTTATATTGGAGAGTGAAAAACATGTTCGTGATATTATTAAAAATGCTAAATATCTTAAATCTCATACGTTATATAAAAGTGGATCGTACAAAACGTCAAATACAATACTACAAAAAAGTTAAAGAGAAGCTTACACAAAAAATAAATGCACGTGAAACAAATTGTAAAATAAAATTCATAATTGGTATTCCAACTGTGTCAACTTTAAACTAGAAGCGCCTAACAGTATCAAGAAGTCTCTGAAATGTTGTTATCAATATGTGCGTGGTTTGAACTCAAAGGTTCAGTCTTTCTTTTACGTCTTTAGTGAATTAGAATTGGATATTATAGGATTAATTGAGACCTGGCTTCATAACGATGTTAACAATGGTGAACTATTCCCAAAGGAATACATAGTTTTCAGAAAAGACAGCAAATCTAATATTACGGGTGGTGCGTTCCCGCAATTTGTTTAGTGTATTGTTTTCAATTTGATTGAATTACTTCATTGATTTTTAAACTTCTGCACTTTTTAAGTGTTTTTTGCGTGTAAAATATAGACAGTATTGACATTCGTGTTTTCGATCCCCTGCTTTTTGGACGCTTGGGAGGTTCGTGTTGTGCTCCGAACTGTTCGGACATTTTTTGATTCCGTCTGAAGAGACGGCGCTTTTTGTTGTTTTTTGTGTTACCATTCCGCGAGTTAGTAGCTCCGTTCGTAACGACCGCTAAACCGCTTTCATTTAGTTTCTTTTGTGTTTACAAAAGCGCATCATTTGTTGTTAAACCCGCATTTTTGTTTGCTCAATCAATGAACATTACGTCACTATTTTTTGTGTAACGTGTTGTCCTGACGAAGCTGTAAAAACTGTTCCTGCTGTTACGGGGCTAGCCTCTGAAGAAAGAAGAACCAAGAAAACATCGCAGAGCTTCGACGTAAAAGGTCAGTGACTAACTTTATTTGGTGAACTAATTTACGTGACGGCACGTGTTTATTGATTGTTCCGCTAAAGGTCCTTCGTCAATTATATACTTGCATTGAACCAGAATTGAACTAAAACCGCAACATCTAATTCATACATTTTTTGAATATTATATGTAATGTGCATCGAAGACATTACATAATTTGGTCCAAGTTCGAGCCGGATGCAATTTGAGTTAATTTTGTGCAAAGTTTATCGAATAAATTTCATAATTTTTTTTCGTTGCAATTATTGTTGAAAACCGCATTGAATTTTCCTTTCTTTATTTGTTAGAAGAGAAAGCAAGTTCGCGTTAAAAACCTTACAAGAGATCGTTTTGTTTGTTTGGTTATTTTGCTAAATTGTTTTGAATTTATTTGACATTTGGTCAGATATTTTCGACTTCAACAGTAAAAAATTGTATATTTTTGTAATAGTATTTTGTTTTCGTTCTATCGTGTTAGATTTGTTCAGTGGCGTTACAGTGATTTTAATTTATTGTTAAGATGTCAAAAACCGCTGAAAATTCACGAAAATTTAAAAATCATCGACAATCGGAGTTTAAAAGATTAGAAGATATTTATTTTGCTGCCGAGAAAGCCTTAAGAGGTGACGACGTTGAATTGTTTTTTAGCATGATTGATATGGTTGATTCAATCCATTTAGAATTTTTTAAACATCACAATTCCATTGTAGGTTTTATTTCAGATGCAAACGAGGATTTTGACTTTGAGGATGACATTCGCAATAAATTTGAAAAATTGTTCCATTCAATTAGGTCTATTTTTGCTAAACTGAAATCTGTTCAGAATTCTGCGCCACAAAAAATAGCTCGGGAACAGGAAAGTGTTGCTTTGCCGCGAACTGATTTGCCTTCATTTAGTGGAGACATATTGGAATTTGGTACTTTTATTGATTTGTTTGATTCATTAATTCACAATAATGAAAAACTCAGTGCTATGCAGAAGTTCAAATATTTGCAGTTAGCTTTAAAAGGGCCTGCTTTTGAGGCTATTAAGAATTTTAAACTAACACAAAACAATTACGTGAGGGCTTATGAAACACTTTTAAAAAAATTCAAGCGAACTCGTTTAATCGCGGAGTCTCATTGGTGAGCTTTAGAACAATTCCAACTAACTTCAGATAGCCCGTCAGAGGTTCGGAAGTTATTGGATGAATTAAGTGATAATTTGGAAGCACTGAAGAATTTGGGTTTACCAGTAAATCAGTGGGATTTTTGTATCGTTCCAAAGAATTTAGCCGCCAAATTTGAACTTTACCATGGTACTATGACCGCTCAAGATGACTTTCCGATCCGATTTTTTGTCGAAGTATTGCGATGCCTTTGAACATGTTGAATTATCCCGCAAGGCAAAGCGAAGTGTTGACAAAAAGTTACCATTGAATTCAAAGCAACATTCTTCCCGGTTCACTACATCTTTGTTTGTCACTAAGAATAGAAATTGTTTAGTTTGAAAATCCGATCATGCGATTTACAAATGTTCTGAATTCTTGAACAAATCAGTATCCGCGCGGTTTAAGTTTGTTAAAGATTTTACACTTTGTTTTAATTGCTTAGGCGATTCTCATCGGTTGAATCGCTTGAAATCTTTATCCACTTGTCGCAACTGCAAACAACGCCATCACACATTGCTTCATTTTGTAAATCGTGGTGATTCAGGCATTCGGTCTGAATCTAGTGCTCCCCCCGCAAACCTGGCTTCCACATCTGGTGGATCCAGTACCATTAATACTGTTGAAAGTCCCGAAACTTCTCTACCGCAGACTTCTTGTCATAGTTCACTTTTGTCATACAAATCAAATGTGTTGTTATCTACCGCTTTAGTTGAGATATTAGATAAGCTGCTAGATTCTGGTAGCATGACATCATTCATTGCAACCAAGGCTGTGAAACGCCTTGGCTTCCGACCTCTGCCCGCTTCGATTCAACTCAACGGGCTAGGTTCTGTGCAGAGTACCTCTGCTGAGGGCTCTCTTACCCTTTCTCTTCGCTCTATAGTAAAGCGTGAGTGCAATTTTGTTGTTGATACTATTGTTTTACCCCGCATTTGCAATGATATGCCTGTTGCGTCCATTAACATGGCTAATATGGCATATCTAACCAATTTGAAACTTGCTGATCCTGGTTTCAATAGCCCAGGTGCTATTGACCTTTTGTTAGGTGCCGATATATTTTCTCAAATTTTGTTGGATGGACGTCTACTGGGAAAGGAAGGTGTTCCTGATGCTATTAACACTGTGTTTGGTTATATCCTTATGGGTAGAGTGTCTTCGAGTTCTGTTAACTCTCACTCTCAGTCAGTCATAAACCCTACTTCGCTTTTTTGTAAAATTGAAGATGTAGTATCATTAGATGATTCACTCCAAAGGTTCTGGACAATTGAAGATGTTCCTCCCGCACTGGTTCAGTCCCCTGATGATCTTATCTGAAAAACATTTTCCGAGGGATGCAGGAGATTGGATTCAGGTAGATTCGTTGTGCCCCTTCCTTTTCGAAATACACTTCCTGCTTTTGATGGAATGTATAATCTCGCCGTACAACGTTTCTACTCTTTAGAAAGACGTCTTCTACAGCAACCAGATCTCTACAAACAATATTGTGATTTTCTCAAAGAGTATTTGGAGCTGGATCATATGGAGTTGGTTCCTGATCCATCTACTGCTTCTGATTGTTACTACATACCGCATCATTGTGTTTTGAAACCTGATAGTAGCACAACCAAACTTCGTGTAGTGTTTAATGCATCCGCTAAGATACCTCGTCGGTTATCTTTGAATGATTGTTTATTTATCGGTCCCCAATTGCAGCAAGACATTATCGCTATTTTGTTGAATTTTCGATTTCATCCTGTAGTGTTCACTGCAGACATCAAAATGATGTATAGACAGATTTTGATTGCCCCAGAACATCAAAATTATCAGCGAATCATTTGGCGTTTTTCTCCGCAAGATCCAGTTGCAGTCTATAGGCTAAAGACTGTCACTTATGGAGTTTCATCCGCACCCTTTTTGACTATCTGCACTTTAAATCAGTTGGCTGATGACGAAGAACGCTCTTTGCCATCAGCAGCCGCTATTGTTCGATCGTCCACATACGTAGATGATATCATTACTGGAAGTTCATCATTTGAAAAGGCTCAAACATTGCAGTTAGAAATTATTGAACTCTTAAGACGAGGAGGATTTGAGCTTCGCAAGTGGTCCAGTAATTATTCACGATTGTTGCTACACCTCCCTGAGGAATATTTGTCGATGAATCCATACTCTTTTGAATCTGATAATCCCTTAAAAGTTTTAGGTTTGCATTGGAATCCATCCTCTGACTCTTTTTTCTTTACCATTCTCCCACATGTTGATAGCTCTTGTACTAAACGCATACTTCTGTCCACTTTGGCCAGAATCTTTGATCCATTAGGAATTATCTCACCTGTAACGTTTCTGGTTAAACACTTGATTCAAAGATTATGGAGTTCGAAATTGTCTTGGGATGAAACCCCGCCTGCTCACATTGTTTCGTTATGGTCAAAATTCATAGGTGATCTTCCCTCCTTACAGAATTTAGTTTTGCCTCGCCTGCTTGCTATAGAAAACTTTTCTAGTTGTGAACTTCACGCATTTGGTGATGCTTCTGAGAAAGGTTATGCCGCTGTTGTTTATTTTGTGTTCGAAACCGCATCTGGATTTCGTCAAAGTTTTTTTGTGTTGTCTAAATCGAAAGTTGCCCCTTTGAAAACTTTGTCACTTCCCAGATTGGAACTGTGTGCTTCAGTTCTTACCGCTAAGTTGGCTCATTATGTTTATGAGCAATTCAATAGTCGTTTGTTGTTCAAGGTGATTCGTTGCTGGTCAGATTCCACGGTAGTCCTTTCATGGCTTAGTTCTTCCCCGCACCGTTGGAAGACATTTGTCAGTAATCGAGTTGCTTACATTCAGGAAAAATTTCCTTCTTCGCATTGATTTTACATTCAATCTTGTGATAACCCCGCTGACTTGGGTTCCCGCGGCACTTTGACATCAGAGTTATTAGGCAATACACTTTGGTGGAAAGGCCCACAATTGTTGATTACCGCTTGTTTGCCACATGCTTGCTCAGACTCAAGCATGTCACCGCTAGTTATGACTGAAGCCCGTATAGTGGCGCTTCAAGTCACCGCTTCACCAAATTTTTTTGGTACTTTGTTAGAAGAACATTCTTCTATTAATCGCATTACCCGCATTATAGCTCATATTTGTCGGTTTGTTGATAACGCCCGCAATCCAAACCGAAGGCCTCTGGATCATTTTTGGCTGCTGAGTTATATCAGGCTCAGCTTCGCATTGTTCGCTATGTTCAAGATCAATATTTTTCTAAAGAGATTTCCCTTCTTCGAGAACGAAAACGTTTGCCCAAATCGCTTCGTAAACTTTCGCCGTTTCTTGATGAACAGGGAACTCTTAGAGTTGGTAGTAGATTGGCTATTGCTCCATTGCCGTTTGATACTAAATTTCCCGCACTACTAATAAGTAAAAGTCGTTTGACTAATCTAATTGTCGTAGATTGTCATGTCACCAATCTTCAAGCAGGAATCCAAACTGTTCAATTTCTTTTGCAGCAGCGATTTTGGATTTTATCTGCAAAGAAAGTAATTCGTAGTGTCATTTCTAAATGTGTTTCTTGTTGGAAGCTTAATCCTTCTGCTTACCAACCCTTCATGGGAAATTTGCCCATTTCCCGCGTTTCACAATTGAAACCCTTTTCTCATGTTGGAGTAGATTTTGCTGGTCCCTTCACTATAACCATGGCTAAAACTAGAGGGTCGAAAACTTTAAAGGCTTATCTGTGCCTGTTTAAGTGCTTTGCAACGAAAGCTGTTCATCTAGAACTCGTATCAGATTTGTCTGCTGATGCATTCTTGGCAGCTTTGCGACGATTCATTGCACGTCGTGGTCGATGTAGCCATATATATAGTGATTGTGGTACTAATATTGTGTGTGCTCACAAGCGGATCTTGAAAGCTTTTAGAGCTACTGCTGCACGAGAAACCATTTCTTGGCATTTCAATCCCCCTTCGGCTCCTCACTTTGGAGGACTATGGGAGAGCGGAATTAAATCCGTTAAAGCTCACTTAAGACGTGTCGTTGGAGATCAAATCTTTGCCTACGAAGAACTTTCTACAGTATTTGCCCAGGTCGAAGCAGTTTTAAACTCGCGACCTATAACCCCTTGTAGCAAAGATCCATCGGATCTTACCGCCTTGAGTCCTGGAATGTTTCTTACCATGGAACCTTTAACAGCACCTCCTGAATCTGATTTCTTATCTGTCCCATCTAATCGTCTCAACAGATGGCAGTTACTGAGTCGTTTGCATCAGGCATTCTGGAAACGTTGGTTGTTAAGCCAGGTACTCTTGTTATTTTGAAGCAAGACACTTCACCTCCTTTGAATTGGCCATTAGGGCGCATTATTGACGTACATCCTGGAGGTGATGGTGTTGTACGCGTTGCTACAGTTAGAACTGCAAGTGGTACTTCGAAGCGACCTCTTGTAAAGCTTTGTCCACTGCCAGTGGACCCTTAGTTTTTAAATAAGTAATTCAAGGCTGGCGGAATGGTGCGTTCCCGCAATTTGTTTAGTGTATTGTTTTCAATTTGATTGAATTACTTCATTGATTTTTAAACTTCTGCACCTTTTCTAAAACATTCCGTCGCGCTAATGCTAATTGTAAGTGTTTTTTGCGTGTAAAATATAGACAGTATTGACATTCGTGTTTTGGATCCCTTGCTTTTTGGACGCTTGGGAGGTTCGTGTTGTGCTCAGAACTGTTCGGACATTTTTTGATTCCGTCTGAAGAGACGGCGCTTTTTGTTGTTTTTTGTGTTACGATTCCACGAGTTAGTAGCTCCGTTCGTAACGACCGCTAAACCGCTTTCATTTAGTTTCTTTTGTGTTTACAAAAGCGCATCATTTGTTGTTAAACCCGCATTTTTGTTTGCTCAATCAATGAACATTACGTCACTATTTTTTGTGTAACGTGTTGTCCTGACGAAGCTGTAAAAACTGTTCCTGCTGTTACGGGGCTAGCCTCTGAAGAAAGAAGAACCAAGAAAACATCGCAGAGCTTCGACGTAAAAGGTCAGTGACTAACTTTATTTGGTGAATTAATTTACGTGACGGCACGTGTTTATTGATTGTTCCGCTAAAGGTCCTTCGTCAAATATATACTTGCATTGAACTAGCATTGAACTAAAACCGCAACATCTAATTCATACATTTTTTTGAATATTATATGTAATGTGCATCGAAGACATTACAACGGGTCAATCTTGTCGTAGTGGTGTGAATGATATTCAGGTTAAGGTGTTAAATGTTGATGTTTAGGATTAAAATTTTCCTACGATTGATGTATTAGTATGTAAGTTCTATTTATCTTATTCATATTTTATAGTTGTTGAATTGTACATACCACCTACAGTCACCGCAGAATTATTTGTATTTTTTATGAAAACTCTGGAGCAAAGTCAACTGTTACTAGAAAGTAAGTTAATAATTTTTGGTGACTTTAATGTACCCAACTATGTCAATATGAATATTACAAACAGAAAAACTATTGTAATGAAATACTTTGAGGATTTGCAACACCATACGTAATAGTTCTAATAGATTACTGGATCTTGTTTTAACTAATGTTCACTGTAATGTGTTTCTTGATAAATCTCCCTTAGTCTCTGTGGATTATCACCATCCTCCACTAATTGTAAGTTTTGATAATATTGTTGGTATTGTATAATATTGATTTCAATAACATATCTGAGTCAGAAATTTTTATGAGGGTTAAGAAATTAAACAACAAAATGGCCTCAGGTCCAGGCGGGATTCCAACTTTTCTTGTTAAAGATTGTATTGGTGCACTCTGTACACCATTGACGTCATCATATAATCTATCAGTAAACAGGCAAATGTGCCCTAGTATTTGGAAAATTATTTTGAGAGTAGAGATAAATCCCATGTAGTTAAGTATAGAGCCATATCAATGTTATCCAATTTCGCGAATCTCTTTGAAATTGTTCTATATAACCGGATATATCCATGTGTTTCTCAATATATTTCAGCAGATCAACATGGCTTCAGTGCTAAAAAATCGAATATGAGATATCTTGTTCGGTTTACTCAATTTCTTGCAGATGTGTAAGATAATCAGAAGTAAGCTGATGTAATTGATACAGATTTTTCAAAGGCGTTTGATAGAATTGGTCATGCAATTTTAATTAATAAGCTGCCGCGGTTTGGATTCAGTAACAAAGCCATAACTTTTATACAATCATATCTCCAAAACAGAACGCAGTTTATTTCATATAATAAACATAATTCATACAATTTCGTTCCAACATCCGGCGTTCCCCGAGGGTCAAATTTGGGACCCCTTCTATTTCTAGTATTCATAAATGACTTAAGTGATGTCATCACCGCAGGTAAACTGTTTTTTGCTGATGATAGCAAAATATTTTCAGTCATTAACAGTTACAGAGATTACCAAATTTTACCAAATGATTTAGATGTTATTCAAAGGTGATGTAATCATAATAACTTACAACCAAACATCGGGAAATATAAAGTTATCAGTTTCACTAGAAAACATACTCTTGTTAAATTCTCATAAAATATTAACAACAATCTCCTTGAGAGATGTGAAAAAATAAAGGATCTAGGTATTATTTTTGATGACTTTCATGAATCATATTGAGTATATGACATCTAACGCTGCTCGAATGTATTGGTTCATTGAAAACAGTTGTCAAGGTTTTTCATATGTTGCGACTTTAAAAATATTGTATTGTACTTTTGTACGTTCTCGGCCTGAATACGGAGCTATAATATGACATCCCTTTTAAGAGTTTGTGTTGAGCGTATTCAAAGAAGGTTTCTGAAATATTTGTACTTCAAAACGTGCAATAGCAATTACAGGGTATTGAATATGGCAGATTATTAATTCAGTTTTCATTTGTCAGCCTTAATGTACGAAGAGTATGTGCCTTCTTAAAATTTTTGTTCAACCTACTTCATAATAATATTGATTCACCGACACTACTTAACAAAATCAACTTGCTGGTACCTCGATCTGAAGCCTGAAACAGCTTATCATTTTTGTGCTCTAGGGCTCGAACAAACGTTTTGCTCAAATCTCCTATGCACAATATGTGTTACTATTGCATCAATATCTGCAAGCATTGTGACATTCATTTTTGCCATGTTGGAGATCTTGTTCAAGCTGTGATTGAATCAACGGTGAACGCCTTACATTGAAATATTTACGTTAATTGAGTTATTTTTTCTTTTTTGTCTTTTTCTTTTTATGTTTTGTTTATTATTTTTACATGTACGTCCATGATACTGCGAGAGCTCAAGAACGTAAAGGAATAGATTCCTGATCAGGAGAATCTATAGCAGTACCCTACTAATCGTGTCGTCCTCTGGAAGAACGTGAGATAGCTACCTAGTGCGTCCCCAACCACTACATAATCGGTCGCTCCAGTCTCTATATTCCACACCGAAGACCGACCACATCCTGAGGACACTCTAACCGTATATCGTTGTAAGTGAACAAATTATAAATGTTGTAACTTCACTCTATAACATTGTATAATAGCTGTTAGTTTAATAACCTGGTGTTACTGTTATTTGAATTTACTCAGTATTTGTTTAAAGTGAAAAATAAATTGTTAATTTTATTATATTTTGTCTTTTTGTGTTGAAATATGTATGTCCATTGGCTCTTATGGATAAGCCTTCAGCTAAGACCATAAGAAAAGTGATGTGACACCCACCAGGTACAATCTGAGCAGCCTATCGGCAACAATATCGCCGTAGGAAGGAAGGACATTTTGTGCCTGGCGAGCAACATACCTCTTTACCATTCTTACATTTCAATTTCATTCAGCACAATTATGAGGGTAACAGTGAGTGGAATGCTCTTCTTTGTAATTCAGTTAAAGGAAAGTGTTAAGATTGTATGTTTACTTTTACAATAAAATATACAAGTTTCCCTAATTTACGCGCCAAAGAAAATAATCTTCAACTGATTAATTGCTCTTCCAAATTTAGGCTGTAAGTCTTATCACTGTTAACAGGAATAATATAGGCAATAGGTTGGTCAAGAAAAAAATTAGTTGTAAATCTATTCACTGACAAAGAAATCGCAACATGTTTAAATTTAATGTTTTGGTAAAATATATATGCTATAGTAAGGAGAACATGATTAAAATTGGGTAAAGTTTAATGAATGTTTTTTAATGTAAATCTTTTTATCAATTAATACTTTAGTCGTTTTTGCCTTTACCAAAAAACAAACTGTGTGATAGGATCCAAAATCGATGATTAATAATGTTAAAATGCCTAGAGTAGGTGTATGCTGAATGTATTGCCAGCTAAGTGAATTTCAAGGTCGAATTATTGGTTTACTGCAGGCAGCTTTTTGATTTCGAGAAATCGCCAATCACATAAACAGAAATCCAATTATTGTTACTGTTATGTTGTCAATCGTGGTTTGATAATACCCACAATCGTAGAATAGTAGGGACCGGGCGTCGAAGGGGCACAAATGAAGTTCAATATCGACGTCTAAGACTTATTGGCTTTAGAGGCAGATTTTCGTCAACTCGAAATTTGGCTGATCAGCGGGTAAGAGAACAAGGCCACCTTTTAAGTGTCCCAACGGTTTACCCACGTATACGTTCTTTTGGACTGCAGCATTATCGACTCTATCTTGTGCTACCTCTGACCGCTGAGCAACGACGGCAACAATTACAGTAGTTCAGAAAACGACATCATTGGAATGTGGAATGACATCAGGTCGTCTTCTCTGAGAAATCTCGATTCTGCTTGGGTGGACATGATGGCTGAAAAGGGGTTAGGCGACGTCGAAGAGAAGGACTTCAACCTCAATTTGATGTTGAGCGACATGTACACCGAACAGTAGGCGTTATGGTATGGTATACACTTGGAAGTAGACCACCTTTAGTCTTTATTCGAGGCAAAATGACAGCACAACGTTATCTTCACGAAGTATTGGAACTGTATGTACTCCCTTACAACAAGATAATGCTAGGCTACATGTTGCTTCGTGTTACTCCAGGTAGTTTAAAGTTTTATAATGAGACCAATGTGAATCTGTTGCCATGGCCGCCCCGATCCCCAAATCTTTCGCCCATAGAACGTCTTTGGGATATGTCAACACAATTCCCCACTATTCTAAGATCTGAAACTCAGGTAGCTTGGGATAGTATTCCTTAAGAAGAAATAGACCACCTTATTAAATCAATGCCAATACCTGTTGGAGAGTGTATAGATAACCATGGTGGAAAACACAGTATTAACAAACTTAATTTAAACTTAATTTAAAAAAAATAACTCCTTGGTATTTTTTATTCAAATTTTAGTGAATTATTCCTTACTTATATTTATGTTTTCCCAAAACAATATTAAATTTAACGCTCTTTCTGGGTGTTGAAGATTTCTTTGTCAGTGACTATATTATGAAGCTGTTTTATTGGACAAAGTGGCAGGAGTATCAAATCAAGTATGTGTTAAAAGAAAATCAAAAACTATTTCCAGAACCACCAGAATGTCGGGAGTGTATTCGCGCTATAAATAGATAATAGTCATTTTGATTGATCTAGAAAAATCGGAATTTTATTGAATAGGAAGGTAATGGCATTAATCTAAATCTACCGGAGTAAGTGTAATTTGAAAAATGTATTAAAAAAACGCGTGATAATTTTTTGGTTGTCATTACATCAGCAGTAGGAGTTTACAATTTCGATCTAATATAGGTCTCCTAATTATTTGGTCAAGTACGAGTTGAACTCATATACTAAGGGTTCCGCATCCCCTTTGAAATTTGTTATAATGTAGATAAATTCAAGTATACAGGGTGTAAATAGTTTGAATGCATATATTATATTAATAAGCAAGAAAATTCAAAAAACATGTCAAGTAAGTTATTCACAATACGACAACCCCGCGGTGAAATCAGATTCACTTTTAGGACTAATAATATGAACTGCCTTCGACCAGAAAAAAATGAACGACTGTTTTTTTTGTTTATTGAATAATTATATGTTTCTAGTGCCGTTAGAATTATTCAGACAAATAAGAATTTATGTAACATTATTTTGAATAAATGTATACTTTGAATGTCTATATGTTGAAATGAATATTTATACTTGACGAATTATTTTATGAATCAAGTTTAAAAAAAGAGGTTTACATGTGTATATTCAACTCAAGAGATTCCTTATTTATAGTTCTTTTATCTGTTCAATTATTCAAAAAATAATCATTACTCGTTAAATTATTATAATTTACTAGCCGTTACCCGCGGTTTCACCCGCGTATGGAATGCAGAATTCTTTGAAAAGAAAATAACTTATGAAACTTATGGGCTATCCAATATAACAATTTTTTCTAACTTTGTTGAACCACCTTACATAACTATAAATCTACCAATCCCGAATATATTTCACCGAAACTGCAAGACTTATGGGCCACCCTATATAATAATTCTATTTAACATTTTTTGGAACCAATATAACATATTTAAATTACCTAATTACCTATAATTCTAATCCGTACTATACGCTACATAACAATTATTTCCCTCCGCCCTATGTTTTACCCATCCTTTATATGCTCCTTTTTCTGACATTGTGACAATATATAACTATAATTTTGCTTCGCCGTATATGTCAGGTATTCCACATATCGCAACTGTTCATGGTCTACTTTATACTTATACTTATAGTCTACCCAATATTATCTCCTTTTTTGTATCACTATAAATCCACCAATCCCCAACATATTTTACCAAAACCGCAACTTTATATGGTCATACTATGTAACAATTTTATTAAATATTTTTTTGAACAGCCATTTATAGCTATAACTCTACCTCCACCTTGTATATACTGCTGCCAATTAGTCAATCATTATAACTTATTTGTCTATCATTAATTAAACCATCATTATAACCATAATTTTATTCTAAAAAATATTTCAACCACGCTATATATGTATCTTGCTTAGGGGTCACCATATACCTATAACATTTTTTAAACACTTAACAATAACTCTGATCCCCTCTATATTTCAACTATCTTATCCATGCTACTGTTAATGGACTACGCTAAATAATGATTTTTCTGACATTTTTTAACCACCCTGGAAAATATAATTTGTCTCCACCTTATATTTCAACCACCCATTAAATGCAACTGCTTTTAACATTGTTTTAATCACACTGTATAACTATAATTTTACTTCACCCTATGTTTCAGATATTGCATATATGCCAAACAGCTAATGTTCTATTCTAGAAAATTTTTCATAATTTTTTTTATCCACACTGTTAAACTATACTTCTATTTCAACCACCTTGTATGTACAACTACTTATCGGCCACCCAGTATAAGATTTTTTGTACCACCCTTTATAAATATAAATCCATCACTTCCCAATAAATTTCACCAAAACTACAACTGCTTATTGGGCACCCTATGTAACAATTTTTTAAATACTTAACTCTATTCATCCCTATATTTCAATTATTCTATCTGTGCAACCTCATATTTTTTTAACCACAGTATAAAGTATAATTTCTCCCCACACTTCATTTAAATCATCCTTCATTTGTAATTTTTTCTAACCTTGTTTGAATCACACTGTGTAACTATAACTTGTATAAGTTAGAGTTCCATATATAGGATAGGTCAAATTAAATGGATTTAAAAAATCTTGAAGAAAAGGTATATTAGGTGGCCTGTAAATAGTTGCATATATACAATGTGGTTGCAATAAGGGGGAAGTTATACAGGGTGGTTCAAAAAGATATACTGAGTGGACCATAAACAGTTGTATATACCAAGTGGTTGAAAAACGGGTGGAGTTGTGAATGAAAATGTTATATTGTTAGGGTCATAAGTAGTTGCATATACAATCTGGGTGAAACAAGGGTAAAATAGAATTAGATTTATACAGGGTGGATAAAAAATATCTTATGTAAGCAGTTAGGATACTTGAATTTTCTTTAGCTATTAATATAGATTTGAAAGGGGTTAAAAAGTGTTAGAAGTAGTTGTTGATACAGGGTGGTTAAAATATAAGATGGAGTGCAATTATAGTTTATAGGGTAGTTAAAAATTTGTTTTATAACCACAAGTAATACACAAGTTCACAAGTAGCATATTATAGGATGGTTGAAATATGTAGCAGAGTATAATTACTGCTGTATCTATCCGTGGGTTTAAAAAATATTAAAAATTAATGATTAACAACCTGTTTCATATACCTACCAGATAGTTGAAATATAGGGTGGACTAGAATTCTAAGTATACAGGGTGGTGAAGTAGAATTATAGTTTATAGGGTGGTTAAAAAAATGTTTTATATGCACAAGTAGTTCACAAATAGCACATATAGGATGGTTGAAATATGTAGCAGAGTATAATTATAGCTAAACAGGTGGGTTTAAAAAATATTGTAATGGAATGTTATGATCTGCAAGTTGTCACAAATCCATATAGGATGGTTGAAATATGTAGCGGTATAATTATAGCTAAACATGAAATATAGGTGGACTAGCTAAGTATGCAGGGTGGTGCAAAAATGTCATATGGCCCATAAATACTTGCATATACAAGGTTATTGAAGTATAGGGTGAGGTAGGATAATAATTATAGAGTGTTGGTAAAAAAATGTTATATAGATTAGAAAAATAGAGTACCTGAAATATGGGTCGAAGTCAAATTATAGTTACACTTGATATATCAGTTGGATTTTTTTTAATCGAAATATGTACATTGGGATATTCCGAATTTTGAATAAAAGCTAAGCTGGTGCAAGTATCTAAAATTTGGTGCATGCGGTCGAACCAATTGACTAATTGTGTACCTATGTATTACCGAACATCGTAGTAGATTTTTCCCTATATCTTCCGTTTCTATTAATGTAGGGAGATAAAATGTCAAACTATAAGCTTTGCAACAAAAAAAGATTCAGTAAAATCAGTTCAGTAGTTCTTACTTGATGAGGTAACAAAGAAACAAACAAACAAACAGACAACTACGATTTTATAATAGAATATAGATGCTAGACAAATGAATGGATATGCCATCATGAGAAAGCTGAGCACAACAGATTCTGTTTACAATTAAAATTCCCCGTAAATTAATAACATGTCAGGTCTTCCCTTAATTGTATAATCTACTACTATTTGTCCCAAATTAATACTGTGGCACAGTTTTTGATCTTCATCAAATATCACGCAAATCACTTTCAGTTACTTATTACTTTTCTCACAAGAACCGATATTGCAAAAAACAATCGTAAGGTTCAACTGTCGTTAAAATAATAAAAAGTACTAAGCAAGGCCATGTTGCCCATCTACTCAGAGAAACGTACAGCAAATTATAACAGAATATTTAAAGTTTAATAGTGATAATCGCCTCCTACCTGCTTCAATAATCCTCTAAATAGCTCTGTAATTTTATCCCCATATTTCTTTGTAATAGATTTAAGCATTTAAATTTAACTTTTAGTCTTAGTTTGTATTCTGAAGAAGTCAGTAACCTGGTGAAACATTTGTCAATAGTAAATAAATTAAAGTGAAAATTACATACATGTGTTTATTTTAATATAATATTTAGAGTTTAAATAATAATTTTCATTGTTAATGCTTTTTTATGTTTAACTAGCGGACCCGAGAGACGTCGTTCTGTTCAAATGTGTCTTGGGGCAATTACCGGGTTCACCAATGTTTTCTTGGTATTAGAATTCGATAAATTCTATACTAATGTGCGAGAAAAAATCGTCAAAAATAAAAGATATAGGTACTTGAATTTTTCATAATAAGCTTTTTCATTTAATATATTAGAAAATGCATTACAAAATTTTTTTTAGCCCCCAAAATTAATACTACAATTTTCTCCTTATTTTTCTTGTAAACTTTAATTTAGTCGTGTAGTTTCTGAGACAAAGGGGAGGGAATATGTGGATTTTTTCAAATTTTAAACAAATTATTTTATTAATAAGGAAAAATATATGTTTGCATTCCTCATAATGAGCCCATTCATTTGATAAATATATTGTTATGGAATTAGAATAGCCCTAAATTAAAATGAAATGCACTCTATAAAACAAATTGAATCAAAATTTATATCAATCAGACACCCTAACGCAAATCCGAGTGAAAGGTACATACAAGAGATAATAAAGTATTTGAGGATCTATTGTGGAAGAGAACAAAGAAAACACAAGAAGTAGAAGAATAAACAACAAAATATAAGTAGAAAGAGGTGAACGACAATTACAAATAGAAAACTTAGAAAACAATATAGATAGAAAAATCCAAGATGTGGAAAATAGATTACAAGAAAATGAACAAAAGGTTTATGAGATTGGAATGAAATGGGAAGAAGCTATAACAAGTTATGGTGAGGTAATAGAAAATAAATTGTTACAAAATGAAAAACAATTAAATGAAAAAATCAACTTACAATTTAGAAAATTAGAAGAGACAAGGACGAACAACAATACATGTAATTCAAATAGAATTCAAGAGATAGGAATTAAATTTAATGGAAGAAATTCAACATTACACCCAAGTGTATTTTTGAAAACTATGAAGAGCCAATTCAGAAATTGTGTAAGTTTCGAAGAAACAAAGATGAGGATGAGACCATATTTAGTAGAAAGAGCGGGAATATGGTATGCATCTGTAGAAAGCGACATGGGAACATTCGAGGACATTGAAAGAATGTTTATTGAGTATTTCTGGGGAGCAAATCAACAGGCAATCTTCAGAGAAAAATTATACTTTGGCAAATATGATCCAAGGAAGAGTAATATGGTTGAATACGCACTAAAATTAGTAACATCAGCCAAATATTTAACACCACCGAGAAAAGAAGAGGAGATAGTATTAAAAATTGTCAGACATTTTGAAGTAGGGGTATCAGAGACAATCACTGTACAAAACATCAGGACAGTTACCCAATTCATAAACTATTTAAATAGGATCCAAAGAACAAGAAGAAATGGAGGAAATCAAGAAAACCACAGAAGACCAGAAAGGGAAAGAAATACACAAAGAAACATCAATTCATACAACAGATTTGCACATTATAATAATTATAACAATAATGGAAGATTATACTGACCGATCGGACAGTTGCTCACAATAGACCAGATATAGTTTTGGTAGATAAAGTCTCCCGGAAAACAACTTTAATTGACATAGCAATTCCTAACAACAATAATATAAATATCAAGCAAGCTGAGAAAATAACCAAATATAGAGATTTGGAATTTCAAATAAAGGCTCAGTGGGACATGAACAACACACGAACTGTACCAATTGTTATGTCAACGACAGGACTAGTCCCAAAACATCTATTAAACATTTTTAAAATACCTCGGTCTGGACGAACATCTTTATATACAAATGCAAAAAGCCGTCCTGTTAGGAACAGCCCGGACGGTCCGTAAATTCATGGGAAACTGCCTCCATGACTTTAACCACGGGCCTGAAAACCTGGCAAGGGCTCCCACAGAGCTAAACCCTTTTGATATCTAGGATATCTGGGGTTTAGTGAATTTTCCCCTAAAGGCACTCATAGCGTGCCTTAGAGGGAGTGCGATACCATACAATGTATGGTCAAGTCGGGAGATGGAAGATTTAATTCATTTAATAACAATAGGGATTAGAGAAACCAGGAAAATTATAGAAGATATAATAATAGAAGTAATGGAAATACAAGGCAAGGATGGACAGAGAGAAATAGATATATTGGCAGAGAATGGTCAAGGGAAGAGAATAGAAATCAAAATGAAAGGAATAATTCACAAAATCAAGATAAAAGAAGGAATAATTTAAGGGGAAGGAGAAGTGAAGAGGATATAGAGAATAGAAGAGAAAGAAGTACCAATGTAAATGCACAACGAAGTCAAAGTTGTGATAGAAATGAAAAACATAGAGTAGAAAACCTAGGAACTTCCCAAGAAAATTCCCAGACAAATTTTTAATAAGGCTGGATACCGAAACCAACAATGTAAATAGTAGTATAAGTTAAAAGGCAAGGTGCACAACCAAGTTTGTATATATCAATATCATCGTGAATTTATATAGCCAGAAGAACAACAAGATATTTATAAAAGTAATAATTAATGGAAATGAGGTTAAATTGTTAATTGACGCGGAATCAGAGGCGAGCATATTAAGTGAAGAAATAGCTAAGAAAATAAAGATTAAAGAAGGGGATAAAATGAAAATAAAGAAAGTAAATATAATATCTGCTAATAATAGAAAATTATTTGAAACAAACACAATGGTAAGAACAAAAGTGGGAATTGGAAAAGAAGAACTGGATATGGAATTTATAGTGGGAAAGAACATACAGTACCATGGAATAATTGAAATGGACATATTAAGGAAATATTCAACAGAGATATTAATTTAAAAAGGAATAATAATAATGCAGGATAATAGGATTGCCATTGAGAAGGAAGTTATGGAAGAAAGTGGGAATGAAGTTATGATTAATGCCATTAAAGGCAAGAGATCTAATGGTAAAACAAAGTATAAAAACAATGTAAATGAAGAGGATGAAAAGCTCATGGTAAATGTAGAAAAGGGTGAACATGAAATAGATTGTCCAAAAGAGGAAAGATCAAGTGTATCAAAAATCAGAAATATAAAGAATTAATCTCTGAAGAAAATAGAGTAGTATAAAAATATGTACATAAAATTCAAATAAAAGATTTAGATAAAAGTAAGAACCTATCCAATCCCATATAACTATAAAAAGAAATTAAAGGAGGAAATTCAGAAAATGTTAGAAGCAGATATAATAGAAAAGTCAACATCCAGCTATATAAACCCGATTGTAATAGTTAAAAAAAATGGAGAATTAAGATTGTGCTTAGATGCAAGAAATATAAATAAATTTAGCATACCTCAATATGCAGCCCCAATTACCATTGATGCAATATTTAGCAGAATCACAAATGCTAAAGTGTTCACAAAGTTAGACCTGAAGCATAGTTTTTGGGTTATTCCATTAGAAGTACAGTCACGAGATTATACATGTTTTCAGATAGATGGAGTGATATACAGATTTAAGGTCGTTCCGTTCGGTATCCAGAGTGCTTCGACTATGTGTTACATTATATAGATGATATATTAATATTCTCTGAAAATAAAAAGGTGCATAAAAATCACATAGATATTATCTTAAATGAATTAAATAAAGCAGGATTAAAAATAAACAGTAGCAAATGCCAATTCTTTAAGGAAGAAGTAATTTATTTAGGTTACAAATTAACAACAAAAACAATCGAAATGGATCCTGAAAGAACAAAAGCAATAAGAGAGTATGAAAGACCACGAAATTTGAAGCCGTTAAGAGGATTCCTTGGAATAGTGGGATATTTTAAGAGATTGGTACCAGATTTGAGCCAAAAGGAACTACTAGAAATGCCGAAGAAAAATCAAAAGTGGACTTGGGATAACAAGAAAAAGAAGCCTTTCAACAAATAAAAAGATGTTTTGAAAACCAGTTGAAGATTTATTATCCCAATTACACAGAGAAATTTATAATCAGGACGGATGCTTCTAAGGATAGATTGGCAGGGATTGCAGAAGTATAACGATCAAGAGTACCCAATATACTTCATATCCAGAGTGACCAGAAAGCATGAAAAGGACTATGCAGCATCTGAATTAGAATTAGCCAACATTATATTCTGTGTAACAAAATTAAGGTTCATAATATTAGGGAGTGAATTTATAATAGAAACAGACAATTCAGGTTTGATATCAATATTAAATAATAATTATGGAAGCAGTAGGATACACAGATGGTCGCTGTTACTTCAAGAATACCAGTTCAAAATCAGTCATATAAAAGGAAAAGATAATAAATTGGCAGATGCATTAACAAGGAGTGATGGAGGAAGAAAAGATACATGTATAAGGATGGGAGTGAACATAATGAAAGATGTGAGTGGAATGTTTTCTTTAAAAGAAATCAAACAAGATGAAAATATATTAGAGGAAGAAAATAGAAGTAAAAATATACAGAAAAATGAAGATGGAATCTATTTCAAATTAGTAGATGATAAGGAATTGTATGTAATGTCAAAAGATTTAGCTACAAAAATTTTAAAACAATGGCATCTGGAATATGCAGATATAGGTTCTAGGAAATTACGGTTTATGATCAGAGAAAACTACATCTCGAAGAAGGACTTGAGCTTATGTAAGGAGATCACAAGGAAATGTGAAACATGTCAAAAGATCAAACCAAAGAATTATAAAAATTGTCAATAATAGCCACACGAAAATTAGAGATAATAGCAATAGATTTTTTAAGTAATTTAATAACCACTAACAAATCAAACAAACATATATTGGTTGTAGTGGACATATTTTCAAAATACATTAAACTGTACCCATGTAAGAAAACGAATGTGACAGAAGTTAAAAGGACAATGAAAAATTATTTTGAACAAGTGGGAAAACCAGAAGCTATAATAATGGACAATGCCACTTATTTTAAAACAGATAGATTTACAAAATATTTACAGGAAAAACAAATTCAAAAAAGTATACTAAAAGTATATTAGGAATGAACATGTTGGTTGCCTAACGATCAGTAACATTTAAGGGAAAAAAGGGAATTAACACTAATAAAGCAATTATACTTGAAATATTTATGTTAAGGATTGAAAAGAATCAACTGAAATTCAGGTGTTATAATATAAAATGCTTAGCAAAACCATTTACTAAATAAAAAGCCAGCACAACTTTTGAATTTCAATTTCGATTAACATGCCATTCCAACGAGCCAGCAAAAAGGAGCAATAAGTTTTAAATAAAGCTCTCTGGATTTTGGCAAAGGGAATATATGTGTATTATGCAGTGTAATTAAGATGATTTTAATAATAATTAAACTGTAAATACTCACAATTAGTTATAAAAGGTAATTGAAAAATCTTGATTATACATCTTGTAACGAGTATGCATATTTTGTGATATAGATCCATAGGAATCATTGTAAATTGTCAGGAAAACATAAAAATCCATGCGACACATCTAAAACAATATTAACTAGTAAAAACACATGCAATTACAACAGTACAAAATAAATTAGGAAGCAAAGCATCATGTAAACAACTTTCAGAAAAAGTAAAATGTCAATAATTTTCAAAGTAATGAACAAAAATAAAAGAAAATTCTTCCATGAACATTAGAGATGATAAGGAAAAATTGTTATAACTTAAATTTCAATCAATCAAGAATTTGCGGTAAAGTTGTTTAAATCATAATGAAAGTTGAATGACCTTGAAAAAGTATGACAAATTGTAAACAAACAAAGCATTTAAACGAAGTTTTACAAGAATTAAAAAGTTCTTAAAATTAAATAAGCTATCAGAAAAATATCATTTAATAAGGGAAAAATTTTGTTTCTTATGGGATGGGCTAAGTAAAATGAGTGAACGTAATATAACGCACCAAAACAAATGAAACTCATCCATTTTGGGTGATGGGCAAGACAATACGTTCCTAGCAGGCATTTGTTTTTAAATTATTATATTAGCTTACGTGTGAGAGGCAGCGTTCTCTTTCGTTCCTGATTTTTGAAGTAAACAAGTCAAAGAGCATGTTATGTTTTTCTTTGCAATAACCTCAATAGTGTTAGTAGAGGTCAAGTAATTAAAAAGTGCGGTTAGATAAGTTGTCAGAATGTTTCTAATGACATATAGATTTGCAGTGTATAAAAGTTCATAAGTACGGTACAATAACGGTGAAGTGCATATCTGACCGACAGAAAAGGACAATTAGGTTGGAATTTTAAATAAAAATTTGAAAACATCAACAAAGATGGTATTTGTTGAATTATTGTAAACAAGCATGAAATAGTAAACAATAATTAAATTTAATTTGTATAAATAATAAATAAAACAAGATGGTAAACATGGAATAATAGTAAACAAATATGGAATGGGAACCAATAATAAAAATTTTTTTATAAAATAAAAGTTGGAATGGACAATGAACAAATTTGGAACTAATGGACTGTAATCACGACAAGGAATAAAAGGTTAGTGAAAGAATAGTTGTTTGAAAATGTTGTAAATAAAGTGACAATTGATTTATGTTTATGCTAGTTAAGTATATTAGGAATAACAAATTTTAACTTTAATATGATAATATAAAAAGAGAAATTTCTCATAAATATTAGTAGTTAGGAATGATTTCGTTTGTTGATTATAGATTTATTGTTTTAATAATTTTATCTTGGTGTTTAATAAAGAATGTTATTGAAAATTGAGATTGAAAGTTGTGTTAGTTTATTTAAATGAGCCAAAAATAACATTTGAATGCTTAGAGTTTTTAAAGAAAAGAGGTTTTGAATAAATAAAATGATGCAATAGTGTTGAATAAGTGTAATAAGAAGAGAAGCAGAGAAGCTATAAGGAAGATAAAAATGTAAGTATCAATTTTAAATTTAGAACCCTATGAACCACCTTGAGGTAAGAGTATGAATGCAATTAAAAATAAAACACTGAGAAAATAAATTATTCAAATAAAGTTTGAATAATGAAGTTTATAAAAAGTGTGGCACAAAAAGAAATATAAAAAAAGTCAAAATAAATTGACACCCAACGTAAGGCAAAGATAAAAAAAGATTTGTTCAATAAAATTCAATAAAAATAAACAAAATAAAATAAGAGTATAATAATAATCCAAAACCCGTGTGGTGGCCGGGTTAAAATAGCACCATGGTATCCACCGCCTGTCGTATGAGGCGACTAAAGGGGCAGCTGTCCGCTGACCTACTACCTAGCTTTCCTTCCTTCTCCACAACCCGCACGGGATGGTCTGGTTTTAATCATTTCATCTGGGAAGTGACAACCCCACGGGTCCGAGTTACCTGGGTCACCAGGGTCAATTGTGACAACACCCATGAAAATGGAGCTAAGGAGTAGATGCCTCGGAAAAGAGCCGCTGCCTGGGGATCGCCAAGGCATGTCTGGAGCCGGCGCTGGACATGACAGCATGCGGGACGTCGGTGGCAGGGTGCTGAGGAGGCGGGCCCCTGCCGTCCAAAGAGCTACAGCCCAAGAACCACAACAACATTCACCAATACAGTCACAGCAACAACGTGACCATCACCAATGGAGTCAAACGAGAACGAGAACTCCACCCGCAGAAAGTGTTGCGCAGGATCAACAGCCAGCGCTCACTCAAGCGGGACTGATAAGACAGCGCATGAAATGGACTAGCGCCATGAATAAATTTATAATGCGCACGTTTTACAGAGTGACTAACCTTGGCCAGGACAAGACTGGATATCGCCAAATACTGCATCAAGAGTTCTGTCGTGAGTACCCAGAGCTTCAAGTTACCGAACAGAGAGTCGCAGATCAATATCGTGTCATCTTGAGAAATGGCCTTATTTCGCCTGATCAACTGGACGAAATAAAGAGCGAAGTTGAGCGCGAATTATTTGGTCGAAATACAACAGATCCAGAGCCTGAAACACCTTTGGCGCAAAGAGCAGACGAGACTCAAGAACAGCCAGCCAACGCTGACCTGCTTGAGAAAATCCAAGCAGAAATGGAAAGAGCTCTTATTGAGTATAGTGGAACAGACCCATTGATTAGACCAACTCTTCCCAAACTAAGATCTTCTAAGAAACTGGGAATCGTCTTGCAGGCTATGAACAAATTTATCTTGCCACACTATGTTTTAGGTGTTAATACATTAGAGTCGCTACACACAATCATCTACTGTGCTGCAATTTCCATCTGCAGAACAATTGGGGTCGCAATAAGACCAAAGCAAGACCCTCCCCAATTTAGACAAACACCTCGAATACCACGTTGGCAAAGAAGGCTAGAAGGGAAAATTAATTCTCTTCGAAAAGATATTGGAAGACTGACCGAGTACCAACGAGGGGTCAGAAACAACAGAATAGAAAGACTTGTCAAGACGATCATGGACAATAACCGAATACACTCCCAGTGGGATGGAGAAAACATCACATCTCAGCATTGTCTGGATAGTCTGCGACAAAAGCTTTCCGTATACACAAGTCGATTGAGAAGGTACAAAACCAGTAACCAACGGAAACTACACAACGCACTATTCCGAAAATCAGAAAAAGGGTTTTATAGAAAACTCAACAACACCAATAATAATGAAACCCCTAGTTATCCCAGTAAAACGGCGATCGAGCAGTTCTGGAAAACACAACTTTCCACAACAGTTTCCCATAACTCCAGAGCGAGCTGGATTAAGGAGGAGGAGGCTGCATTTCAGAATTATGATAAGATGCAACACCAACCATTCACAACGGAAGACACGTCCAACATAATGAAACACCTCCATAACTGGAAAGCACCAGGACCAGATGGTGTGCAGAATTACTGGATAAAGAAACTTTACGCCACCCACGATAAATTAACACTACTCATTAATGACATAATTATCCATCCACACAAGATGCCTAGTTTCCTTACACATGGTGCTACATACCTCTTACCAAAGGATAACCTATGTACACAGGACCCAGCAAAGTTCAGACCAATCACTTGCCTCCCAACCTTATACAAACTTATAACCTCGTGCATTAATCATCGCCTTTTCAGACATTGTGAGCTAAACAACATAATTACCGAACAACAAAAGGGATGCGCGAAAAACTCGATGGGATGCAAAGAACAACTAATAATTGATTCCGTTGTCTGCAATCAAGCCCACGCCAAACGACGAAATCTCTACATGGCATATGTGGACTACAAAAAGGCCTTTGATTCAGTTCCACATGATTGGCTCATTCAGGTGCTGAAACTCTATAGAGTAAATAATTGTATTGTTAACTTTTTAAAATATGTCATGACTACCTGGCAAACCAAAATATTTCTGAATGAAGCCGACTGTTCGATACAAACCGACTCTATCCCAATCAGAAGGGGTATATTCCAGGGAGACTCTCTTAGCCCGCTGTGGTTCTGCCTTGCCATAAACCCACTCTCACGCAAACTGAACGCGACTAACTTTGGATTCAGTCTCAAACACAACAACGTACAAGCACTAAAGATAAACCATTTGTTATACATGGACGACTTAAAGTTGATGGCAGCTAGGAAACAACAGCTGCATGATATGCTTAAAATAGTAGAAGGGTTCTCTAATGACATCCATATGCAATTTGGCCTAGACAAATGCCGGATTATCAATATAGTGAAAGGCAAAATACAGCAGGGGCCGTACGAAATGAGAGATGGCACCTCAATTGAATCCATGGAGGAAGGCCATACTTACAAATACCTTGGAATAAAGCAGGCTCAACGAATTGATCACTCCACCATGAAAAAGGACCTATCAACAGAGTTCTATAGAAGGGTAAGACGACTGTTGAAAACTAAGCTTAACAGTAAAAATCTGTTTCAGGCTATTAACACTTACGCGTGCTCAGTACTCAGTTACTCATTTGGAATAGTTAAATGGTGCAAGACGGACATTGAACAACTACAACGGAAAGTACGAGTTCTACTAACAAAAGCTCAAAATCACCATCCAAAGAGCTCCGTCGAACGTACAATTTTGCCACGGTATGAAGGAGGAAGAGGATTGGCAGATATAGGCAAGTTACGTGATCAACAAATTTCCAATTTGCGTAACCATTTCCAGAAACTCGCAGAATTTTCTGATCTACACAGAGTCATATGTCAGGTTGATGACTCAACACCTCTGCGACTGACAGAACAACAAGTTCAAGTATACCACCAGACAACTGATCTGAAACTGCTGAAATGGAAAGAGAAGCCGCTTCATGGAAGGCATATAAATGACGTCAACCAAGATTATGTCGACAGTTCAGCGTCGAACTACTGGTTGATCTCTGGTCATATGTTTCCTGAAACGGAAGGCTTTATATTGGCAATCCAAGATCAAGTAATTCCAACTAAGAACTATCTAAAGTACATTGTCAAAGACCCTTTTATCAACAACGACAGATGCAGATATGGTTGCCAAACATCTGAATCTATCCAGCATATCACAGGAGGTTGCCAAGCGTTCGCTGCAACTGAATACAAAGAACGACATGATGCTGTGGCAAAAATACTGCACCAGGAACTAGCGCTGAAGCTCGAGCTATCACAGTCGGTAAGAACACCCTACTATATATACATACCAGAATCTATTTTAGAAAATAACAACTTCAAACTGTACTGGGACCGGACGATATTGACCGATCGGACTGTTGCTCACAATAGACCAGATATAGTTTTGGTAGATAAAGTCTCTAGAAAAACAACCTTAATTGACATAGCAATCCCTAACAACAACAATATAAATATTAAGCAGGCTGAAAAAATAGCCAAATACAGGGATTTAGAATTTCAAATACAGAGACAATGGGACATGAACAACACTCGAACAGTACCAATTGTTATGTCAACAACAGGAGTAGTCCCAAAACATCTATTAAACAATTTGAAATACCTCGGTCTGGACGAACATCTTTACCAACTGATGCAAAAAGCCGTCCTGTTAGGAACAGCCCGGACGGTTAGAAAATTTATGGGGAACTGCAGCCACGACGCCAACCACGGGCCTGATAACCTGGCAAAGGCTCCCACAGAGCTAAACCCTTTTGATATGTAGTATATCTGGGGTTTAGTGAATTATCCCCTAGGGAGTGTGATGCCATACATTGTATTGTCAAGTCGGATAATAATCCAAAATAATATATATATTTTATATTCACTTTGGTTCAAATCACTTTTTAAAAAAGATTATTTATTTAAAACATACAAAATCAAAATGTAAACAATTAATTACTTGAGTTACTATAATATAATTACTATAAGTGATAATATTTGAATGACAACACGAGATCGTTTCCACTTGCTTTTATAACATCGACAAAAGTGCTGATGCAAGTCAGCGATTTTACTGGGTAAACGGACTCGTGTAGGTTTCCGGGAAGTTGTTTGCATATAATTAGGGATGAAATTTGATATCCCTGAGAAGTCAGGTACGCTTTAAATTCCGTTGACTTCTCGACTGTGTGAACTAAGTGCTGATATATTTTGCATATAACAACTCCCCTTACATATCAAAAGTTGATGCTATATCTATAACATCAACTTTTAGGAACAGAAACATAAAATAATATAAAATGATGTTTGAATGGTATACATAATAAGTAATAAGTGTATAAAACGAAATATGATTAAACTAAAGTAAGAGGTAAAAATCAAAAAACCAATTTGTAAAATTAATTAAAACATGTTAAAATAAATGAGCAATGAAATAATACGAGCAATAATTAAATGCTTAACCTAAACATATCAAAATAAAATATAAAGTAAAAGGAAATGTGAATAAAAATACTGTGTAAAAAAATAAAAAGGTTAATAATATAAATCAATATTAAAAATAGGTGTTTTTAGAGAACATAAAGGGTATACCTAAACTTGCGTCTCTAAGCTTTGTTCTGGCCTAAGCTTGGGGAAGAATTTGAGTCTTGGCTGAGGCACTGAAGTCTAGTCAGGATCCTCTTTTTGACAGCTTGGAAAGTGATGAGTGCCGCTATGATCATGAGAGCAGCCAAGGTTGTACAAGTAAACCAAGAGATGTTTTTGGTTACAAACGGCTGGTTTATGAGACCATCGAGGTCTCTGGAATATTGTTCCAATTTGTGATTTGTTACGTCTAATTCTTCTACATTAAGTGTGTTCAGCTTTAGGGGCTGAAGTTAAGGAATTATAATTTTTTCTGGCACTGCCTCGTAACAGTTAAATGGCACTGTTACTGGTTAAAACGTTTCTAGAACATTGGTTTGTTTACCAGATTCGGCTTGAACTTTTGTAATACCTATAAACGAACTACACTCTGATTGAAGTTGAGAGAGATTGTAAGAGTTTTTGGGTTTGTTTGAGCGCAATTCACTGTAACACTTATGGGTTCAGAAGTAATTATGAGCCATGTATTGGGTTCTAGTTTTTGAACGTTGTATCCTTGAGTGAATATTAGTGAGCTTTTACAGTTGTCGGGTACCTTCTGGACGTTCTTTAGAACTTGAGCTTCACATAACGCGTTTGTGTCAATAGGATATGCGTAAAGTTCAGAACACAGTTTCTTACGAGTGTTTACACGCTAGTCTTTGACGAAATAAACATTAAAGTCATTCTTTGCAAGATATTTTTGAGTGAAGGATAACATATGATGTAAACCTGTTCTTTCATCGTATATAGGGATAGGATATAAATGAAAGACTGTGTAAGGATGTTGTTCGACTAAAGGGATTCTTAACACAAATATAAGATCGGTATATGTTTGAAATGCCTCTAGTTCAATGATTTCCAGATATTGTGCGATGCTCGAGTACTTTACAGCCAATGGAAGGTTACTTTTGACTAAATTTTGCGATATTTCCTGTAATGAGGTAATAAGATGTTCTGGGGTTAAAATTGAAGAGTGAATTATTTTCAAACGCGCGAATGTGATAGAATTTAAAACATCATTTAGATTATCTTCTAAGTAGAGATAATTCTCCATAAGTTTTTCACAAATTTCAAGTAATGCGAGTTTTGATTCGACCTTATCATTAATTTTTCCGATAGTGTTTTCCAGCTTTTTCATGTTATCGTTAAATAGCTTTTCGTCAATTCTAAGATTTTGGATAGTTTCGTTGAAGTTTTTAATTACGGATGTGGTGACACTCATTTGGGTAAGTTCTCAATTTGAAGTTGGCCTTTAAACGGTTTATGCTTTCGGAAGTTCCGTCGGCGGCGTCTAATTACGGATGTATTCCTGGTGAGTGTCCATGTGAACAGTTTCAATATTTGGTTTTTTTTGTAAGTTCCATGTGCATTTGTTATTCTCAACAAGAATACTTCATTTTGGAACACATCTCCTATTGCGAAAAGAATCTCGTTGACTACTTCTGGGTCAGAAGGGAGAGGGGCGATGTAATAGTCTTTTTCTGACACTTTTTTCGGTACGGAAAAGCGTTTTCCTCAAAATTTTCGATGATGTCATGGTGTCGAGATACTAGGAAGTTTTTGCGGTCTAGTTGGCAATTAGAAAATTGAATTGCTATGAGTGAGACGGTGATATCGCTTTCTAAAGTTCTAATTCTTAATTAATGGGACTTCTTGTCTGGGTTCTTGTGGTATCGTCAGTTTCATTTGTTGCTGTAAATGGCGTTAGATGATGGTTTGCTTGAAATGATATGTATTCATTAAAGTTGTTAAGTTTAATCGAGAGAAGCGTCGGCATTTTTATTTATTCCGGGTTTGTAAATTATTTGATAGTCGTTCCTCGAGTAAGGCGCCATCTTCTCTTTAGGATCCTTTATGTCGGTGATCATGCCAAAAATTATCGGACGAAGTGTTTGCCCACACTATTCAAGGAGTTCTCGTTCTATGGTTGAATACTTAGTTTCAGCATTGCAGAGAGTTCTGCAGGCATAGGCTACGGGTAAATCTTTACCTACGGGGCCTTGAGACAGCACTGCGCCGATAGCAAATAAATTGGCGTCGTTGTAAGAATAAATGGCTATTCAAAATTAGGGTATATGAGTATGGGGGTAGAAGTAAGGGCTCTTTTTAATTCGTCAAAAGATTTGACGCATTCTGAATCGAACTGGAAAGGTATGTCTTTTTGAAGTAATCTTTTCAAAGGTTTCGAAATCTTGGCGAAATTGGGGATGAATCGCCTGTACTAACCAGCTAACCCTAAGAAGGACTTGATATCTTTTGGGTTTTTTGGTTGGGGAAAATTTAAGATACAATCTACCTTTGAGGGGTTAGGCTTCACGCCTTCGGGAGTTATAAGGTGGCCAAGATTCGCGACCTCTTTGCGAAGAAACTCGCATTTGTCGGGTTGGATTTTTAGATTGGCTTTTTGCAATCGTTTGAAAACTTCAGGAAGTCGGGCTATGTGCTCATGTATAGTCGGAGAATAAACGATAATGTCTAAGTGTTTATTGGGAAATGACACCACACTTTAAAGGAAATTGGTGTATATTCCAAACGTTTCGATTGTCAAATATTTAAATTTACATCTTGGAATTGTACCTTTTTAATCCGTAGTTTCTTAGCCATTGACAACGGGGTCTGATCTAGACCTCGAAACGTTTGGAATATACAGCAATTTCCTTTAAAGTGTGGTGTTATTCCCCAATAAACACTTAGACATTGAAAAAGATGCCACAAGTATCCTTCAGAAAACAAAAATAAACGATAATGTCGTCCATATAGACTAAACATCTCTCGTTTTGAACACCTAAGAGAATATTATCCATTGCCCTTTGGAATGTGGATGGAGCGTTTTTAAGACCGAAGGGCATTCTAACGAATTCAAAATGACCATTATCAACTGTGAATGCTGTTTTTTGGATGTCTTTTGTATCGATTTCGATTTTGGTGAAACCCTGAAGCTAAGTCGAGAGTGGTGAAGTATTGGCATTTGCCAAGTTGGTCAAGTAAATCCGAAATGTTCGGTAGGGGGTATTTGTCGTCAACAGTAAAATCATTTAGTTTACGATAATCGACGAAGACACGCCATTTTTGGGTACCAGATGCGTCTAGTTTTTTGGGAACTCCCAAACCGGGGATGACCATGGCGAATTAGACGGACGTATAACGCCTTGGTCAAGCATCTTTGATATCTGACTTTTTACCTCTTGTTTGTGTATTTGGGAGTACCGATATGACTTTGTGAAATAGGGTTTCGCGTTATTAGTGTCCATTGAGTGTTTGATTTCGTTTGTAAAGGTCAGTTGGTCACCTTCTAAATAGAATATATCGGAATATTCGGGGCAAAGTTGAGAAATAAGTTCGGTTTCCTCATCATTCAGATGTTCTAACCGAAGTTGTTCCATGATTGTAGTTTGTCTATCAGGCTGGGTTAAGTTTTGTGAGTAGTTTTCGGAAAGAATGTTTACGGAAAAATTGTTTATTGGTTCGAGTTCCAACTTGTCGAAATTAACAGTTTTTACGTTTAAAATTGAAGCAAGAAATTCGCCTTTTTCATTAATTTTAACAAGGGCACGGGGAAGATAAGCCTTTTCTATTTCGGCAGATGATAGGAAAGCCTCAGTGTTAGTGAGGTTACATTTTAATTTACATATCTGTTCTGTTCGGGGTTCTAAAGAGATTGTATTAATTGGGATGCAGTTATTGAAAGTTGAGGGGTTCTGAGTACGCATGACAGTATCATCCGTAACTTTGTAGAGTGGTAAGGTTTTAAAATTAGTGATAAATTGTTTGCTGTTAAAGTCTATAACGCAGTTATAGTGTTCAAGGAAATCTGAACCTAGTAATCCGTCGAATTCAATGTCGATGTTGCAAATATACACCTTGTGTGGGTCGGCGACATTCAAAGGTACAATGGTGGATTCGTTGATTAAGATTTTTTGATCAGTGATTCCTTGATGACTACGTTTTCGGGAAATCGTTGTTTGAAGCGTTGGCAGGTTTCAGGTTTAAAAATTGAAAGTCCGGCACCCGTATCGATAAGAAGTTTATAGGTGTTTGAAGAATCAGTAATATAATAAAGATTCTTGGAGCTGACGAAAAGAAGGGGTCTTACAGAAAGTTCTGTTCTGGGAAGTTGACATTCGGGCTGAAGTCGTCCAGGTTCATTGTCTCAATTTGGGTTTGAATTTCTGAAATTTTTTAGTCTGGGGGTTCTGACTGAGTGGGGGTCAAATGAAAATTTACTTGGGAAGAATCAGGTTCGTCAGAATAATATTCGTTAAACTGTTCAGTGCTGAAATATTCTGGTTCATCGTTTTGTTCGAAATCATTAGGGTAATATTGTTGTACGTTTCCGTACTCATTGGATAAAGGGTTGTATTGATTTTCGCTTTGAGAATAGTTATAGTCATTGTGATATGGTCTGAATTGCAGATTGTTCAAGTGATGAGTCTTTGGTTGTTGGCGTTGTTGATGTTTAAAAAAACTCGGGTTCGGTCTGTAATTGCCAGACATTTGGGGTTGTCTACTGGTAGATGAACGAAATTGTTGCTGTGAAAATTGTTGACTGGGATTAACATTTGTAGATTGATTAGCATGTTGATTGGAAAAATGAGGGCGATAATTCTGATTGGATTTCGGGTTGTGTTGAAATTGTCTCATCCACAATAAGCATTCATTGCTTAGATGGCCCAATCGTTTACAAAATGTGCATTGTTTTGGAGGTGGGACGTTATTTGGTTTACCAGAGGGTTGTTGGAAACTTCGATAATATTTGAATGACAACACGATATCGTTTCCAGTTGCTTTTATAACATCGACAAAAGTGCTGATGCAAGTCAGCGATTTTACTGGGTAAACGGATTCGTGTAGGTTTCCGGGAAGTTGTTTGCATATAATTCGAGATGAAATTTGATATCCCTGAGAAGTCACGTACGCTTTAAATTCCGTTGACTTCTCGACTGTGTGAACTAAGTGCGGATATATTTTGCATATAACATATATATATATATATGAACTAAGCTAGGTTCCGGGTGAGAACCGCGTCTGAATTTATTGAATACTCGACGTTTCGACTCCTGCTTTGGAGCCATTATCAAGAGACAAAAGTAAAAAAGAGTTTCAGAGTCTAGATCGAACTCGGGGCCTCAATCTGCCTACTCCCCAAGAGTCACTAGGTAACTGAACTGAATTTGAGTCTACTCTGCTTCTTTTATTTATAGTTAGCGCTGGGGTAGAAGAAGATGTCACGTGATTAGGCTGTGTTGTGATTGGTTGGGTATTGGTGTGTCTGCTTTGTTTAATCTGGCAATTACGGAGGTCCAAGCTGTGGGAAGGCGAGTGCTGTCATCGCGTCTGTTTAGACAGAGAGGTCTTTTCTCTATTTCGATGGCTTCGCGAATAGTGGATGCCCTAAGAGAATTGAGAGATATGATAGTCCTACTGTCCTCGAAGTTGATAGAGTGTCCTGTTTGGATATGGTGATGCGCGAGAGCTGAAGTCGGATCTTTTTTACGAACTGACAGAGAGTGTTCATATACTCGATGGTTAACGCGCCTGTTGGTGCGACCGATGTAGCTTTGTGGGCAATCGCGACATGAGATTTCGTAAACTCCTCGATCCTCGTTAGGTACTTTGTCTTTGGGGTTACCGGTTAAGTTGCCTATAGTTTGAGTGGTGTTGAAGATAGTCTTTATTTGATGTCTTTGTAAAATCCGTGCTATTTTGTCAGTGACTCCTCGAATGTATGGAAGTACGGCTTTTTGATGTTGTTGTTCTGTTTCTGACGGGGTTGGTGTGATTGGGGGTTGTTGAGATTGATGAATTATACGCGCAATGTTGTCCGGATGATAACCGTTTTGTCGAAGGATTTGTTGAAGATTATTAAGTTCGTTTTGTCTATTGTCAATATCTGTTAAACGAATAGATCTAAGAGTCAAAGATTTCATTACAGAACTCAATTGGGCAGGGTGGTGGTGTGATTGGGCATTTAAGTATCGATTGGTATGGGTTGGTTTTCTATAGACGGTATGTGAGAATCTGTCATTGTTGGTTTTTGTTATGAAGACATCAAGAAACGGGAGAGAAGAATCGGACTCGATTTCCATTGTAAATTGTATATTAGAATGTATACCATTGAGGTGTTGTAGGAAGAAGTCTAATGAATCTCTGCCATGAGGCCACATGACAAAAGTATCATCTACATATCTAAGCCAACAGGAAGGTTTTAAATTAGACGAGTTTAGGGCCTGGGTTTCGATTTGTTCCATGAAAATGTTAGCAAGCACTGGAGAAAGAGGTGAACCCATGGGGGCCCCACGGACTTGTTTGAACAGAGTGCCTTGAAATGAAAAATAAGTGTTAGAAGAACAGTGTTTTACAAGTTTGATGATGTCAGAAGAGATATTGTGTTTTGTTTTTAGAATATCTAACGTTTCTGAAATGGGGACATTGGTGAAAAGAGATACAACATCGAAGCTAACTAGGATATCATTTTCTGAAATTCTGTAACCACTTAGGATATCTAGGAAGGAAGAAGAGTTCTTTACGTACGAGGATGCTTGCTCGGCTAGAGGTTGGAGGGTTTTGGCTAAGTACCGGGCTAATTCTTGGGTCGGGGATTGTACCGAACTGACAATGGGCCTAAGAGGAATGTCCGGCTTATGAATTTTGGGTAGTCCGTAAATTTTCGGAATTTTAGAAGACTTTTCACGAGGAATGATGATCTTTTTGACGTCAAGAGGAAGTTGTGTCCTGTTGATGATTTCCTTAGTCTTTTTCTCTAAGTAAGTAGTAGGATTATTGTTCATTATTTCGTAGTCTGCAGTGTGGAGTAGGGAATTCATCTTGTGAACATAGTCCTTAGTATTGAGAAGAACAGTCGCGTTACCTTTGTCGGCAGGAAGAATAGTTATGTCATCGTTGTTACGTAGTTGTTTTAGTGCATGTCTTTCGTTAGAAGTTATGGTTGATTTTGGTGGCTTTGATGTGCGGAGTACTCTAGCAATGTCTTGACGAGTATCTTCAGCCTCAATATCTGTTAGTTCAACCAAAGCTACCTCAACTTGAGAAATGATTCTTTCAGTTGGAATAGTTTTCGGCGTCACTGCGAAATTGAAACCTTTGGATAGGACGTGTAAACTGGTAGAGTCTAAGGGGAAGTCAGAAAAGTTATGGACGGTCGTCTGAGGGGGCGAGGTGACAGCGGGTTGTTGTTTTGTCGTGTTAGCTTAAGTTTTTGAGTGACTGTTTTCTTTTGGGCCAGGTGTTCGGCTTTATCGCTCGAAATGCGATTAAAATTGTCCCACAGAATTGGATTAGTATTGAAAGTATGTAATGATGAATAACAGTGATACAAATTTCGGTTGGTTTGGTCAAGTTGATATCTGATTGAATGGATGGAATTTCGTAAGAGGGCTAAACTTGCTTTGTTAAGAATACTGGAAACTGAACGTGAAGAAGTGTGATGTTTTAGTTTGAAAGTATTTGGAATGACGTTATAAGTTCTACAAGATTTGAGGAAAACAAGATCACAAAGAAGCAGAGATTTTCGAATAAGAAGTTTGCTGTATGTTTATATATATATATATATATATATATATATATATATATATATATATATGTATAAAGGTATCGTTGTGGCCTCAGAAGCAGGTATACGATACACGTTGTCACCTCATATATGACGCTACTACCTCCGATTTTGGAGGTCACAACGATTTGCCGTTATTTGAGAATATTTATGGATTGTATGGTAACAGAATGTAAAATCAGCAAAATTTTAGTGGAGGCTTAAACGCATCTAAAGTAGCCTCGAGTCGTCCATTTAGTTCAAGGGTTCACCACTGGAGCTAGTGTTGACTAAGAGTGATACAACAAGTGAGTTCTGACCTCCGGGTTGTACGTTCGTCGTTATAACCTCCAAATTTTAGCAACGCTGTGAATTTGAACGGTAACTTGTTATCGGGTCTTCTTCTTCTACTTCTTGTGAAATCGAACATGCGTGACAACGCAGCTCTGTTACATCTCATATTGAAATTCGCTGTGGGTACAGATAAGCGATATATTTTTTAATTTAATTTTACAAATTTTCATAATAGTAATTTGTATTTTAGAGAACTCAATGATCTAATTAAATGTAAAATTATTCAGTCGTTTAATAAGGTTTTGGGTCTTTATTGCAAATTTCGATTTCATGGGTTATGCTATTTTATGAAAATATTCAACTTTTTCCTACCTAAGGGCGAAATCAAAGGAGGGCACATTGTGGAAACAAACATCCTCTCGCTGTTTATTCACCCTGGTTAAATGAGCTTGAAAGACACTATTATTTATTTCGTAATAAATATCACTTTAAATCTTGAATTATAGTCGTAAATGTTAATCAAAACTACGTGACTACTTCATCTTTAATAAGTTGTTGCAATACATAACTTTCGTATAATAGAAAACCTAACAATGGTCATTATTTTTGTCAGATTTCAAATAGAAAATAAATATCACACTTTTCAAAAAACCGATGTAAAAGCTATATTTCTACTATAGTTTTCAAAATCCGATTTGAATAAATATTTATTATGACTTTCATGAATGTCAGAATATGCGTTTTAGAGCAATCGCGGTTTATATAGTAGCATTATTTAAAGTAAAGGCATATCTAATATGTAAAAATATCGTGATACGGTGTTTGTGATGAACTTCTCCGAAACGGCTCCACCGATTTTCATGATTTTTTATGTATATTTGATAGGAACGACAATAGCTTGTAAAATATATTTCATGTCCATATTCCAAAAAAAAAAAAAAAAATTGATTGATAAATATAATTTAAAAAAGTATAATGACACAATAAATTATAGTTGTGAGTTCAGTACAGTGGCAATGATTAAATAATAACATATTAATAGTCTGAGAAAATTAGATTTCAATAAATGTTGTTGATAAAATAACACATATGTGTTATAAGTGAATCAATTGTTGAATTAAATAGATACATTAACCCCCAACCCAAGTCCTGAGGAAAGAAACAATGAGTCATCAAAAGTTAAGGCCCCAAAATTATAAACATTTAATAAATTCTGAAATATAAATGAAAATAAAATTTGCATAAATCTCATGTCACGGTGTTTGTGGTCGAACTCCCCCGAAAGGGCTCGACCTATTTTTATGATTTTTTTTGTATATTTGATATGTATGAGAGTAGGCTGAAAAGTATGTCGCCAGCTGATTAGATGGTCCCTATCCAGAAAAACAAGACGTGAAAATTAGTGTATATGCTTCTCTCTCCAAACAAATAATAATGAGTATCGTCATTCTGCAAAAAATTAATTAATTCATGCGGGTCAGGAGGGGAAAAGTTTTTTTTTTCAAAACTTACTATTTTCCGGAAACTAAAGTAAAGTATTAAGAGGTTGAGTCCTTTATTAAATGAAGTAATACGTGAGTCGCTATTTTTTTGCAAAATGGATGAAAAGGGGGTTACTATTGATTTAGAAAGAATTAAATATATCCGAAATAGATAGTAATACTGGTGTGAATCTTGATATACATACTCTTCTAAAATTTTTATCAAATTGTGAACATTCAGGTATTCGATAGGGGGCAAGCGAAATAATAAAAATAATACAGATATGAGAATTATAATATTAGTTCCTTTAATTTTATTGAGATTTGATGTGTCATTATACGAAAACTCTGTTATTGCAGGAAGACGACGGATGTCAGCAATTTTTAAGCAACAAAAAAGATACAGGCACGAAAGTTGTTATGCAGGCACTTCTCTGAAATGACTAGAAATGAATTAATCACTTAGCGATCATTACGTAGCCGATAAATGCAATGTGGAGTATTTATTCATTGAACGAGAGGTGATAAATGGAATCTGTGTTCTTAAATGTTTGCCAGTAGTGAGGGGGCGGGGCACTATCAGATTTAGTGCAGGCAATATCTTTAAAAATTAGAAAATGTTGAAATTTTCAAATGATAGTTAAGACCTATAAAGTAACAATAAATTCCAAAAAATGAAAATATATAAACCTTCAAACGTTAAGAATATTAAATACACCAAAATATCACAATATTATAAAATTTGACAAAGTCATCAAAGTTATTGTGTCAAAAACATAAAATGAGAAAAATCTAAAAAAAGCCAAAAATAAAGATATGAGTGAAAATACTAACATCACCGTAAATGCAAACGAGACCCAAAAATAGTTAAAAACAATGTCAATATGTCAAAAATGTGAAAAAATACTAAAATATCAGAAATACCAGAAATAAATGAAACGTCAAAAATTTCATAAACCTCAAAAATGTCATAAATGTAAAAATGTATAAAACACCAAAAACGTTAAAAATAGCAATAAAACGTCAAAAAACATGAAACGAAAACAAGCTCATATTAAATCTGAAAATAATGTATTTTTAGAACAATTTGTTGCCATATAATTTTCGCCCATGAATGATAATGTTACCAAATTAAAAAATGTTCAAGATAAATATGTCAAATAAGCTGACTCGCCTAGCGTGCGCGAAGAAAGGTGTGATTAATGAGGTCATTATTTGTAATGCTCGGGCATTATGAATAATGGCAAGCTAAGCTACGTCGGGCCAAGTGATATTATCTAAACTTCATTATTTATCAAACTGCCTGGGCATTATGAATACTGCTGTGATAATCGAGGGGATAGGAGGCTTGGTCCCGCTGAAGGTAGGTTTTAGCAAAATAAACGCTAAAAAAACTCAAATGCTTGGGAGGGGGAGTTGAAGTTGAGCCCCCTTGAATATGCCACTGGTTGGGCAAAGTATAATACAGATGCCTTAAGGGCGAAGGCATACAGGGGAGAACAAACGCCCTGTGATGACTGACTGCTGACTCCAATTGCTTCACTGCTCACTACATCCTATTCCTTATTTTTGTTTACTTACCATTTTGTGTTATTTGTCTTATATTTTTAATTTGACTTTTAACAGCTAAGAACTAGTAGTTTCTAAATGTAGAACCCTTTCATAATAAGTACAAATTATTAACCCTAGTATTTAAATTGTTTGTTTTTAATCATAGGGAAGATGGTCTACAAAACGAAGAAGTTATATGTTACTTGTGTTTTAAATTTTGATTTCATGTCCTCCAGATTATAAGCCTTGCCGGTATGAAATTGGCTTAATGAGACATCTCCCGACCTAACGCTCCTTGACATTTTGAACATTTAATTTAAGTACAAGGTAGTTCTAACTAACGCTAATACAATATTAATAATAAATGCATAGAAAATAATAATTATGTTAAATTTAAAGTTTAAAATGATATTACTGTGTAAAAATAATCTTATTGTAACAAATGATGGTTTAAAAGATTGTCAAAAAGAGAACTTTAAAACAAAATATCACATGATACCCCTTTGTATTTAAACTTTTAGAAGTGATATTCATCCCCGCTTAGGGGCTGAAACCGCAGGGTGACTGATACCTGTAAAATGTGTCCCCCCGTAAATATAAATTAATGTGTTTTTTGTCTTTTTCTTTTAAAGATATTTTAAAAAATAATTTGGGTAGCTAGTTTTGAAATGAAAGCCCTGCATATTAATCAATGTTTATGTACATGATCCATCGACATTCTGTTCGCCTTCGAAAATCTAGTGTGGACCACTTTCTCGAAGTCCATGAAAATCAAGGCGAGTAGTATTTGATAATCTCTACTGAGTTGGTATTTGTTACTTTCAGTAAACACTTTATAGACTACCGATAAAAGACTCATCGTGCTCTAACTGAAAATGGATTATTTCTGCCTTTCTTGTGTGGTATGTGTCTGGTTTCTATATATTGCGAAAATATTTGGGCGATATTCCGACGTTCCCTATTGTCTTGTCATTCTTTAAGTTTTTAACCGCTGACTCCACTTATTCCACGAGAATTTCTGGTCTTCCTTTGGCAGTCATCTGTATTTCTAGAGTGTCAGGGGCTTTATATGGGTATCCTTCTGTTTTTCGGATTTTTTTATCTGTTAATCTCATTACTTCCCTAGTATAGTTATTAGTTCTTTCAAAGCATTAATACAACTTTTTCGATTTTCAGTTCCAAATTGTACTAGTTTCTCGCTGTAATGGTTGTTACCTTGTTGTGAGATCTTTAAAGAAATTATATTCATCCCCGCTTAAGGATTGAAACTGTAGGGTGGCCGATACATGTAAAATGTGTCCCTCCTATATATAAAAAACTTGTTTTTTGTCTTTTTCTTTTAAGGATGTTTTAAAAGTTATTTTGGGTGGCTGGTTTTGAATAAATAGCACTGTATAATGGCAAAGCCAACTCATAAATAATAATCCTAGTGATAACAGTCTATAAAAATACAACATGTCCCAAAAAAAGTAAATTGGTATGATCAATTGGAAATACAAAAGTAAATATGGTTTACAAGGCCGTAGCCAGGGGGGGTTCGAGGTTCAAAACAAAATTTGGGAATTGATGATTCAATTTTAACGAATTAACAAGTTTCTTCATTCTATACATCTCTTATATAGTAAAAGTATACTGAATAGAAAACTAACTTCTCGGTCCCAATCAGTCCACAATATTAAAAACAAATGGCTAAAGTAATAACCCCTCCCCAAAATATTTTTCTAGCTACAGCCTTGAGAGTTTATTTAATAAATCCTTACACCACTCATATTCCAGATTTAGAGGGTTAATCTTTAAAATTCAAAAACGAATATTGGCGAAAATTTCATCACAACCAGTGGCGTACAGTCTGATAGATGGCCATTTTTTCCTCCTTAACCATGACACCACTAAATAAAACACAGATTTAGATATATTTTTTAATTTTAAAAAGACTGGGACTGAACGATGGAAGCGAATGCTTGTTACGAAATATACTTCCCGTCGCTCATTACCAATTTAGATAGATTAATTTTTTGGTTGCGCATATAATGAATTTAAATAGATGAATATGACTATCAATGTACAACAAACGGAAATACTAAATAAAATATAATGAGGAATATGATGCTAAATAATATGTGAACTTTAGGGGGTAGTTTTGGGGATGAGTACCCTTACTGCCTTTGAACCAATTTGTTTACAACCACAAAACAAATTCTATGTCATTTACAGTCTGTCCTCTATTTAGAATTATTGTATAAACTTTTTTTATTTCTACACATTTAATTATAAGTAGATTTTACATCTCAGACACAGACCATAAATTATATAAAATTCTAAAAGTCTAATAATTGTTGTAAAATGTACGGAGTTTAGTTACTGTGTGTAACTGCCATAATATCATTCAAATGTTTTATGTGTGCTTCGACATTTCTTTATACTCTTCTTTCTTTATATATCTCAAAAATATTTCAGCATTTTAAATTAAATTAAATTTGTTTCGTTTTTATTGCTCTGAATTTATTGATATAATGCGCTTCTGATTTTTATCTAAACCTGCCTCATTCATTAAATTATCTGTATTTAATAAATTTCGTTTCAGCTTCCCTCTTCATATTTTGAATTTGAGTTTTGTGTTCTCGGTTTAAACAAACCGATACTCTGGAACTAGAAAGCCGGAATCCTTTCTATTTTTAAATTGATTGTTTGTTGAACAATATAATACATGCATCAGCTACCAACCAATACATTTCATTTTGCATTTTTCGACAATAAAGCAAAACAAACAATATTAAACTTTTTTTCCTTTATAATTTGTAAATTTTTGACAATATAGCAATGCTTCCAAAAGAATATTTTTAAAAAAAGTGAAAAACGTTATAAAATTAATTTTTGTAAACCATGATCGGAGCATTACTCACAGGGAAAAACTGGAATAACCACTAACATTAATGATATTTGAAAAATCCATAACTTAGGCAGTTTTCAAGCTGAAGCACAGATTGTTCAGAAAATAATGGTTTACGAGCTGTTCTTTAAACACGGTACTTGTGGACCCTGTCAGATTATTAATTTTTCCATAATCGCATTATAAACAATTTAAGTTCATTGTATGAAATAAAGTTTGTTAAAACGCAAACAACATAAATTTAAACCATATTGTCAATAGTAACAAATCAGAAATATTACGGATAATTGCAACATAATTCTGATTTTAATTCACAGACTACAAATTTATAATCCAAAATTGCAAACCAGCGACTCCCAGGAAATAATAAGAACTTGAAAAAAAAAGTAATTATTACGCAATATAAATTGCTGTGTATGCGATCTCATATGGAACAAGTTTGCCGAAAATTGTAAGGCTAGAAAGTATCAGAAATGCATTATCGGATAATTTTAATTCTACTCTCCGGTCCAAAGCATCTTCAGTACGTTCTAAACTAAATGAATTTTGTATGGGTGCCAGTTATTTCTATGCAAGCATTTTAGAAAACAAGATTTACTTATTGATTGTTCTTCGGCTATTTGTCTACTGGATTTGTGAAGATTTTCGTGTAAACATTTAATTGTGTATCTTCTGGAAAATGTTTGGTTTTGTAATTGTCTCTTACTACAAAATTCTAGAATTATTTTTTCTATTTTACTTCGCGCCGGGTACTTCATATTAAACAATTCGCAAACTTCAACTTGTGTTCGAGTTCTGTTGCCATGGCCTACCATCTTAAAAATTACTATTCGCTGCTTTTCAGTTAAACGCGCCATACTTTGAAACTTTACAAATGCACTTGACAACAACTTATTTGAAGTAAAATTATAGTAGAGTTTATATGGAAGTAAACAATTGTTATAAACTCCATGATAAAAAGGAGTTTCCATTCATGCGACTAAAATAATGCCAACAATTATAAAAACCAAATGTAAATAAATAGGTTCAAACCAACATATACCTTTTTTACCGTTGTTTTCTTAAATTTAGAAATAAATATATTTTTTAATAACTGTTAATTTTCGGTATAGAGCATTGAACATGAAAAATACTTATGATTCAATGCAGAATTCAAAAACAAAATAAAAATAAATATTTCCATGTGAAAATATGAAGTTGATGGTCGCAATTTCTTTCCATAAAACCAACACCTGAATTTTAAATGAATTTGTTCCAACCGACGCGTCCTCACTCTATAATAACATAAATGAATTAAATTGCCCTTTTTTAAACATTCAGGTTTATCATTCCACTGAAGGAATACAAAGACTGATTGATATAACAAATTTTGCAAGAACTGTTCCTATGATAAAATCTTAATTGCCACACTTAATGAAAAAAAAAATTAGTTGATTATCATATATTTTTAATAGGCCGCAATTACATAAAATAATAATATTTCTACAGTTGATATCCTAAATAATAAATAGATTTATATCAGTAGTAGGTAAATCATTGCAATAAAATACCTCAGTTAAAAATCTTCTTATTTCTGCAAATTTAAATATTATGTTTTGAAACTTTAATATTTACATATCACATGTAAAGTCGTTACTTGCGTTGGTAGAAAGTGTATCTTATATATCTACTACTATATATAAATATATTTATATATATAAAATTTTAAATTACAAAAATTCTTTCCCCTCTAAGGTAAAACCGTTACAATAACTCCCCCTCATCTCATATATAAAGCAATCATCTGATAGACCTGGAAGTCTGACCCCCAGGTCTATCAGATGATATTTCTGTAAGATTGCTTTATATATGAGATGAGGGGGAGTTATTGTAACGGTTTTACCTTAGAGAGGAAAGAATTTTTGTAATTTAAAATTTTATATATATATATATATATATATATATATATATATTTATATATAGTAGTAGATATACAAGATACGTAAGGACCTCATTTGCCGAGCATTTCAGGTGTTGTACTGACCTCCATCGGTGTTGCCTGATTTATGAATTTGCTACACTTTCTACCAACCCAAGTAACAACTTTACATGTAATATGTAAATATTAAAGTTTCAAAACATAATATTTAAATTTGCAGAAATAAGAAGATTTTTAACTGAGGTATTTTATTGCAATGATTTACCTGTAGTAGGTAATATCCTAATATTATTTAGGATATCAACTGTAGAAATATTATTATTTTATGTAATTCATAATTTATTAATTTTTTGCCACCAATGCGGCCTATTAAAAATATATGATAAACAACTAATTTTTTTTCATTAAGTGTGGCAATTAAGATTTTATAGGAACAGTTATATCATACAGTCTTTGTATTCCTTCACTGGAATGATAAACCTGAATGTTTAAAAAGGGGCAATTTAATTCAGTTATGTAATTATAGAGTGAGGACGCGTGGGTTGGAACAAATTCATTTAAAATTCAGTTGATGGTTTTATGGAAAAACGCTCGGCCACTTCGGTTTTTTTTGTACTGCGGTTTTTGTGATGATAAACTAATTTAAACAGGGTGAGCCAGAGATAAATTGCGACGATCAACTTCATATTTTCAAATGGAAATATTTGTTTTTTATTTTATTTTTGAAATCTGCATTAACAGTTATAAAAAAATATTTATTTCTAAACTTAAGAAAACAACGGTAAAAATAAGTAATATGTTGGTTTGAACCTATTTATTTACATTTGGTTTTTATAATTGTTGGCAGTATTTTAGTCGCATGAATGGAAACCCTTTTTTATGATGGAGTTTATAACAATTGTTTACTTCTATATAAACTGTACTATAATTTTACTTCAAATTAGTCGTTGTCAAGTGCAATTGTAAAGTTTCAAAGTATGGCCCGTTTAACTGCAAAGCAGCGAATAGAAATTTTGAAGATGGTAGGATATGGCAACAGAACTTGAACACACGTTGAAGTTTGGGAATTGTTTAATATGAAGTACCCGGCGCGAAGTAAAATAGAAAAAATATTTCTAGAATTTTGTAGTAAGAGACAATTACAAAACCAAACATTTTCCAGAAGATACACAATTAAATGTTTTGCTCGATTTACAAGGAAATCCTCACAAATCCAGTAGACAAATAGCCGCAGAACAATTAATAAGTAAATCATGTTTTCTAAAATGCTTGCCTAGAAATAACTGGCACGCATACAAAATTCATTTAGTTTAGAACGTACTGAAGATGCTTTGGACCGGAGAGTAGAATTAAAATTATCCGATAATGCATTTCTGATACTTTCTAGCCTTACAATTTTTGGGCAAACTTGTTCCATATGAGATCGCATACACAGCAATTTATATTGCGTAATAATTACTATTTTTTTCAAGTTCTTATTATTTCCTGGGAGTCGCTGGTTTGCAATTTTGGATTATAAATTTGTAGTCTGTCAATTTAAATCAGAATTATGTTGCAATTAGCCATTAGCCATATTGACAATATGGTTTAAATTTATGTTCTTTGCGTTTTAACCAACTTCATTTCATACAATGAACTTAAATTGTTTAAAATGCGATTATGCAAAACTCAATAATCTGACAGAATCCACAAGTACCGTGTTTAAAGACAGGTCGTAAGCCATCATTTTTTGAATAATCTGTGCTTTAGCTTGAAAACTGCCTAAGTTATGAATTTTTCAAATATCATTAATGCTAGTGGTTTATTTTAGATTTTCTTGGGAATAATACCACATCAGAGTTCAAACTTGTGTATATTTTAAAACCAAACGTTTCAAAATCCTGTCGGATTTCGTTTTCAATGGATATAAATTTATAAAGTAAAATTGAAATATATGACAATTATTTTGACAAATATGTTTACGTTACTATGGAATTTCTTTGATTTTAAATATACAGGGTGCACAAGAAATTCCAAAGAACATTAAAATCAAAAAAAAATTTTCCAAGTTGGAAGAACTTGAAAAATTGTCTTCAGAATTTATTTGTGGCGTTCCTAGGGACGACTTTCTTTTTAAGATAGTGCATTTGCCAAAAAATGCGATCAAAGAATTCTGATAATTCAGTGATCCCATTAAAGTCATAAGGGAAAACCTAGGAAAAAACCTCATGAACTATCCCGATATAGGGTTGTTCAAAAGGATATGCCCATTGTTAATTTCATGTTTAATTATCGGCAACCAGACATGACTGAAATCTACGGAAGTAGAAGCGATGCAGTCGTTTTCATTTAACAGAATTAAGGCAGATTCTTTTAATTTTCGTTTTGTGCAGTGTTCTTCTTTGTGTAATATTGTTGTGTTATTCCAGTTTTTCCCTGTGGCTAATGCTCCGATCATGCTTTACAAAAATTAATTTTATAACGTTTTTCACTTTTTTACAAATATTCTTTTGGAAGCATTGCAGTATAGTCAAAAATTTACAAATTTTAATGGAAAAAAAGTTTAATATTGTTTTTTTTTGCTTTACTGTCGAAAAATGCAAAATGAAATGTATTGGTTAGTAGCTGAAGCATTTATTATATTATTCAACAAACAATCAATTTAAAAATAGAAGGAATTCCGGCTTTCTAGTTCGAGAGTATCGGTTTGTTTAAACTGAGAACACAAAACTCAAGCTGAAACGAAATTTATTAAATATAGATAATTTAATGAATGTGGCAGGTTTAGATAAAAATCAAAAGCGCATTATATCAATAAATTCAAAGAAATAAAAACGAAACAAATTTAATTTAATTTAAAATGCTGAAATATTTTTGAGATATATAAAGAAAGAAGAGTATAAAGAAATGTCGAAGCACAAATCAATGATTTGAATGATGTTATGGCAGTTACATTCAGTAACTAAATTCCGTACATTTTACAACAATTATTAGAAAAATACGGCCCGAAATTTAGAATTTTATGTAATTTATGGTCTATATCTGAGATGTAAAATCGACTTATAATTAAATGTGTAGAATTAAAAAAAAATTAACAAAATAATTCTAAATAGAGGACAGACTGTAAATGACATATAGAATTTGTTTTGTGGTTCAAGGGCAGTAAGTGTACTCACCCCCAAAACTACCCCCTTAAAATTCACATATTATTTAGCATTACATTCCTCATTATATTTTATTTAGTATTTCCGTTTGTTGTACATTGATAGTGATATCCATATAATTAAATTCATTTTATGCGTAACCAAAAAAGTAATCTATCTAAATTGGTAATGAGCGACGGGAAGTAAATTTCGTAACAAGCTTTCGCTTCCATCGTTCAGTCCCAGTCTTTTTAAAATTAAAAAATATATCTAAATCTGTGTTTTATTTAGTGGTGTCACGGTTAGGGAGGAAAAAAGGGCCATCTATCAAACTGTACGCCACTGGTTGAATTAATTTAAATTGCTTCTTTACAACAATTGCCTTTCAAAGTTTATTAAAAATGTAATGTGATGGAATTTTCGCCAATATTCGTTTTTGAATTTTAAATATTAACCCTCTATATCTGGAATATGAGTGGTGTAAGGATTTATTAAGCAAACTCTCAAGGCTGTAGCTATAAAAATATTTTGGGGAGGAGTGATTAGCTATTTGTTTTTAATATTGTGGACTGATTGGGACCGCGAAAGTTAGTTTTCTATTCAGTTTACTTCCAGTATATAAGAGATGTATAGAAAAAATAATATATTTTCATGAATAAACTTGTTAATTCGTTAAAATTGAATCTTCAATTCCCAAATTTCGTTTTGAACCTCGAACCCCCCCCTGGCTACGACCTTGTAAACTATATTTACTTTTGTATTTCCTATTGATCATACCAATTTACATTTTTTAGGACATGTATTTATATAGCCTGTTAACGCTAGGATTATTTTTTTATGAGTTGGCTTTGCCATTATACAGTGCTATCTATTCAAAACTAGCCACCCAAAATAACTTTTTAAAACATCCTTTAAAGGAAAAGACAAAAAACAAGTTTTTTATATATAGGAGGGACACATTTTACACGTATCGGCCAACCTACAGTTTCAACCCTTTAGCTGGAGTGAATATAATTTCTTTAAAGATCTCACAACTAGTACAATTTAGAACTGAAAATCGCAAAAATTGTTGTAATGCTATGAAAGAACTAATAACTGTACTAGGGATGTAATGAGATAACCAGATAAAAAAATCCAAAAAACAGAAGGATACCCATATAAAGCCCCTGACACTCTAGAAATACAGATAACTGCTAAAGGAAGATCAGAAGTTCTCGTGGAAGTGGAGTCAGCGGTTAAAAACATAAAGAATGACAAGACAATAGGGAACGTCGGAATATCGCCCAAATATTTTCGCAATATATAGAAACTAGACACATACCACAAAAGAAAGGCAGAAAGAATCCATTTTCAGTTAGAGCACTATAAGTCTTCTATCGGTAGTCTATAAAGTGTTTACTGAAAGTAACAAATACCAACTCAGTAGAGATTACCAAATACTACTCGCCTTGATTTCATGGACTTCGAGAAAGTGGTCCACACTAGATTATCGAAGGCCAGTAGACTGTCGATAGACCATGTACATAAATATTGATTAATATGCAGGGATTTCATTTCAAAACTAGCCACCCAAATTATTTTTTAAATATCTTTAAAAGACAAAAAACACATTAAATTATATTTATGGGGGGACACATTTTACAGGTATTAATCACCCTGCGGTTTCAGCCCCTAGGCGGGGATAAATATCACTTCTAAACGTTTAAATACTAACGGGTATCTTATGATATTTTGTTTTAAAGTTCTCTTTTTGAGAATCTTTTGAACCATCATTTTTTACAATAAGATTATTTTTACACACTAATATCATTTTAAACTTTAAATTTAACATAATTATTATTTTCTATGCATTTATTATTAATATTGTATTAGCGTTAGAATTACCTTGTACTTAAATTAAATGTTCAACATGTCAAGGAGCGTTAGGTCGGGAGATTTCTCATTAAGCCAATTTCGTACAGGCAAGGCTTATAATATGGAGGTGCTCCCTCCTGTTGAAAAAATAACTTTTCTTCCTCTAGCAACAAAGTCCCTTCTTGATTTATTCAGTTTTCTAAAGATTCTGTTATAAGGGTAATTATCCAAATACAAATCTCCAGTTAAATTTTCTTCCACGAATAAAGAACCTATAATTTTAAAGTTTTATATGTTGGTTATTCTCTTCCTGAAAAACTTGTGTGTTGGTATTGTTCTAGTATCTACAATTGTTTAGTGGCAAATTCATTTAAAAGAAATCCTGCTTCGCCAGAAAAAGAAATATTAAAAAATAGAGTCTGCATTTGTCCTTTGAATCATTAATTCACAGAACCTTCTGTCATAATCAACCTAAGCAAGCTGTTGAAAAGCTGTATTTTGTAGGGAACGGATTAATTTAGGCATGACGTTTTATGCACGAGGCGACCAAGATACATACCTACTAATGCCTAATATTTTTATCAGGATGTCTCTGATGAAAAACTTGAGCAGTTCTGCATGCTCCGCGTTTTTCTTTCCCATAAATATATATTATTTCAATTCTTCCTTGTAAAGAATAAAACATAGTCGAAGTTTGATGGTCAGTTTTTAACGCAACCACTACCTACTAATAATATATTTGTTACATTTACACTCACAAATATCTTTCGCATAAACACTTAAGGAGTTTGTCTCACTTGTTTATCTCTGTAATTATTCTCATGCTTTTTTATAATTACAATTAAAAATATTAATTTTTTACGATTTCTAGGTCAATACTCTGTAAAAAATAATCTGATTTAAAAAAATAATGTGTGAAAAGATTGGCAAAAAGAGGTTTCAGATGATACCCCTGTGTATTTAAACTTTTAGAAGTGATATTCACCCCGGTTAAGGGTTGGAATGCAGGGTGACTGATACGTATAAAATGTGTCCCCCGTAAATATAAATTAAAATGTTATTTTTTCTTTTTCTTTTAAATATATTTTTTAAGTTATTTTGGGTGACTAGGTTTGAAATGAAAGCCCTGTATATGTTATGGACCAAGTGATTAATCTGACACTACTCCTAATTCCTGGGCTTTTGGAAAAATGATTTGACAAAAGCATAATATCTATTAAAATCATTAAATAGCCCATACATAAAGGCAAAGTAAAAAATAACATGTTTTATTGCTATTATTATTTCTGACATGAAATCAAAATTTAAAACATAACATAACATAAAACTTCTTCGTTTTGTAAACCTTCTTCCCTATGATTAAAAACAAACAATTTAAATAATAAGGTTAATGATTTGTACTTATTATGAAAGGGTTCTACATTTAGAAACCACTAGTTCTTAGCTGTTAAAAGTCAAATTAAAAATATAAGACAAATAACACAAAATTTTAAGTAAATAAAAATAAGGAACACGATGTAGTGAGCATTGAAGCAATTGGAGTCAGTCATCGCAGGGCGTTCGTCCTCCCCTGTATGCCCCCACCCTTAAGGCATCTCTATTATAACCAACCAACCAGTGGCAGATTCAAGGAGGGCTCAACACTCCCCTCCCAAGCATCTGAATTTTTTTAGCGTTTATTTTGCTAAAACCTACCTTCAGCGGGACCAAGCCTCCCAAGCCCTCGATTATGACACCAGTATTCATAATGCCCAGGCAGTTGGATAAATAATGAAGTTTAGATAATATCACTTGGCCGGACGTAGCTTGCCATTATTCAGAATCAGAGTCAGCTTATTTGACATATTTATCTTGAACAATTTTTAATTTGGTAATATTCACATCGCTTAAATTTTTAGATTTTTTTCAAATCCATTTTAACATTATCATTCATGGGCGAAAATTAAATGGCAACAAATTGTTCTAAAAATACATTATTTTCGGATTTAATATGATGAACTAGATTTCGTTTCAGGTTTTTTGACGTTTTATTTCTATTTTTAACGTTTTTGGTGTTTTATACATTTTTACATTTATGACATTTTTGAGGTTTATGACATTATTGACGTTTCATTTATTACTGGTATTTCTGATATTTTTGTTTTTTTTTTCACATTTTTGACATATTGACATATTGTTTTTGACTATTTTTGGGTCTCGTTTGCATTTACGGTGATGTTGGTATTTTCACTCATATCTTTATTTTTGGCGTTCTTTTAGATTTTTCTCGTTTTATGTTTTTGACACAATAACTTTGATAATTTTGTCAAATTTTATATTATTGTGATGTTTTGGTGTATTTAATATTCTTAACGTTTGAAGGTTTATACATTTTTTTTTCCTTTTTTGGAATTTGTTTTCCCTCCTGACCCCCATGAATTAATTAAAGTTTTGCAGAATGACGATATTCATTATTATTTGTTTGGAGAGAGAAGTATATACACCAATTTTCACGTCTTGTTTTTCTGGATAGGGACAAAATCAGCTGGCGAAATGAAATATACTTTACATCCTACTCTCATACATGTCAAATATACAAAAAAAAATCATAAAAATAGGTCGAGCCCTTTCGGGGAGTTCGACCACAAACACCGTGACATGAGATTTTGTGCAAATTTTATTTTTATTTATATTTAAGAATTTATTAAATAATGTTTAAAATTTTGGGGCCTTAACTTTTGATGACTCCTTGTTTCTTTCCTCAGGACTTGGGTTCGGGGTTAATGTATCTATTTAATTCAACTACTGATTCACTTATAACACATATATGCACATAGATGTTATTTCATCAACAACATTTATTGAAACCTAATTTTCTCAGACTATTAATATGTTATTATTTAATCATTGCCACTGTACTGGACTCATAACTATAATTTATTGTGACATTAGACTTTTTTTAAATTATATTTACCAATTATTTTTTTTCTGGATATGGACATGAAATATATTTTACAACCTATTGTCGTTTCTATCAAATATACATAAAAAATCATGAAAATCAGTGGAGCCGTTTCGGAGAAGTTCGATCACAAACACCGTATCCCGATATTTTACATATTAGATATGCCTTTACTTTAAATAATGCCACTATATAAACCGCGATTCCTCTAAAACTCATATTCTGACATTCTTGAAAGTCATAATACATATTTGTTCAAATCGGATTTTGAAAACTCACGTATAATAGAAATATAGTTTGCATCGGTTTTTTGAAAAGTAGTGTTTGCAGTATTCATGTCATATTTATTTTCTATTTGAAATCTCAAAAAAATAATGATCATTGTTACGTTTTCTATTATACGAAAGTTATGTATTTCTGCAACAAATTATTAAAGAAGAAGTAGTCACGTAGTTTTGATAAACATTTACAACTATAATTCAAGATTTAAAGTGATATTTATTAAGAAATAAATAATAGTGTCTTTCAAGCTCCTTTAACCACGGTGAATAAACAGCGGGAGGATGTTTGTTTCCACAATGTGCCCTCCTTTGATTTCGCCCTTAGGTATATTCAGACAGCCCCAATTATATAAATAAATTCCTAACAACTAAAATTAACTCATCTACAACCTTAAATCCCACTCAAAATCAAAAAAGTTGAATATTTTCATAAAATAGCATAACCCATGAAATCGAAATTTGCAATAAAGACCCAAAACCTTATTAAACGACTGAATAATTTTACATTTAATTAGATCATTGAGTTCTCTAAAATACAAATTACTATTATGAAAGTTTGTAAAATTAAATTAAATAATATATCGCTTATCTTTACCCACAGCGAATTTCAACATAAGATGTAACAGAGATGCTTTGTCACGCATTTTCGATTGAACAAGAAGTAGAAGAAGAAGACCTGATAACAAGTTACCGTTTAAATTCACAGCGTTGCTAAAATTTGGAGGTTACAACGACGAACGTACAACCCGGAGGTCAGAACTCACTTGGTTTATCACTCTTAGGCAACACTAGCTCCAGTGGTGAACCCTTGAACTAAATGGACGAATCGAGGATACTTTAGATGCGTTTAAGCCTCCACAAAAACTTTGCTGATTTTACATTCTGTTGCCATACAATCCATAAATATTCTCAAATAACGGCAAATCGTTGTGACCTCCAAAATCGGAGGTAGTAGCGTCATATATGAGGTGACAACGTATATCGTATACCTGCTTCTGAGGCCACAACTATACCTTTATACATGTAATATATATATATATATATATATATATATATATATATAAATGTGGTTTCCGAAAATTCATCCGCGTAGTTGATAACTGATGATCCCTGCCGGGATCGATGATTAAATGACGACGTTTCGGCAGAGTCACATCTGCCGTCTTCAGGTCGGTTCGCATAATTCTCATAGCCTTCTGCTTTCGCTTCTAGTTACTCGAATACTAACATTTTCATGAGCGCGCTCACTTTTATATAGTCGCGGCTCGGCGCCTGACGGTTGGCACCGTGAACGGTTGCATTTGATTGGCCCTTGGCGCTCAGTGGCCACGATTCCCGCTTGCTGATTGGTTATATCCGGTTGAGTTGTTATAGGACGAGTCCGGACCGGTACGGTGTTTAATAGAATTTTCCATTAATTCGATAAGTTCTGGATTTCATTGCGTGCGTTTAGACTGTGAGGTCTCTTCACTATTTCAATTGCCTCTCTTACGAGTTTTGATTTCGGGTGTTCTATATTTGCCAGTACTCTGGTGTTCTATTCGATGTAACGTCGTGGTGGCGTGTTCCGCTATGGATGTTGTCTTTTCCTGCTTTCTTATTGTGTTCTGGTGTTCATCACGTCTAGCTTGAATTCTTCTGTTAGTTTGCCCCACATAGGTTTTATTACAGTCTGCACATGGAATCTCGCACACTCCCTGTTGTTCTAAAGTCTGTATTGAAAATAGTATCGATATTGTGTCTCCGTAGAATTCTTGAAATACTGTCTGTGGTGCCCTTGACATACGGTAAATAACCCTTGGTTATTGGTGTCTAATGCTCCTCGTCTGTTTGTTTCGGTTTTGACTTTAGGGCTCTTTGAATATTTCCGTCTGTAAATCCGTTTTGTTTCAGAGCTGTTTTTAAACTGTCCATGTCCTGTTTGATATTGTCCTTATCAGCTACTCTTTGTGATCTGGTTACTAATGTCTTGACGACGGCTTGTAGTTGGGCTGGGTGATAATGAGAATTAGCATGAAGGTATCTATTGGTGTGAGTTGCTTTCCTCTATACCGTATGGCCAAGGGTTTCATCTTCCTTCCTATTTATGAGAACATCAAGGAATGGCAGTTGATTGTTGGCTTCAACCTCCATGGTAAATTTTATTTTGTGATGGATGCCATTCAGGTGGTCTAAAAATGTTGAGGTGTTCCCTCCCATAAGGCCAAATCACAAAAGTATCATCCACATATCGCAACCATAAACTGGGTTTAAGAGTTGCTGTTCTTAGTGCCAACTCCTCAAAGCTCTCCATAAAAAGGTTCGTTATAACTGGTGAGAGTGGCAATCCCATTGGAGCTCCTTCCACTTGTTTGTATCTTTGGTTCTCGTAAACAAAATAGGTGTTCATCAGACAGTGCCTTGTTAAGTCTACAAGGTGTTGAGGTGGTTTGTATTTTTCTATTATGATATCCAAGGCTTCGTCGATAGGGATGTTGGTAAAAAGGGACAAAGTCAAAACCGAGACAAACAGACAAGGAGCATGAGACACCAATAATCAAGGCTTATTTACCGTATGTCAAGGGTACCACAGACAGTATTGCAAGAAATCTACGGAGACACAATATTGATACTATTTTCAATACAGATGTGGGGCAAACTAATAGAAGAATTCAAGCTAGACGTGATGAACACCAGAACACTATAAGAAAGCACGAAAAAACAACATCCATTGCGGAACACGCCACCACGACGTCACACCGAATAGACTTTGAGAACACCAGAGTACTGGCAAATATAGAACACCCGAAATCAAGACTCGTAAGAGAGGCAATTTAAATAGCGAAGAGGCTTCACAGTCTAAACGCACGCAATGAAATCCAGAACTTATCGAATTGTTGGAAAATTCCATTAAACACCGTACCGGTCCGGACCCGTCCTATAACAACTCAACCGGATATAACCAATCAGCAAGCGGGAAGCGTGGCCACTGAGCGCCAAGGGCCAATCATACGCAGCCGTGCACGGTGCCAACCGTCAGGCGCCGAGCAGCGAATATATAACAGCGAGCGCGCTCATAAAAATTTTAGTATTCGAGTAACTAGAAGCGAAAGCAGAAGGCTACGAGAATTATGACTCAGCCGAAACGTCGTCATTTTACCATCGATCCCGGCAGGGATCAGTTATCAACTACGCGGATGAATTCCCGGAAACCATATATATATAAATATATATATATATATATATATATATATATATATATATATATATATATATATATATATATATATATATATATATTCCTGGGGATATACTCATATATTCCTTGGATAAACTGGCTCCCCAACGTTTGCCGATATAAGGGACGACCTATTGTAGTAGGCACCGATAGGGCTTAACTAGGGTGGAATTGCACCTTTCATTTCCAGGATTAGTGGGTATAAGTAATATTGGGTTCTATAAAGATATTATTGTATATTTTTGGGTAATTAAAAGCCATAATCTTGTGGAGTTTGTTGTTGTTTTATCGGATTGTTTAACTAACAATATTCAAAGTTTTTTCCCTTTGTCTTTTAGTTACATTGTGGGTTGGTATTATTGTTTATAATTTTTTTCTTTTAATTTTATTTTCAATATATGTGTCTTTTTTTGGTTGTTTACTTTTAACTCCTTCCTTCTTCCCATACAACCACCAGCATTTGCGAAGCCTGAGGACTTACCCTCTTAGAGGAAGCTAGATGACGAAAACGAGAAGCTACCAAGGACTAAGAGTCAAGGCAGATAAGGGGCATTTATTTTCAGCCAACATTTAGAGAGAAGGGTTCCCGGAGTCTTTCCCTCCAACACACATTTTTTTCGGGTGGTCGCAGCATTACCCTTTTCCCTCAAGGCCTTTATATATTTTTCTCCATTACACAAGCGAGCGCATATATATTTGTTACTAATGTAACCCTACTCCAAACCTTTCTCAACCACCTGGTATATGCATTTATTCATGGCCCACAAAATAAACCTTTTTTGAACCACCCATGTAATTCTACTGCGCTCTATGTTTCAAGTATCCTATAAATAGAACAGCTTGTAAAACTACGCTTAATATATCAGTAACATTTTTAAATCAAAACATGTTAAGTTGATATATTCCGAATTTCAAATAAAGCTAAACTAATGCCAGTATATTTGGTGCATGGGCTGAAACCAATAGAGTAATGATATCTTACCCAATATCATAGAAGTTTTTTTTGCTGTAGCGGGATATACCAGATTTTAAGTTTAATTATAGGCTTTACAACAAAAAAGACTCCGCAAAATCGGATAAATAGTTCTTATGTGATCCGAACAAACAAACAAACAGACAACTACAATATTCTAACGTTCATTTTACGCCGCCAAAAATTAAAAAAACTTCTAGAAAAATTTGCGACTACAATAATAAAAACAGGTAGAATATAAAAACAAGAGCCAGAACAGAATTCACGAACAGGTGGATTTCATTTCATGAATGGAATACCATACACTCTGGCAAACCTATTTAAGGAGGATTGGCTTATGTAGTTGACAGTAAGTGTGGCGTGAATTCAATCGACAGGGCGAAGCCTTCAGCTGCTTCGATACTAGTACGTTTTGATTTGTAATTTAGTTAGTTTATCTTGATCGATTAAAGACATTTATTGTCAATGTAAAATTTTTAAATTAATTCAACCCACGGAGTCTATACTAGATAAATTTATATTAACTACGTACTTTTCACATCTGAAATAATCATTCCCATCGCTACCATTTGCATCACACATTTTAAAGGATTTCCAATATTAATTTTCATTTTACTTACGTTTTTCGTGTTCAGTGTCAAATTCATCCAAGGATTTCATTTTTTTCTGTCATATCTGCAAACTTCCGAACATGTTCCTAATTTATTTATTTGCTTCAATTCAGTGAACTACTCGCATCGCACTCTTCACTGGTGTTATTTTATTGCACCAATTAAATCTTCACATTCCACTATTAAAAAACTAACTCTTATTATTCGCAGTTTATGCGTACTGGGCTCATAACCTCTTAGAATTAGGTAGGGCTAAATAATACATATTTAGGAATACTATTCAAACGCACATCTTGAAATTTAAGAAAGTACTGAAAAAGAACAATTGTTACATTCATGAACAACTATTAAAATTTCCACTAATACAGTAAGGAGAATCGCAAGACGGTCAGGCGTCATTTCCAAAAATATTAGGGGTTTCTCCTTATTTTTCCTGTAAACTTTGGCCAACGTTCTATATTCACTATTTTTTTTCAAAATCTTAGGCTAAATAGTTTAGGATATAGAAGGGGAAATGGTCGTTTTTTGTAAAATTTGGCCCCATAAATACCCCAAAAATCCAAGTTTCTGGATTAGCGACATGGAACTTAATGGATCCTAATAAAGCATGTCTTTCACTATTAGGGTTCCGCACATTCAATATACAGAAACCCCTATCAGAGCACGCCATATTTGTCCGTCTGTCACATCACAGCCAATTTTCTCCTAAATTACGGACGGAAAAGGTTGAAATTTGATATCAGTGTATAGTGATCAATATGTAAATGTTAAAGATCTGTGATTTACAATTTAATATTAAACGGTATTAAAAATAATTTTAAAACAAAATTTTATAGAGTTTAAAAAATGAAAGATAAACATAATGATATTTTAATAAAAAAACCTGTCATTTCCTTTAGTCTACACTTTTCACCGAAATCAAGGCTTGTTCTTAGTCAAATTTATTACACAATTAATTATACCAAATCCCAAAATTTAATATTCAATCTATATGGATTAGTGTATCAAGTTTTCAAATAAAAACGGGTTGCATTTTCTTTTTTTTCCTATTGTAAAGAGCAACAAAAATTTATTTGAAAACTCTTACACACATTGATCATGTAAAGAGTATGAAGCGTTAAGGTTTATTAATCCTATTACTATTATTAATACGCAAAGACAGACACCCACTACCCCTTCTTTGGCCTTTATTTTGGAAAGAGGGTAATGAAACGTATACCATTCGAAAGATAATGTGTCGTAGACGTGCAGAATATATAAAGAATGTTTATTTAGTTATTTTACGATAAGTAAATTAAATATAAATTATTGATAAAAACCAGATGAGATGGCGCCCACTATGAACAACTATCTTAAGCCTTAAAATCTAATGTTCGAAATTTGACAGAGTCGACAAAACCCCAATCGTGTAGCGAAGTAAATATTGCTTAAATAATCGACTTTTACTTACTATATATGTTCCAAAAACCCTATTTTCTCTTCATTTATGACGTTACTTTTCTACAAAAACGTTGACTTCAGAAACTATTGTGTTTGATCAAATTGAATGTGTGTTTAAGAAGTTTACGCATTTACAGATGGATCCACATGAAAAGTTTTACTATTTATTTTATTTGCGATCCTGACCAAGTTGGGTATATACATTACTTCAGTCATGAATTTATCACAAATCCAATAACAATTTAACTGCGTTCAAAGGCAATCTTTTAAATAAATTTTAAGATGTAATCTAAAATAGCAGTCAGTCAAATATTGTTTCATGTTCTTTTAAGGAGATGTGCTAAGAAGGCTGTCGTTTCCTTGACAAACATCATCAATGCAATGCTATGACCTACGTTCTACCCGAAGAGATGAAAATATGCCAACATTATAATGCTGCCAAAGGCTAGTCAGGACGGTACTTTTCCACAAAACTATAGCCCTATTAGTCTACTACCAGCCATGAGTAAAGTAGCAGAAAGGATCTTCGCCAACCGTCTCCAAGAGACCATAGAAGATCAGAACGTGATTCCAGACCAGCAGTTTGGATTTAGACATCGACACGCCACCGAACACCAAGTTCTACGCCTTGTAGAATACGCCTCAGGCGGACTCAACCCGAATCGAAGAACAGCCTTCATCTTCCTGGATGTAGCAAAAGCCTTCGATCGAGTATGGCATGACGGACTTTTGGTCAAGATGGCCCAATTAGGATTTCCCACTAACAACATCCAGCTAGTGGGCTTCTTTTTGAGACATCGAAGAGTAAGAGTACGAGTAGGCCAGGAGCACTCAGGATACCGAACCAAGGAGGCAGGGGTTTCCATGAAGCAGTCCTGTGCCCGATGTTATTTTCAATCTTTTAGATTCGAGCCAGCCTTGAGGCGGCTGCAGCAAGCCACTGACGATTTAGCCGAATGGTGTCTTCGGTGGAAGATAGCCATCATCGAGGACAAAACTCAAGCTCTGTTTATCAACGGGAGAAGCCGCACGATCGTTCCAACAGGAAACCTGACCATCAACGGCAGACAAATTCCAGGGAAGAACAAAGTCAAGTACCTTGGAGTCATCATAGACAGGGGGTTGACTTTCACGAGGCATATCCAACAGACTCGTAACAAAGTCCGGGCTGCCCGTGCCAGATTTTACCCCCTAATAGGAACAGGAAACAAGCTGGGACTCTTAAACAAGCTGACTCTCATCAAGACAGTCATCTTGCTAATGCTGAAGTACGCTTGAAGAATATGGGGACACACCAGTAAGAGCAACAGGCAGGCCATCCAAAGGCAGGAGAACGTATGCCTACTCCTCGTAGCCTGGTTCGTTCGTAACACGGTGATTTTCAACGATTTATGACACCAACTAGTACTTGCAGAAATGAAGAGGAGGGCCAGAGAGGCTTACGGCAAACTGGAACAGCACCCAAACATTCACCTACGACAACTAATCGACTATAAGAAGATCAGAGATTCTATTTTTCAGGAGACAGAACGGGGCCCGGGGGAGGAACCAATCTACCAAGCAAACAGAAGACAGAAGAACACACACCCGCAAAAACAAACGTGCACACCCACAGAAGGGTACAATTAGGTATATACCATGGCAAAGAATGATCCAGGAAACACAAATAAGACAGTTGCTGTAGTACCAATAAGGTAAAGCAACGGAACCAAACCAAAGCCAAGCTATTCCAACAAGACGACAGCGATTATGCAGAATGAAAACTGCGTTAGCGTGAGGACCTGAGTTAAGTCTCAGGGGGCGGATGGTAAGGGGGCTGGAAGTGTTCATCAGTAAATTTTCTGAAGGGCAAATCTAGTTCCTGGGCTCGCCCAATGGGTGTGTGGAACCAGATTTGATATATATGCTGCCAATATATTTTTACTTATTTACCTAATAATATAATACATATAATGTCGGGAAAAATGGTATAACCAAGAAAGAAAGCGACTGTTACAATTATGACAGCTTTGTTCAATACAGGGTGATTTGGTAACCTACTTGAGAATAAAACTGCTATGGAAAATTCTTTCAATGCAAATTGATGCGTAGGATCTTATAAAAATTTTATTACTGTTTTTCTAGCATTACATTTTTATAGCTGAACCTTTCAAGATTTTAAAGTAAAAGTGCCATTTTTATATGGGTAAAAAGTTATGCATTGTCATATTAATTTGAGGCACCAATAAAGTTGTCTTGAGAGTCGTTACATTTGCTTAAATAAACAGACTAAGATATGAGGCGATGTAGATTTCAATTATATAGGATGATTCCAGATATGTTAGAAACCAATTATTTTATTGGGTGGCCCAGTTGTATGTACAGACTGTTTAGAATATTGGGTGGAGTGCAATTATAGTTATACAGGGTGGTTAAAAAAATGTATAGGATAGCCTATTAGCGGTTCCATTTACAGGGTACTTGAGAGGGCACAGTAGAATCGTAGTTAAACAGGGTGGTGCAAAAAATATTATATAGAGATACATATACAGGTATGTTGGAAATATGTGCTGGAGAAGAATTATAGTAATACGGTGTAGTTTAAAAAATGCAACATTTTGTTGCCCATAAGCAGTTGCATATATAGGATAGTTGCAATATAGGGTGAGAGGAATTATAGCTACACAGTTTGATTAAAAAGATATTAGAAAAAGAAATGATTTATTGGGCTGCCACCATGAGTAGCATATATTTAATGATTGAAATACAGGGCATACTAAAATTATAGTTCCAGAACGTGGTTACAAAAATTTAGATACTAAAAGACTTAATATAGCAAATTAGTGAATGTACAGGGTTTTTGGAATAAAGGGCGCAATAGAATCACAATTATTCAGGTTGTGAAAAAAATATACAGGGACGCATATAGAGGATGGTGTAAATATGTGCCGGAGTAGGGTTAAAGTTATACAGAGTGGTTTAAAAATATTATAATAAAATTGCAATATTTGGTATCCCTGAAGCAGTTGCATATATAGGATAGATGCAATATATTGTGAGAGGAATTATAGTTACACAGGATTATTACAAAAAAAGTTAGAAAAGGAAATGGTGTATTGAGTAGCCCATCCTGAGATTCATATATATGATGATTGAAATATAGTTATAGAAGATAGTTAAAATAATTTAGAAACAAAAAGAGTAAATATAGTGGCTCATAGGCAGTCGCATATATAAAATGGTTGGACTGCAATTATAGTTTTACCGGTTGGCACAAAAATTTTAAAAAAAATATGATTCGTGGCCCGTAAGCAATTGTGTATACAGGGTAGTTAAAATATAGTCCCGAGTAGAATTACTATAGTTACCTTTTTTATATTGGGTAGCCCATTGGCAGTTATATATAAAGGGTGGTGGAAATATATTATGAAGTGGAATTATTATAATGGGTAGTTTAATTAACATTAGAGAATTGAAATTAAACGGAAACATCTCATCTTGAGAAAAAATAGTTAATACAACAAATGTCCGATTTTTTGACAAATCCTTGAATTTACGAGTTCGTTCACCCATGTTCTATTTATTAAATGTACAATTGGAAATTGAAAAAGTATTAGTAATAACCTAAAACAGATTATTTTGGAATTTCTAGATATACGATTTCTACTCCATAATTATTCAAAATTTGTAAATGGAATTGTAATTTGCTTTTATTCTATTTTTTATATTATTCTACCGGTTAATTTAATTCTAAGAAATTTCGTGGTAACGAAATTTTTGTGATTAATTTCCACTTACTGTCTATTTTCATATTAAATTGACAATTATGAATTTCCTATTAATTATATATGAACAAGAAGTTGAATTTCATTACTCATTGACACAATTGGTCGAATTTCGATCATAGGCGACTCTAGTATTTATTAATATACAAAATAAGATGAGCGACAAGGAGCTTCATTGCCAGTATTGTATGTCTGTAGCACCTATTTTTAACCGAAAAAGGAGGAGGTTATAAATTCGTCGGCACTTTTTTTATGTATGCTTAGTAATTATTCAAAAACGCCTTGGGAAATTTTGATGATTTAAACGGCGAATATTACAGAAAGGTTTCATATAATTTTCTATAACGTGGACCTGTAGAATATTTGTGTGTCAGAAATGTACAAACACAGTTTTGCACCCTAACACCAAACTTTTACTTTAAACACTCCACGCCGTGTCAACAACCAATTTGGTTGGCTCCTTGATGATGAAAACTTAGAGTTGTTGATACGGCGTTCAGTGTTTAAAATAAAACTTTGGTGTTAGGGTGCAAAACTGTTTTAAACTTCTATAACGTGAGATTTACGGTTTTACTGAAAATCAGAAAAAAACAGTAATTAAGGGACTACACTTCAGTGAATTTCAATGAATCTACACTGTTTTCTCTAGAACAGCTCATCCAATTTGAATATTTTGAATTGTGTTCTATAAAGAGATGTTCCAGCTGGATTTTGTATAATTTTCTATATCGTAAAACATACCGTTTTTCTGAAACTCGTAAAAATATGTGTAAAAAACGGTAAACATCAATGTAAATGTCAAACTTTCATCATAAATATCTAGCTTAAATATGAAGATCTGCCATGAAAGTATATAGTACAAGGTGTTTGTAACGGTTTTAGTTTTATAAGGCTTGGAGTCGAATGAAATGGCACAAAATATTTTATTAGTGTATCGAAAAGAAAAATTGTTAGGTGAGCAATCTTTTGTATACGGTGGAAGGTGTGTGTGTTCGTGAATCGAAATTCAAGCGTGCGCAGTTGAAATATAGGGCGAAGTAAAATTACAGTTAGAAAGGTGGGTTCAAGAAGTTTTACAAATAAATGTGATATAGGATGGTTGCAATATAACGTGGAATAGTATTAAAGTTATATAGAAATGTTGCATTTGGTTGCACATAAGTAGTTGCGTATACAAGGTGGGTGAAATAGGAGTGAAATAAAACTATGGTTATACAGAGTGGGCCAAAAAAATGGTTAAATAAACATATGCAGTAAGGATATTTAGTTATAGGTCGGAGGGTTCAAAAAATGTTAGAAGCAGTTGTACATACAGGATGATTGAAATATAAGGTAGAGTGGAATTATAGTTATACAGGATGATTAAAGAAATGTTATAGAGTGCGGAACATAAGTAGTTGCTTATAGTTGATATACGGGGCGAAGTAAAATTATAGGTATACAGCCTGATTTCAACAACAGAAAAATAGAAACAGTCAATAGGGTGGAGAAGACTAATACTTATACAGGGCGGTTGCAACATCGTCGAGAGTTGAATTGTAGTTGTACACGGTGATTCAGAAAATGATACACAAATAATTTATATTGGATGACCAATACACAGAAATATACCCAGGGTGGTTGCAATTTAAGCTGAATTAGAGTTACGCCTATAGAAAGTGGTCCAAATAATAAAACAAATAAGAAAGTTAAAAAATATGTGCATAACATAGAAAAAATACAAATTAGAGAGAGAAGAAGATAAGAATATGCTAAAATAAGCAATACCTTAAATCAGATAATAGAGAGTATATGTCAGAAAATAGTTATTGATTGCACATTATTTTTTATTTAGCATCAGAGTACAATTTACTGGTCAGAGTACTTTTTAAGACAAAACAAAATAACCCGAAATCCAAAGAACTACATTATCATACCATCTCGCTAAATTTCAGCTTAATTGAACACCGAGAAGTGAAAAAAATTTAATATGCACACAACTAATAACTTCATATTGAAAATAATACTATTATTAATACGTAAAGAAACCCACTACCCCTTTTTCGGCCTTTAATTTGAAAGAAGTGTAATGAAACGTATACCATTCGAAAGGTAATGTGCCGTAGGTGTGCAAAATATATAAAGACTCATTATTTATTACTTTTAAAATAAGTAAATTAAAGGCAAATTATTTGAGAACAAGTAACTGAAGCCTTAATCTAATGTCCGGAATTTGCCATTGAGGTAGTTTACAGCAGTCCACAGTAAAAACACAATCGTATAGCCAAGAAGAAATATTATTTAAATAATCAACTTTCACTTAGTAAGATATATGCTCTAAAACATTCTTTTCTATGCATCTGTGACGTTACTTTTTTTTACAAAAACGATGAAACTGCTAATATTAAAGTGAATTTTTTTTGCGCATTTACAGAAAGGCCATGAAATATTTAAGTTTAAGTAAGTACACTACCTGTATAGATTCTACTCTTAATTGATACATATTATTTCAGATCCTCACGGAGTGAGAATGTAATCCCTTCAAGTTATGAATTTATCCAGCTCTAATAACAATTTACTAATATTTTGGAAAACCATGTGTATCTACTATTGCCTCAATGCAAGTATTTTATTAATTATTTATCTTTGGCATGTGCAAATGGAACTTAAATAATTTATAGTAATAACATAAAACGACTTAATTTGTAGTTTTATTTCAGGTAAGGTATTCTTTTAAATTAATTTTAGCATGTCATCTCAAATATTAGCCGTCAATCAAATACTGTTTAATGTTCTTTTAACGAATGCTGCAAATATTTTTATCTAATAATATAGTTCATATAAGTTTGTTTATTTGAACACATCTTAATTATATATAACTAAGTTCTCGAAAACGGCAGTAACGATCACGTAACGATTATGTCAAAATTACAACATTTCGGGATTTTGGCGACTAGAAATCGAGTTTTGACATAATAAGAGTTTCAATACAGGGTGATTTGCTTACCTACTTGAGATTGGAATTGCTCTTGACAAATTATTTCAATACAAATTAATGTGTAGGATCTTATAAGAATTTTATCGCTATTTGTAATTTTTCTAGCATTACATTTTTACAACTGAACCCTTGAAGAAATTAAAGTTAAATGTGCAGGTTAGGTAATTTTTGGATGGGTAAAAAATTATGTGTTCTCAAATTAATTTGAGGCACATAATGAAGTTGTCTTGAATGTCAATCGATATCGTTATAGGATATACAGGCTGTTAATAAATATTATAGGTAGCCCACAGCTGTTACATTTGCATATTTAAATTTACTAAGATATAGGGCGGTGTAGATTATAATTATACAGAGTGATTAAAGATATGTTAGAAACAAAATTTTTTTTGGGTGGCCCATAAGCAGCTGCATATACATAGTATTTAAAAAATAGGGTAGAGTGTAATTATAATTATAAATCGTTAGAAAAAATAAATATATAGTGTAGCCCATTAGCCGTTGAATTTACAAGTTAGGGTTCTTGGTATAAGGGACGCAGTATAACTACCTTATAGAGTTATATTTATACAGTGTGGTTTAAAAAATATTATAATAAAAATGCAACATTTCATAGCCCATGAGCAGATGATTATATAGGACAGATGCAATATAGGGTGATGTAATTATAATTATACAGGGTGGTGTAAATCTGTGCTGGAGTAGAGTTATATTTATACAGTTTGGTTTAAAAAAATTTGCAATTAAAATGCAACATTTCGTAGCCCATAAACAGATGAATATATAAGACACATTCAATATAGGGTGATAGGAATTATAGTTATACAGGGTTATTATAAAAAAATGTTAAAAAAAATGATTTATTGGGTAGCCTACTATGAGTAGCATATATATGATGATTGAAATATAGGGCGGAGTAGAATTATTAAATATATTATTAAAATCTAGATTTCTAAACCTTTGCCGTAGTAAGGATAATATTTAATATTTTCATCCATTTCAAAACTCTGACAGTTTGAAATAATTAGTCATTTAGATAGTTACTTGCACCTTTCAGGTGATTTTGAAGTGGTTCTCCAATGTATCATTGAAGAGGTTCTACATCATAATTTATGTTGCTAGTTTTCTTAATTTAAGAACTACAAATTTGGAAAAAATTGCATAATTTGGGGGTTATTTGCATTCGTTACAATAATTTGAAAGTAAGTGTTATATATCCTTGAAGAGCTTCTAAATCGTAGATTAGGCTGTCAGTTTTGAAAATGAACAAAATCACATAATATAGACAAACTGGGAAATTAAGGGGGTTAATGTAGTATTTTAAAGCTCGTAAATCGTAGATCATGCTGATATTTTTCAAAATTTATAAATCATAAAATTAAAAAAAAACTGCATAATTGGGGGGTGGTTTGCACCATTTCGAGTAATTTGAATGTAGTCGTGTAATATACCGTTGCAAAGCTCGTAAATCGTAGATCATGTTGGTATTCTTCAAAATTTATAAATCATAAAATTTGAAAACACTGCATAATTGGGGGGAGCGGTGGCTTGCATCCCTTCCAAAATCTTGAATGCAAACGTATAATATCCCGTTGAAAAGCTCGTAAATCGTAGATGAGGCCGGCAGTTTTTGAAATGAAAAAATTCCATAATTTGGAATAACTGGTAAATTTAGTGGGTTGTTTGAACCTCTCCCAGTAATTTGAATGTGGTCGTGCAACATACCACTGGAAAGCTCGTAAATCGTAGATTATGCTGGTATGTTTTAAAATTTATAAATCATAAAATTTTAAAAAACTGCATAATTGGAGGGTGGTTTGCACCCCTTCAAGTAATTTGAATGTTGTCGTGTAATATACCATTGGAAAGCTCGTAAATCGTAGATCATGCTGGTATTTTTCAAAATTTAATAATCATAAAATTCGAAAAAACTGCATACTTGGGGGGTTGTTTTCACCCCTTAGACAATTTTAGATGTTTATGTGCATTACACCAGGAAAGAGCTCGTAAATCGTAGATAATTTTAATAGATTTTAAATTTAAAATTAAAATTCAATATTTTTTCGGTGGTGGTTTTTGCCCCTTACACAAATTTAGGGGTTGACGTTCAATATGTCAATTAAAAGCTCGTAAATAGCTCCTAATTTGAGACGCCTCACAAAATTTTTTTGTTTGTTTTTCTGAGATGGTGGTGCTAACTTTACGTAAAGTTAGCACCGCCAATAGTTTTTTGCACTTTTTCCATAGTAAATATTGAGCTCGAAAATCAATTTAGGTAAAAATCAAGAGCTCCTAAATAGCTCGTAATTCCCATATGTTTTAATTTGAGTTTCTGTAAAATGGCGGTGCTAACTTTACTGACCTGATTTGATGCTGATTTTAAAAGGAGCGGCCCGTCGTCGCAGCAGTTATTTAGTGCGGCGAAGAGCTTATGTTGTATGTATTACTATTGTGATATTCGAATCAGCTGTTGTGTATATTTAATGTAAATAGAAGTTCTAGAAATTGAACCCACGGAGTATATGACAATATTTTGCTGGAGATTTAATAAGTAATTTTTTATTAGTGAAATTTACGATTTATTGACAAAATCATCAGCAGCATTTTAAGGGATGAAAGTTGCACATAAATACAACAATTGAGTATATGTACTGACTCACTGACTACAATACAGTATGATAATAAAGACATATTTCGTTCTTGCCTAATAGCTTTATTAAGCTTAACACTTGAACCAATTAGGTACTGAGTCAAAATAAAGAGAAAATAATTTATTAGGAAGGCATTTTAGTTTTTATTATGCGTCTAGGTGAAAACTATTGAAACTGAATAATCAAATTTCTGTTAACATTTTTACACAAGATAGAATCTTGAAAGGTGTATGCCATGCATATTATTTTTGCAAATAAATCCTACTTTTATAGTCAAATCTTACAGCTTGTCAAGCGACACGCACTTATCATTTCAAAGTCACTTAGCTTCTATGATATTTGAACAGGTCAACACTAATAATCGCAAGATATGAAAATTCCATTTCAGTCAATTTTATGAAGCAAGTTAGAATATAAGACTATAAATTCGTCGGATGGAGAGTATCAAAAAGTCTTCATAGTACAAGACACAGCACAAGTTTTATCCCGCTGTTTGGAATATTTTATGTGTCAGTGTAATCACTATATTCCATAAACAAGCTTCGATAAACTTTATATAAATATGCTTATCCTGGACTTTGCTTTTGAATTTAAATAGGTGTTACTTGTAAATTGCTGCTTATGACATATTAATACTGACAATTGCTATTATAAAGTACCAAGATATATTTCATTCGAGACGTAGACGCTATTGAAGGGAATTTATTTCCACGAATAAATAATAATGGATGTATGTCCAAACAATTATTAATCTTAAAGGCATATTTGTGAACTAGTAAATTATCTAAATATAGCAGAATAAGTATTGAGAAATCTGGAAGAAGGTATAAGGCAAACACAAAATATTGGCAGTGAAATTGGTAATGAGTTGTACAGAGAATGAAACTAACCAGTATTATCGCCACTTCCATTCTATAGTAGTGAATGGAGCTATAGAACTGGGCTTTAAAATATTTACCGCAATTCTCATTATAGTAACCACAAAATTAGGTTTTAATCCGAATAGCTAAACTTTCAATAATATTCATGCAACATGATAGTAAAGATAAATTAACCAGAATTGATAGTTTTAAATTTTTGTATTTTAGGATTGGGTGTAAGTAATTTAATTTCTTGTTATTTTCGGACTGTGTATTTATAAATGTCCAAGCATGACATACATTTTAGTGTAAAAGTAGGGCTGTGTTAAAATATTATAACGCTAATGATTATATTTGCTAAACGTCCTATAAAACTTGAATTATAATAATAAAAAAGCTCCTTATTTTTAAAAAAAGGTAAAGTTGCCATTTTTGTTCACCAAAGCACTACGGGAACTGTTCCAGACAGCATAATGTTTTCTCAAACACTCTAAAATAGGCTTTTTCTCCCCAAGTATATTTGTATCTCTATACATTTCTCATGAATATTAAGTCTTTTCAACTGATAAACCATGTTTCTGTAAGTGTGGTGAGACTACATAATAGCAGATTCAAGTTTGCTCCCTATACGTGTCACGAGAAAGAAATGTTTAGCGAATGACAATGATTGTGGTTTAAATGAGGTGATCAGTTTTCACTTATGATACTGGTAACAAATTTAAGCGATTCTATCTTTTAATTTAATTTTTTTATTGTTCTTCATGGGACGTTGAATTTGGTCATCAGAGTCATATTTTCATTCCAATGTGGCTATTTGTGTTAATATTTGCTCTTCATTTTCGTAAGTATTTATATATAAGCTATTTTGTTGTAAACTTTTATACTACGCTGTTAAAGCTTTCTAAAAATTAACCATCTTCAATAAAAACTAATTTTGCAAATAAATAAATAGATCGTAAAAACCATTAGGATACAAATGCCAACAAAATATTTATTTCCCGAAAGTACGATTGATGGTAAAAAAAAGTGACCAGAATTTGAAATCTATCTAACAACTATGATGGTCCAATGGATATACATATGAAAAGATTAAGTATATGAAAATGTATAGGTGAATAAAGAAATGACATTGATAAAATGTTAGACATTTAAAATTAACAGATAAAATGGCAATGTTGATTTTATTGCATAAATAAATCTAATTTCATACAGGGGACATTTTTTGCCAATTTCAAGATTAGAATAGATGTTATCCAAATTTTGAATCTGTTGTTTATTGATATTATTAGGGTAATAGTTAATATACACCATCTCCAAAAAAGTACGTTTAAAATAGTTATTAAAATTTACGGTCTGAGAATTTTGAATGCAATGTGAAGCAATGGCACAGCTTTCTTTTCCCAATCTGATGTCACTTTTATGGGAACTTTTTAAATTTCTCGAAGTTTGTCCGATATAAGTTGCGTTGGAATCATTACAATCAAATTTGTATGTAACACATACTAAATAGATAATTAACAGTTTTAATTGATTTTTTTTGATTTATGAATAATTTAATGTAAAATTCTTTCTGTAAAATTTTACTAATTTATTATATATTAATGATATATGGTATAGAAATATAATGAAAATTAATGTTATTATCAGAAGTGTTTATGGATGTATTACTTATAATGGGATGTTCTCTCTCTCTCTCTCTCTCTCTCTCTCTCGGTAATATATATTAACATAATGAATTTTATTAATTCACTGAGAATGATAGGAATTATTTAAAAAGATGTCATATAGTAATTTTAGGTTTTTTGTATAAAGGTAGGATGATAATTTTGCATATTCTTTGTTTCATTGTATTAATTAGGTTGTATTTAATTTTGAATGGTTTATGAGAATATTTATTTATGTATCTACCTACAAAGTTTAATATACCCGTCTAATTTTGTTATATTATTAATGTCTGAAATAATTCTAGTATTCAGGAATGGAATACTAGAATTTTCGTTTTCTCTTTCTGGTGTGAATTGAATATGTGTATTGTAGTTGTTAAATATTTTTAGAACTTCATTTGTTGTTCCAATGGGGATAGACCAAATCAGATCATCAACATATTGTTTATGAAAAGGTATATTAAATGGTAGTTTTGAGAGGCATTCATTAATAAGATCATCCATAACATATTGAGCAAATATTCGAGATAATTTTGATCCCATTGGAGAACCGAAAATGTCTTGGTAGAAAATTGTATTAAATACAAAATAATTTGAATTAAAAGTTATGAGTTCTATAAATTTTGTTTTAATGATATTAGTGTGTTGAGAAATTGAATTCCAATGTTTGTATATACTCTTTCAACTAACTCTATAGGAATTTTAGTGTACAAGGAAATGACATCAAGACTTACAATAATGTATTTATTAGGGACTTGGTAATCATTGTATGCAATTGCAAAGGAAAAAGAATCGTGATTGTAATAACGATTATTTTTAATATATGATTTTTGCAGAATATCAACCAAAAGACTCGTAATTCCTGAGTTAGGTGAATAAATTGATGATATAATTGGTCTCACGGCAAGGATTGGTTTATATATTTTTATTAGAGCATAAAACATTGGACATGTTGAATTATATGTATTGTAATTTTTAGCTTCATTGTCTATAATAAATTTATTCTTCATTAATTCAGAGATCAGTTGTCCTGCCTTTTGTTGAATTGTGGAAGTTGGGTCTCTGTTAACTCTGCGGTAATATTTTATATTTTTTATGTTTATATATTGTTAATTTTTTCATTTCTATTTTAAAACTTGTTATTGTGTTTATTTAAATAAAAATATTTTTTAAAAAGTTAATTAATTGAAGTGTGATATAACAAATTGGCGCAGTCAGTAGGATCCGTCAACGTTACTCGAACACGAGCTTACTTCTAACTGGTAGCGGCGGATTCCTATCCCTTAACGGAGCAAAGAAACTGGAAGAAGTCCCAACTGCGATAAAAAGAAGAACACGGATCTTCCAATATTCCTGTCGATGTGAGTAGTAGTGAATCGTCTAACGTTTAAGGTTTTATAGAATTTATTTGATTGATCTATTTGATTATTTGATATTTGATTTAATTTGATTATTTGATTGATAATTTGATTTATTTGATTATCTTGATTTGAATTGAGATATTATTTGATTATTTGAATTGAAATATTTATTTGATATATCTTGATTTACTTTTATATATTTATTTTATTATTTCATTTTTATCTACCGTTCTATTATCCAAAATATCGTTTATACCCCATTTACATACAGCTGCTTAATAATTTTTACAGTATATTTTAATTGAAACCCATTTTACAATTCCTCGTTTATTTTATTCTTTTATTATTTTTCAACTTGTGTATACTTTTAATTCTGACACATCAAGTGTCCACCATCCCCAATCAAACGGTTCTATCGAAATGTTTCACGCGACCTTAGCGGAAATGATAAGGGCAAATACATCAAACATCCGGACGAACATCCATTCAACGTCCTCCCTTACGCAGTTATCTGCTACAACAACAATAAAAACAAGACTACTGGTTTCACGCCCTACGAACTCATCTTTGGGCACACTTCTAGTAGACCCCCGAAACAATATACGATCAGGAAAAACTCATTTCCAAATATGTTAGGGACCTTAACAACAAAATGAACTACTATTATAGACTTGCCCGCGCAAAAACCGACCAACAAAAACAAAAATCTAAAGTTAGATTTGACAAACATGTTTCGACTAACCAACCAGAATAAAAAGTAGGCGACAAAGTTTACGTGAAAGAGTTGTTACGTTATTTTTTTGCCCTAGCTACTCAGTATAAATGAACGCGTTTAAGACCGGTCAAAATATTGCTTTTATTCGTCCCTTCCGTTAGCTATCGATAACCTACCGTTTGCGCGCTGATTTCGTCGTATTTATTGTTTTTCGTTCTGATTTATTTTTGAAGGATGTTTGAATTTGACCTGTTAAGACGAATTGATTTATCGAATATTTGTGGTTGGCATTGTGTGTTTCTTGACAGTTGTCGTTATCGTCGACAAGGCGGGAAGAATGTGCGTGTAGAAAATTGTGTGAGGTTAACTGGAGAAGTCGTGCAGTTGTTTTTAAGGGATTTTCCACTAGTATACTGGTTTTTGAAAAGCCATCCGAGTTCGGGAGTTATACGGAAATCCCTACATTGTGTTCCAGCATATTGTAGTACTGTTGTTAGTTGCTGGGATACTTCTCTCATTGAGGATTTGAAAAACTTCTGTTCTTGCGTCATTCTTCGGAGTGGTCATGGTATTTGGGGCCACCCTCACAATGAAACCTTTGGTATAAGAACCCCTTTGGTTGATAGTGTAAGTGAATTTTGTTTGTACAATAGCCGATTTCTCGTATTGTCAGACTATTGATAGATATTTTCTTCTTTTTTTAGGGTTCTTTCTTCTTCCTTCTACTTCTTTTTCTACTGTTGTCATATTTCTTCCATTTGTTTTGTTTCTACGTGCTGCGTTCCTGTTTTTTTCTCCATCCAGTGAGATTGGGGTTATATTTCGCTGTTCTATTACGACACTAGAACACAGACCTGGTTTGGCATTATGGTATCATGCCGATCATGGACTTAGCATGCAGATGAACTAGTTAATGGTGCATACACGAGCACTGTATTTCTGGTATTTCTATCATCAGAGTTCCAGTGGTGGAGCGAGTGCAAGGGACTCTAACTTCAGCTTCAGTTGTGGTTTCAGATAAGTGACAATTTGTGTATCTGGTTACTGTTTCATTATCAGTTATTTTTACAATAATAATATAAATCTTCGTATTTGATTTGAAATTAGTAAAATGGAAAGTAAAGACCATTAGCCTGCTATCGGGTTTATTATTATTATTTTGATCGATTGCACTTACCCTCGAGCTCGAGTGTAGTATAGATGACACCAACGTTGGAATTCTGAATTTTATTGAATTATAAATATCAGGTAATTATGATCGGTTCCCATTAATGTAATATTTTGATATTGACGATTTATTTAAATATTCATTGATTAGAATTATTGTATTAGAGGAATGTTTAAATATTTGTATCCAGGTTATTCAGGATTTCACATGTTTATATGTACAGTTTGAATCTCTGTCCTTTAAAGTATATTTGTTTCATTTCATTTTTTTCTTTAGGTATATTTAACTTAAACATTCTGACATTTTGCATTAATTGAGTGCCCTATGGCATATTTTTAGCGCCTTGTACTAGATTGTTCGCGCAAATTAAACTTATATTTTGGAACTGTTGTATGCTTATTATTCCTTTGATTACAACATTTATTTATTTATATGTAGCAATTTAGCGCCCAAAATTAGCAAAAATTACTACAGCAGATATTTTAGGACGGGTAGGTGTCCTGATTATGTGTAATTAGAAGGTATAGGGGAATCTACCTGGCGCCCTTATTTTCTCTCTTTATTTACGTTCAAATAAAACGAAACCCCCGTTTTCACTGAGACTACCGGACATACCTTCTTCTGCCCTTAGCATAACTAGGTAGGGTAGAAATTTGGCGTCACGTAACATTTTGGTGTGGCATTTTAGCACCAACGTGTGGCGTGGCAGATTTGGCGACCAACGTGTGGGGCCCGATAGCAATTTTGGCACCCAGTAGCAATTTTTGACACTCAACGTGTGGGGCCCAATAGCAATTTTTGATACTCAACGTGTGGGGCAGAAATTTCCCTTTTTTTTGCATACACAGTTCTAAAATCAAGTACTGTAGGTTTCTATTTATTTATTTGGTTCATATTTGTGACTTATAAGTTGCTCATATTAGCATTTTCAAACCATTGACTGGTACGTTTAAGATTAATAATTTTTATTGCGCTGATTTATTGATATTTATCTAGATATTGCCATTAATTGAGCGTTTTGTGCCATATATTATTATTTTTGATATTATATTTGTTGTATCATTTCATTTATTATATATTGTGCAAGACAACAACAAACTTGATTCGGCCAAGCGTTATTTAGGGTGAATCATTTGCAATTTGATGAAAAGAGTTTAGTTTGGTCTTTTAGAAATTTCGTTATCATGGCTTTGAGGAAAATGCAGGTGAAGTGGTTGAATCAGGAAGAGTTAAGTTATGAAGTAGTGAGAAGAGGTATTGCTACAGGCACTGTAGATCAGATGCGTCATGCTCTGGCTATGGCGTTGCGGTTAGAGAAATGCGGTGACTCTGTCAGTTACCCGCCATACCCATTATCTCCAGAAGAAGATTTTGCTGCTGTGGAGAGGAAGTTGGACGATCTTAGGCCCAAGGTGCAGTCATTCAAGGAATCCACCACGAGTAATGCTTTTAGCAAGCTCCAAAGTAAAATCTCTCACTTATTGGGTAGAATAGATAACTTGCCTGTCGAGGCCACCCGTAGACCTGTTGTGTTGTCTGAAGCGTTGTTACTGTTGGATCGATTGTATGCGAACAGCGTAAAGGGCTCTTCTGATCAAGATCAAGTTGAACCGCCTCAAGTTAGTTTTCTTCCACCGCTACCCGATGCGTCAAATTTTACACAGTTCGCACAAACCATTCCTCCGTCTCGTAGGTCATCTAGTGTGTCTCCAAATGCTAATCAGGGTAGTTCCCTTACGTTTAAACCTGTTCCCCCTAGTAAATGGAACCTTAAATTTTCTGGTGACCGGAGAGGTCTTTCGTTAAGTGCTTTTCTGGAAAGAGTAGAAGAGTTAAGGGTTGCAAGGCATGTAACCAAGAATGATCTTTTACAGTCTGGTATTGATTTATTTGATGGCAGGGCTTATCAGTTCTACTTGGCCTATCGTGATGAGGTTAGTACTTGGGATGAGTTCACGGATTTGCTGAGGGAAGAATACCTTTCTTCCACCTACAATGAAAAGCTTTTTGAGGAGATTCGCAAGAGAACTCAAGGACATGATGAGTCGATGGGAATAGATTGACTTGCTCAGTTTCGGAAGAGACCAAACTAAAAATTCTGATGTGAAATATTGCTCCATTTTATCAGAACCAGTTGGCTTTGGTAGACATTAATTCTATTTCTCATCTGAAAGAGTTAGGCAAGCGTCTGGAAGCGCGGAAGGAATTTGTGGAGAGTTATGCCGCACCTTCTAGGAAGACTAGTGTTCTGGAACCAGATTTGGCATATATTGAGGTAGACGTGGCTAGTGTTAGTGGATCGTCGTCGTCTCGGAGTAGTAATCGAGATCGTTCTAGGGATATTGTTTGTTTTAGGTGTAACCAAGCAGGACATCGCGCTGTTGGATGTGCTGTGGTTCAGGGTAAATTCTGTTATAAATGTAAAAAAGAGGGTGTTACTCTGAAAACCTGTAATGGCTGTAATCGTAATTCTCAGGGAAACGGATTGACGCGCGACTAGGTGATTGGTGTAGTCGTGTTGTTGAGAAGACTCCAATCAACAAATTTCAAGGTGTTTTGGACTATGTCTTAGAGAATGCCGTTGGCGATGAGAGGCCTTACCTGTCGGTGAACATTTTAGGTAAAGTTGTTCTAGGACTTTTGGATTCTGGGGCATCAAGGACAATCGTTGATAATCAGGGTTTAGGGATTGTTAAGGACCTTGGATTGTCTGTTAATTACAACTGGGTAGTTAGTTCTACTGTGGCAAATGGTAATAAATGCAGTAGTGTGGGTAGTGTACAGTTACCTGTGTCCGTAAGAGATAAGTTTAGATTAATTGAAGCATTGATTTTTCCTGAACTTCCCCATGTACTCATCCTTGGAGCAGATTTTTGGCGAGATATGAGTATAGTTTCTGATTTAAGACGTAATTAATGGCATTTTTCTCGTGTACCTGTTGGAGTTGATACGATAAGTCATGTTTCTGATCAGACTGTACTTAGTCCTCTGGAGCGGTCCAGACTTCAGGCAATAGTGGATCGTAACGTGGTATTGATGGGTGATCAACATGTTATTGTCACCAATAGCGAACCGATTAAGCAGCGTTTCTACAGGGTGAACCCAGTTATTCAAAAGGAAATTGACAAGCAATTAGAGGAATTGTTGTGACTTGGTGTAGTAGAGCCGTCAACTAGTCCTTGGTCTTCTCCCACTCTCTTAGTTAAGAAGAAGGACGGGTCATATCGCTTTTGCGTTGATTTTAGGAAGTTAAATTCTGTCACGGTCTGCGATAGTTATCCACTTCCAAGGGTTTCGGACATATTAGATAAGCTTAGGGATGCTAAGTATCTATCTTGCCTTTTGGCAAATCAAAATGGCCGATGATTCTAAAGCCTATACAGCTTTCTCAGTGCCTAATAGGGAATTATTTCAATTTTTTCGTACGCCTTTTGGGTTGCATAACGCTCCAGCTCGTTGGCAAAGGCTGATAGATCAAGTTTTAGGGAATGATCTCGAACCTTACGTTTTTGTTTATTTAGATGATGTAGTGGTGGTAAGTCAGACATTTGAACAACACTTAATTCTCTTGGATGAAGTCTTCCGTCGTCTTAGGGAAGCCAACATTACCGTTCCGGAGAAATGTCAATTTTGTAAACCCGAGATGAAATATTTAGGATACGTTGTTGACAGGAATGGACTTCATGTCGACTCAGACAAAGTGAAGGCGATGTTAGAGATTCCCCCGCCAACCAATGTCAGGGAGGTACGCCGGATTGTCGGGACATTTTCATGGAATAGGAGATTTGTGCCAGATTTTTCAACAATTATCGCACCAATTGCAGCCTTGCTTAAGAAAAATAGTAGATTTGTGTGGACGGAAGAATGTGCAAATTCTTTCAGGGTTATTAAGGAGCATTTAGTCTCTGCCCCTATTCTTAGCTGTCCGGATTACTTTAAACCGTTTGTTACCCAGACACATGCTTCTGGTTATGGGATAGGTGTCGTGTTGTTACAACCATATGAAGACGGTGACCGTGTGATTTGTTACCTTAGTAGGTCCCTCACCAGGTAAGAACGTGTTTATTCAACTACCGAGAGGGAATGTCTTGCCGTGATTTGGGCCCTTGAAAGCTGAGACCTTATATTGAGGGTGTAGAGGTTACGGTGATTACCGACCATTATAGTTTTTGTTGGTTGCATAATTTGAAGGATTTATCAGGTAGACTTGCTTGTTGGGCTGTAAGACTACAGCAGTTTTGTTTTAAGACTCTCTTTATCGTAGTGTTCCCGTAATTGACTACGTTGATCTCTGCAATATGGATTTCTTGTTGTCGAAGCCGAGTACTGATAAATGGTATGTAGCCATGTTAGAACGCGTTAGGAAGAAACCGCTCAAGTATTCTTCTTATAGAGAGCAGGATGGACAACTTTGGAAGCATGTTCCTACTGAGTTTTCTGAACTATCGGTTCCTGCTGATTCATGGAAACTGGTGTTACCTAAAACTGACCGACTTCTGCTCATGAACCCCCAACTTCAGGACACTGCGGGGTGTATAAAACGTTCGCTCGTGTAGCTGAAAAATATTATTGGCCAAAGATGCGCCTTGACGTCGCTCGCTTTGTTCAACGTTGTCGTACTTGCGTGGCCCATAAAGTTTCACAAGAGATGCGCACTGATAAGTTAGCTTCGCATCCAAAACCTTCCAGGCCGTGGGAAACAATATCTACTGATCTTGTATACATATATATTGGTGGTCACTGATTATCTGAGTAAGTTTCCTCTCATGTTTCCTTTGAGAAAAGTCACTGGGGACACAATAATTAAGAAAATAGAGTCGGAAGTGTTTCTTAAGTTTGGCGTACCTCGCGTCATTATTTGTGACAATGGACCACAATATAGAAGCCGACAATTTCTAAAACTTCCAAGAGACTATGAGTGTAAAATCAAATTTTGTGCCTCATATCATCCCCGAGCCAATCCTACTGAGAGAATAAACCGAACTCTAAAGACTATGTGATCTTTTTACTCTTCCGACAATCACCAGCGTTGGGATGAAAATCTTGACAAAATAGCTTGTGTAATACGGACATCCAAACATGAGGTCACTAAAGTAACTCCGTTTTTCGTGAATTTTGGTAGAAACATGATGTTGTCAGGTTCTGACGATGTCGCAGCGGAGCTTGTTGGAACAGAAGATGGTAAACAAACTGGCGAGACTAGTCGTAACTTAGCCTTCAGAAAGATGTTCTCCGAGGTTCAAAGGAGATTAGAGGAAGCATCTAAGAAGACCTGTAACCGTTATAACTTCAGATGTAGGCAGATAGAATACTATCCTAACCAACCAGTATGGAGGCGGAACTTTGTGTTATCCGATGCAGCTAAACACTTTACGCCGAAACTGGCACCTCGGTATATTGGACCATTTTACATTAAAAGGAAGCTTTCTCCTTGGACATACGAGCTTCGCGATGAACAGAGTAATTCTAGGGGCATTTGGCATGCCAAAGATCTTAAACAGGATCCTGGCGACGATTAGCTTGTTTACTTGATTGAAAAATTTTGGGAAAATTTCTTCAAGCAAGGGGGGGATTGTTACGTTATAAATGAACGCGTTTAAGACCGGTCAAAATATTGCTTTTATTCGTCCGTTCCGTTAGCGATCGATAACCTACCGTTTGCGCGCTGATTTCGTCGTATTTATTGTTTTTCGTTCTGATTTATTTTTGAAGGATGTTTGAATTTGACCTGTTAAGATGAATTGATTTATCGAATATTTGTGGTTGGCATTGTGTGTTTCTTGACAGTTGTCATTGTCGTCGACAAGGCGGGAGGAATGTGCGTATAGAAAATTGTGTGAGGTTAACTGGAGAAGTCGTGCAGTTGTTTTTAAGGGATTTTCCACTAGTTTACTGGCTTTTGAAAAGTCATCCGAGTTCGGGAGTTATATGGAAATCCCTACATTGTGTTCCAGCATATTGTAGTACTGTTGTTAGTTGCTGGGATACTTCTCTCATTGAGGATTTGAAAAACTTCTGTTGTTGCGTCATTCTTCGGAGTGGTCATGGTATTTGGGGCCACCCTCACAATGAAACCTTTGGTATAAGAACCCCTTTGATTGATAGGATAAGGGAATTTTGTTTGTACACTAGCCGATTTCTCGTATTGTCAGACTATTGATAGATATTTTCTTCTTTTTTAGGGTTCTTTCTTCTTCCTTCTACTTCTTTTTCTACTGTTGTCGTATTTCTTCCATTTGTTTTGTTCCATCCAGTGAGATTGGGGTTATATTTCGCTTTTCTATTACGACACTAGAACACAGACCTGGTTTGGCATTATGGTATCATGCCGATCATGGACTTAGCATGCAGATGAACTAGTTGATGGTGCATACACGAACACTGTATTTCTGGTATTTCTATCATTAGAGTTCCAGTGGTGGAGCGAGTGCAAGGGACTCTAACTTCAGCTTCAGTTGTGGTTTCAGATAAGTGACAATTTGTGTATCTGGTTACTGTTTCATTATCAGTTATTTTTACAATAATAATATAAATCTTCGTATTTGATTTGAAATTAGTAAAATGGAAAGTAAAAACCATTAGCCTACTATCGGTTTTATTATTATTATTTTGATCGATTGCACTTACCCTCGAGCTCGAGTGTAGTATAGATGACACCAACGTCGGAATTCTGAATTTTATTGAATGATAAATATCCGGTAATTATGATCGGTTCCCATTAATGTAGTATTTGATATTGACGATTTATTTAAATATTCTATTGTTTAGAATTATTGTATTAGAGGAATGTTTAAATATTTGTATCCAGGTTATTCAGGATTTCACATGTTTATATGTACAGTTTGAATCTCTGTCCTTAAGTGTATATTTGTTTCATTTCATTTTTTTCTTTAGGTATATTTAACTTAAACATTCTAAGACTGTTTTGCATTAATTTAGTGCCCTATGGCATATTTTTAGCGCCTTGTACTAGATTGTTCGCTCAAATTAAACTAATATTTTGGAACTGTTGTATGTTTATTATTCCTTTGATTACAACATTTATTTATTTATATTTAGAAATTTAGCGCCCCAAATTAGCAAAAATTACTACAGCAGATATTTTAGGACGGGTAGGTGTCCTGATTATGTGTAATTAGAAGGTATAGGGGAATCTTCCTGGCGCCCTTATTTTCTCTCTTTATTTACGTTCAAATAAAACGAACCCCCCGTCTTCACTGAGACTACCGGACATACCTTCTTCTGCCCTTAGCATAACTAGGTAGGGTAGAAATTTGGGGTCACGTAACATTTTGTTGTGGCATTTTAGCACCAACGTGTAGCGTGGCAGCGTCTCAGATTAAAAGCAAATCCGAAAACAAATTCAATGGACCTTTTGAAATCACCGCGTAAAGAAAAAACTTACAGACTAACCAAATCAGTAAAATGAACTTTGACAGACTAAAACCATATTTTGAATGAATCCCTTCTTTTCAGATTCTGTGGACTGTTTTCAGTTGTGAACCTCCAACAATATTCTCTTACACCCGTTAACAATACAATAGGAGTTTTCTTCCATGAAGAAGGCACACTTAAAATTTCAAACGACAAATGGACACTTCTTGTTTTCAAAGACCTCAGCCCTTTCAGAGGTCCTATTTCAAATAACGATGCCATACTAAACCGAATTTTAGAGACAATTAACGAAAACACAACTAATACAAAATCATTTAAACCAAAAATACAAACACATGTTAGCCTCTTGAAACAAATTTCTAAATCCGTTAACTCTAAATATACGACATCTTCGCTGACACTCAAACTTACCCTACTAACAGAAGAAAACGCGGACTTATTAACGGACTGGTGAATACATAAATGACTGTATAACTAAAATTACTAAAGACCAACATCAAATTCAGAAGTTAGTGAAGAAACAAATATCTGTAACAACCTCAGTCATTACGAGCCTCAACAACACTTTACAAAAATTTCAATCCGAGGAGAAACTATTCTCGAATAACATTGAAAAAATAAGGCAGTCAATTTTATTTCAAATGATCTTGATTTTCATGAATTTCAAATCAATATCTTGGATCTGTGTGAAAGCCTAATGGAGAGTTACATATTTATCGAAAACACTCTCGATGATGTTTTAACTTCAGTCTCTTTCGCCCGCTTAAAAATTTTACATAGTTCGATCATAACCCCAGTAGATTTGGTCGATTCGCTTCAAAAGATTTCTCAGTCACTACATGAAAATAATTTACCACTTCCTATTTACAGTTTAAATGTTGCTCAGTACATTGATTTGATAGAATTGGAAGCTTTTCAAATCAACACCAAAATCATTTTTGTACTCAAAATTCCTTTAGTTGATCCTGAGATTTACACCCTTTACCACCTTTATCCGATCCCAAATTTGGATGTTCAAACAGGGTTTCATCATATACTTTCAATAAAGACAAAATTTATCGCGAGAGATGACGATTCATTATTATACACATCCTTTGAAGACCTGGGTGACTGCAAGCCTTTAACTAAACGTCATAAGATTTGCTCCAAAGCCATATCACATCCAATAGACAGAGATGCCATCTGCGAAGGTCAGGTTCTCAGACAGCCAGCCACACTTCCAGCAACCTGCAAAAGTTTGATATTATATGCAGCAGACTATAATGTCCAAGAGATTGACGTAAACTTTTGGTTGATCTCGATTTCAAGACCACTGGCCATCACCATCAAATGCAAAGGGCACGATGTCGTGACACAAACCTTATCGACAAATTCCGTGTTGCAAGTCCAACCCGACGGCAATGCCTTTATCGACAACACAAGGATCCATGCTACAAGAACTTCTAAAAATGTCCAAAACATCACATACAGAAACCACCCAGTGGGCATTCCTTTGAACTGCTGCACCGGCATGCCAGCCGCCAATGAGATGCCAAACCTGACACCCCTACAGCTACAAGAATTAGATGTACAAGACCTAGATGTTGCCAACCATAAGTTCTCCCAATATTCTAAGGAACTGGAAAAGCTGATGGAACAACCACCCTTAGAAAAGCATACGTCCTGGCTCACAATCACAACGACCACCTTAGTAGTAATTGTGATTATACTCCTCACAATGAAGTCAATCCAGAAGAGGTTCAAGAATACCACTACACCAAGCTCCGCTGTCCAGCACACGCCACCGACAGCACCATCAGACCCTAAGCCCAAAGGAAAGCTACACAGCGTCCTGAATCCAACCGACGATACAGAAGTCCAGAACTTGACGTAAAAGTTGATGCTGTACCATCAACATTTTTATATGGATGGGAGTTGTTATATAAGTTTATACTATGAACTTAGCACGAACTTATATCCCAACGACAATTCAACATTCCAGCTGACACAGCGACACGTGCGGTGTCATATTACGGCGCCGCCGACATCCGTGAGAATCGTCATGTCAACTATGCCTATTCAGCATCTCTAAACTTATATATTGTAAAATTTCTCTTCTACTGTATTAATTATTACTCACAACTTTTGTCAGTTATATTGTTAATTTTTTCATTTCTATTTTTAAAAGTTGTTATTGTGTTTATTTAAATAAAAATCTTTTTTAAAAAGTTAATTAATTGAAGTGTAATTGAAGTTTTGTTATTTGGAATGCAGCCCAAAGGTAAATTAAAACACTAGAGTACTCTTCGTGCCATTTATTGAAAAACTTTCGGAAAACATTTTCCTTCTTCAGTTCATTACTAAAAAATTAATACAAAGGCAAAAATTGTACCACATTAGTGATATACTTACGGTACATGAGGTTAAATGTTGAAGCAGACAACCTCAAATCGGAACAGCAAAATATAAATACTATCAAAAATACAATAAAAATTATTCATATAGAAAATGAGTGTGGAAGTGAATTTAGATTGATGAATAATATTTTTTTGGCTGAGGTTTATGAAATTATAATTTGTTGATAAAAAAAGACAGAGTTTCACTAATTTGATGAACAAGTTTGATCGTTGTAAATATTAAATTAAGGTTATTACTTTTGCATGGAGAATATCTATAGAACAAATACTTTTGTGTCAAATTGATCATAGAAATATATTTTTTTGGATGAAATTAACTAATTATTTTATAAAGATGCAATATTAGAATTTTTGTAAAATTGCATTAATTTAATGATTTTAAATGTGAGTTTTATCTTAAGTAATCTATCCATTGTTCTTGGTGTCAATTATGAATTTCTATGCGTTGTGGTACAGTTTTTTATTATTGGAAATGTAGTTTTTAATAAACATTTTTCTTCGGTATTTTGATAAAAAAAAAGACTTTTGTTCCGTTGGGATGTTAGCTTGATGTTAATTTGGCCAAAAAAGTTTAGAAGGTGACAATAAACCCATAGTTGTTTTCTGAATGATAATTGTGGCATCTTCTTTCTATATTTCAAAAGTCCAAACGTTTCAAGGTCTAAATCAGACCTCGTTTTAAAAGGTATTAACACAAATTAAAAAATTAAGAGGATTGGCAATGACAAATATAGTGTAATTACGATATTACTTAACGAACAGTCAATTACAAGTACCCTCTACCTAATATCTCAGATCTACTAGACCAACTAGGCAAAATGCCAGTACTTTACGACTCTAGACCTCGCCTCTGGCTTCCATTGAATAGAAATAGACCGAAAAGACATCGCAAAACTCCATTTACCGTTGAGAACGGACATTTTTTAATTTATCAGCATGCCCTTCGGGTTGAAGAATGCTCCGTCTACCTTTCAAAGGGTGATAGATAACATTCTTACATTAACCTGACTATTTTCTATAAAAGACCCCGGTACTAGACTTGCCTGATGGAGACTCAAACCAGAAGAATGCGACTACGAAATTATATACAAGCCTGGTAAAGAACGCCGATCTTGACGAATCTTTATCATTTCAGACAAAATCGAAACTAACACCCTTCAAAGTCCTACCCCTAAACGACGAATCCGAAGATGATAGCCCTGAACCCGAACAAAACGAAATATATCTTGAAACTATGTCCGAAGAATTTAAAACTTCCATAGAACGCTATAAAATTACTTCCTTAATTGACTACAGCAAAATTGAATTCTCCAACTGTCAACTACTAGACAAAACAAATAAAAATATTTTAATTTTCCCCCAATCATCCAAAGATCAGGAATTTCATCACAACATTTTCGAAGATATTTTAGAAGAAGTCGGTGATTTCGAGACATTTAAAATTAATGTATTCGCCAGCAATACCGTAAGCAGTTGGAAATACTTCACAATCCCACTTCCAAATGATCCTGACATCGTAAATGAAGTTTTTTTTGCATCAATATACAAACATCAAGATATTTTATCTCCATCTAAAACATACTGTGTCGAAAACAATCTCGATCTTCCAATTTTAGAGATGCTCTCTTTCATTTTCGCTGAAAAGGAAATCAAATCTAAAATTTGCCAAAACGTTACAAAAACCCCGAAAAAGACGAAATACCTCTGATCCTTGAACGATATCATAACGGGAAAAATAACTTGTACTGCGGCATTAACGAAACCGTCCGCCATATTAACGAAATGTACACCTGGCCAACTTTCACAAAAGACATTGAAAATTTCATGAAAAACTGCGAAATTTGTCAAAAAACTAAAGCATGACGCAAAAACTTAGACAATCCCCTCGTCATTACGGAAACGCCTAAAACACCGTTTGCGCGAATTTATATTGACATTAGAAATACCTAAAAGGAACTATATCTTATCTGTAAGAGACCAACTGACGAAATACTCACAAGCTTACGCTTTGGCAGACAAATCAGCCAAATCAGTTGTCAGTACTATGATGTTATACTTCCAACATTTTGGTACGCTACTGCATATCCATTGTTTCTTTAATAGCAAATTTTACAACGCCATTTTCAAAAAACTTGTATAAACTGTACGACATTAACCTCACTTATTTAAGTGTAGGACATCCACAAACAAACGGCTCTGTAGAGCGATTTCTTTCTACTTGGTTAGAACTGATTCGAATCCAGAAAGCCCAAAATCCAGATGAACATCCTTTAAATGTACTCCCGTATGCGGTTGTTGCTTACAATAACTCATGGCTTTTCGCCTTACGATCTAGTATTTGGACATACGTCCAGCAAACTACCTACAACCATAAGGAACTGATTATTAAATATATTCGAGGCTTGAACAATCGCATTTCCTATTACTACAAAATAGGCTGCGAAAAGCTAAACAACGTTTTGATAAACACGTTTCCGACAAACTTCCCGAATTTATAATTGACGTAATCCCAAATTAAAGACAAACTTCATAACAAATTTAACACAATAATTCAGCCACACTCTTAAATCTCAAAACTAACCAACAAACCAAAGTTAACTTTGACAGAAGGAAGCTCTGTTCTGAAAACTAACTTGCTTTTCAGATTGCTACTTCTGTACGGATCAGCAGTCTCACAGTTCAACATCAAACCAATAAACAACACTCTATCATGACGAAACTAGAATAGTCATCTCCAACTATAAATGGGCATTACTAGTTCATCGTGACTTGACGACACTTAAGGAAATTTTCGAAAACAACAACAGAATCCTCAAAACATTAGAATACACTGTCGATCCTATTCTATCCCAGATTTCTAATTTTATGACACAAGTGCATTCCGAATTGATGTACAAACTCACATCAGTCTCTTATCCCAAATTTCTGATTCAATCAAAACTAAATTCTCAGAACTATTTATGGACACTAGAAGATGCAAACGAGGACTAGTTAACGGTGTAGGAACCATCTTTAAAGTCATCACTGGAAACCTTAACGCAGCCGATGGTGAATTCTTCACGGATAGTATTAACAAACTTATCCAGGGATAACTACAAGTAGAGAATCTCCTAAAAAACAAAATAAGCGTAACTACTTCTATTATCAAAACTTTTAATGAAACAATTCAGAATCTCCAAATTGACGAAGCAAACTTTAACGAAAACAATGACGCAATCAATTTGGCAATACATATCTATGCAAAACAGTCATTTTTGGGAATATGCGAAAAAGTAACGGCAAGCTACATATTTCTTGAGAATAACCTCAACGATATTTTAAATTTCATAACATTTGCTCGCTTTAAAATAATTCATTCCTCAATAATAACACCTGATCATTTGATTAAATCACTACAGGAATTTTCGCAAAATCTTGTCAAAAAGTGTCGCCCAATATTTGGAAGTAATCGAATTAGAAGCGTTTCAAATGAATTCAGATTTAGTCTTTATTTTGAAAATTCCTCTTCTAGAGCAACAAGTCTACACTGCCTACCACTTATATCCTTTCCCGATTTTAGATGAAAGAACTGGCTTTCATCATATTCTGTAATTCTTACAAAAATATATCGCGCGAAACGTGATTCTTATATGTACATACCCATTAAGGTGTATGCAAGCTACTAACTCCAGAACAAAAGCTGTGTTCTGAGTTATATGCCTAACCCATCGACTCCAACGCACCGTGTGAAGCACAACTTCTGAAGAACATCCGTAGTGTACCGAAAAGTTCCCAAAGCTCCGTAGTATTCAGGGCAGGATACAATGTCCAGAGACTAGAAACTAATACCTAATTAGAGTGTCAGATCCCTTACATGTGACAATTAATTGTGCGGGAATAGATACCAAGACAATAGTTTTAACAAACAATTCCATTATTCGCTTACGATCAGACTGCAGTGCTTTCGTGGGAAACACATAAATATAAGCGGAACCTCAAAAACTTATAAACAATTCCGACAATTCATACCCTGTATTAATCCCTTACAACTGTTGCAGTTCTCACCCAGAAAACTATATATCCCAGAGCTCAAGCCCCTAAAGCTGGACGACTTGAATATGGAAGAACTCTCCATAGCGAGCCATAACTTGGATCAATACTCCAGGGATCTCGACAACCTTATCAACCAGCTATTCGTAAACAGAAACATATCCTGGTTTACATACGCTACGATTACAATAATCATAATCATTATTGTTGCAAACATTTTAGTTAAAATCATAAAACACGCCTCAAGAAACCACCAAGGGATGAAAACTCCACTTCAAACAACCTAAGGACCTTCTCAAAGCCATTGCCCAGACTCGTGCCAAAATTGAGGCCTGTGAGTTAACATGGATCCCACACGGACAGCCCAATTTGATTTAAAAGTTGATGTTGTAACAGCAACTTTTCTTTATAAGGAGGAGCTGTTAGGTGTTAATTGTACACACGTGCATTTTTCAATGGTATCATATTACAATGACAGCTTCCTGGTACTTCTATGTTAACGTGGCAACGCATCGTGTGAACATCTTTTCGCTGACTTCAGCTTTTAGTAAATTATAAATACAAGCGAAGCGATCCCACGGTAGTCATTATAATACCTTATTTCGTCCAGTTAGTTTTTATATCCAATTTGCGTTTAATTATTATTCCAAGTCTAAAGTGTTAAGTTTTGATTTTTATGTTTTGAATAAAATAATTTGTTTCAAAAGTCTAAAACGAAATCAAAGATATAAAATATATACATACTTCTTACCTATGCGAGCTAATTATGTGCTTGTTTCATCGCATGATAAATGCATATAAGACTGTGCCAAAAAGGTTGGCTTTTTAGCTAGGGTTAAATTGTAGGAAAGCTATATTTCGATTATTGTAGATAGCACTTTTTATTTAGCATTTTTCGCTAATTGGATTTTTTTGTCATTTTTAAAAATAGATCTGATATAAAATATATTTTGGAGTTGACAGCCCTGCCGACAAATAAATTTCAATGAATCGTTAGGATCGAATCCGAGACCTTCGTATTATGAGGAATACGTTCTAGTCCATTGAGCTAATGTGCTTTCTCTAGTAATGGTCGCCTACCGAGTATAGTAGCGACGCATTAATTAAACAATTATCCTCATATTTAAACAAATTCACACAAAATAATATTAACTAGCGGTCGCCAAGTGGTCGAAATTCGACCCTAATTCATTAAAATTATGAGTTGAACTTTATTGACGTTATTTTGTCTGTAAAACATATAGAGTTAAGGCGAAATTATAAAAGTAGGCCAGGCCTTTGCTATCCCTATTATTTCATTTGGATTACATTTAAAGAAATAATTTTTACATAAATATGTTTATGCAACATGTTCGATCTAATTATCCGCGGATTTTTTTTGTAACCTAAAAGTATCCGTTTCCCATTTTAAAAATAGCAATGAGAAACATCCCAATGAAAACTCTAATATTTAATGACATTTCCATTATCGGAATATTGTGAAATAATTAATGACAAACAAATAATCACAACAAAAAAATACAAATATTATTTTCTAGGAAAGTTTCTAGTACTACTTTTCGATTAATCAATACTGATCTATAATTTACAACACTAAATATTTTCCTGTTGAACTGTAGGCAACTCCAAAGATAGTAAAAGATGGTCATCACTTGGTCTGAAAGAGGGTTACACAGCCACTGCCGTGTTTATCATTTGAAAACCAACCTAGCAATTACGCGGTGGTTTCTTTTGTCGTGTAGAGCGTTTTGGATTTTAAATTTTTTGAACATTTAGGTTGAAAATTTTAAAGCCAGCAGTGTACGATTTCAAAGGTAATATGTTTGTAAAAAAATCTATTTTACTCTAGAATAAATAATAACTTAACTTAATATATTCAAACAAATCTTTAAAATGTTTTTAACAGTCAGAACTTTGCAGCAATGGGACCATGTAATGTAAAATTAATTAACTCTAAGGTACCCACATTGTCAGAAAACATTACTTTTCAGTATTATTTTCAATATAAAAAATTTTCTTACCAATGTAGTAATCCATAACGATTGCTGTTTTATGTAGAAAATCTAAAGAAATAGGAATCACATACTGTTAATTAATAGTAGTTAAATACACTTATTTTTAAGAATTTTTTTCTGTGAATTGAAATTGTAACCTTGAAAATACTTTGAAATCTTGTCTTACTGAATTGAAAACTTTCAACCTAATCGCTACAAAAGTAATGAAATGTCAAAATTTAAATTAAATTTCCAGCAGATGGCTAAGTATTCAGTGTTGTCAGATCTACCTATTTATCGTGAATTTGTACATAATTTCACAATTTTCTGTAATCTTCGTTAAACTTATATGAAACTTACCCGACAAAAATTAAAGAACTCCAAATTAAAAGTATAAGGTTAAAATAAAGAAGATGTCAGAAATAAATTGATGAGGTGCAACATAATTCGGATTTTAGTTGACAATCCATATTTACCATGCAATGAAAGTTGCAAACTGCAAACTTGGGAGCGCCCAATAAACGGCGATTATTATGTATTATAATTTTTCGTTGATTCTATTTCAATAGCATGACTATGTAGGCTAACTGTAGCGTAGGGCCAAAACTTTTAGTTTTACATTTAATTTAGTTTGTCTTTCACATTGGAGTCAACCTATCTTATGATTTTCTCTCCAAGCAATCTGGCGGCACTGTTTGGCATTTCGTTTATACAATGTAAACATGGTATGAACGATTACAATAATGTGTCTGAAATGCTTAAGGGAACTAACGTATTTAATTTTATAAAAATTAATAATGTATATGTCTAATTAGCTTTTCAATTACCGCATTGTACAATTTTTTTTAGAAGATCAGATGGGTAGTAGTAAACAATTCTTAAAACATAGTTATATGCTATCCCGGACTTTCTTGTGGATATATAAAAAGGGAATATCCCACCATGCATTGTTTTGTTATATTTCAAAGAGATGGGTAGCGTTTTAGATTAAAGCTCTTAAGCCTTCCTCATGAATTACTCTATCCAATTGTGAATACCACATGAAAATCAGTCGTTTTTAAGTTTATGGCGAACAGACGGGACAAAGGACTTTATTTTATTATGGATCGTGGTTACTGGAAACGTGAGAGCTGCTTAATTAATATGAACTAGGCTCTGAGACAGTTTTATAGGACACAGTTTATCAGACAACACATAGTACAACAGAAAGGGACAAGCAGGCATAATTTTCATAAAATGTTGATCATAAGATATTGTGTTTATGAATTGAGTTATTAGATACATTTTGCAGGTGTGAGGGCAATCATTCAGATGTTTAACTATATCATAGCTTAAAGATCTCTCAAAAATTTTGATTAATGTTTAGGGAATTTTACTTTCTGTTTTTGCCTTAACTTATTGTTGTGCCCGTGAAAGCTGTAGGTAAGTCTTTCAAAGAGATTTTTGAGGAGTTTTTTTAATTTCACTTGAAAGTATGTATACAGTAAATCTTTCTCCTGAATATTGTTTCTAGTGTTTCTGTTTCTGCCAAGACAATGACCATAAATAACATTGCAATAATTAAATTGCGACAGAACAAAATCATTACCAACAGGAACCTTCTGTTTTTGACGAAATTGATATAACAGTTTCAGACTAGAATAAATTTTCTTACATAATCATTAATGTGAACCTTCAAATAAAATAATTTTTTTTGACCAACACAGTTTTCTAGTATTATATCTCAAAATTTACTTTCAACATTTATATCATTTTTATTAACTTTGAGAGAGTTAGAAGTAGTGAAAGTTCCAAAAAATTTTCAAAAATACTTCATTTACTATTTTTTCGGTTTTATTAGTCGGACCTCATAAGTATATTTGCGTATCAGTTTGATAGTTGACGGTTCACCCAACACTGCAGCAGTCATGTTTTTTACAGAAGCCATGATGAGTGTCATGCTAATTTCCATTGGATCCCGAAGCGGCTTACTATCTTTGATATCAAAATTGGGAATAGTGTTAATGAAATAATTTATTTATTTATAACGCACAACAGGCCCTGAAGACCTAGGGCGTGAATTTATGTGGTAATTACAATATACTCGTACAATTACAATATATACAGTGATTCCTTAATTACACGCCGCCATTCGTCTCTATTGGCAACCATGTCTTTCCATTGCTCTATACCCATTTTCCGTAGATCTTCTGTTACATTGTCCAGCCATTTTTTCCGAGGTCGTCCTTTTCTTTTCACTCCTATGGGTTTTCGGTTTATGATTATTTTTGGCTGCCTCTCGCCATTCGCTCTACGTGTCCCAGTCATCTGAGTATTTGGGCTCTTACAAAAGTAGATATTTTGGGTCCACCATATAAGTTCTCAAGTTCTTCATTTTTCAATGAAATAATTATTGAATAATAATACATGTTTCATATGCGTTGTTATTTCAGGTTGATGTTTCTTATTTAGATTGACTTTTTACAATGTTCTACAAAACTCGGACAGGGACTGGTAGTGTTGTCTTAAAAATGCTTCTTTTATCTGTATGACGAAATTTGTGTGAGTTCACAATTGTTTATTATATTTTGAAATCTTATTTTAAATTGTGCAAGTGGCGTATTTCGGAGCGCCTACCAACTTTTCACTCTTTCCGTGAGCTATGGTTTGTTACGGCTTTTAAAATGCCTCTTATTTCGTAGCAATCGTAAAGTTTCATTAATTAAATTTTTTTTTAATAGAATTCATTTCACAATCTATCTTCCTAACGATTATGTTCAAATTTCAGTATAAATTAAAAAACTTTTTGAGCATAAATATTTTTGCTTCTGCCAACAACAAATAAGCTCGTAATCTGATAAGATGTATACAGGTATGGCTGCATATTTCCCGATCAGAAACAAAAATCATATTTAAAAGCGTTGCATTATTAATGACTATTCTTGTGTATTGGTATATAATTTGTTTTATGCCAATTATTTCTAGAAACTTAGGAATTCTTTTGAAATAGGTTATCCTCATCTCTCCAGGGTAACAACTCGATTAATATTAATTGAAAATCATTTATAAAACCATTGTAAGATGACAGCCTATTTTCAAGTGTGGGGTAATTTTCCAATAAAACCATTCAAAAAGACGAGAAGATGCCACAAATAAGTTTCAGAGAACAATTGAATTACATCTTAATAATGTAGTCAAATATCATTTTCGGTAATCTCGGTCAGGTAGTTCTGCAGTTAAATACGCAACCAAAGCAAAAACAAATTATGGCGTGTCATTTAATATTTTCTTGGCAGCTCGACCGGTTCCATTACAATTAAAAAAGACCTTGAGAACTCAAATTATACAAAAGCGTAAAATTAATAACCCATATAAATAAGATTTCCTCGAATGCCACATTAACCTTGTCGTCATTCGCGATAATGTTTATACTTCTTATGCGATTATTTGGTTAACGACTTAAAAAAATGAAATTTATTTGAGGCATTAGATCTAAATAAAATTATTCTCATTATTTTTGATTTATGTAAAATAGAATCCTAACGTTGCTGTTATTTTTGAAAATTATAATATTGTTTTGAATTAGATAATTTGTTGCAAAATGTTATTAAAAAAACTAAAACAATACGAAAAAATAGTTAAACATTCAAACCAAAGTAATATTTTTTTATAATATTATTCAATTGTTTTAACTAGGAGATCTAGTTATTGACAAAGAAAACACCCAGTAGGTGCTAGAATAAGGGGTAAATTATTATCATTTAAATACTAAGGAGTTAAAATTTTTTTATTACTACGTTTGTTAGTTTGTGTTTATCCACCGCAGTTATCTATACACTCCCCAATACGTATTGGCATTGATTCAGATCATTGATTGAGATCTGAGCGGCCATGGCAATAGATTCACATGGGCCTTTTTAAAATGTTTAAACTAACTCGAGCAACATGAGGTCGATCATTATCTTGTTGAAATATGGAATCCATGAGACGATTAACGTAAGGGAGTACATACGGCTCCACTACTCTTGTGGTGATGGTGATTTTGAGATTTCGTTAGTAAAACTCGAACTTTCCGTTATAATTCTGCAATTTCAAAGTTTCCTTGGACTTCCATCGTCTTGAAATAGTTGCTCTCACAACGTTTCAATAGCTATAGTCATCAGGTGAATGATAGGAAATTCAGACTATCCCTCCTATTTATACCCTTAACCGGTCATGCGTCGCCGGTAATGGTCATTGGGTCTTATCCGGTCCAGTCAGCATGGTCATACATGGGGGTTGATTGCCGGTGACAGAGGCCGAAGAAGAGCTCCCCCAATATTTTCAATTTGGACGCTGGGCTAATTATATTTTCGTTCGAGATTATATATGCTGTCTCTATGAATTTTCTTTTATGCCAGTGCTCTTCCTTGTGAATTGCTCTGGCCTGGTCTCAGTAGATATTATGGTGTTAGGTCCATGCGTGATTAGCTAGCGCAGACTTCGTTACATTCGTTCGCGGTCGCTTTGTCTCTCCAATGTAAAAATTGCCACATTCACAAGGTATGCTGTATATACAGTTATTTTGTATTGCTGGTGCGTCGGGCCTCGTTCTTGTTATCATGCTCCTCAAGGTGTTGTTGCTTTTGAAGATTATTCTGATTCCATAGATGTGTGCAATTCTTCTAAGTTTCTCCGACAAGCCTTTAGTATACGGTAATAGTAGAGTTGCTACCGTGGTGTCCTCTTCCGGCCTAGGTGTTTGCCCATCTCTTCAAACGCCTTGGTAATGATCGTTTCCGGATATCCAGTCACTAAAAGGTCTTCTCTAAGTTTCACGTGTTCTTCTTTGAGGGCTTCTGGTGTGCTGCAGATATTTTTGGTTCTATGGATTAGTGTTTTGATGATGCCAGTTTTCGTTGCTGATGGGTGGTTGGAATTGTAGTGAAGGTATAATCCTGTATAAGTAGCCTTCTTGTAGACTATTGTTTAAATACGACGGATAATCTGAATTTTTCCTTCATCATTCAACTGATGACGATAGCAGATACACAGCTATTGAAACGTTGTGAGATCAACCACTTCAAGACGATGGAAGTCCAAGGGAACTTCGAGGAACGAGTTACATCGTCTACCAACTTCAGACTAACATTGTTCAGTCTAGAGATGGGTAGGTCCCCTCATAATTCGGAGTTGGATCCGGATAGGCATCCAGTTCCAAAGATGTACAACCAAGACCCGTGTCCGTCGGACCCATATGGGTCCCGTTGTCTAACTGTGATTACCGGAGTCGGACTGTAAGCGGACTGTTGGATTGTAATACTGCTAGTAAGACATTATAGCGCTGAATTGTTGTTTTTTACCCTTTATATAATAAAATTACGAAAAACGATAATCATTTATCAAAAATAATAATTACAAATAAAAATAGCCATATTTGACAATTAAAACGATAAAAAAATAGAACCATGAACCAACAGTAGTTCTATATGATCAAACTATAGGTGAATACCGTTCCCCTCACTCCGATCCGCAGTTCCCAGTAGCGCTCATGGCATGTTTCGATGCCGCTCCCGCGTATAATATCAACAAGTGGTTCCGCCGATCGGTAACGATGTACTTCCTTCATTCACACAGGTCCGAGGATTCGTGTCCTTCCGAACCTACACATCTCTAAAACTATATTCAGTACCGCTTATTTATGGAGTGTAGAGTGAATGGAGGACAAACTTATATGGGAATAAAACTGAAAAAGTGTCCAGCGGACGGTTTCAAATAAGAAGTTCAAGAAATGACCAGAATGGCGCAAGTGTTACCACAGGGTATGTTATGAAGTTAATTGTCAACGGATTGAAATACACAAATCCTACATTTAGAAGTGAAGCGGCTGAAAAAGTGAGAATGATGTAATTATTAGTAAAAATCGTAAATAAAACGTAGAAAATCTGTTATGTGAACTTCTCTTTGTAAATGGTTGTCTCCGTTTTTCGTAATCTCTGCAAGTGATGAGTTTATAGTGTGTTAATTGTGATATAAATTAATAAGCGTGTGCCCCAGTTTTGACTTTTTATAAAACGGAGTGATTTTATAATTGTTATTTTCTTATAAAACTTTTTGAAACAGTTAAACATTGGGAAAAATTTGTATATTTGTAATATTTTTATACTTCTTAACAATTAGATGTTGGCGAGGTAGATGTAAATAAAAATTATTTATTTTTACATTCTTGTGTTCATATTACATATTTATTTTGAAAAGTTGATTTTTCTAGTTCCTTGTTCACCTTTCTCTGGATAATAGGTTATTAACAATTCTTTTCATCACTGAATAAACTGCTATAATTAAGTTATCTCTTCTGTTATCATTATGAAACAAATTTCACTTGCATTTTATGCTAGAATAGTTTCTTTTTCAATAATTCTAACATTTTCACACACTGGTTTTCCATATATTTTTTCTTGTCTCCATTAACTACAATTAAATGACTATTTTTGGCATCTTTCTGCTGTAGGTCTATTTTAAATATTTCCAAAGGTACGCCTGGTGAATGGCCCTGGAAAAATATCTTCAGAAGTTCTCGATGGACAATGCCATAATCAGTTTAGTAATTATATAATATTGGGTTCTTCAGAGTTTAATTTGTGTAGGATATTTATCTTGACTCCTAAAAAAATGTACAAATAAAATTTTGCTTGCAAGTCATTTTTATCTATGTACAATGTATTTCATTGACTGAATACATTTATTAATATTAAATACAAATTTTACCAATCATTTTAAATCTGGTTGTTTAACTATGATGTTTAAATTTGCAATTTTTGGATATGTACTTACTTTATAACACATTTTCAAAAAAAAATTCTTGATAGGTTCTGTTCTAACTGCATAAACTCTTCTTTCCTATTAATAATTAACCAATCTTGAGCGTCAGTCTTTGGTTTTAATGTTAGCTCTCAGGTATGTAACAACACCATCTTTTCTTATTTACCCACACATTTTTGGTTGGTTTATTTCGCAGATCATATGGAGAGAATATTTTGTGGGAATATAACTAACTGCAAATAATTTTCAATTTAATCATGTCAATAATACTACATTTATAACAAGTAAATAAAAACTTTATAGCATTTATTTTTAGAAATACTTACTTTTCATTATAAAAAAAACATTATAATCTGCTGTTGTAATTTGTAAAATGTATAGGTTAGAATTTTCAATTGTCTTTTAAATGTTATTCTACGAAAAAATTACCCCGTCGTCCCAGTGGCGCCCCCAAATTGATACCCTTTTGTGGACACTTTTTGATACACAGAGTGTGTCCTCCTTTTACTCAACACTCCATACGCTCATTGCATGCGTTTCTTGTCACTCCGACAGGTCAGCGTATTTGTGTCTGAATTGCTGTCGGATGTACTTCCATCAGTAACACTAGGGATGCAGGTCCAGACATGTTCAGTCATGTCAGTCTTGTAACAGTTAACTATATCGAAATAGTAACTGAGCACTGAACACGCATAGGTGTTAATAGCCTGAAACAGGTTTTTACTGTTTAGTTTTGGTCGTCTTACCCTTCTATAAAACTCTGCGGTTAGGTCCTTTTTAATTTTGGAGTGATCAATACGTTGAGCCTGCTTTATTGCAAGCTATTTATAAGTATGGCCTTCAGCCATGAATTCAATTGAGGTGTTGTCTCCCGTTTCATAGGGCCCCTTGTGTATTTTGCCTTCAACTATATTAATAATGCGGCGTTTGGCTAGGCCAAATTGCATATGGATGTCATGAGAGAACCACTCTACTCTTTTAAGCATATCATGCAGCTGTTGTTTCGTAACTGCCATCACTTTAAGCCATCCATGTACAACAAATTGTTTATCTTTAATGCTTGTACGTTGTTGTGTTAGTTAGTCGAGTTCAATTTGTTTGAGAGAGGCTCATGGCAAGGCAAAACCAAAGGCAGATATTCAGAAAGCATCGTGTTTAGATCATTATTTAATTTTTTCACGAATTACAATCTCATACGAAATCAGCCATTAAGTATTTTATCTCTATTTTGTAGCATATATTATTTTTAAATATAAGATAAGCAATTTTTATTTTTTCTACAATATCGGAATTTTTGCATGACTAAGAGGAGAGTTAAAACCCGACTGAATAACTTCCAGATTCCTTTAATCTTAGATATTTGTCGCATAAATTCTCAGTTCTGTCGAATCTATCATTTAACAGCTTGTTTTAAATCTACTCGACAACGTAAAGGTCATTGGAATAAAAGCTGAAAATATTTAGGAGGAAAAGATTGAGCTATGTTGGGTTATCATAATAACTTTCATCACGATATTAGTTGTGGAAATAGGTACCAGTCGCTTGAAAAACCGTGAACATGCAACTTTTATAAGAAACGTTGTAACTTAGGAGTTTTGTCGAGTACTTCTTTTATGTAGAAATTGAATATCTTCATAAATTATATACATTACAATGTATATATTGTAATGAAATAAGCCTCAGCAATTAAAGGAATTAGTAAATTAGACAATTTTTAAAGATATAATAAGGTAAAGTTAAAGACTGCCAGAGCAGATCAAACTTATGAATAAATAGTATATGAACAGTAACCAAAATAATCAAATCAATGAGCTTGACAAAGATCAAAGATTTATAGGTTAAAATAAGCAAGCTAAACAACTTCCCTCATGAAAACACTTGTATGGTAAACTGCTTTAGCTTGACAAGCAAAATATTCAAAAACCATCATCAATTATCAAATTCATTCAAACTAATAATAGAAAAACAAATTAGAATAAAGAATTACCATAATTTAGCAAATCAAAAATGTTATAAAGACCTATTAACTGAATTAGGTCCTTATAAAGACCAGGTCATAACCACAATGTTTAATTATTTTGATATCAGTGTGCAAACGTTGTAGAAACTCTAAAAAGGAAAAATAATGTTAATAGAACATAAAAAGACAATAACGTGAGTTGCAAAGACAGTTTAGTAGATAGTAGAGATAAATTTATAAAGTTGGTGACAACTAGAGAATAAAGTTCACTTAAGTAATTCAACTCATAATATCATAGAAAATAAATATGTAAATAGTTAAGTAGAATAAATAAACAACACAAAGACACTAAAATAAGTAGTGAAAGTGGAAAAACAAGACAATTCAAGATAAGTGATAATGAACTTTTATTAGCAGAACAAGGCCAGAGTAGGTATTCTCAGAACTTTAATAAATACAATGTGCAAGTGAAAAGTTCATATGTTTAGGATATAAACATGTCTGAAGATTAGAAAATAAGATTTAGATAGGAGATTTAGGCTATATTTATTTAATAATATGTAAAATTGACAATGTTCGGAGTCAAACATTCATGGTCCAAAAACCAATATAAGGAATCAAAATTAAACTATAGTCAATAAGAAACTTTTTATTTAAAAACAATTGAACTGTCCAACGACATATCATGCATAACATTTTGTTAAAGTTAAAAATTTAATGAACAATTTAATTTAAAAATTATACAATTTAGTACCTGATATGACTAAAATTTGGCATGAGTGACAGCCATTTGTTCATACGTGATAAATACAGGTGACACCCCAAATTCTAGAGATTCGTCGTTTAACCAGCGTCTCGGATCTATCGTTTTATTTGGTTAAAAATAATCAAGTAGGCCATGTTTAATATTGAAGTATTTGTCAGTTCACACCTTAATACTAGAAAAATTTTATATTACTAAAATTTTTAAAATTGGTGCATTCCAATAAAGGCCAAATTCGCAAATTTTCAAAGTGAAGTGAAGTAAACAATCGGCAAACACTCAATACAAACTCATGACCATAGAGTAGTATAAACAAAATTTATATCATTAAGGAAATGCAAAGTGATATAAAAAAATAAATTGATTCAAAAATTGGCATAGATCTAAAATTAAAAAATCTGTGGATGAGTAATGTAAAAATAAATGGAAATGAAAAGAATGAGCAATTCCAAGGAAGAAAAGATATGGTGATTTAAAAAGGACTAATAAATAAAAAAGAACCAAGTACAAGGTAAATGATATTTAGTTAATTAATTTTGTATGTTTTATGACATGAAAAAACATTGACTGTTTGTAAATATTAGTTAACGAATTTAGATTAGGTTGACAAATAAGGGAAAGAAAATTCCCAAAAGTATAAGTAGAACAGAAAAGTTAATTAATATGTGATCAATTGTAAATAATTAAAAATATGTTTTGAAAATAAAATATGTAAATAGTAGTTTCGAAAAAAATATTATTTTTTAAAGTTGAATAATAATAATCAATATATGAATTTAAGTAAACAACAATAATTTCAGATTCTCAAGGTTTAGAAAGCAATTTTAAAGTTTTAAGAAAGAAATAGATAATTAGTAGCAAATGAAAAGTTTGAGCAATTTAAAAAAATAAGAGACTATAAAAAGGTAGGAGGATGAGAGTTTCATCTGAGGAAAGCTACCGAAGCCAAAGAGAACAAACCGTAAGTACAATGATTATTATTAAAGTTAATTGATTTGATTATATAATTGTTTACATTATTTGACAAAAAATATTTATCATAATTTAGAAATATATAACTTAAATATTTGCAATGGCCTGCCTTTTAGAAAAAGATAGCCTGGTGAACAAGTAAAAAGAAAAATATATAGTATCAAAATCATCCCACACTAACATAATATTTTTTAGATAATGTCCAATGATAAAAATACATGTTACAAACTTCATAAATAAAAATGTGGCGCCCAGCCTATTAATTAATCACATAAGGTACATGTGAATAATAATAATAAATAAAAAGTCCCTAAAATGGTAGCAATATATATATACCTATGTAAAACGCATGGTTTGGGACACCAAAATTTTATTGCAGGAAAAGCTTCTAAATCACATTTTATATATACCTATATAGTTCAATTGTTATATAAACATTTTTTTCTATTAAAAAATAACTTTCGGTTAACGAAGGCATTGTTTGAGCCCTTAACGAACTGACGTATAGTTTGAGGACAGTCCCCAAAACATGCATTTTGCAAACCAGCGGTAGACGAAATGATAATTTGGGGACTGTCCCTAAAATATGCATTCTCTTAATATAGTTTGGGGACTCATCAAAATAATGACGATTTCGGGTACAGTTACTAGTGCATTACTTCCAATCCGATTAAAATTTGCTTGCTTAACATGAAGCAAATATATAAACAAATTTTTTATTTCGTATTACATTACTATTTTGTTTAAATTGTCGTTGTATAGACTAATTCTTATTATTAAGCGTTATCGAGGTGAAAAGCTCTGCAATGATACTACTAAATAGGAATGTGAGTCTTATAGTATCTATATGCCTAAAGGGTTTAAATTAATAGTATAATAATAAAAATTTACTGTTTATTTTCAAGGGGATAATAATAATGATACTAGGTACTCGATTTCTCACACTTAACAAAAATATCATAGAATTGTGAATGTCTATTCAGTTGTATTTTACAGCCTCAAGACCTCACTAAATATAATTTTGGTGCTTATAGCGTCATCAACAATTTTATGCTTAAGCCGTTTCTTAGGGACATTTCCAATTTTAACTTCAGACGGAACCGAAGGTTGTCACGCATTTATTTAATAAAATACCACAGCTAGCAAAAACATACAGTTTCATTTTCTTCTTGCTTTCAATATCCTCATAAGAAATATTCTCGAGTGGTTATGCCTAGAGACATGATCAGGCAAACTACAAAAATCTTGGAGTTATTTTTCCGTTGAAAGTTTGCAGACGAACCATTCAACATTTATTTTACTATAACATGGTGATTCGTTGGGTTGCTACCATATTTGCCATCCTCATATCTGGATAGCACACTAAGAAAATGAAACATTCGGGTCTTTAGAAATTTGAAGCCACATTGGGTATTCATAGTATGTCTAAAGAGGAAAGGCCCTACTAGATTACATTTTAAAATAAGATTGATTACAAGATTACACAGTAAAATAAAAGTAAAATTAAAAATTTAAATAACCCAGGGGGGTCCCTACGCAAGAACCCCTAAAAAATAAAGAAATATGTATTAATGTGCCTATTAAACTCATTATGTACCCCTATTAATATAGTGAAGTAAATTCACTTTTATACGAGGCGTTCGCTAAGATTGTGACTATGCTGATATATATTTTTAAACTCAGCTGTTAGGAGAGGATGAGGTTTAGTGAGAGATTGAAAAAAGTGGATTACTCAGTCAAGTTCAGTATGACTTATGTATATTAAATAGTATCTAAAACGCACTATTGGGGTGTTTTTCGAAAATTTGTGTGACTTCTAGACACTGTTAAATATCAGAGGTGTCTGATGCCATAGCAGGATTTACTTGGAGGATAACTCTTGGCCACCCTTTATACTACCAAGAGCCAGAATGTCTATGATGAACTGTTTATCGTCCCAGTTAACGTCAGTCCAATTTTGAAAAGGTTATCTAACCCCGGATGAACTGAATTTTCAATTGAACTCAATAATTCGTTTAATTTCCTTTCATCCGATATTTTTATATAATTCTAACAGTTCCTTAAGAGTTAGAGGAATCATGATAATTTTTGATTATTGTGTGTTTTCTTATTATTCCTGAAATACTTTTGGTCATGAGTTTAAATTCGCATGTTAACTAAAGTGGAAATTCACAACCTTTTCAAAGATATCAGATGTATTCGTAGTGACATTTCCCATCAGATGGCATGAGTAATTAGAATACTAAAAACTAGTGGCCCAAATATTGCAAATACCTTTCAAAACACTAATAACATTAAATAATTTTATAAAATTTTAAATATAATATTTTTAATCATTAGATGACAGGTACTCTTTTTTGTATTAAAAATGTTTTGCGATTTGGGACTGGAAACTCCAAAAATCCTAAATTTAATTACTGAGAACACAACACATAATAAGGGATACATTTTTTGTAACAAAACTAATATATAATTCTTCACTATGATATATTTCACTGATGGTAAGAACTAATTATTGGCTTTATATTACCATTTTATGCAGTTACTCAATTGCCTGTTTCTCATAATATAATATAATAATATATTTTTGATACAAACAACATGAAAAAAAAACATCATACAGTTTTTTATAACACAAAAATTAGTATTAATAAAAAATCAAATTTGTACTCCTAATTAAAACATAAGTTGAAATAAATATAATAAAAATCCCATAGAAGGATAATCCTTTTGCGTAGGTAAATGACCTTGCGACTTTCAGCTTACAAATAAACTAAGTTTAAAATAACAGACTAATTTACAGACTTTAGGATAACAATGAAACACAACAACTTTAAAAAGAAAGTAACAGAAAAAATGGAGTAATTAACATGTTTTACTATAAAGACGATTTTATTAACGTGTTAAAAATTTTACATATTTTTAATAATTAATATTCATGCATTTGTACCCTTTGAATTGAGTGTATCCACTGTTTGGATTTCTTTTTAAATATTGAAAGTGAATTTAACCCTTTAATCTCATCAGACAGAAAGTTGAATATTTTAGGACCAAAAACATCTTTGAGCTATAGTTTTTTCTGCTTTGGGTACTATGAAAATATTATTTAAATGCTGAACTAAATCATCTCATTTTTACAAAGACAATTTTTACATACAACCAAGCAAATCTGAGCAAATCTAATTCATTTACTTTTTGACTTTTTTCACGTAAAACTGTGAAATATATTAGCTAATATTTAAAAAGAAGACATTGTGTTTTCATTAAATCTCTTAAACTAAGCTATCGCTTAGTTAATAAAATAAATATGTTTTAAGTAAATTTTAACATTATGTATTTTAACCGTGACAAATTTTGCACTCCATCATTCACCCAAATTTCTTAAAATAGGGGTACAACATTTCCTTTTACATATTAATAAATAGATTAAATACATGATTTAAGTAACAAATTCAATTAATAATGCATCAAATGCTAAATTACATTATATGTTTTCAACTTTTTCTATTACGTAATTATTTTTTGATATTATCTTCTGGACATTATACAATCCATCGAACGCATGACAATATATTGTTTCTCGTCGAGAAACTTCATCAGCTGCGCTACCCTCAACATATTAAAAACTCGAATAATGATTAATGTTTTTTCATACATATAACCAAGCTTAACTATTTAACGCACAATTATTAGGAGTTTTGAGAAAACTAAAAAGAAAAAAAAAATCGTGCCATGTGTAATGCTTTTACCCTTTGATTCATATGATAGAAGTCACACGAAACAAATTTATACGTTAACTAAAACCCACAGTGCGATTATGAGACAATATGTTATTTCTAGTCGATAGTCTTCAAATGTTACGCTCCCCTCGGCGATAAAAATCTCGAATAATTATTTATGTATTGCTTTCAAGGCTGAATTTAACATTTTAACTTAAATTGAAAATCTAGTAGTTTAAGGGAAAACTAGTCCACAGTGATTCTAAATTGAGAGCCGTGCTGTATTTAAAACTCCATTACTTTCCTAGGATAGTAAGCACAAGAAACAAATAACAAATAGATTAACTGTTAATCTGTTGGCTAGTTTTCCCTGAAGCTCCAAGATGTCGATTTTCATTTTACGTTAACATGTAAAGTTCGGGTATTTGTGCGAAATACATAAATAATTATTCGATCTATCAGTCACATGAAAGTTCTTGACTAGAAACAATATATTGTCTTGCCTTCAATGGATTAAAAACTCTCGAAAAGATAGTATCATAATTTCTAAACTTCTAGATGAAGATATTCATTTTTCCTTAATAAAATCTAAAAAAAGACATTGTGTTTTGTATTTAAATTAAAATGCGCTCTAGCATAAATCAGATTTTCTCTGATATCCCTAAATGTTTTAATTTAATATAACAATATATTGTGGTAATTTCTTATGTAGAAAAAAATATTTTGTGACTGCTTCGAATCTGAAATGTATTAATCCTCAATACCCAGATCTTCTGCATACACAGTTAGCCACTATCCTTTAAAGTGACAAATTTCATTGTCGCATAGATAAGTTTATGTATATTTTTTTACACAACTTTATTGCAGTAATTCATTATTAAAGACGACACATATCGCCTTCGTAATAATATTTATTCTTCTGGTCTATTCTAAAAATTGTTTTAGTTTGTTAGTTCACCGAATCTTTAAACTGTTGGTATATAAAAAATGTGCCAAGATTTCGGTCGTGTATTTGATCTCTGCTTCGTTATACCAACATTTCCGTGAAAGAAGAAAGAAAATCGTCTACGGGCCACTGTGATAAAAAAGCATTCGGCATTCCAGCCCATAATAAATGTGAAATTTTTAACATTAGATATTATGAAGATGTATTGTAAATGTTTGAATTTGAATGTTTGAAATTTAATAAATATTAGATTAATATGATACGTCCCTTTCTAATAGAATCGTGTTAGACAATTCATGGCAAATTATGAATTTCTTTGGGTTTTTTAATTGTTATTTTAGTCACAAAATACAAATAATTACAGAACATTTCTAAATTGTATGAAAATAAACTAAAAATGGGAATATCAAAACGTTAATATATTATTCATAGTGTTTATGAAATTTAAGGATATTTGTAATTTTACATTATTAATTAAAAGCAGTTGAATGGGACATGTACTTTTCTTATTGGGGATTCTGAGCAAAGATTTTTTTATATAATTCTGCCATATTGGCTATTGACTCTGAAATTGAATTGAAAGACTCTGTACCTAATTAAATTTTGTTTTGTGGCTAAAGTAAATTATCAATAAAAATATTGTTGTTTTTCAAAGTCATTATTTATTATATTACGACTTTATTTTTTTATGTTAATGTTTATGTTTGGATCTTTTTTTTAAATTTAGAAGTAAGCATCAGAACCACATCAAAACTCTTTTTAAAGAACGCTTTGTGTTATCCACATGGAGTTTATCAAAATTTTCTGTTCAATACAGTATTGACTCAATTTTGCATGGTTTGTGAAAATTGAGTTTCTTGTGGAGAATATTGATGCTTTAAAATCATTAACTAACAAACATTGATCGCCTGCCTGTCATCATCAAGGAGTAAACCAACAGTTGACACAGTAAAAGTTCCACAGTATTTCCATTTTCACTAACAGTTTACTAACTGGATTGAGTTATTATATGCAAGAATGGCAACGATCAGTATACTGTGTCAATATAATATCTTGCGTTCAATGGAATGAAAAATGTCGAATAGTTAGTATCGTCATTTCTTTGACAGGTTTTAGTAAACCTCTACGATTTTTTTCGTATGATTTATATCCTAAGAATCACAGGGAAATGGCGTTATACACAGTATGACTCCCGATTTGGAGACTCTGTGATATCAATTTTCCTAAAACTCCTGGGTGTAGGAATACATTTTGTGATAAAATAAATAAATTAAGTTATATGTACTATATACATAAATAAGTATTTAAAAATTCAATCAGTTGAGGGGAGCGCAACTGATGAAAGTTCTCGATTAGATACAATATATTGTCTTGCGTTCAATGAATTGAAAAATCTCAAAAAAAAAAAATTCGTCTTGTATCAATAATCGTAATAGGGCTATTTGTAAAAGTTTTATTTACAAGTGGAAGTTGTTCAATTGAGATTAAATGTAATCTTTATAACAATGAATTGATGGTAGTTTGATGTGTAAATGTGAAGTTATGAAGAGAGCGAATTTTGAAACAACTTTTTATTTTAATTCTGTACCACTGTGTACCACAATTGAGTTGGGTATTCCACGATAAAAAATATAATAAACAAAATTATTTGCTATCTCTGTAATTGTAAGGGAAGTTACAATGCATGTTAGCACAAAAGGTTAAAATAATAGTTAGAAATTTTGTACCCACTAGTTTTTTTAATAGTAGACGTATCTAGATCTATCCTTCCGAAAACAGTTTCTGTTGTCAACATTCATATTTTACAGTGCCGTATTGGGACTGCTGATATATTCAACTGTCTTGAACATAATTTCGAATGGAATTTTTGAGATATGCCCTATAGCATTTTAGTAATTTGTAAAGTTTGAGTAACCTTTGTGATTAAGGTTCAATAATATCTAATGTCGCATGAATTTGTTACTTGAAGAATTTCATTTTATTTAACTCATAAACTAATGAGAAATATTAGAAATTTTAGGATATTGGATAAAGGTCTAATATTGTATGTAAGGGTTTACAAAGTTTGTCCGAAATTGATCATATCTTATTTAAAATAATTTTTGGAAGCTTATAGGTATTATTTTCCCTCTTTTTTCCGATTAGTATAGTGTCTATGGCTGAGTTGAAAAGTAAAAATCAGAATGAAATATTATTTTAAACTGTCTATAACTTGCAGTATATTCGAAAATGGCGATATGCATTAAAATATATATTAGCTTCTTCCGAGGTGTCTTTATTTTTGAGAGAAATATGTTCTTGGGTAGAAGGAATATTTTCATAGTTGTTATCACCAATATCAGACGATAGCCAAATTGTTTCGTCTTCGTTTTCGCTTACTGTTTTCTCCTCAAGGGTACTTATACATGTTCTATGTAAAATTTTATTGTGTTCAGTAGATTTGTCTGTTTATTATTAAAAATAACTTTCTGCTTATATAAAAATTTGGATATCAAAGCATAAAAAATTAGACATATTTTTCACAAGTTGTAAAATAAAAGAATTTTATGATTTTTTTTAAATATTGTAATAAGATATCCGGTGTCTTAGTCAACGATCGCTTGAAATCTCAGGCCAGTAAGACAATTCAGAACGTTATGAAACTTAAAGAGTTAATTTTTGATTTAGGCTATTGAAAATCAAAACATGTTCATTTATTGTGCGAAACTGTTATATCTTTAAACAAACTTCTCGTTGTGATCGATACGGGATCTTGAGAATCCAGAATTAATTAGGATTTTTAAATTTAATTCAGGAAAAGTAATATACATACTAAGTTGTCTTTTTTGTTTTGAGGTATTTTTTTTCATTGCCAGCTTCAAAGATTCCGATATGGAAATTTGTTGTTCACTGTTTCCTAATCTTTCTTCATCCAACATGAAAACTCGAGAAGCCGCGTGATGTGCGTGGTTTCTAAATCACCTCCATGAAAACGAAAACAACGAAAATTGAGAGACATAAAATTATAAAGGAAAGCCGAGATAAGAAACGTCCACCTCTATGTAGATGAAGAAACACTGAATACGCTAAAATGGACCACCACTGGAATTTAGGTAATAAGGTGTAATATGAGCACTTGCTAAACAGCAAATTAACACAGTACAAAAGTCAACACCACGTTAACAATAAAAAAATACTGTTTAAAATTGTAAACAACATCAGCTATAACAAAAAAATGTAAGTGAAATACGCTTAAATTTTCTTACAGGACATCTTCCATACGAAATGAAATCATAATTTTGGAAAATCAACAATAAAAACAGTCATGGCTGAGAAGTAAAGATAAACAACTAATTAAACAACTGATGATGGAAGAGAGGCATTGCAAAAATACAAATAAAATGAATGGTAAACTTATTATTGTGTAATAAAATAAAATTTAAAATTCTTAACAAAATAAGTCAACAAAACTCAATGAAGAAAAGAAAAATAGTAAACTAGTTAACGGAATTGTGATAGAAATGATTAGCAAAGAACAGAGATGAATTTTAACAGAAATATGTGATTTTCAATGTATTTTTTTCAAAGTGGACAACACTAACATATCTAGAAACGCTACAACAGAATACCGACATATAATGTTTCTTGAAAACATATATGAGAAAGCTACATCCGTCATATGTCTTCATGGAAATACCAATTTTATTAAAAAAAATGAAAAAACCAGGTATAACACTTAAAGACAAATGAGAAACAATAAAGCTTTAGAGGATCATCTAAATAGTCACATTGGCTAGATAATAACAATTTCAAATTTATGGTGCATTCAAATAAGGGTTAACAAAATCATATTTTATTTTTGGTTACATTTTTCTGAGGACAGGTATATTTAAATTCGCTTCTCTATACAGCAAAGGACAAATGAGGAACATTTTAGAGGAAATTTAGTGTATTTTAAATCTGCCTTCGGATTTACGCTCAATCATTTGGTTTTGAAAATAATCGGCAATAACCGAAAATGATTTTCTTCAGTAAATCCGAACCGGTTAATTTGACAGCTGTCAACATGTGACACTTTTTTAAGACGAATAAAACGACATGTATCACATATCTCAAACGTCTTTTGTTATCCCGCTCAACCTTTTTATATGTCTCACAAGTGCATACAAAATTTTAGTTTCATCGAAATATCACACTTCATAATGTTAGGCCTTAATTTTTTGAAAAGGATTTCCTGAATATATTCATAAAATTTAATGGGTACCCAATTAAAAAACGTAAGTAAGATGAAATTATCAATGAGGCAACACCAAACGTTACTTCCAACTTTGGTCTATAAACATGTCTCTGCCATTTCGTGGGGGTTTTCAACATCCAAATTATGAGTATTATGCTTATTAATATTCTATAATTCGTAAACCTACTCTCATCGTATTACAAGATATGATTTACAAAATCCGAATTTTTATTAGTCAAGGAAAGTAACTTTCAAGACAAATGTAATGCATTTGTATAGAAAATTGTTTCCTTACGTTGTTGATCTATTATGGGTTTATGGTACTTATTCTTTCTTAACACTCTCTGTATTGTTTATTCTGACACATGAAATTCCCTTTCAACAGATCTTACCAATGCACCAGGGATATCGTTGACCACAATGTATCTATCGCCATTTTTATACAAAGTGTGAAAGTTGTTTTTTAGTAAGTAATACATTTTTCTCTAATTAATATTATAAATATGAAACACAAATTATCGAAACCTGTTAAAAATAGCCGGTATTCTCTATTCAAATGAAGAAAGTTTGACATTGTAGCGCTGTACTTACATTAAACACAAACACCAACATTACCTCAGCAAGGTATTTAAAGATGTATCCTGAACGACGACATCCTCATAATGCCCAATTCAAAAAAATCCTAGTTAATATAATTAATCATGGGGCTTGCTGAAAAAGAAAATCGAAACAGAAGGATTTTAGGACCTGCCAACGAAAGCCTAATGCCTAGGTAAAAACTGTTGAACGGCAATTTCGTGTGCCAAAATGAACGGTAAAGAGAGTGATAAAAAAGAATAAGTACCATCCATACAAACCCAAAATAGTTCAAGAATTTAAGGATGTGTTTCTATGAGTGGTATACTAGAAAGAGTAATGAATATCTCATTTATGTAAATTGTAATTTGTGGTTGATTTACGAATTGTGAAGGTTGTAAATAAGCACAATATGTACTCATCAATGTGATGTGGAAAACCCTCACAAAGTGGCAAAGAGATGTGTACAGACTAGATTTTGAAGTAACTTTTAGTGTGGGATCGTTGGTAATTTAATCTAACTTATCTGAGACATAGAATTTCAGATACATTTATAAATACTATTGCCGGAAATACACTTGCCAAGTTGTACCAATTGTCAAAATGGTCCCTATGTAAATGGACGCCAATTTGCAATTCTGTAAATTAATAATGGGTCTATTTTTTATTAATCCTGATTTGTTGAGAAGTCGTTATTTAGGTTCATATTTTAATGAAAATAAGATCTGTTACATGTTAATCTTGTTTGAGACAAATAAGTCATTTTCTCCTTATTTACGTTCATATTTTATTGAAAATTCAATGCGTTAATACATTCTTTTCATATTAATGTTACTTTGCGATAAATAAATCATGACCTACTTCGAAAAATTAAGGCCTAACTTTACGAAGTGTGATATTTTGTTGATATCTACTCAAATCTTGTATGCACTAGTGGTGTATTACTAAACTGGGAATTTTACGCCCATTTTAAAAATTAAAAAATCTAATATGGAGGCCATAAGAAAAATGGCAGTAGTTTGCTGAATGACAAAAGACTTTTGAGACATGTGATAAATGCCATCTTATTCGATTAAAAAAAAGTGTCCAAATAGTGTCACATCTTGACAGCGATCAAATTAACCATTTCAGATTTACCGGCGAAAAACGAAATCCCCTGTTTTCGGTTTTGGCCGGTTAGTTCCAATACCAATTGACCGAATGTAAATCTGAAGCCAGATGTCGAATGCACTAGGTTTTCTCCAAAACTTTCCCTATTTAACCTATTTACCTGTAGATATAATAGGAGTCAAGATCCTTGTATAGAGAAGCGAATTTCGGACACCCTCTATATTTAATTACACATAAGCAGCTCGTTTTTTAAACACTACTTGGTGATTGTTAATTATATTAATAAAATATCATAATTAACTTGCTTCCAAAGAGTTTATCTCTCTATTTTTTTATTATTTTACATAGTAAATATTTGAAAATGATACGGTAAAAATAATTATTGAAATAAATTATAAACTAAATTTTATTAGCATTTGTACCGTCCAAATGACCAATTTTTATTTACTCCCCATTCAGCAAATGTTGAACACATTATCAATGTCAAAATGTGAAATTTGGGTATTTATTCTTCCAGGAAAGTACCTAACAATGATATTTAATATTATGTTGCCTACCTTACCAAGCAATAAACCGTGATACAATATAAAGTGACAGGACATGGATGAATTACACCTCCGATAGTTGCACAATAATGAACAAGACCCAAATTATATTTATGTTTTAGACTAATATTGATTAACAATGATTATTTCTATAGATAAATATTCTGTATAAAATATGTCCAATATCTAAATATTATTAAATATGTCCAAAATGTCAATTGGTTCTCTAGTTTCATGGGGATAAAATTATAGCTATATTATATTTCTCAATACACACACCAAAATGATAAATAATCTGGCAGAACAAAAACTTTATCAAATACTACAGATTAAACATTCATAGCATGCTTCTTTTATTAAATATATTATAATTTAGTCAGATATAGCGATTTCAAGTAAAAATTGTTTTTCTTGGATAGATCATTTTACTCATTTTGTGAAGTTGATTTCTGACATCATCTATTTTCTTTTAAAGCTTTTCTTGGGAAATAACTGCCGAAAGTCCAAATCTGAGAACACTAATTGTTGTATACTTTTTATATTCAGCTTTTATCATAACTAATAAAAACTTTTACTAAACATTAAATTGTTGTACACCATGCGATGGAAATTGTCATCAGAAACAATTTGATGAGTTTTACATGTTCCACAGTGATGTTTTAGGAGTTCCATGTATCAGTCTGATTCAGACAGGCAAAAAAACATTGATCTTTACACAACTTCTGTATTCCCGGATATAGTAAATAATAATTTACAATTATTGAAAATGATTCGTTTTATTCCATTCGTCTATGACAATAAAACATTTTGCATAGCAAAATAATCTATTCCATTCAATGCCTATCCCTAGTATATAGTGTTGAGTTCGTTACAAAATTATAGTTATACTCGTCAACAAACTTGCTAATAAGCTGAACTATATACTGGAGGAAGATAGGTAAATGTGTTACCCTCTGTTTTCTGTTCACAACTGAAATCTCTGTAGCTGTTTAGACGATACTTTTGGGAATATTTTTATATTAGTACATTAAAAAATACATTAAAAAACAAATAAAATATATTTCAGTTTTTTATTAACTTATGACGTGAGGTCATATATCTATTTATTTGCAAATTTTTAAAAACTTCGTGCAGTTTAGACTATTAAAATACTCTAGATATGTTGTATGTAAGCTTTTTTATACTACATGTCTTACTGTATCATACTATATGTCTATTATGTATAGGTTTGAAAGTGTTAATACTTAGTGTTTTCAATTTTAACTCTAACATTCAGTGTCGATCGAATTGAAAAACTATCCGAAAGTATCACTCGTCTTGATCCTGAAGTAGTATTATTAAACCACAAAAAAATATTTATTATTAAATAAACATTAAGTAAATTAAGCTTAAAATTTAAACTGAAATGAAACTGATTACTGTGTTTCTTCACGTATGACATCAATGCAATAAGCTTGAAGACCTCGTGAAACATTGGTATGCTGCTAATAACATTTACAACTATTCTGTTCTTCTTTCTCCTTCGACTATAAATTGTTTTTGAAAGTTTTTCCCAAGTGTCGCCCATGGGTTTCAAATCCGGGGACAATGCAGCCAATATGATTGATTCATTCGATTTTAAGGCAGTCAATAAGTGCACTAGTAAAATGTGGTGTTGCATTATTGTCAATGAAAACAACAGCTTTCTGTAGTCGAAGATGACAACTCTAACCCTTCAGCCTGAATTCAGCATATAAATTATCACTTGTTTGTCGCTACACGCAAATTATACTACAACAGAGATTGCTTGAATGCATTAGAAAGCATAGAATTCAAAAACCTTCATATAATTGTATGTCGTTTTCACCCAATTTCAAAAATTCCTGTAGACACATTAGTGAACTCTTATATTGCTAATTAAATTAGTTTGTTTAATTTTTTAACATCAATTTTATTTTCAAAATAAAACAAATTTAACTAGAGCAAATTATTAGGAAAAGTATTGCATCGTGTTGAAATTTCATTTTCCGCAATGGGGGACGTCTACAAAAACGAGTGGACATCAAAGTCAGATAGAGACATTCCAAGTCCAAATATTCGTCATGTAGAATCATATGAGAATGTTTTAAATAGGATTCCATCAATTATAGACATTTGGTTATTGAGAAACATATATGACTGATATATATTCTATCGAATATTTGCCATTGTTTTTTAAAATGTATTACAACAAAACTAGAAGGCAGGAATAGGTGTTGTCGTCTTATTGTTTCACATACATATATTTCATTTATTTCACATGTTTGTTCGTCGATTTTCTAGCCGAAGTTTTGGAAAAAAAAATTACTATAAACAACAGGCCTCAATAACAAACCAATATATTTCAGAGAAGCTCACATTTATTTACATTTTAACAACATTCAGGAATCCCATAGAGCCGTCGTAACCCTTAAAACAACTAACTGTTAACTATGGTAACACAAAACCAAATTAACAGTCCAATGTTTTTTAGCCAGTTCCAAATTTTTACCCCCAATAATCTAAACATATTTAAATCAACATGTGAAACCAAATGTTAATACTTCAATTAATAGACAAAAATTCGAAATTACACTAAAAACACATCAACATTTCCAAGTCAGCCGATAAATGATCAAATTGTTCAAATTAACAGAAATTTTACGGCATTCTTCCGACTTATACATACAAGTTTACTGAAACTGTTATATACATATATATTAATATTATGGAGCACCACACATCACCAAAATAATAATTTAAACTATTACATTCAGCTAAGAGTACTACTAAATTTTTAGGTTGAAGAAGTTCATTATACAAACATTTCAGATTATGTCACTGAAAAGCTTCCTATTTAAGAACAATAATAGCTTTGAAAATTTCTATAGCTATTCTGCCATATGTTTGAAAAGAAAATTACAGCAAAACCGGGTATTTTATTTTAATTATAGTGGTTCATGCAATTCCTTTACCCAACATAGAATATCCACTAACGTGAATGATACATCATAATATCGTTACTTAACGATTTTACCGTTAAAATTTTTAATCAACATACGCATAGGTGAAAATCAACTGTCTACAAGATCATACTTATTCTCAGTTATAAGAAATGGATTGCAAATATTTAATTCTTCTTGTGAAATTAAGTATATCATGTATGATTTCCACAATCATTCACCAAAATTGAAATATACTTCTTCATGGGTACCCACAAAACTACTCATTCCCTTAATATTGAAAGAGTTTAGGTCCTACAAACGAAATGTTTAAGAATATTGAAAAACATAATATAATTTTACGGAACACCACCTACAAGATATAACAATAGTACCGAATTCAGGTCTCAATCCTTAGTAAAATTTTCAAACTTTATAAATATAACATCTTACAGCATCAAACTTCATACATCCCCCTAAACTATTTACACCACCCCAAACGTAGGTAACGTTGAATTGTTAAATTGGTTCAAATTACCAGGCTAGTGTTATTAAGAAAGTTCCAAATTTCAACAATCGAACCAAATTTTAATCAACTTGTTAAGCCAAAGTTTAATTATTCTTTAATGGAATAATAAAATTTCAAAACTACAATAAAAACACCTTAACATTGCCAAATCTGCAGATAAATTGTTCAATTAAGACCTATTTACAGAACTTTCCCAAGAAGAAACTGTTCCGACCTACATAAAAATAATCTGGAATATTTCATAATGTGTTTGTTAAACTTTACCAAACTCCACAAAACCCTGAAAATAGTTATCTAAAATATTATTTTTTAAGAATACCACCAGATTTCTTATTGGAAGAATTTCTCTAGCCTGCATAGAATATAGAAAAACGTGAGTCTAAGATTTTGCATTTTAAATTATTAATCAATATAATCCTAGAGCAATATCAGCCATCGGCGAGAATATACTTGTTATCAGTTTAATGAAATGAATTGTAAAAATGTAATTCTTCTTGTGACATTAAACATATCTTATATGACTTCCACAATCATCCCCTAAAAAATAAATATAATTCCACATAGGTACCCACAAAACTACTTTATTTCCCTTGTATTCAAAGAATTTAGATTCTGTAAACGACATTTTTAAGAATTCCGTAAAACGATTTATTTACTGTACACTATATGTAAACATATTACCAAATTTAAATCTGAACCCTTAGTAATGTTTTCAATCTTTACAGGTACATGTGCAATTTAGATGGATAATAGTCGGTTCTTACAGCTTCAAATTTCATATAACTTTAATCAACCGATGAAACATAAGTTTAATTTTATTCTATCTAAATAGACTAACACAATTTAAAAACTACAATAGTTCAATATTTCCAAGTCTACCGATAAATGCTCAGTCAAGATGTATTTACCGATTTTTTCAATAGATTCATTTAAAAATACCACTATATTTTATATTTGAAGAATTTCGTCAAACAAATATTTCATGTACCACCCTGTTGAATAGCAATCATTTCATGCAAAAATGCAACAAATTTCTTTTGTCAATTTTGATATATGTTTCACATAAAAATTACTGCAAAACCGGCAACTCCCATATTGATTACAGATGTTCAAGTAATTCCTGTACCCAGTGTAGGATATTGAATAACGTAATAGGAACATCCTTATATTGCCAGCAAACGATTTTACCATTTAAAGTATTATTACCAACACTTAAAAGCGGTCATCGGGAATTCTTACACTCAGCCGAAATAAATGTATTCCAAGAATTTAATTCTTCTTGTGACTACCGACAAGTTATAATACGTACGATTTCCAATATCAACCACTGAAAACTTATATATTGAAATAATTTAAGTTTAATATTTCCGAAAATCTATAAATTTACAGTATACCAGCCATAAAATGTGTCAATAATACCCAATTCACATCTTAACCATTAGCCTAGTATCAAACTCCGTAAGAATAATAATATATTTTTTTTTATTTAGATTAAAGTATCTCGACTACATTAGGGTCATTGACACACATTTTAATTATTAAATGTGCAACTGAGACCGTTAAGTCATGTCTTAAGACCCCAAACTTTATATATCGCCACTAAATAATTCATATATATTTTAGTCTTACTTATTGATTTAACCGAAAACACAAATCCAATTATACTATATATACCCTTGGATCATTTAACGATAATATCCTAAATAAATATGTCACCAACAAGAACTGTAGAAAAACAATATAAAAACTTCAAAGCATAAGCTTCTACTATTACTTTGTTCCTATGTTTAACAAATGTCTGCTGGATGGCTTATTTCACGTTTTCAAACTCATGCAATGTAAAAAAAAAGATTTTTCTAAACTATGCTTTAGACACAAATTCTATCTATAAACTCATTTATATATAAACCTTTCAACATAATTTGGGACAATTTATATATCGCAATATACCCAAAATGTGTACCGTAACACCATCTATTGGATTCTATAGAAATTCACTTTGGGCTCAAAATATGCTGTAGATATAAATTTCAAAATGTCCCCTAAGCATGCCTTTTACACAAACATAGTTTGGGACCAGTCCTCAAAGCCTGCAGATGTCCCCAATGTATGTCTGGCCTGAAAAAAGTGTCTCCATAGTATGCGTTCTTCATATATATATTATATATATATGTATATATATATATAGGTTACGGGTGAACCGCGTCTGAATTTATTAAATATTCGACGTTTCGACTCCTACTTTGGAGTCATTATCACGAGACAAAGAATAAAATAGAGTTTCAGAGTTACGGGTACATATTGTTTCTGGTTAGAACCTTCATCAGTTGCGCTTCCCCAATTGAATGTCCTCTCGAACACTTCTTTATCATTTGATGCATTTCGTTAAATATGAAGACGCGAGATATAAGACATCAAATGCATAGTGTTCGAGAGGACATTCAATTGTGGGAAGCGCAACTGATGAAGGTTCCCTAACCAGAAACAATATGTATTATATTGATTGTCTTGCTCCAAAGGAATACGAAGAGAGTATTCAATATCTTGGAGTCTGAAAAAATTTTATTATTCTGTCTAGGAGTTGAGAGAGAACGAGACGGCTCCATTCGGAACCTCTGTGACTGATTCTCTCGAAAATCCTAGATGTCGGTCTTATATCTCGCGTCTTCATATTTCAGAGTCTAGATCGAACTCGGGGCCTCAACCTGCCTACTCCCCAAGAGTCACTAGGTAACTGAACTGAAGGTGAATCTGCGCTCCTTCTTTTATTTATAGTTATCGGTCGATTAGGAGGGGATGTCGCGTGATGACGGGGCTGTGCGGTGATTGGTTGGGTGTTGGTGGGGGTGTCTGGTTTGTTTAATCTGGCAATTACGGAGGTCCAAGCTGTGGTAAGGCGAGTGCTGTCATCGCGTCTATTTAGACAGAGAGGTCTTTTCTCTATTTCGATGGCTTCGCGAATAGTGGATGCCCTAAGAGAATTGAGAGATATGATAGTCCTACTCTCCTCGAAGTTGATAGAATGACCTGTTGGGTGATGCGCGAGAGCTAAAGTCGGATCTTTTTTACGAACTGACAGAGAGTGTTCATATACTCGGTGGTTAACGCGCCTGTTGGTACGACCGATGTAGCTTTGTGGGCAATCGCGACATGAAATTTCGTAAACTCCTCGATCGTCGTTAGATACTTTGTCTTTGGGGTTACCGGTTAAGTTGCGTATAGTTTGAGAGGTGTTGAAGACAGTCTTTATTTGATGTTGTTCTAAAATCCATGATATTTTGTCAGTGACTCCTCGAATGTATGGAAGGACGGCTTTTCGATGTTGTTGGTCTGTTTCTGACGGGGTTGGTGTGATTGTGGGTTGTTGAGATTGATGAATTATACGGGCAATGTGGTCCAGATGATAACCGTTTTGTCGAAGGATTTGTTGAAGATTATTAAGTTCGTTTTGTCTATTGTCAATATCTATTAAACGAATAGATCTAAGAGTCGAAAATACTAGGAGGAGACCTAAACGCCAAACATAGAGACTGGAACTCGAGAATCAGCACACCGAGCGGAAAGAAACTACAGGAACACGCAGAAAGAAGAAGATACGACGTAATGGGACCAACGGAACCAACCCATCACCCAACAAGAGGCCAAGGAGACGTACTGGACATCTTTATCCTGCAGAACACGGACATGGATTACGACATAGAAACAACGGAGGAACTATCATCGGACCACAACCCAGTGACGATAACATCTGCTAGATGGACAGATAAGCCACAAACCAAGGCGGAGACAAGGACCAGCTGGGAGGGATTCAGAACTACTCTGACATCGAGGCCGGAAGAAGAAGAGGAAACAATAACAAGCATAGATGAGGAAGCAAGAAGAATCAGGGAGCAGATCATAGAAGCACACCAAATCAACACAACAACAACAAAATGCAGAATCTACACAGGAAACATACCAAGAGGTCTAAAGGACAAAATACGGGAAAGAAAGAGACAAAAGAGGTACAGAATAACCTAACCAAGGGGTAAAAAGGACGATGAATAGGTTAAGCAAAGAAATAAAAGAAGAATTGACGGAACACCGGAGCGAAAAGTGGAACAATTACCTGCAAGGATTAGACATCGACAAGAACACACACTGGCACATAATGACAAGAATGAAAAGGAACACAGAAGGGAATAAAGCAGCACCGCTACAAGAAAGAGACGGACTAAAACACAGAATAGAGGACAAGGTGGAAATATTTGCGGATGCTATGGAGGAACAATTCACACTCAATGTAGACCCAGGAGACGACAGAGAATTCGAAGAAGAAATCAAGAAATTAGCGCAAGAAGTACGAAGACCACAACTAAACGAAGAGCAAATGAGGGAAACCACGACAGAAGAAATAATGGATATCATAGGAAGACTGAATACGAAGAAAGCACCATGATGGGACAGGATCACAAACAGGATGTTAAAGGAGCTGCCAGAGGAGTACATAGACAGAAGAATGAAGAGCCTATTCAAACACATACTAAAGGACCAACGATACCCGAGGGAATGGAAGAAAGCAGAGATCATATTATTACCAAAGCAAGGAAAGAACAGGAAACTCCCACAAAACCAATAAGCCTACTGAGCAACACAACAAAATCATGGACAGAATCATTTTGAGGAGAATCAAGGAAGAAGAGGAACAACTAAGGATCATACCACACGAGCAATGCGGATTCAGAGAGGGACACTTGACGGAGGATCAAGTAATGAGGATTGTGGAGGACGCGATGGATGACACGGAGAACAACAGGTCGACGTGCATAATTTTTTTCGACGTAGAAAAGGCATTCGACAGGATCTGGCAGGACGGGCTTATAGCAAAAATGGACGAAAAAGGATTCGGAAGAACCACCACAAGGATAACCCAGGACTACCTCACAGGAAGGACATACAGGATCAGGATCGACGGAACCACATCAACGGAGAGACGCATCTGGGCAGGAATACCACAGGGATCAGCACTATCACCGGCATTATACAACATCTACACCAGCGACATACCAAAAGGGACGAGACACTCAAGGACTTACGTATACGCAGACGACACAGCAAAAGCGGCAACATCAGCAAGGGCAGACCAGGCAACAATCTACTTACAACAGGACATCGATGAAATGGAAAAATGGGCCAAGAAATGGAAAAACAGGATCAACACAGAAAAGACACAAGCAATAGCAATAGGAAGGAGAAAAAAGGACAAGCCAACCAGGAGACTAACTGTAGGAGGAACACCCAACAACTGGCAGGAAAACGTAAAGTACCTAGGGATCCACATCGACAGGAAGCTAACATGGGGGAAACACATAGAGGAAACAGCGAAGAGAGCCAAACAGCGCATCAGCATGATAAACGCATTAATAGGACGGGGGAGCAGGCTACACCTGAGGATAAAGAAGACGATCTACGAAGCAGCAGTAAAACCAAGAAATTAAAGAGGATTCAGCACAACGCCCTGAGAAGAATGACGGACGCACCATGGTACATGAGAAACGAGCAGCTAAGAAGAGACCTAGGGATACGCACTATAAAAGGGGAAATAATAAGGAGGACTAAGAAGGAGATAGCAAGAATGGAAAACCACAGGAACCCACTACTACGAGAGGCCACAAACTACGACGAAAGCAAGAAACACAGGACGAAGAGACCCAGGATGGCGCTACTGCAGATAGAAGAGGAAGTAACAGGTAACTTGAATATCTTAGAGAATGAAATATCTTAGTGAATAAAATATCTTAAGGAATAGCGTAGGGAAAATATTGTAACAGTGTAGGGAAAAGTATATGAAACATGGAAAACAAATTAGGGAAATAAGTATAAAAATATGGACTAGGAGTAAGAAATTTGTAAAAATTTACATCTGACAATAAAGACATGAAACTGAAACTCTATTTCGATGGCTTCGCGAATAGTGGATGCCCTAAGAGAATTGAGAGATATGATAGTCCTACTCTCCTCGAAGTTGATAGAATGACCTGTTGGGTGATGCGCGAGAGCTAAAGTCGGATCTTTTTTACGAACTGACAGAGAGTGTTCATATACTCGGTGGTTAACGCGCCTGTTGGTACGACCGATGTAGCTTTGTGGGCAATCGCGACATGAAATTTCGTAAACTCCTCGATCGTCGTTAGATACTTTGTCTTTGGGGTTACCGGTTAAGTTGCGTATAGTTTGAGAGGTGTTGAAGACAGTCTTTATTTGATGTTGTTCTAAAATCCATGATATTTTGTCAGTGACTCCTCGAATGTATGGAAGGAAGGCTTTTCGATGTTGTTGGTCTGTTTCTGACGGGGTTGGTGTGATTGTGGGTTGTAGAGATTGATGAATTATACGGGCAATGTGGTCCGGATGATAACCGTTTTGTCGAAGGATTTGTTGAAGATTATTAAGTTCGTTTTATCTATTGTCAATATCTATTAAACGAATAGATCTAAGAGTCAAAGATTTCATTAGAGAACTCAATTGGGCAGGGTGGTGGTGTGATTGGGCATTAAAGTATCGATTGGTATGGGTTGGTTTCCTATAGACGGTATGTGAGAATCTGTCATTGTTGGTTTTTTTGAGGACATCAAGAAACGGGAGAGAAGAATCGTACGCGATTTCCATTGTAAATTGTATATTAGAATGTATACTATTGAGGTGTTGTAGAAAGAAGTCTAATGAGTCTCTGCCATGAGGCCAAATAACAAAAGTATCATCTACATATCTAAGCCAACAGGAAGATTTTAAATTAGACGAGTTTAGGGCCTGGGTTTCGATTTGTTCCATGAAAATGTTAGCAAACACTGGAGAAAAAGGTGAACCCATGGGGGCCCCACGGACTTGTTTGAACAGAATGTCTTGAAATGAAAAATAAGTGTTAGAAGAACAGTGTTGTACAATACGCTCTTCGAGGTGTCATTCCTTTGTACGCAAGACAATATACATTATATATTATATATAACATATATTGTTTCTGGTCAGGGAACCTTCATCAGTTGTGCTTCCCACAATTGAATGTCCTCTCGAACATTTCTTTATGTATTTTATACATTTCGTTAAATTTGAAGACGCGAGATGTAAGACCGACATCTAGGATTTTCGAGAGAATCAGCACACAGAGGTTCCGAATTTGGAGCCGTTCGTTGTAATTGCTGTTCTCCCTTAACTCCTAGGACAGACTGTCACGATACAATTTTCAGGTTACTTCACCTGTCAGAGATATTGAATACTCTCTTCGAGATGTCATTCCTTTGTACGCAAGACAATATACATTATATATAACATATATTGTTTCTGGTCAGGGAACCTTCATCAGTTGCGCATATGTTGAAACTAAGTATTCAACAATAGAACGAGAATACCTTGCAATAGTGTGGGCGGTTAAACACTTTAGACCAATAATTTTTGGCCGTAAGTTTCTACTTTTGACCGATCACCGCCCGTTAACTTGGCTGTTTTCTATAAAGGATCTTGGAAGTAGACTTGCAAGATGGCGCCTTAAGCTCGAGGAGTACGACTATCAAAAAATTTACAAACCCGGCAAAGTAAATAAAAACGCCGACGCTCTCTCTCGCATTAAACTTAACAACTTTATTGAATACATATCATTTCAAGCAAACAATCATCTAACACCATTTACAGTACTCCCAACAAACGAAACTGACGATGACTCACAAGAACCCCAGACAATCCATTAATCTCCAACAAATCTCTGAAGAATTTAGAACTTTTGTCGAGCGATATCAAACGGTTTCACTCATAAATTACGACAAAATTCAATTCTCTACTTTCCAACCCTTAGACCGAGAAAACAAAAACATTCTAGAATTTCCCCAAGGCTCTCTCATGAAAGATTTTCACCATGACATCATCGAAGACATTTTTGAGGAAAATTCTGATATCCATACCCCAAGAGTAACTGTCTTTGCAAGCAAAAGTGTCAGAAAGAGACGCTATTACTTCGTCCCTCTCCCTTCTGACCCAAAAGTAGTCAACGAGATTCTTTTCGCATCTTCATATAATAGTAGAGATGTGTTCACCGAAAACGAAATATATTGTGTTGAGAATAACATTGATTTGCCATTCTGGAAATGCTTTCGTTCATCTTTTCTGAAATCGACATTAGAGGGAAAATTTGCCAAAATATCGTCCAAACGGTCGAAAAAGACCAAATACCTATCATTCTCGACCGATTCCATAACGGCAAAAATAATATACATCGAAGTATCAATAAAATCAACCGCAGAATAAAAGAAAAATACAATTGGCAAGGATTGACTAAGGAAATTGACAATTTTATCAAAAACTGTCAAACTTGTCAGAGAGTAAAAGTTTACCGAATGAATCTCGACAGCCCACTTGTCATTACTGAACCTCCACGGACACCCTTTGAACGTGTCAACATCGATATTCTAGAAGTCCCGACAAAAAACTACGCATTGACTATCCGGGACGAACTAACAAAATTCTCTCAGGCCTACCCCACAACCGACAAATCCGCAAAAACCGTTTTTAGTACTTTACTACTATATTTCCAACACTTCGGTACCCCATTACGGATACACTGTGATTATGGCAGGGAATTCGACAACGCAATAACGAGAGATTTGTGTAAGCTATTTGATATCAAACTGTCCTATTCTAGCGTGGGACATCCCCAGTCAAAAGGTTCATTAGAACGGTCCACTCGACCTTACTAGACATGATTAGAACACAAATTAGAGAATCCCGACGAAAACCCCTTCAACATCCTTCATAATGCAATCATCGCATACGACAACTCTGTAAACAAAACTCAAGAATTCACTTCTTACGAACTTGTTTACGGACATACTTCGAGTAGGATTCCCGAAACTCTTTACAACCAACAATCATTGATAACTAAATACATCCGAGATCTCAACAACCGTATCCGTAAAGAACAAAGCGAAATCCTGATTTGACAAACATGTTTCCGAAAATCTTCCGAATTATCAAATAGACGATAAAGTCTATATTAAGGAATCCCAAATCAAGGATAAACTCCAAAATAAATTCAATGGTCCTTTTGAAATCCTGGAGATTCACAAAAATTCTGCGACATTACTAAATCCAAAAACCAAACAAAAAACTAAAGCAAATTTCGACAGAATGAAACCGTTCTCAGAAAGTTAATTTCTGTTTCAGGTTGTGCCTGCTGTTCGGATCAGCAGTAACCCAATATCAAGTCGAACCTATAAATAACACATTAGGGATATACTACCACAACGAAGCCCAAATCACCGTTTCTAACAATAAATAGACACTTTTGGTCCACTAAAATATTTCGGCCCACGAACACGTTTTCACGACAAATAATGAATGGACTTTTACAAACACTTATCGAAACTGTTAACTATAAATCTTTCGCAATGAATTACTTCCGCTCAGATGTACAAACTCATATAAATCTTCTAAACCAAATATCCACCACAATTAAGGACAAATTTATCTAAATAAATATGGACACACTCTTTTTAAAGCAATTACCGGAAACTTAAAGGCGAATGACGGTAAATATTTTACTGATAGTATAAATAGGCTCAATCAAGGTCAATTACAAATAGAAAATTTACTCAAAAACCAAATCAGTGTAACTACCCCTGTCATTAAAAACTTCAACGAGACCGTCCAAAAACTTCAAATTAACTAGAAGAGAAAGCAGAAGGCTACGAGAATTATGCGAACCGACCTGAAGAGGGCAGATGTGACTCTGCCGAAACGTCGATCTCGGCAGGGATCAGTTATCAACTACGCGGATGAATTCCCGGAAACCATCTAATACATTTAGGGCCCGCGAAAACTTAAAAACAAATATAGTGAATCTCTACGGGGAGAATACTTTTCATTTGTGTAAAACATTTGAGAAATTACGCTCGAAAAGAATCAAACTTTTGTGCGATCTACATTTTTTACAACGATACCGCGATGAAGGAGTTATTCCGAAAAACATGACGGTAAAGTTCTGAAAGAACAACAGAAAAACACAGAATATCTTATGGAAAGCTAGTTGTGCCCTACTTAGGGAGGCCATACGTGATGTCAGAAGAGATTTGGATGTTCTTAATACTAAACTCCTAGATATCCACCTCAGGTAAGCAGTACACTCGACCCAATAATATGGGATACATTCGATGAGATTAGTGAATTTAGGGCCGAAACGAATGCAGAGTTGACAACAATTCAACAACAGACAAAATTTAACAAATTGAAGCTCCAACAGAAGCCCAAAAACGAATTTTTCTCGGAAAATACCGGTCACAGTATAACCTCAAGGCAATTGGAAACGAATAGAACCGTTTATAACTTATCTTCGGTCCAATTAAACTCTACCTCGATTGGCGTGTTGGCTAAGGGATTCAATTACGCTATTGCTCCCTCTCACATACAAACAGAGAGCATAATATGTGGCGTGGAAACAGCAGTTTCAAAATTAGATGCGAACGCCGCTGAAATAATTAGACAAGATGTGTCATATGTTCTAAGAAAGTCTAAACCACCCAAAAGGAACCTATCTATAGAAGAAAATGAGGCCTTGAAACAACTTCGCCTCAACAAGGACATTGTCATTATACCTGCTAATAAAGGAAATGCGACTGTAATTTTAGATACAGCGGATTATTCAAACAAAATTCAAACATTGCTACAAGATCCAGCATATAAAGAAATTACTACTGACCTAACAACTTATCTGGAGAAAACAACCAAGGCCAAAATCCAAGCAAGTAGGATCGACAGAAATCTCCAACTGCAACTCATTCCGCGTGAAAAGTCATCGAGATGTCCGAAATTCTATGGGTTGCCAAAAGTACATAAAGAAGGTGCACCTTTGAGGCCAATAGTAAATTCAATTGGATCCCCAACACAACAGCTAGCCAAATACCTAGCCCAACAAATTCAACCGTTTGCAGAGGAGGCAGACTCATATCTGAAAAATTCGACACATTTCATCGAAATTCTTAGAAAAACGGTTTTACAACCTGAGTGTCTTCTGGTCAGTTTTGACGTGGTGTCCCTTTTCACCAACATCCCTATCGACGAAGCATTGGATATCATAATAGAAAAATACAAACCACCTCAACACCTTGTAGACTTAACAAGGCACTGCCTGATGAACACATATTTTATTTACGAGAACCAACGATACAAACAAGTGGAAGGAGCTCCAATGGGATCGCCACTCTCACCAGTTATAGCGAACCTTTTTATGGAGAATTTTGAGGAGTTGGCACTAAGAACAGCAACTCTTAAACTCAGTTTATGGTTGCGATATGTGGATGATACTTTGGTGATTTGGCCTCATGGGAGGGAACGCCTCAACACATTTTTAGACCACCTTAGTGGCATCCATCACAAAATAAAATTCACCATGTAGGTTGAAGCCAATAATCAACTGCCATTCCTTGATGTTCTCATAAATAGGAAGGAAGATGGAACCCTTGGCCATACAGTATACAGGAAAGCAACTCACACCAACAGATACCTTCATGCTAATTCTCATCACCACCCAGCCCAACTACAAGCCGTCGTCAAAACTTTAGTAAATAGATCACAAAGACTAGCTGACCAGGACAACATCAAACAGGAAATTCACAGTTTAAAAACAGCTCTGAGACAAAACGGATTTACAGACCGAAATATTCAAAGAGCCCTAAAGTCAAAACCGAGACGAACAGACGAGGAGCATGAGACACCAATAACCAAGGCTTATTTACCGTATGTCAAGGGTACCACGGACAGTCTTGCAAGAATTCTACGGAGACACAATATCGATACTATTTTCAATACAGACAGAAAAATATGCACGGTGTTGAGGACTCCGAAGACGAGGATCCCTTTAGAACAACAGGGAGTCTACGAGATTCCATGTGCAGACTGTCATAAAACCTATGTGGGGCAAACTAACAGAAGAATTCAAGCTAGACGTGATGAACACCAGAATGCTATAAGAAAGCAAGAAAAAACAACATCCATTGCTGAACACGCCACCACGACGTCACACCGAATAGACTTTGAGAACAGCAGAGTGCTGGCAAATATAGAACACCCGAATAGCGAAGAGGCCTCACAGTCTAAACGCACGCAATGAAATCCAGAACTTATCGAATTGTTGGAAAATTCTATTAAACACCGTACCGGCCCGGACCCATCCAATAACAACTCAACCGGAAATAACAAATCAGCAGGCGGGAGGCGCTCCCACTGAGCGCCCAGGGCCAATCACACGCAGCCGGTTCACGGTGCCAACCAATACGCGCCGAGCCGCGACTATATAACACCGTGCGCGCTCCTGAAAATATCAGTATTCGAGTAACCAGAAGCTACGAGAATTATGTGAACCGACCTGAAGAGGGCAGATGTGATTCTGCCGAAACGTCGACATTTTACCATCGATCCCGGCAGGGATCAGTTATCAACTACGCGGATGAATTCCCGGAAACCACCTAAAACATTTAGTGCCTGCGAAAACTTAAAAACAAATATATATATACGGGGTGTAAACGGTTTGAGTGCAAAACAAAATCAAAAAGCTTTATAACATTTTCAGAACTAAACTATAGTTTTGCCAAAAAAAAAGAAAAAGTTAGAAGTTCTGTAGCCTTTATTACAGTGTATAATAGATTATTTCCGGCTTCAAAATGATTGTAAAGCTAAATATGTAAATACTCAATAGCGTATACACCTTTAATAACTGTATTAACAAAGAAAATTATTATTTAAACTCTAACTATTCTGTTATAATTTGTCCTACGTTTCTCCGATCAGATGTGGCAACATAGCATATACTCAGTACTACAGCTGGCCGCTGCCATGAATGCTTTTTTGCTGCCCGGTTCTTTTAAGAAAGTGAAAGTGATTTTTGCGTGACATTCGACATAGCGTAAGTTATTTGATTTTCATTTTAAAATATAAATTGGAATAATAAATTAAATCTGTTGTGAATTGTGAGTTCAAGTGTATTATTTTGTGATAAACAGTGACAATTATACAATTAGCTAAAGACCTGACATGCTATTAATTTGTGGGGAAAGCAAATGTAATAACAAGAATTTTGAATTTTGAATATTTACTATAAATAATCCGTTTGCTCGCCAGAGCTCTATCATAATGACATCCTGCAGGTCAAAGGTTTTTATTTGTCTAAGGTAAGTAACATTAATTTCTTAGTAACAATTATTTCTCGAAGAATTTAACACATAAAAGAACTACATATAAGAAATGTTTTGTTTAATATACTTTGTATCGCATTATTTTTGTATCATAATGTAAACAACTTTGTATCTTCCCTTCTTCAACTTGATTCATAAAATAAATCGCCAAATATAAATATTCATTTCAATACATAGATATTAAAAGGGTACATTTTTGAAAATAATATTTCATAAAATTTTATGTACCTAAATAAATCTACCGGCACTCGAAACTATGAAATTATTTAATACAAAAAAAATAACAGGTGTTCATTTTGATGTGGTGACTCATTCCTTTATTATTCACGCTACAAGCAAATCAGAGTTTTAGCGCGACGTTGCCACATTGACAATAATTTACTTAACATGTATTTCAAATTTTCTTGCTTATTAAGGCCTTTAGACCATAGTGTTACAAGAGTTTTTTGTTTTGTTTGGTGGGTACTATCTGCACCTAAAATATATGCAGTCAAACTATTTACACCCTGTATATATATATATATATATATATATATATATATATATATATATATATATATATATATGAACAAGGCTAGGTTCCGGGTGAAATTCTGAATTTATTATATATTCGACGTTTCGACTCCTGCTGTGGAGCCATTATCAAGAGACAAAAGTGAAAATGAGTTTCAGAGTCTAGATCGAACTCGGGGCCTCAAACAAGAGTCACTAGGTAACTGAACTGACTCGTGGGGAGTAGGAAGATTGAGGCTTCGTGTTCGATCTAGACTCTGAAACACGTTTTCACTTTTGTCTCTTGATAATGGCTCCAAAGCAGGAGTCGAAACGTCGAGTATATAATAAATTCAGACGCGGTTCTCACCCGGAACCTAACCGACTGCGTTCGTTAGTTTGATTCATGTTTGAAGATTCTCCAAGATCTGACATGGCCTTGTGTTGTCAGGTAATAGACTCTCTATTACCTGAAGCATCTCTCGTGTAATCCGCTCATACTGGTCCCCAATTATATGTCTAAGTTCAGGATTATCGCAAGGTTAAGTTTTATACAACATAGTTTTTAGGTATTCCGATAAAAAAGTCAAGGGACGTTAGGACAGGTGAACTTGCTGGCCATTCTATAGCGTCCCTTCTTCCAACCCATTTACCTGGCACTGTCTCATTAAGCTAATTTCGTATACACAAGCCATAACGTGGAGGTGCTCCGTCCTGTTGAAAAAATATGTTTTCTTTCTCTGGCGAGAAAGTTCCATCTTGATATATTTGGGTTTCTAAAGACTGGGTTATAAGGGAATTTATCACATTTTCTCTTAAGTCCAAATACAATTCCCCAGTTAAATTTTCTTCCACGAATAAAGGACAGATAATTTAATTTCCGAAAATTCTCTGAGAATTAGCATGAAGGTATCTGTTGGTGTGAGTTGCTTTCCTGTATACTGTATGGCCAAGGGTTCCATCTTCCTTCCTATTTATGAGAACATCAAGGAATGGCAGTTGATTATTGGCTTCAACCTACATGGTGAATTTTATTTTGTGATGGATGCCACTAAGGTGGTCTAAAAATGTGTTGAGGCGTTCCCTCCCATGAGGCCAAATCACCAAAGTATCATCCACATATCGCAACCATAAACTGAGTTTAAGAGTTGCTGTTCTTAGTGCCAACTCCTCAAAATTCTCCATAAAAAGGTTCGCTATAACTGGTGAGAGTGGCGATCCCATTGGAGCTCCTTCCACTTGTTTGTATCGTTGGTTCTCGTAAATAAAATATGTGTTCATCAGGCAGTGCCTTGTTAAGTCTACAAGGTGTTGAGGTGGTTTGTATTTTTCTATTATGATATCCAATGCTTCGTCGATAGGGATGTTGGTGAAAAGGGACACCACGTCAAAACTGACCAGAAGACACTCAGGTTGTAAAACCGTTTTTCTAAGAATTTCGATGAAATGTGTCGAATTTTTCAGATATGAGTCTGCCTCCTCTGCAAACGGTTGAATTTGTTGGGCTAGGTATTTGGCTAGCTGTTGTGTTGGGGATCCAATTGAATTTACTATTGGCCTCAAAGGTGCACCTTCTTTATGTACTTTTGGCAACCCATAGAATTTCGGACATCTCGATGACTTTTCACGCGGAATGAGTTGCAGTTGGAGATTTCTGTCGATCCTACTTGCTTGGATTTTGGCCTTGGTTGTTTTCTCCAGATAAGTTGTTAGGTCAGTAGTAATTTCTTTATATGCTGGATCTTGTAGCAATGTTTGAATTTTGTTTGAATAATCCGCTGTATCTAAAATTACAGTCGCATTTCCTTTATTAGCAGGTATAATGACAATGTCCTTGTTGAGGCGAAGTTGTTTCAAGGCCTCATTTTCTTCTATAGATAGGTTCCTTTTGGGTGGTTTAGACTTTCTTAGAACATATGACACATATGTCCCAAACGTTGATTTTTTGAAGATGTTGGTTGGGCTCTTCCGAAATAACTGGCGGATTTGTGTTGCCCCAGTATCTACAAATATTTTTATTTACAAATCCATTTAAAAACTCCTGCTTCGTCAGAAAAACAAATATTTCTAATAAAATTGGGGTCTGTATTTGTTCTTTGAATCATTAATTCGCATAATTCTAACCTTCTGTTATAATCATCCTCTGCAAGCGGTTGTAAAAGCTGTATTTTGTAGGGAAATAATTTCTTTAGCCGCAACGTTTTATGCATAGAGCCTACGGAACTATTTGTTAACCTGGGCCCTTGGATATTGATGTTTGAGGATCCATGGCAAAATGACGTAAAATCTCAACCTATGAAGCTTCATTTAAAACTATACAATTCTTGACAATTTTATTGCACACACTTCCAGCTTCTTGAAATTTATGAACTAAATCCAACACATACTGATGCCTAATATTTTTATCGGGATGCACAGCCTTGTTCATCCCCATAAATAAGTACTATTTCAATTATTTCTTGTAAAAAATAAACAATTGTAGAAATTTGATGGTCAGTGTACAACGAAACCCATGCTAATAATAAATTATTAGTCGCAAATATCTTTCACAAAAACATTTGAGGATTTTTTCTCACTTGTTTGTCTCGGTATTTATACACAATTCAAAATTTTTAATTTTTTATAGTTTCTAGGACATTTATTTCTTTGTAAAAAATAATCTGATTTTAAATAATTTGGTCAATTTGGACTTGCATACTAAGGGTTCTGTACCACCTTCAAGATTCTAATATTGCAGTTTCAGACAAGCAGAGAATTATATTTACCCTAATATCTTTTAAAGGAAGCGTTTTAAATTTATAAAAATATACACTTTTATTTTCTACCATTTGACTTTTATAATTATCGGCTACTTGATTCGCTTGATTTCTATAAAAATTTGTATTTAATTTTCTAATTTGGCCCCCAAAATTAAAATTAGAGTTTTATTTTACTAATAAACTTTCAGGGAAGCCTTTTATAATCTACTGTCTGAATTTTAGGCTATGTAGATTAGAACATAAAGGGGAAAATAGGTCAAGTTTTAAGTCTTTCAGAAAATTAATTCAAATACAAATAATATATTCTTCAAAATTTTAGCTAGTGTAGTTTCTAGTGGGAATTAAGTCGATATTTAATATTCTTCTTAATATATTTTAAACAAATGATTGAAAAGTATGATACATGTGTAATTCACATAATGAGCTTTTTATTTAATATATTACATGATGCATTTGAAAATTTAATTTTTATGTACAATTTAATTCTATAATTTGTCCCCAAAATTAATATTGGAGCTTTCTACTAATTTTTCAGATAAATTTCAAGTGAACCCCAGTACCCCTAACTATTTTCAAAATTTTAGGTAGTATGGTTTCGAGAAATGAGAATTTTTATATTTTTTGTTAATATCTTAAAAATATGAAAAATATATATTTGTATTCCTCATAATGATTTTATTTGATGTATTGCATGATGCATTAAAAAATCTTTTTTTATTTTCAATTTAATTCTATAATTTGGCCCTCAAAATTAATATTAGGAATTTCTTCGTATTTTTCGTGTAAACAAAAAAATGTATGTCTTATAGTTTGGGGAATAAAGGGGAAATGGGTAATTTTTTGTATTCGTTGTAATGAGCCATTTGATTTGATATATTACTTGATACGTTCGAAACAATTTTAATTTTATATTTTTTATTTAATTCTGTAATTTGCCCCCAAAAATTAATATTAGAGGTTTCTCCTTATTTTTCCCGTCAAATTCAGGTGAGGCCCTATATCTCTATTTTTTTTCCAAAATTTTACTTCTTATAGTTTCGGAGATAAGGAGGGGGGAACTGTCGATTTTTTTAGTCCCCACCTGCCACGAGTACCCCTAAAATCAAAATTTCTTCATTTACGATAGGTACTCCTGATCGGGTCACCAAACCTTTTCCCTCCAGTCGGTTAGGAGAAAATTGCTGTGATGTGAAAGAAGGAGAAATCCGGAGTGATATTATAAGAGTATGATGTATATTGTATACGGAACCCTAAAAATGATGTGTCAAAAGTTTTTGAGTTGCCCATAAGCAGATGTATATATACAGTGTGGTTGAAATAAGTGGGAGTACAATTTGTTAATTAGTTAAACGAGGTGTTTCAAAAAAGTTATACTGGATGGACCATAACTAATTGCTTATACCATGTTGTTGAAAAACCGTTGTATTGGAATTATATTAATATTGGCTGGGTTACGAAATGTTATATTGCTTGACTGATAATAGTTACATATATAATGTGGTTGAAATAAAGGTAGTTATGAATTATAATTATTCAGGATGGACAGAAAGATGTGTTATGTAAGCCGTTAAGATATTTGAATTATAAACTTAAGTTATTATAGTTATGAAATGGGTTGACAAAACGTTTTTTATACAGTGTGGTTGAAACATAACATGGAGTGGAATTGTAGTTTATACAGTGGCCAAAAAACTTGAGGAAAGGAATTTAGAAATTAGTGGGAAGAAAAGTGAATTAGTACAACGGCTACGAGATGCTCTAATAAATGAAGGTCACAATCTCGACACTTATTTGATTGAAGTTTCTGGTACTGAGGACATGAGCATGCTATTAAAACAAATGGCATAAAGTTTAAAAGAAACCTTACAAAATAAATTGCCAGAAAATTCTAAAAACTTAAAAGAGTCGTTAGAAGATAAATTAGTGGAAAATTCTAAGACTTTAACAGATAAACTACAAACATTACAAGAAAGGTCTAAAACCTTAGAAGGTAAATTGCTAGAAAATTCTAAGTTCTTGCTAAATAAGCTACAAACATTACAAGAAAACTCTAAAACACTAGAAGATAAATTAGCAGAAAATTCTATAAACCCTGGAAGACAAATTACTGGAAAATTCTAAATCCCTAACATTCAGCAATGCTGGAAGAGAAAATATCCGAGAATGCGGCTCAAATGGAGGAGCTAAAACAAACAATGGTAGAAGAGTCAGTCAAAAATGAAAGCTGGCAGAAGAGTTAAAGCAGACAATAGTCGAAAATGAAACGCCGATAGAAGAGCTAAAACAGATAATGAAGGGTGAGATCAACAAAATAAGAGAACAGATAGTCACAATACAAAGGGGAGAAACTCCACCAAAGACCGAAAGTAGAAACAGTCCAGAAGTAATGGATTCGAAAATTGGCCTCGAAGGAGCAAGATACAAAATTAAACCTCCACAATTTGATGGAAAATCGTCATGAACTAAATATAGGCGCCAATTCGAGACTGCAGCAACGTTAAACAGATGGTCGGCCGTGAAGAAGCCAATAGGACTAACACTCACCTTAATAGCGAATGCTACAGATATTTTGCAAACCTTGAATGCCTCTGAGCAAGAAGACTACAAACAACTGGTCAAATATTTAGAACTGAGATAGGGTCAGACACATTTGGAGCACGTCTACCACTCCCAAATGAAAAATTGCCACCAGAGATCAAATAAAGCCCTACAAGAGTTTGAAGCTGAAGCTGAATATTGCACGTTTGGTTCGCCTTGCCTATCTAGCCACACCGACAAATGTATTAGAAAGGTTAGTAGTGCAAGCCTTTTGTGTGTGGACTTCGGGACCACGAAGTCAGACAAGTATCGACCTTAGCTCGACCGACTCAATTAGTAGATGCATTGGCTCAAGCTCTAGAATTCGAGGGTGCAAAAAATACCTGCAAAGGTCAAGCCAGAGTCCGAATCTTTGACGGAGAATCCGAAGATGGCGGAAACGATGAAGCCTCTGTAAGAAAGATAATAGAGGAAGTACTTACCGAAAAAAGACTAGTGAGATGCCGAAAGTGTCGTAAGGTAGGACATATCCAGCGTCATTGCAAGGGGAGCAACGGAGTATAGACTCCCTTGTCGGGAAAATTAAAGAAGATAAATGTAAAAGCGCCATCGTCGACCTGTAATCAACAAGCCCCAACTACCAACGCATATGTCGCTTCGCTACGCAACAACGTTAACAGTGTCTTTGTAGATGGCCTTATTAATAAGAAGCTATGTGCAATCCTGCTGGGTACTGGTGCTACGAAAACAGAAATAAGGCCCAACATTGTTTTAGAGACAATGATAAAACCAACAAAGTGGCAACTGCGAACAGCGACAGGAGAAGCAACTAAGATCCATAAGAAAATAGAGGTTGAAATGGTCTTGGGAAATACAACATTCCAACATCAGGCATTAGTGGCGGACATCGAAGGCCAAGTCATCATCGGAATGGATGTCATGAGTTCCAAGGGATTCGAGTTAAACTTTAAAGATGGAATTCTGATTGTGAATGACGAAGAAGTGGTGCTCTATGGAAAAGACGACATAATGCTTCGATCAATCTTAGCAGAGGATGTAAATTTTCCGGAAAGAGCTGAAATCATTGTAGATGCTTTCCTAGATAGGAAAGCTAAAATTTGCATAGTGATGATGTTTGATCCTGAACTTAATGACGGAAATTTAGGCAGAGGAATCGCACTGGGAAAGACTCTGTTTCGTGCCAAAGAGATTATGCCGGAAAGAGTAATAAACCTGAATCATTACTCGGTTGCGTTCAAGAAAGGAACAATTTTGGATCACTGTTCAACAGTTTCCTCTGTAGTCAGAAGCACGCAACATACAGCAATACCACCAGGTTAGAAACTACCAGGTTATCTTCGATGTAGGGAACGGCAAAAGAGGACTAACCAATTTAGTGAAACATAAAATCAATACTGGGGACGCTCAACCTATTCGACAGCCGACGAGAAGACTACACCTAGCTAAAAGAGAAGAAGCCAACAGGATAGTCCGCGAAATGGAGGAAGAAGGTGTTTTTGAACCATCCAATAGCCCTTGGGCTTCTCCAGTTGTCTTGGTTAAAAAAAAGATGGTTCGACCCCATTTTTTGTGGACTATTGACAATTAAACCACGCTACAAAGAAAGACAACTATCCCCTTCCAAGAATAGATGACACCCTAGATACGTTGGCTAGATCGAAGATGTTTTCCACCCTGGACTTGAAGAGCGGTTATTGGCAGGTGGAATTTGCTAAAGAATACGGAGAAAAGACTGCTTTTACCATCGGCTCAGGACTTTACCAATTCACGGTGATGCCGTTTGGGTTGTGTAATGCTCCAGCGACGTTTGAAAGATTGATGGAAACAGTGTTAACAGGGCTTTCATAAAAAATGTGCCTGGTGTATCTTGACGACATTATCGTGATTGGAAGATCTTTTGAAGACCAGGTGAAGAACCTGGAGGAGGTGTTTCGGCGACTTCGAAGTTCCGGACTAAAGTTAAACCCGAAGAAGTGTCAGCTGTTCCAAGAAGAGGTACAATATCTTGGAGATGTGGTTTCCGCAGAGGGAGTAGCTTTCGATAAACAGAAGATAAATGATGTCCAAGAGTGGCCAATACCTGAAGACATTCACCAGCTAAGAAGTTATCTGGGGTAATGCACGTACTATCGTCGGTACGTAGCGGGATTTGCCAATATCGCCAAGCCACTCACTAGACTCATAGAGGGGAAGGTGCACTAACAGTGGGACGAGGAATGTCAGCGATCATTCGAGATATTGAAAAGAGCATTGCCGAGTGCCCCCATTTTAAGTAATCCTTTGTCAGATGAATACCGACACAAGTAATGTTGGAGTTATTGCTGTTTTTTTCACAAATCCAAGACAGGTCAGGAGAAAGTCATCGAATATTTCAGCAAGACCTTCAGCAAGCCAGAACGGAATTGCTTTTGGCTATGGTAAAGGGGGTGGAACATTTCTACAAGTACCTCTATGGTAAAAGATTCCTCCTGAGGACTGATCACGCAGCACTGCAGTGGCTCCTGCAGTTAAAAAATTCCAAAGGGCAAGTGGCAAGGTGGATTAAGCGGTTGCAAGAATTCGACTTCGAGACTGAACATCGCGCTGGGACAAGCCATAAGAATGCTAAGGCATATATAATGGCTGTAAAAAGATAGAGTGGAGTAGAAATATAATTGTAAAGAATGTGTAAGAGATTGGTAAAAAAATGTGATATATGAGACAGAACATGAGCAGTTGCATATACGGAGTAGCTGAAATATTGGGCAAAGAAAATTTAAATTACCAGTGTGATCCAAACAAGAATAGAAATAGTTGCATATGAAGGGTGCTTTAAATGAAATGCGGAGAGAAATTATACTTTATACTGTGGTTAAAAAATAAGAGGAAAAATACAAGGTGATTAAAAAAAAGTTGAACAAAATTGTCTTACGACAGAGAAATAAGTGGATACAGGGCAACAATATTTAATTGTTTTTTGTCTTCGGTTGTGGTATCTGATATATATTTTTTGGTAAAATAACACCGCACTTATATTAAAAATAATAACACCCAAAAAGTACATTTAAAATATCAAATAATGATTTAACTTTAAATGTAAAATCAAGATACCAAAGTGCGTAAAACTGATCTATAAAAAAAATGGAAACTTTATTCTACTTCTGTTTGTGTCCTGTCCGTCATCGAAGGTTGGCGATTATATCCGAAGGTTGGCGATTATATCCGTCAAGGTCTCCGGATCTGTAGCCGCTCTAATTAGGTTTCATTTCCTGATATTCCGCATCCATGATAGATTTTACTTGTCAGATCCCCGTGTATTTCCCTTTGGTTATAAGCTGCAGCAGGTAATATTTCTCATTTCTTAGAACGTGCCCAGTGTAAGCCATTTTTCGTATATTTATTATGTAGAGAAAAACTTCCTTATTAGTGGTGTGTGATGTCCATGGATTCTTAGAATCTTTAGTATGACCACACTTCAAATGCTTCTATACGGTTCATACTTAAAGTTTTTAATGTCCATGTTTCCACTCCATAATACGTTTAGTTTTGCCCATACGTAGCACCTTATAAGTTTTAGACGTAATCTACATTTAGTTGTTCATCGCACAATATGCTCCTTGAGCTTAAAGAATTTTGTCTTGGTTATTCGACCCTAGACTAATATTTCTATGTCGTGGACTGGACTCGAGTCAATTCAAAAGACCAGGTATTTCAAACAATCAACTCTGCTCAATATGACACCATCAACCCATAGAGGTATGGGAACGTTAAAATTAGGGGATATTAACATTATTTTCGTTTTGCTGATGTGAATAACCATATTAAATTTTTTGCATATCTTATTTATTCTATCTAGTATGTTTCGTAGCTTAACATATGTATCTGCAACCACTACAGTGTCATCTATTTAGCGAATATTTGATATATTAACACCGTTTATTTTTATTCCGTCGGCACAATCTTTAAATGCCTTAAAAAATAAGTATTCCACATATATATTTATATATAAACTAACCACCCGTCCCAGCTTCACACGGGTTCTTTATAGAAAATATAAAATAGCATATGTTACTCAGAGGGGACATAGTTTTCGGTAAAATTGGTTGAGTAGTTTTTAAAAATTATCCAAACCACCTGGAAAAAATTTCCTGGCTACGGCCTTGACTCCAGCAACTTTTAATATTTAACCCTGGGCTTTATTAATTGTCATTCCAAACGCCCTTTTTACGGGAAATTGTAGCCGTATAAGTTGGAAAGGCCATTCTGAGGGTATCACGCCAATTCTTGGTATAAAAATAGTTTCACCAGTTGCATTACCCGTTAATATGATACATTCAATCAAAAAAATAAATAAATGAACTACTTTGAATCTTGTACCGTTGCACAGTTTCAGTGGACTCATATTTCTGAGAAATATAATAGGAGTACCTAGTTTTAATATTAATTTGTCTTAATGGATATGTTACTAATATCGGGATAAAATTGTTCAATAACTTCGCCACATTTTGTACCAAAACACTAATATTATTAAAATTTACATAGATATTTCCTGATTGAAATTCACAATTTCCAATTTGTAGCAAATCGTTTGAAAATTGACAAGTGTCTTCGCTAAACAATAAAATCTTCATATTGGTTTTAACTCCACATTTCGTTACACGTGAGAAAGATGCGTTCTATTGAGCGATGCACTGAATTCATCTGCTCACGTTCCCCTAGTTATAACTGGCAAAATTTGAGGGAAATCTCTAGAGAATAAAACAGTACAAGCACCCATTGGGCAGTTACTGTTGCGCAGATCTCACATTGTCCTGTCTAGTGCCTAAACTGAAGTTTTATGAGACAGAATTTCCCGGTACTACTCCGTTTAGAAATATTGCAAATGTTAGTGACGTCATCACTACATATTTTTAATCTCAGTTTGAATATGGCGGCTATGCCAGAAGATGCCACAGCTAGGGCAATTTTTCTGTTGGATAGTACTTTTGCTAATAATAAATTTGTTAAAAATGTTTTACCTGTGCCTCCAGGGGCATCTAAAAAACATTTTATCTTCATTACTATTATTATTTAAGGACAATATTAGGTCATAAAATTTTGTTACTTCAGCGTTCAAGCGACAGTCATCATGAATCACTTGTAAAAGTCTCAAATTTTTATTCTTAGTTTCTCGTAAATACTTTGTATTGATTGTTGCAAATAAATTGAAATTTAGTGGCAAGGTGAATCAAAAACTTTGATAGATTTTCCTGACAGAGATTCCACTTGTTTATTCAATTCGAAAAAAGCTTGATAAAATAGTTGAGTCAAAATTATTTAATGAAAATTCTTTACGTCTGTGATGCAAACACACAGAAATCTTCAGCCATGCTTTGACGATCATTTTGCCAAAGAAGATGTGGGTCGGTAACTTGACAGAAGGATATCATGATGGTAAATAAATTTCTAATTGATTTAGCTGAACAGCATAAGGCAGCTTTAGAAAACGTACCTTCCCAATGGGAGTCGTCTTCTAACAGACCCATTGCTGTAAAACAAAGTCATTGACATGTTTCATAAGTTATACCTTGAAAAAAGTAGGTTAATTACTCCTACCCTCTAACACAAACACTACTGAAAGAAGTAGGACGGGAGGCGCGGGGTTACGGTTCTTTATGAAATGCTCAAGCCAACTAACGTTTTTAAAATGATAAGGATTAATACCGTATTTGTCGAAGTAGCGTTCCAGTTACCGCTTTAATTGCCATTTTTTTAAGTATTAAAATGAGTATATCATGTTTTCCTTAAGAGATGGACATATGCCGTCCGGACTTTATTGTAGACCTATAAGATACAAAATTTCACCATACATTATTTTGTTATATGTCAAAGGGTTTAGACAGCGTTTTAGTTGAAAGCTCCCAGACGGCTTATTTTTTGCGGACACCTCCAACAAATATCGTTATATTTGAGCCAATTTATATACAAACTTAACAAATTATATACTAAAATCTTTCTCGATAACCACTCTATCCACTGGTGAAAACAGCATGAAAATCGTTGCAGAGGTTTGTGAGTTTATCAGACAGACAGACGCGGCGGAGAACTTATAATATGTATAGTTGAGAAAGTTTGTCTGTATGTCCTTTATAGAATCCTTAACGGCTGGACGTATTTCGATGAAATTTTGTGTGTGTGTTCAAGGGGCTTCCAGAATGGTTCAGATTCACAATTGGACCCGGTAGCTGCCACTAAGATCGAGTTCTAGGAATTACTTTTAATTTTGACAATTTTTTTTATTGTATCGCACATTTGTATACAATTTATAGAATTCTAATGTCAACAAAAACAATTGCTGATCCCGCTAATACCTCCAAGCCACGTTTGGACAGAACAACGTCTGTCGGGTCCGCTAGTATTACTACAAATTCTGGTGGTTCAAAAAATAATTAAAACACCAATATTCACATTCACTTTCAATGAGTTTATTTTCACAAAAATAATTCCACTATTGGTATACAACAGCTAATTTCTACTGATACAATTAACACCTCGAATAAACTAATAATACTACACAAACTGTAATATGTCTTTTTATAATTAACATGGAATTCTCTAGTATTTTGTGAATTATCTCGTAGTTTGGGAGGCGGTTTACCTGAGTCTTACCGACATTTCCAATCGACCTTGCGCAAGATCCTCCTTTTTATTACTTCAGCCGGCTTAAATGTTTACATTGTTTAAGTCGGAATAATGACTTCGAAAGGTTGGTTAATTTCAAGGAGCGGCGTAGGTAAATTTTATAACACTGCCCGCCCTTTAATTCTGATCGTCCCGATCGGAAACATTGTCTCCATGGTAGGGAGCTAGTCGATCCAAATGAACCATCTTCATCTCAGCTCTTGGGTTCCGACGGATACGATAGACAACGTCATTGATTCTCTTGACCTCCTCGGGTGGACCATCCAAGGCGACTGTGATTTACATTCGCCCCTTTGGGGGTTGCTCAGCCAAACATTATCCCTGTCTTGGAACCCGACTGCATTGGCCTTGACGTCATATCGTGTCTTCATCCGATCGCTGGTGGCTGTGTTCGGGCTAGTTCGTGTATTGACAGCACGTTCTGTCAGAGTTAGTCGGCATAATTGTTGACTTCTTGGGGCGGTTCTTCTGGTGAACCAAAAGCCAGATCACAAGGTAATCTCAGCTTTTTCCCGAATATTATCATTGCTGGAGTTAGTCCGGTGCTGTTATGGACGGCTGAGAGATAGGCCAAGGAAAAGGGGATGTGCTCGTACCAATCACGCTGGTTATTACTGACGACCTTGGACAGATGTTGTTCCAAGGTCCTGTTGAATCTTTCCATCATTCCGTCTGACTACGGATGCAAAGGTGTGGTTCTCGTTTTCTTGATACCCAGTATCCTACAGACCTTCTGGAATACATTGGACTCAAAGTTACGCCCTTGGTCTGAATCTAACTCCAACGGTACACCAAACCTGCTGAATAATTTTTCTATCATCACTGTCGCCACAGTGGTTGGGTATAGAATATGCCATTAGCTGTAATAATCCACTGTGACCAGAATGTATTAGTTGACCCTCTCAGACTCGGAAATGGGCCGGCGACATCAATGGCAATTCTCTCAAATGGGACGCCCACATTGCATTGCTGCATTCTGCCCTTCGTCCGGGTCTATGGGCCGTTACTGGCTGCACAGGTGTCACATTTCCGGCACCAAGCTCTGACATCTTCTTTCAGGACGCCCGAGTATCCAGATACTTCGTCCCATCTTGGCCCGTGTGCCCCTCTTTTTTTAAATGACAGGATTGGTTCAATGTCTAGATCATCCATTTGGTCCTGAATGCACTGTTCTGCCTTTAGACAATGTCCACATTCTACTCTACAGGGTCTTCTTGAAAGAGCATCGGCATTATTATGCAAACGGCCAGCATTTGAGGGCGGCATGATCTGTTCTGAAATAACGACTTTAGAGATATTTGTGGAAATGGTCTACAGCCCTGATTATTGCAAGAAGTTCTTTTCTGGTGACACAATAATTCCTTTCCGGTTTAGAGAATCCACGGCTGTAGTACTCGATCACCCTTCCTTCACCATTTTGCACCTGGGATAGGACGGCCCCCAAACCTGTGTTGCTGGTGTCGGTGTCTAAGATGAAATTGCCGGACTGTGTAGGAAACGCTAGGATTGGGCTGGAACAGAGTGCCGCCTTTAGTCGTCTGAACGATGTTTCACAGTCCTGATTCCAATAGAAGGTCTCTTTTCAGTGGTCTTCCCATGAAAAGGTGCGGTAATGGTGGCAAATCCATCAAAAAATCGCCTGTAGTATGAACAGAGACCCAAGAAGCTCCGGAGTTCCTGCTTGTTTCTTGACACTGGATAATCACGAATGGCTTTTATCTGGTCTTTGTTTGTGCGTATTCCTGACTCAGACACGATGTGGCCCAAAAACTCTACTTCTTTTTAGAACATGGTACACTTCTTCGGGTTGAGTCTCATTTTGGCAGTCTTGATTCTGGAAAATATTTCGTCCAGGTTCTTCCGATGGTCGTCGAATGTACGACCCATGACCAGAATATCATCTCAAATGTAGCGGGAGCATTACATAACCCAAAGGGCATGACCGAGAACTGAAACAGCCCTTTAGTGGTGGAGAAGGAAGTCTTCTCTCTGTCGTTGTCGTGTAGACCAACCTGCCAATGGCCACTCTTAAGGTCTAGTGGAGAGAACCAACGGGACCCTGCTAGTATGGTCAGAGTGTCATCAATTCGGGGGAGTCGATAGATGTCTTTCTTCATAACATCGTTTAAATTTATGTAATCCACGCAAAATCGGGTGGTTCTATTATTTTTTTTTAACTATCACAACGGGAACAGACCGCAGACCATGGGCTGATGGATGGCTCAATAACTCCATTTTGAAACATGGACTCGATGTTTTCCTCAACTGCCTGTTGTTGTCCCAATGGTAGTCGCCTAGGTGGTATTCTGATGGGTTGAGCCTTCCCGGTATCTACTCAGTGGTGGATGATGTTTGTACGACCGGTGGTTCCATCCTTACTGTTAAAATTTGACAGTGGTTTGTGATAAATTGCTTGGCTTTCTTCTATTCTTCTGGTTAAGGTGTGTCAAATGGTCAGCAAATTCTTGTAGAAACTCTTTAATGGGCCATGTCTCCTTCACCGATGTCTGGTACCCTTCTTCGCAATTGAATCTATCGAAATAGCTTCGAAACAAGCTATTTCTTGACCATTAGCAATTCGGATGTCATTATTGGATATGTTAAGGACACTAAACGGTATGTCTCGTCCGGTTTTAAGTACAGCCCGTCCAACTAAGTAGTCATGAGCTGAATGTACTGGCTCAACCATTCAAACGCAGCTCCCAGAATTGCTTTCTAGCTGCCCATGAATAATCTGTTCCGTTCGACCAGGAATTCTGGCTGTGGATTTTGCTAGAATTATTAAGGAGGTCGCTGACCCGTTGAAGGACCATGTTAATAAAAATTCTCCATTTAGGAACCGAAGAACCATCATACCTCGGGTCGAATATGAACCCATCTTGGCTAATTAATTCCATTTCCAGTATAAAATCGTCCTCAATTTCCCCTTCTAGGAGCCTATGCCGGATTCTGTTGTCACTAGACTGCTGCTGTCCCGACAAAATCCACGGATGGATAATGTTTTGGGGGCTGGTGGCGAGTTAATTAGCATTCGCCCCATATGCTGACTGACTGCCGCTCCCTGTCCGTCCAGAACGGTAACATGCCCATCTGATATCACTTCTCTCCGACTGTTCCAATAGTTTGCTTATACTGGTCAACACTGCTTGAAGGGATGGTCCTGGTTCGTCTTGGTTGAAAGCAACAACTCTCGGCTTGGGCTGCCTCTACTTCCAAAGCCCGAAGCAAAGCTTCATTACTGTTCTTGACGCCACTAAGTGTTGGATTCCTTTGTACTTCCACGTCTCTGATACCGATGAAACACTGTGTGCCCCATTAATACTTAGTTTCTCCTGACATGTCTGGGTAGGACATGTGTACTAATCTTTTAATTTCTGCTTTGAATTCTTGAAGACTCTCTTCAGATTGTGTTTTACCACTTAGTTGCACCTAGTATACTTGACTCAAGGATTGATGGTGGTATCGTTTGTCTAGGATTTCGATGATTTCATCGAAATTACCTTGTTCATCCACTGGAATGAGGAGGGGCTCTACTGCCGTGCCTCTTAAAGAAATTACAATAGAGGTAGATTTTTCTTGGTTGTTCCACCCATTAGCTGCAGTCACGGCTTCAAATTGCCCTTTGTACATAGGCCTAGATGAATTGCCATCAAATGTATGTCGTTTGCTAAAGGAACATTTGGTACTCACGGTGTTCTGGTAATTCCTGCTCTGCAACGGCTTCGTAGATAAATTTTATAACAATATTAAGAAGAGTCCCTTACAAATTTTAATGTTTTTCGATGAAAATGTATTAACAAATTTTATTTTCGCAGATTGGTTCCACTAAAGATTGCTGAGGATTCTCAAATCCATACTATCCAGCCCCCCAAAAATTGAAAAAGTTGGTCAAGAAGCACTCGGTCCAACGCCATTTCAAAGTCGACAAAACAAATAAGTTAATCTTTCTGCTGATTTTAACATTTTTGTGTTACGACTTGTAGGCTAAATAAAGCTTCTCTTGTACCCAGCCCATTTTCAAACCCAAATTGTTCTCGGCTGATAACAGATTCGCATTTATTATATATTTTTGGGAGAACCTTATCTGACTATATATATATATATATATATATATATATATATATATCAGATAGGTTCTCCCAAAAATATATAATAAATGCGAATCTGTTATCAGTTATATATATATATATATGTTGTATTGGTTTATTTATATATCATTATTTAATTTTGTTTTTTTGATATTATGTAATTTTACTTAAAGTTTTCGGCTAGTTTTTATTTAATTTCGAAAAGATTGTTGAGGAGGTCTTGAATTATTTTGTCTTTTCATTGGGTTTTCTCTCCTCCAAATTTTTTTTCCTGTAATAGATAAGTATTTAAAAAACAAACAACAAATTCAAGATCAAAGGGAAAATTTAAAAAAAAAACCTCGAAAACAACACTAAACGATTGACAACGACTCCAGACTCGGAGTTGAAACGTCTGCATACACAGATAAGTATTACACAATATACAATACATTACTTATATACAGGAATACTGGTTGATCATTTTATAGACATCTCTTTCTCTCAGAATAACTGTGAGGAAGAATCTCTGTACAGACAGCCAGTAATCCGGGCAATTTTATGAAATTGCCATACTACACTTTGTTCTACATATACAATTTTTAAATACTTATCTGTTACAGGAAAAAAATTTGGAGGAGAGAAAACCCAATGAATAGACAAAATAGTTTTTATTTAGTTTGTTTTAATTAAATTTCCTATTAAATGTTTGTTGAATCATTAATTGTATGTAAATTTAGGCATAATAACTCTGTTCCAGGTATTAGAAATACATAATTTATATATTATTTATATTTTCACTTACCTTAATTTTTCTCTTTGAACTCCCTGAATATTTTTTATAAAATTTTAAAAATTTAGTGATTGTTTTTATTTCTTATTGTTTGTACCTTGATAGGATCATAAATTATTTATATTTGTCATGTGCATTTATTTAATTTTGATCTTTTCTTTTTAATGAAAATAAATTTTGAAATTAAAGTTTACAATTCATAAATTAATGAATTGTAAACTTTAATTATTATATTTATTAAATATTTGAAAATGAAATATTTATGAACAATTGACATCAACTCTTTCAAATGATTATAACATATTAAAAATTACCTACATTCACGGTTATTCTATTTTTACGGTGTGGAGTTACTAATTCTAATAAATAATATACATATTCTTTATTTTTCAACCAAAATTGTTATCTTTATAAATACCTTATCTATCACGCAAGTTCTTTTAACTCAACTTGCAACTCAAACCAGGTATTATAAAATCGTAAACCCAAGAATCAACATAAAACCTACCTTGATCTATGTGCATGTGCAAGACGGCTGCTGTTCATCGGGAAACATATGGGTGTGGATAAGATAGTAAAACACAAAAATATTATTTAATTTTGGGCGCCATTTGGTTGAAAACCTATAAGTGAACATACCTTAAAAACCAAAAAAATACTATGCGGTTAAGATGTAATTCATACCGGCTATATTGAGATTATTTATGTTCCTTTTGAACGACTGCTTTTTATCTGATTGTGTTCAAAAAAAGGTATTTTCAGTGGTGCTTCCAAAAATTCTTTTACAATCGATAGGTTAGGTATATAAAAAATATGCAAAATGTAAATACAGAGAGTTTAATAAAAAAATCAAAAAGAAAATATATAGTACAAAAATTCGAGATAAAAAGTTTGTTTCAAAAAAAAATTACGATATTCTAATAAATCTAGCTAAAGGGTAAAATCTGCATTTTACATTATGGATTATTTAAAAATCTGACTTAAAAATCACAGTGAAAATTTAGATGTTTACAAAAAAAATTTCTACCTGAAAACTACAAAAAATGTACTCAACCATAATGATTTGATTAAATAAAAAAGATACTGGTATAATATGTCGACAAATTAAAACCTTAACTCAAACGTTTCTGAAATTTACTATCTCTTATGATATTGACATGATTATCTGTACTGTGTTCTTGATCCTGGAAACTCAAAGCCAAATATCTCCAACTAATTCATCACCGACTGGACATCAGTTGAATTCCATCTAATCGGTTAAATCGGTTCCATACCAACTAATAACTTCAAAATCCCATCTCGAAAATAACAGCCCCAAAGCGTAGAAAATGCTAACTTTAAAAATCCCTAGTTAGAACATGGCTCCAAACGAAGAACAACCCACGATACAACAGAATTCAAAACGTGGAAAAATCGACCGTAAATCAAATCCACGGTAACTCAAAATTCACCGTAAGTCAAGACTAAAATATACCGAAGGATAAACCCTCCTTAGAAAAATATTTCTTAGGCAAAATTCTCCCTAAGACCCTAAAATAAAATTTGCACGTAACGAATTTATTTCGCTAAAATTGTCCTCCTTACCTTCACAACGAATGACTAATCATATCCAAAAGAATCTCAACCATCAACGCCTCTTTATAACGGCATTCTTCACCAAATAATACCATCAATCAGCCATCATTTCCTGACGGGGAAAAATCGAACAACTAACTTAAAGGAACGCCATTTTAGTAGCTTATGGCGAGGCACGGCTTCACTCTCTTCGAGAAGAAGTACTGTCCCTCTTCGCTCTCAAACGGAACAGGGAAGTCTCCTAACACTCAGGCATGCGTCGAGAGTTAAAATTGAAATGGGCAGGTCATTATTTAGTCCTGTCACGAAAGGGATAATGAAACGAAAAATATGAAATGATCTAACAATGTTTTTAAAGATGGATGGCATCAAACTTAATAGACATTGTATGGTGCTAACAAGAAAGCACAGCCCAGGTATCCATCTAAACGGTTATATCGGTTCCATACCAAATAATAACAGCCCCAAAACGTAGAAAATTCTAACTTTCAAACTCCCTAGTTAGAAAATGGCTTCAAACGTAGAACAACCCTCCGTAAAACAAGTCCACCATAAAACAAGATTCAAAATATGGAAAATCCACCGTAAGTCAAATCCATGGTAACTCGAAATTCACCGTAAGCCAAGACTCAAATATACCGAAGGATAAACCCTCCTTAGAAAAATCTTCCTTAGGGAAAATCCTCTCTAAGACCCTAAAATCGAATTTGCACGTGACGAATTTATTTCGCTTAAATTGCTCTGCTTACCTTCACAACGAAGGGCTAATCACATTCAAAGAAATCTCAATCATCAACGCCTCTTTATAATGGTATTCTTCACCAAATAATACCATCAATCAGTCATCATTTCCTGACGCGGAAAAATTGAACAACTAACTTAAGGGAACGCCATTTTAGTAGCCTACAGAAATCGCACAACGGCGAGGCACGGCTTCACTCTCCTCGAGACGAAGTACTGTCCCTCTTCGCTTTCAAACAGAACACGGAACTCTCCTAACACTCAGGCATGCGTCGAGAGTTAAAATTGAAATGGGCAGGTCAATATTTAGTCCTGTCACGAAAGGGATAATGAAACGAAAAATATGAAATGATCTAACAATGTTTTTAAAGATGGATGGCATCAAACTTAATAGACATTGTATGGTGCTAACAAGAAAGCACAGCCCAGGTATCCATCTAAACGGTTATATCGGTTCCATACCAAATAATAACAGCCCCAAAACGTAGAAAATACTAACTTTAAAAATCCCTAGTTAGAACATGGCTCCTAACGTAAAACAACCCTCCTTAAAACAAGTCCACCATAAAACAGGATTCAAAATATGGAAAATCCACCGTAAGTCAAATCCATGGTAACTCGAAATTCACCGTAAGCCAAGACTCAAATATACCGAAGGATAAACCCTCCTTAGAAACATCTTCTTTAGGGAAAATCCTCCCTAAGACCCTAAAATCGAATTTGCACGTGACGAATTTATTTCGCTAAAATTGCTCTGCTTACCTTCACAACGAAGGGCTAATCATATTCAAAGAAATCTCAACCATCAACGCCTCTTTATAATGGTATTCTTCACCAAATAATACCATCAATCAGCCATCATTTCCTGACGCGGAAAAATCGAACAACTAACTTAAGGGAACGCCATTTCAGTAGCCTACAGAAATCGCACAACGGCGAGGCACGGCTTCACTCTCTTCAAGACGAAAGGGTACTGTTCGCTTTCAAACGGAACACGGAACTCTCCTACCACTCAAGCATGCGTCGAGAGTTAAAATTGAAATGGGCAGGTCTGTATTTAGCCCGGTCACGAAAGGGATATGTAACGAAAAAAATGAAATAATCTAACAATGTTTTTTTAAAGAGCAAGCATTTTATGGATGGCAGACATTGTATGGGGCTAGCAAGAAAGCACAGCCCCAGGTATCGCCAGCTTAGCGAAAAGTCGAACATACAACGGACAAGGTACTCGAGGAGGCACCAGAACGCTAAATAGTTCAGTGAACCTACAAAAAAACAAGTCTAGCTACAGCAATTCCAATCTCCGTCAACTAACTCGTAAGATTAGTCAAGAAGGCTTCAATTTTTTACACAAACTCTCTCTGTACCATTCTTTTCTCCTTCAGGTCAGTTGCCGCTCCATACAAATCTTCAATTAAATTTTTCTTGTAATCTCCGCTCCATCATAATCTTGGTTTCTATTCTGTTATTTATGCTGCTACATATAGTATTAATTTCAGCTCCTGACCACGAAACTTTATTTTATTATTTCTGTGACTGGTACGTTGACACTTTATGGTTTTGTGTCTAAAACGTTCCCTTTTTAAGGAATTGTCTTATTTTCTTGATTTGTGATTATTTGTATTCAAGATATCCGAACTGATTTTTTATCCAGAAAAAGTTAGTTGAAAACAAAATTCATACAGGCGTCTAGATGTCTAATACCACGCACAACCGAAGATCTACACTTTATTACTGTTGAAATTGTACTGATTTATTTGACAGGTTTCTTTTATAAACTCATTTAAAACATTTGTATGTTCCTTAGAGCATATAAGTAAAATTTTAAAAATAGTTTTAATAAATAAAAACCTGCTATCACTAATTCTATAAATTTATATCTATTAAACTTTTCCGTCTAATTGGTTTTTATTTTAATGCGGTATTAACAATGATTACACCTCAAAGTTCATGTGTCAGATTAACCTTTGCATTTTAAATTTTTTTCAAAAATTTATTATTTTCAGCCTTTCTATCTCATAAATTATGTTTACTCACTTATTTTCTTTCTATTACTGTCTTATCCCGACTTGGCCATACAATATATGGCAGCACACTCCCTCTAAGGCAAGCATAGCGTGCCTTTAGGGGAAGATTCACTAAACCCCAGATATGCTAGATATCAAAAGGGTTTAGCTCTGAGGGAGCCCTTGCCAGGTTTTCAGGCCCGTGGTTGGAATCGTGGCGGCAGTTTCCCATAAATTTCCTCACCGTCCGGGCTGTTCCTAACAGGACGGTTTTTTGCATTAGTTGGTAAAGACGTTCGTCCAGACCGAGGTATTTTAAAATATTTAGTAGACCTTTTGGGACTACTCCTGTTGTTGACATAACATTTGGTACAGTTCGTGTATTGTTCATGTCCCACTGTGTCTTTATTTTAAATTCTAAATCTCTTTAATATACCTATCCCGACTTGACCATACAATGTATGCAGCACACTCCCTCTAAGGCACGCATAGCATACCTTTAGGGGAAAATTCACTACACCCCAGATACTATATATCAAAAGGGTTTTGCTCTGTGGGAGCGCTTGCCAGGTTGGCGTCGTGGCTTCAGTTTCCCATGAATTTTCGGACCGTCCGGGCTGTTCCTAACAGGACGGGTTTTTGCATCATTTGGGAAAGGTGTTCGTCCAGACCGAGGTATTTCAAATTGTTTAAAAGAAGTTTTGGGACTACTTCTGTTGTTGACATAACAATTGGTATCGTTCGAGTGTTGTTTTTGCCCCATTGTCTCTGTATTTGAAATTCTAAATCCCTATATTTGGCTATTAATGCTGCTTAATGTTTACATTATTGTTGTTCGGGATTGCTATGTCAATTAAGGTTGTTTTTCTACAGACTTTATATACCAAAACTATATCTGGTCTGTTGTAAGCAACAGTCCGATCGGTCCCAGTACAGTTTGTAATTGTTATTTTCTAAAATATGTTTTGGTTTGTATATTTAGAAGGGTGTTCTGGCCGACTGTGATAGCTTAAGTTTCAGCGCTAGTTCCTGGTGCAGTATTGTTGCCACAGCATCGTGTCGTTCTTTGTATTCAGTTGCAGCGAACGCTTGACAACCTCCTGTAATATGTTGGATAGATTCAGATGTTTGGCAACCATATCTGCATCTGTCGTTGTTGATAGAAGGGTCTTTGACGATGTACTTTAGATAGTTCTTAGTTGGAATTACTTGATCATGGATTGCCAATATAAAGCCCTCCGTTTCAGAAAACATATGACCAGAGATCAACCAGTTAGTTCGACGCTGAACTGTCGACATAATCTTGGTTGATCATTTACATGTCTTCCATGAAGGGGCTTCTCTTTGCATTTGAGCAGTTTCTGATCAGTTGTCTGGTGGTATACTTGAACTTGTTGTTCTGTCAGTCGTAGAGGTGTTGAGTCATCAAACTGACATATGACTCTGTGTAGATCAGAAAATTCTGCGAGTTTCTGGAAATGATTACGCAAATTAGAAATTTGTTGATCACTTAACTTGCCTATATCTGCCAATCTTCTTCCTCCTTCACACCGGGGCAATGTTGTACGTTCGACACAGCTCTTTAGATGGTGATTTTGAACTTTTGTTAGTAGTACTCGAACTTTCCGTTGTAATTGTTCAATGTCGGTCTTGCACTAGTTAACTACGCCGAAAGAGTAACTAAGCACTCAACAGGCGTAGGTGTTAATAGCTTGAAACAGATTTTTACTGTTAAGTTTGGTCTTCAGCAGTCGTTTTGCCCTTCTATAAAACTCTATTGTTAGGTCCTTTTTCATGGTGGTGTGAATAATTCGTTGAGTCTGCTTTATTCCAAGGTATTTGTAAGTATGGCTTTCCTCCATGGATTCAATTGAGGTCCTATTTCGTAGGGCCCCTACTGTATGTTGCCTTTAACTATATTAATAATTCGGCATTTGTCTAGGCCAAATTGCATATGGATGTCAATAGAGGACCATTCTACTATTTTAGACATATCATGCAGCTGTTGTTTCGTAGCTGCCATCAACTTTAAATCGTCCATGTATAACAAATGGTTTATTTTTAATGCTTGTACGTTGTTGTGCTTGAGACTGAACCCAAAGTTAGTCAAGTTCAGTTTGTGTGTGAGTGGCAGAACCACAGCGGGCTAAGAGAGTCTCCCTGGAATATACCCCTTCTGATTGGAATGAGGTCAGTTTGTATCGAACAGTTGGCTTCATTTAGTGAGATTTTGGTTTGCCAGGTGGAAATGGCATATTCTAAAAAGTTAATAATACTATTATTCACTTTATAGAGTTTCAGCACCTGAATAAGCAAATCATGTGGAATTGAATCAAAGGCCTTTTTGTAGTCCACGTATGCCATGTAGAGATTTCGTCGTTTGGCATGGGCTTGATTGCAGACAACGGAATCAATTATTAGTTGTTCTTTGCACCCCATCGAGTTTTTCGCGCATCCTTTTGTTGTTCGGTAATTATGTTGTTTAGCTCACATTGTCTGAAAAGACGATGATTAATGCACGACGTTATAATTTTGTATAAGTTTGGGAGGCAAGTGATTGGTCGGTACTTTACTGGGTCCTGTGTACATAGGTTATCCTTTGGTAAGAGGTATGTAACACCATGCGTAAAGAAACTAGGCATCTTGTGTGGATCGATAATTATGTCATTAATAAGTACTGTTAATTTCTCGTGGGTGGCGTAAAGTTTCTTTATCCAGTAATTCTGCACACCATCTGATCCTGGTGCTTTCCAGTTATGGAGGTGTTTCATTATGTTGGACGTGTCTTCCGTTGTAAATGGTTGGTGTTGCATCCTATCACAATTCTGAAATGCAGCCTCCTCCTCATTAATCCAGTTCACTCTGTAGTTTTGGGAAACTGTTGTGGAAAATTGTGTTTTCCAGAACTGCTCGATCGCCGTTTTACTGGGATAACTAGGGGTTTCATTATTATTGATGTTTTTTCTATAAAACCCTGTTTCTGATTTTCGGAATTGTGCGTGGTCTAGTTTCCGTTGATTACTGGTTTTGAACCTTCTCGATCGACTTGTGTATATGTCGTAGACTATCCAGACACTGCTGAGATGTGATGTTTTCTCCTTTTCACTGAGAGTGTATTCGGTTATTGTCCATGATAGTCTTGACAAGTCTTTCTATTCGATTGTTCCTGACCCCTCGTTAGTACTCGGTCAGTCTTCCAATGTCTTTCCGAACAGAATTAATTTTCCCTTTTAGCCGTCTTTGCCAAGGTGGTATTCGAGGTGTTTGTTTAAATTGGGGAGGGTCTTGCTTTGATCTTATTGCGACCCCAATTGTTCTGCAGATGCAAATTGCAGCACAGTAGACGATTGTGTGTAGCCACTCTAACGTATTAGAGCCTGCAAGACGATACCCAGTTTCTTAGAAGATCTTAGTTTGGGAAGAGTTATTCGAATCAATGGAAGTGTTCCACTATACTCTATAAGAGCTCTTTCCATTTCTGCTTGGATTTTCTCAAGCAGGTCAGCGTTGGCTGGCCGTTCTTGTTGAAGTTCTTGAATCTCGTCCGCTCTTTGCGCCTAAGGTGTTTCAGGCTCTGGATCTGTTGTATTTCGACCAAATATCCTAGATATCAAAAGGGTTTAGCTCTGTGGGAGCCCTTGCCAGGTTTTCAGGCCCGTCGTTGGAGTCGTGGCGACAGTTTCCCATGAATTTCCTGACCGTCCGGGCTGTCCCTAACAAGACGGCTTTTTGCATTTGTTTGTAAAGATGTTCGTCCAGACCGAGGTATTTTAGATTGTTTAATAGATGTTTTGGGACTAGTAACAATTGCTACAGTTCGTGTGTTGTTCATGTTCCACTGAGTCTTTATTTGAAATTCCAAATCTCTATATTTGGTTATTTTCTCGCCTGCTTGATATTTATATTATTGTTGTTAGGAATTGCTATGTCAATTAAAGTTGTTTTCCGAGAGACTTTATCTACCTATTATTATTATGAATGTTTATTACTTCCCCCTTTGAATGTTTCATGATTTAATCTTTATAAATTTTCTCTTAACAAAACTCTATCTCTTTTCTACTTCCCAACTGATTCATAGTTATTTATAGCACTATTGACAAATATATTTTATATTTTTAACTGAAATTTTGTGCCTCAAAATCTTTTTCTTTCTTTAAGTCATAATCCCTAAATCTTGACATATCTCCTTGTTACTCTTTTCCTGCCTTTGTCCTATCTACACAATACTTAACCTGCTTACTCTCTGTTAAGTTAATTATTTATAACTAATTCCTTTCCATTTTTAGTGAATGATTTTTATCAAATATTTGACTACTTTGTTTGGACGAAACTGGAAATCTTTAGCGATGAATAAAATTATACAATAATCAGCTTCATATGTAATATAAGATTTCAATAGTATTCCAATCATTAACAAGGTATGTTTCTTTTTATTATATTTTACTTTAAACATTACTTATTCTCACATAAAATCAAATTCTTGTCTTTAAATTGCTTAATTGTGTTGTCTTCATATAGGCAACCAACATTAACCATTCCTTGTATATTTTTTCCATAGCATTTATTAATTTATTAATTAACGAACAAACTTTACTAACCAACTCCACCTCTGTATATGTATTGAGTAAATAACTTTACACCTTCATTATTTACAACTCTATACATTTTAATTTTAAGTTTTAACTTTATATTATCCCAGTCTATGATATCCATTAGAGTCTTTTCTGATTGTTTTTGTTTGGATAATTTACACACAATGATGATCATATTTTACTAAATCTGTGTAAATCTCCTATCAACACAATTTCTTACAATCTTTTGATCTATAAAATTCATTACAATATACATACAGATTTTTACACTTGAACTGTTGTAACTTTTTTATTTTTCACTGCATCTTCACCAAATCTAATGTATGATGTTTGATTTCAATAGTATTCCAATCATTAACAAGGTATGTTTCTTTTTATTATATTTTACTTTCAACATTACTTATTCTCACATAAAATCAAATTCCTGTCTTTAAATTGCTTAATTGTGTTGTCTGCATTTAGGCAACCAACATTAACCATTCCTTATATATTTTTTTATATTTTTTATTAATTTATTAATTAACGAACACACTTAACTAACCAACTCCACCTCTGTATATGTATTGAGTAAATAACTTTACACCTTCATTATTTACAACTATATACATTTTAATTTTAAGTTTTAACTTTATATTATCCCTCTCTATGATATCCAATAGAGTATTTTCTGATTGTTTTTGTTTGGATTAATTTACAAAAAATGATTATCATATTTTACTAAATCTATTTAAATCTCCTATCAACATAATTCCTTACAATCTTTTGATCTATAAAATTCATTACAATATACATACAGATTTTTACATTTGAACTGTTGTAACTATTTTATTTTTCACTGCAGCTTCACCAAATCTAATCTATGATGTTTGTTTGCTCATCTGTATTTGATATTTGACACAAATAATTGGTTGAAAAAATTATATTAATCCACAAATGGTGAGGTTCCATAAAAAACTGATTTAGTTAAACACTATCACATTAGAAAAAAAAATAGAAGCACATCGAGAACTTCGAATGCTTACAAAAACTTCTCTACTTCAACCCCTTTCCAACGATATATCACACGTATGGGAAAGTAATCAGTATCATAATAAAATTTGAGATTGTAACTTACAAGGTCAGAACTGCAAAAATTAAAACATACATCAAATTGCAATAATTTGTTATAAATTTTGTTCAAAGCAGCTGTTACCGCTGCGTATGCGACACCTTTTTCTAACTCCTACAGTGGTAGTCTCTAGTCGCATCTCACCCCATATTATTTCAAAAGCAACATTTGACCTTGGAGGCCACAGTATAGGGCCAGTTCTCTCAATCCAGGCGTTTGGAAAGGAAATGTCCAGGAGCTCTCTGACGGTTCGTTAATAACGTGCTGGACAGCAGTCTTTTTTGAATTTTTTGATCAATTTTATTGCTCTGTCTTCCAATGGGATTTCGAACGCAACATTGATTATTTTCCCTTTCTCCTCCTTGGTGTCTATTTCTATCTCGTAAATGAGGAATTTGTAGTAAACGATTTATTGATCTTATTAGATGAAATCTCAATGGAAGACGGACCAATAATATTCAAAAAACTTGGCTGTTCAGCACATTATATGCGAACTGTCAGAGAGCTCCTGGAGATTACATTCCCAAACGCGTAAATTGAGAAAACTGGCGCTATACTATGGCCTCCAAGGTCGCCAGACCTGACTCGCTTTGATTTTTTTGTATGTGGATGGACCATGCAAATCGTTTATGAGAGAGGAATAGAAACCAAGGGACAGTAAAGAGAAAGAATAAATGTTGGTTTTTGAAATAATATGGGATAAGTTGCGACTAGATACTACAACTATAGGAGTCAGAAAAAGGCGTCGCGATTGCATCCGTAGCGGTAACAGCTGGTTTGAACAAAATTTATAATTATTGCAACTTGTTTTATATTTTATTTTTTATATTTCTCACCTTGATTTTATTATGATACTGATTACTTTCCAATACGTGTGATATATCGTTGAAAAGAAGTTGAAATAGAGAAGTTTTTGTAAGCATTCGAAGCTCTCAATGTACTTCTAATTTTTTTTGTAATGTGATAAAGAATTTAACTTAATCGCTTTTTAATGAAATCTCGCCATTTGTGGACTCATATAACTTTTTCAACCAATCATTTGTGACAAATATCGAATGCAGATGAGCGAGCATACATCATAGATTATATTTAAGTTTATTTGGTGAAGATAAAGTGAAAAATAAAATGTTACAACAGTTTAAATGTAAAAATGTGACAATTAAAAAAACAAAAACCGTAAGATATCTAGATGTTATATGGGCTGCATAATATAGCACATGAGCCCACCTATCTGCCCTCCAAGCACCTAACCCTGTATATATATATATATATATATATATATATATATATATATATAATTCCTGAATAAGTAAGGGATATTGACTAAAAGATTTGTTGGTAAAATCTCGTTTAATTCATTCACCTAGCTTTCGGAAATACTTCTTTCCTTATTCAGGGTTTCGCTGTAAGTAAGAATTGCTCATGTCCCCAGCTAGTACAGCGAAACCCTGAATATATATATATATATATATATATATATATATATATATATATATATATATATATATATATATATATGTCTAGTCGTAGGCTTTCACGGATGGAACAATATGAAGGAATATTTATCCGGTAATTTCGTTTCGCCAAGGTCTCACTTGGCATTCTTCTCAATGCGTTGTTACGGTGAACTGAGAGCTGATCGACCTGAGCTTTTTATTTTATATGCCTCCGTCGGAGGTTATATCGCGCCTGATTGGTCGATGTTGACTCCGCCCCCTTTGCTGCCGTGTCGGGTGTCTCACTTGTTGACGGGTTTGTATTTTGCGTGGCTAATTCTGTTTTATTTTGATGTTGAATAATTGTCTTCCATGTGTTAGAAAGGTGCAGGGCGTCATCTCTTTTATTTAGATATCCACTTTTCTCGATTTCAATGGCTTCTCGTCTGGCTTTGTAATGAGTTGTTTGTTGGTGTTGGAACAGAGCCGATGTTGTCTGTTTATTTTGTCTGTTTATTTTTGACAGCTAATCTGTGCTCATCTAAACGGGCTGAAATTCTCCTGTTCGTTTGTCCGACGTATACCTTGTCGCACGTTCCACAAGTCATACTATATACCCCTTGGTTTTCAAGTTTAACTTTTGGTTTTGGATTTCCTAAACTTGTGCCTATGGTCGGGTGCGGTTTGTATGCTGTCGCTATGTCATGCCTTTGAAGAATTTGGCCAATTCTGTCCGTTGTCCCTTTGATGTATGGTAAGACTGCTTTTGGTTTTTCGGTGAGGTCATCGTTTGGTTTTGGCTCAAGGTGTAGTGCTATTGTCTTTTTTATTGTGTGGTTTGTGTATCCGTTTTGTCGTGAGCGGTAGCTATCTGTTTTAATTCGTATGTTTTATTACTGTCGTCCGTCAGTCTATGGATCTGGAAACTAGCGTGTTGGCAACTCCCTGTATTTGAGAAGGGTGGTGATGGGATTTGTAGTTTAAGTATCTGTTCGTGTGTGTTGGCTTTCTATATACGGTGTGGTCGAAGTGTCTATTCTGGGGGTTTTTTCTTACGAGGACGTCAAGAAAAGGCAGCTGGTTGTTTTCCTCAAGTTCTACTGTAAATTTAATACTGGGGTGTATGGAATTTAGGTGTTCCAGAAACGTAAGAAGTTCTTGTTCGCCGAAAGACCATATAGCAAATACATCATCGACGTATCTTAGCCATAACTTTGGCTTCAGGTTTGCTGTCTGTAGTGCCTTTTTCTCGAAATAGGTCATGAAGAGGTTTGCCACCGCTGGTGATAATGGGGACCCCATTGCTGCTCAATCGGTTTGTTTATATATGCGGTTGTCATTCATAAAATAGGCACTTTTGAGGCAGTGTCGTGACAAATCTATTATGAACTGTGGGAGGTCTTCACTCTCAGATATTTGTTGAAGTGCTTCTTCTACTGGTATGCTTGGATATAAGCTCTTAACATCGAAACTACCTATGATATCTTCTGGTTCTATGGAAATAATGTTGAGAATCCTTCTATGGGTGAACCTTTAATTTTGCATTTCACAAATTTCACAAATTTAGATAAACAAACGGCAGAGAGAGTCATGGTTACGACCTAGCGGCCCCCCAGTTCCCCAAGGACTTGTCGTGCCGCAAGCGACTCGGATACTAGTGCCAGTTTTAACTTAGTTTAAGCAACTGGTCCGACACCTCAAACGACGGCCTCAGAGCCTGGCACCGCCGTGTTTGGCTCGGTCGTCCGACGGGCAAACCAACCGCGGAAACCACGGTTTTAGGTTGCAGGTGTGGACTATGGTAGGATTTGCCTCGGATCCTAGACTCGTCATTCCCTCCAGGAAGGGACCCCCAGTCCGACACCTCAAACGGCCGTCGTCTACCATCCCACACTACAAGGGTGATTGCGTTCGTACGACCAACCAACGAGGTCCGACCATCTACCCAGGGGTACAATCTAGCTTTTAGCCGCTGCCCGTGCGAGGCCAACCCAGTATGGAGAGCCACCGGTAACCTCACCCAGTGGGGGCTCATCTCTCCACCCGCACTCCCCATTTTGGAATCTTACGAACACCCCAGTTCGTTTAAGAGTTCCTACGCCGATGGGTCACACGCTCGACTCCCTTGACGGGAATCTCCCCCTTTTACTTTTCGGGACGAGCGAACATCCGGCTTTCGAGGTGTAGGCGCCTCTACTTGCGGGACGCTATGGCCCAGTTTTAGGAGTAACAGGCAAGAGGTTGGCAAAGGGCGCTCGTCTCAAATACTAGGTCGCGCCCCATACAGGGCGATGACCCGACATCTCAAGCGACGATCCCACTGTTACCCGCCAGGTCGTCTCATCGCCACAATCCCGAAGGAAAGCAGGTCTGACGACTACTTGTATTAAAGGTTTAACAAGTGAACCTCGTTCCCATTCGCTCAATCCCGAAGGAAAGTGTGTCCGGCGAACTACTTGTGTAAAGTTTTGACAAGTCACACTCGAGGGTGGGGGCCCTCTCCTTCCCTAGTTACTAACGGGCACCGCCTTGTCGCCAGAAACAAAGCCTGGAATCGACTGCCGTGACTCCGAAAGTTTTATGGGTTGCCACCGGGAAGTATTTTTGACAACCCCGTATTTTTGGGCATATTAATACATTTAAGGTTTCTTTTCGGTTTTCTTTGGTAACAGCACAGCCTGAATGTTGGGTAAGACACCACCCTGTGCAATTGTTACGCCAGACAACAATTTATTCAATTCTTCGTCGTTTCTGATGGCGAGTTGTAAATGTCTCGGAATAATACGGGTCTTCTTGTTATCACGTGCAGCATTACCGGCCAACTCCAAAACTTCGGCAGCCAAATACTCCATAACTGCTGCTAAATATACTGGTGCACCGGCGCCGACGCGTTCGGCATAATTTCCTTTCCTTAATAAACGATGAATACGGCCTACCGGAAACTGTAAACCGGCACGACTGGATCGCGATTTTGCCTTTCCTTTAACTTTACCACCTTTTCCACGGCCAGACATATTGCTTGGTTAAGAATTAGACAAAAAAAATAGACAATGCGATAATCAAGACAACTCACTGCTTCGAGTGTGCGATTCGATATGCCCAAGTCATCAGATCTGCCAAACCACCTCAACCAAACCTCAGCCGACAGGAAATAAAAGCCCTCAAGACTCTCAAAGAATCCAACAATATCACCATACTACCTGCCCATAAAGGAAACTCCACCGTCGTAATGAACACTACAGACTACCAGTACAAAATGAAGCAAGTTTTCGACGATGACTCAAGTTACAAATCATCATCCAGAGACCCGACCACCTACCTAGAAAAAACAACGAAATCCCCATAGAAGAAGAACTACAGAAAAACTGATACCCACAGAAAACTCAAGTCGATGCCCAAAGCTCTACGGTCTGCCCAAGATCCATAAAGACGGAGTCCCACTTCGACCTATAGTTAGTGCTTTCAACTCGCCAGTATACAACTTGGAAAAATAAAAAAAGCAGATTCTTACATTAAAAACTCGGAACACTTTGCGCATTCTCAACAGTATTTCCATAGAACCAGAAGATATCATAGCTAGTTTCGATGTTAAGAGCTTATATCCAAGCATACCAGTAGAAGAAGCACTTCAACAAATATCTGAGAATGAAGACCACAATTCATAATAGATTTGTCACTCGTATTATTATATGTTATCTTCTTTATTTCCTTAGGTGGTTTATGCATGTCATTCTTCCGTTGGAGCTTCTTAATTTCTTCACATTTCTGTCTCATCTAGTTTTACTTGACTACTCTTATATTGTTTCTTATTACGTTATTTTTTAAGTTTTTTATCCATTAGGCTTAGAATTTCATATAATCCGTTTTCTTTTTCATAGCTATTGGCCTTATATTGTTGTTAGTTATTTCTAAAATTGTATCTTTGAACTTGTTCCAAGTACTATCTGTGTAGACTATGCTATTATCTACATTCTGTTTTCTAGTTGGAAACCAAATGACTTATTTTACTCTCCAATCCCACACTCCGTAAATACACCCTATACCGAGATCATCAATTTACCAAAAACTAGTCAGTCTAGTTTTTGGTAAATTTATTCTGCAGATAATACAATTTGTAGTCACCTTCTTGACAATTGAAAGAGTAAAGCTCATCTGCTGCACAATGTCACAACAATTAGACAGATGTGACAGTAACGAAGAGACTTAGGAATGCCTTTAGTGAAAATGCCTTTGCCTTGAGATCTGCAGGATGCTCGCTTCTCACCTTTCTAAAAATCTGTTGATGTGTACGGGAAGGATGTGGATAGGATTTTCGGTTGAGCTAAACGACAAAAAGGCGAGCTCATTAATTGGGCGATTTTATTGCAAAGTTCACGTTATGGAGTTCAGATAACAAAGCTAGGCATATCGTCGAAGCGCCTTGGCCTGTCGGGCTTGGCAGGCGAAGAATATACTGCCAACTTCTTGATGACAAATCTTTGAGCTATCACAAATACCTTGTTTATGGCAGTAGATTTCAATAAGGTGATTGGTGAAAATATGGTTTGTGTTGTTAAGCGCGCATCGGTTTTGGACGCCCAGAGAAATAATAAGAGAGCTCATAAAAATAAGGATATTGGCGGAATGAGGAGTTATATTGATTAAGGAATGTAGGAGATGTCGTGTCAGGGCGAGAATAAAAATACATTAGGGAGACTCTGAGGAAACATGGGTTCAGTATGAGGAAGTGAGAAACAGTTTTATGAATCAAATAAATAGAGAAGATGTACTAATAACAAAATGGTTATGGATGAGGTCAATGGGGCGCATTTACCTTCGGAGATACACAGAGAAGAAGGATGGGAATCTGTAGGTAATTTTTTATGAGAGATCCAGCTTTTATGGAACCGAGATTTGCAACGAAAGTAGGTTTCGAAAATCGTAGAAGTTGTGGAAATAATAAAGACTGCTAAAGTGACTTACCTACAGGGCGACAGGCTGTTGAGATATTGAAAGAAGTATAACTTACTTTCTTGGATAAGCAGTATTTTTCGCCTGAACGAAAACGGGAATACACCACACTGAGAAGGAGAAGGCGTACCGTGCCATAACACTCCCGAAGAGTAGCGGTTAAATCTTAGAACAACTTGTCAAAGAACTAGACGTAATGGGGATCATTTTCGCTGTTAAAGCAGAAGAGGAAAGTTAGATCCGCTTTACCAGGGAAAATGAAACAGTAGAAGAGTGAACATAAGCCAATGACTTTCAGAGGGCTATAAAGGTGTTCAGTGAGTAGACGCTTATTTCCTGATATTGTCTCACGCAGCAATTCGTAAGGGGTCGTTCATGAAGTACGGTCGCATACAGGGGGTAGGGTCTATGTTATTGTGATGTGATGGTGGTCTAAGGAAATTTGACATCAAATTTTTCGAAGGGATGACATAGCGACGGCATACAAACCGTACCGGACTACAGAAACAAGTCCAATAAATCGTAAGCCAAAACTTTAACTAGAAAACCTAGGGGTATGTAGTATAACTTGCGAAACATGCGACAAAGTATACGTCAAAAAAACGAACATGAGAATTTCAGCCCGTTTAGATGAACATAAATGAACAGTCAAAAATAAACAAATGTCATCGGTCCAAAGCCAATATCAACAACAATCGTGCCACAAAAACTGAGAGGAAATAAATGTATTTCTATGTGCACCCTCAACTGCCGTAATCAGAACTTGCTACCAACGTTCACAAAGCGGCCACACAAAATAAAAAAACAGGAAAACTGAAGCCATTCTGAATAAAGCAAGCAGGCCCCTTCACAAAGAACAAATAGAACAGAATCCGACAAGAAGTGAGAGAAACAGAAAAACAACTCTACTACCTTCAGCTGAAGCTTAGCTGCCAATTACACGGAGTGCTGTGGGAGCGACTGGAGCGGCTAACAGACTGGAGCACCGAAAAAACCCAAACATCTGTAAAACTCCAGAATAAACAATATCCGCAATGTTCACAACATCTCGAACCACCCAGTACCACCACCGAAATTAGTATTCCTAGTAAAGGTTTCAACTTTGTTATTGCTCCGAAGAAAATTACGATCGAGTAAATCATCTCCAACGTCGAAACAAGCCTCGCAAATTTAGATAAACAACCGGCAGAAAAAAATGGAAAGAAGTTGCCCAAGTCATCAGATCCTCGAAACCATCTCAACTAAACCTTAACTAACCGGAGATGAAAGCCCTCAAGACTCTCAAAGAATCCTAAAATATCACCATACTAGCTGCCGATAAGGGTCATGCCACTATAGACTACCAGGATAAAATGAAGCAACTTCTGGACAATGACTCAAATTACAAACCATCATCCAGAGACCCGACCACCTACCTAGAGAAAACAAAAAAATATAGAAAAAATTTATTCCTAGGGAAAAGTCAAGTCGTTGTCTAAAGCTCTTTTTCAATAAGAAAGAGGGTATGTCATATATATTATTTATTTTTTGAAATCTCCCGAAAATTCTAAACATAATTCGTGTACAATGTCCTACACCTAACTTCAACTGTTTCGGAAATATTAAGTCTTTTCAGATTTATTACAGAAATTAACATTAAAAAAAGAAAATTATTTTATTTCACAAATTCGCTACATTACACTCAATAGTTAACTCCCATTTAGCTCTTGCTGTTGAGAGAATAAGTAAAAACCATTCCTGCATTCCTTTTTACTGATTTTAAAGGAAAAAAAAACAGTTTTCTTTATTTTCGTCAAAACTCATAGCATCTTGTTGTCTGCCTGCATAACAGTGGTGATGTGCCAGTGCTAGTGTTGTATGAAATTCCTTAACTGTACGTAATAATATCAGGAAAGTGGTTCATTTAACAGAAATACACAATATTATGCTTGAGTTTTAAGAAAACCCACATAATTGTTGTCGAAAAGCCCCACTGTTCATCGTTAGCCACACATCAATTTTTCGAGTATTAAAGGAAAGTAAAATGCATCCTTATAAAATGATGCCGACTCATGAGCTAATGGAAACGATTTCGATAGGAGAACCTATTTCTGTGAACAAATGATAGTAAGGTTAGATAACAATGTGATCCAATTAGAAGATGTTTTGTTTTCTGATGAGAGCACATTTGCACTCCACTGTCATGTTAATCGTCTAAATTGCCGCTATTGGTCTAATGAGAATCCTCACTAGATGACAGAAAATCATACGCAATATCCTAAAAAAAGTTAATGTTTGGGCAGGAATTGTTGGAAATCATTTCGCAGGTCCCTTTTTCATTGATGGCCACTTGAATGGAGATACATATTTAGAACTGCTCCAAAATAATGATGTCGTGCCAACCTTGACAAACTTATATCCAGATCCAGTAAACCCACAAGTTCCTGCCAATACAATATGCTTTCAGCAAGATGGACAATCGCATCCATTAAGAAATAAATGTTCGGCAGTACCTGAACCAATTTTTTCAAATCGGATTGTGAGGCGCGGATCGATAGATATGTCAAAAGTAGTGTATACAAAACTAAACCCCTCAACTTAGATGACGTCAAGAGAAGAATTACGCTTGCGATTAGATCAGTCATCCCTGAGATGTTGAGTAACGTTAGAAGACATTTCTATACCAGATTAGCATGTTGCCAAGATGTTCGCGGCGAGCATTTTGAACATTTCCTACATTGACATTAATGTTTTTTTTAAATATTATTAAGAAATAATCAGTATTAGTTATTATGTTTTTAGTATAATGTAGCGAATTTGGGAAATAAAATAATTTTCTTTTTTTTAATGTTAATTTTTGTAATAAATCTGAAAAACACTTAATATTTTCGAAACAGTTGAACATAGGTGTAGGACATTGTACATGAATTATGTCTAGAATTTTCTGGAGAATCCAAAAACTAAATAATATACACGGGCCTACATCTAAAATAAGAAAATTGGTATTGGCCATTCTCAGATGACACACTCTATATATTTTTTGGGTGAAAAAATGCGGATTTAATAATGCAAATCGACATGTACAAGCATTTTCCCAACACGCCCTCATTTATTCGTTATTGCATTTATTCCATTTAGCTGTTCCACATTGTATAGTTACTGCTTTCAACTTGCCAGTATACAAGTTGGAAAAATATCTAGCCAGTACTCTACAACCAATTGTGGAAAAAGACTCTTATATTAAAAACTCAGAACATTTCACGCTTATTATCAACTGGCTTTCCATAGAACCAGAAGATATCATAGCCAGTTTCGATGTTAAATCCTTATATCAAAGCATACCGGCTGAAGAAGCACTCCAACAAATATGAGAATGAAGATTTTCCACCATTCATAATAGACTTATCACGACACTGCCTTAAAAGTTCCTGTTTTGTGTTTCACAAACGCATATATTAACAAACCGACGGAGCAGCAATGGGTCCCCACTATCACCAGCAGTGACTAATATCTTTATGACTCGAGGAAAAGGCACTACAGACAGCAAACATGAAGACAAAGTTATGGATAAGATACATTCATGACGTATTTGACATATGGCCTGTTGGAAAACAAGAACTGCCCAAGTTGCTGGGACACACAAACTCACATCCCAGGATTCAATTTACATTGGAACTTAAACTAAACAACCTTTCCCTGACATCCTTGTAAAAAAAGTCCCCAGAATTGGCATCTGGACCACATCGTACACAGAAAGTCGACAAGAACTGCCAAAATTGCGACATTTGAACTTTAAACACCTCGTCTGATTTATTGAGGAATAAGAGAAATTGTTTACAATTCTTTTTATGTGATAATCTAAAAGTGTCGGCCACATGAGGTGTAGGCCCGGTTATGAGGCCCTTTAGTACTGAGTAATTCGACTCTCTATTATCACAACGACTACAATTACACTTTCGCCTCCTGCTTAATTCATTAGCAGCTGAAAATAAACGTTTCAATAAAATCCCGCCATTATTTGGAGTAAAAATATGACCGGTGTATTGTATGGTCTCGTATCAGCAATTTATGTGATGATAACTTTGGTATTTTAAAATAATATCGAATTTCACGCCTCTATTGATAATTTCAGTGACAGCCACCGCCCTGTCTTGCCCTGCCCTATACCCAACCTTCCCCTACTGACTTATAAACGCTGAAGTATTTGTTCGTGCTATCGCCGAAAACTGCGATCTTTTTGGTTAACTCATATATCCTTTTATGTAACGTATAATGTACATGCAGCACGCAATTGATTCTGTTGTCTGTTTTGTTAAAAATATGTGGAATTATGGAAACGTGTACCAAGGTCATTGTAGTAATTGTTGGAAATACAACTAACTATTAAACAGTCCCGAATTTAATGTCACGAGCAAGTAATTACAGTGGCAGATGAGTTAACGCTTAATACGCGAAATATATCACGAACCTTTGCAGATCCTGATTATTTTCTAGATTTATAGACGCATCAATATTCCAATTTTATAATGTTTTTGGAATAACACCATACAGAAAAGTATATATATATATATATATATATATATATATATGTGTGTGTGTGTGTGTTTGTCTATACTGTTTCACGGATGGAAATATGTGGTTGATGATTTATTCCGGTGTACATCCGTTCGTCTGTATTCGTTTGAAAGATCACTTGACGTTTCGCCAAAATCATAAGTTACTTAGTATCTTTTGAGAAAGCCAAATATGATTTTGGCGAAACGTCAAGTGATCTTTCAAACGAATACAGACGAACGGATGTACACCGGAATAAATCATCAACCATATATATATATATATATATATATATATATATATATATATATATATATATATATTTGTTTTCGCTGGCAATAAATGTGTTAGGTGGTTTCCGGGGAATTCATCGGCGTAGTTGATAACTGATCCCTGCCGAGATCGATGACGACGATGACGACGTTTCGGAAGAAACACATCTGCCCTCTACAAGAGAGAATTATGGGAATAACAAAGTCGTACCTAGGAACGCCACATGAAATTCTAAAGTTAACTCTTTGAAATTCTTCCAGTTTGAAAGAAGCTTTGTTATTATACAGGATCTTTAAAATTTTTTGTGGTCCCCTGTATATATCAAATTTGCATAAAATTCCCTTAGTTACATCAGTTTTATTGTCAAACATTAATGTCCAATTGTGATTTCGATATTTCTCATTGCAAATCTTCTTAGTTTTTTAATTTTTAATTTTTTTTGTTCAATTTGTATTCATACCATTGAAAACGCGGTCTGATTTAGACCTTGAAACGTTTGGACTTTTGGAATATACAGACTTTCAAGTTTACGTGGTAGTTATTCCCAAAGAACTCAGAAAAAATAAGATGTGCAGTTTTGTTAACTGCCAATAAACAGCTAATGATTTGTAGCTAATGTTTGCGCTCTCATTGATTAAGATTACTTGCAACTATTAAAAATACTTCGTATGATATAAAGGAATTTATGAATGCCAATAATGAAAATCTTAATATCTAAAAAAATCCGTGTCACTGTGTATGTTCCGAATAAACTCAAAAACGAGTCAACCGATATTCATGAAAGTTGGCATATATATGTAATTTGGTCCAATTTAGATGATAGGATAGTTATTATTTAAATTAACGGTCTTAATAAATAATAATTAATAATAAACTGATCATCAACGTTGGTTGTTGTTATTAATCGTACGTTCCATAAGTCAGGAACAGATGGCGCCTTGACCAAAAATATTGTACATTGCCTGGCGCTTCATTGAACATTAACTGTGATTCATTACTATTAAAGATATTTAGATTATATATACTATTGAATAAATGTTATAAAAATGTTATGTTAATTTGTGTTAAATTTGTCTTTCAAATCTATCTTAAATCACTCAGCCACAACAACGCGTGTCCGGGTCTGCTAGTGATATATAAAATTCATACATAAAATTAATTAAAAACGACATATACTTAAAAAATGAAAAAAAATACATATATTGGGTTTGGAACCCGAGAACATAAGATTAGCAGCCGAGCACCTTACACGCTCGACCACCACGTTTATTTTGTGACACTTCTTTATGATAGTACTAGTATATACTATATACTATATCAGCCCCCTCCACCGACCAGTTACACCTTGATGTTTACATAAAGTGAATGTTAACACAGGACATTCTCTCCATAAGACGTGCGCCTCTATAAGGCAAGGCGCCAATTGAGACGAGTTTAGCGCGTGTGAGGTGACATGACACGAATGGCACGACCCTTACGTGTCACACACGTCGCGTGGTGATCCGCATATTGAGACGCAGTTCGTAGCCAATTGCGTCAGAAATTGTATGATTTAAGAACGAATAAATTTGATATTTCACTTTTGTCTTTATATAATTAGTATCGTTTGTATCATAGTATCCTATTTGACATCTTACCGCGTCCATTAACGTCTCATCTTACCATTTTTCAAATCACTTGACAATTTGTATACACACGCGACACGAGAAACTGTGTCTCAACTACAGCGCGACGCGACAGCCAGTAGAGGCGAGTCGTGCCTCGCAGCACTTTGTTGCCAATTTGCGCTGTTCCACTCAATACGATAGGTTACAAAAGTTCGTGCTGTGCTGTGACATGTCACACGAGCTATACGCGTCTCAATTTACGCCTAGCCTAAGGGTCTACATTCGTTGGTATAAGTGACAGCAAAATAACATTAAATATAGAAAAATTTCAAACAGCTGAGCTATAGTCATTAAGATATTAATTTCACCGCCGGTAATACAGCACCGAGGGTTTGAACTTTTTTGGCGTTGAAGTTGCTAGATTTTCAAAAATTTTTTGGCAAACGTTCATCTCTGCAAAAATAGTTTTTTTACCCTCTGTATCCTAGTTCTTTTTAAAAACCTCTAAGAATATGTGTACAAAGTTTCATTATAATCAGTTGAGCAGTTTTTGGCGTGAAAGCGTAACAAACTTCCATTCACATTTATAATATTAATAGGGATATATATACACAGGTTGTTCCACGGTCGATGGTACCTGAGATGTTTACGAAACTCGAAACTTGAGATGTTTCTGATAATTTGGTTACCTAAGTAATTCCTCCAGATCTATCGATGTAAAATATTTTCAACGATGCGATCTTGCCGTTTATACCAAAAACACGTTTGATATTTCAAATGGCACAATCCCTTTCAAATGATATATGATATTCCTATACCTATATAGTAAGGTTTCGAAAATTAAATTTTGTTTAAGAATTGGAATATTTTAGGATATTTATCTAGATACCGTTAAAATGTCTTGACGAGAAATATCATTAGTAAAATTTTGAAAATTAGTTCGATACGTTTCGTAAGGAAAGTGACTCAAAAACGATTAAATTGGAGGGAAAAAACTACTCAATGGAAGTTTTTCTTAATCTGTTCTTTTGTTCATGGACAATGTAGAAAATTGACAGAAAGTTTAATGAAATGTACCTCGATTAAATCAATCAACAAGAGAAAGTTTGTAGGATTGTAAAATAATTTCATTAATTATGTGTAAAATGTAAACAAACCAATTACACTACATCAAATAATATAAATCGAATAAATTCAACAAATTACAATACAAAACAAAAGCATTGTATACAAAATTAGAATATTATTTTAATAAATGTTCAAAATGACGACCTTCGACTTCTAAACATTTTTGAATCCGGGTACCCATAGATTCAGTCTTGTTTGCTCAGTACCGTTGTCCAAAATAATTTTTTTTTCAACTCACCCCACAAGTAAAAATCAAGTGGTGTGAGATCAGGTGATTTAGCAGGCCAATCTCACGGTCCCAATCTTTTATACCAACGATCGTCAAACATTTTAAACAACTCTGAAGATACTGCCCCAGTGCAATGGGTCGGTGACACCAACTGGTAGGATATTCTTCTAAGGGCAGATTTTCTAAAAACTCATTCACCACTGACCTTAGAATTTGGAGGTATATCTCGGAGGTCAACGGGTCGTCGTAAATGAGAAAATGTGTTTTATCATATTTCAGGACATAAAAAACGTTTCCTGGAACACCATTTCCTTGACGACAAGTGGATTTTGGTCAGCCAAAAAATGCTCGTTTCTTCTATCAAAAATACCTTCCCTGGAAAATTTAGCTACATCAATAATTTTTTTTTCAGAAAGTTAGGAACTTGGGTGTAGAATAGTTTCACAAAATCTAATCCGGAATTGACAATCTTCTAGTTTCAGTGCTTGAACTTCTGTAAACTTGCATGGATACATTTCATCATTTTCAAAAATCCTTTGAACAGAGTTACGAACTAAATCTAAATCATTTTCTGCACTTCTTATAGACGCCTGGTGGTACGCTTGAAAATAGGCTAGAATGTTTATGATGTCGTGCTCAGAAGCTACAGGCTTCGATAAACGTCGTTCTGATTTCAGTTTTAACCTATTATTGTAAAGTCGTGGGTTCAATTTAAAATTATAAAACTAATATTCACTTTCACTTTCCTAGAACTTTATTTACATTAAAACAGCTGAGTCAAATATGACAATAACATTCCTATATACGCTAGTCGTAGCGGTATAACTGAACTCGCGATCGTGGCCTGCTTCCTTTTATAAAACCAGCGTCGAATTCTCCAGTAAAATCAGTCATCACTCCTACAGCTCTCGAGTCTTTTCGAGAACCATTTTTTATCTCAAAGCGTTTGTTGTCGTACTGAAATGAAACAGGGTCGGCTTTGGGTAAATTTCGTAACACTGCCCCCTTTAATTCTGATCGTCCCGATCAGAAACATCCTCTCCATGGTAGGGAGCGAGTCGAACTAAATGAACCACCTTCAATTTAGCCTTGGGATTTCGACGGATCCGGTAGACGACGTCATTAAACCTCTTGACCACCTCGTATGGACCATCCCAGGCGGGTGTAAGCTTTGGGGATTTACCCTTGCTCCGTTGGAGGTTGTACAGTCAGACTTTGTCCCTCTCCTGGAACCCGACATATGCCTCAGGCCATTTGCTGAACTAATCCATTGCGACCAGAATGTATTTGTTCCCCCTCTCAGACTCGGGAATCGGGAAACGGACCGGCGACATCGATGGCAATTCTTTCAAATGGGACGCCCACATTGTACTGACCCTTGGTCCGGGTCTTCGGGCCCTTAGTGGCTGCACAGATGGCACATTTGCGGCACCAAGCTCTGACGTCTTCGAAGTAATTCACCCAGTAGTACCGCTGGCGAACTTTGTCTAGGGTTTTATTCATCCCCAGGTGGCCTCTGGTAATTCCATCATGTACTTCGGTCAGGATGGCTGGTACCTTTCTCTTCGGAACTACCAGTTGGGACTTGGTTTCTCGTCCATCAGCGCTTTCCCAGACTCGCTTGAGCATTGCATTGTCTACTCTTAGAGAGTTCCATTGAGCCCATAACGATTTCAGCACGCCTGAGTATCTAGTTACCTCGTTCCATCGTGGCCTGGGTGCCCCTCTCATTGACAATGATGTTTCGCAATCCCGATTCCATTGGAAGGTCTCTTTCTCAGTGGTCTGGAGATGTAGAGGGGCGGCGATGGTGGCAAATCCCTCAACAAAACGCCGGTAGTATGAACAGAGGCCCAAGAAGCTTCGGAGTTCATATTTGTCTCTTGGAACTGGATGGCTTCTATCTTGTCTTCGTTGGTGCGGATTCCTGACTCGGACACTACGTGGCCCAAAAACTCTACTTCTTTTTGGAACAAGGAACACTTCTTCGGATTGAGTCTCAGGTTGGTGTTATTAATTCTGGAGAATACTTCGCCCAGGTTCTTCAGATGGTCGTCGAATGTCTGGTCCATGACTAGAATGTCGTCGAGGTATACTAAGCACGTCCTCCATGTTAACCCGCTCAGTACATACTCCATTAAACTCTCAAATGTAGCGGGTGCATTACATAAATCAAAGGACATGACCGTGAACTGAAACAGCCCCTGTCGTTTGCGTGTAGACCAACCTGCCACTATCCACTTTTTAAGTCTAGTGTGGAGAACCAACGGGAGCCTGCTAGTGTGGTCAAAGTGTCATCGATTCGGGGTAGTGGATAGCTGTCTTTCTTCGTGACGTCATTCAGCTTTCTGTAATCCACACAAATTCGGGTGGTTCCATCCTTCTTTTTAACTAGCACGACGGGAGCAGACCATGGGCTGATGGATGGCTCAATAACTCCATTTTGTAACATGGACTCGATGATTTCCTCGGCTGCCTGTTGTTGCCCCAATGGTAGTCGTCTAGGTGGTATTCTGATGAGTTGAGCCTTTCTGGTATCTATTCGATGCTGGATGATGTTGGTGCGACCGGTGGTTCCCTCTTGACTGTTAAAAATTTGCCAGTGCTTTGTGATAAATTGCTTAACTTTCTTCTGGTTCTCTGGTGTCAGGTGTGTCAAATGGTCAGCAAACTGTTGTAGGAACTCTTTACTGGGTCCTGTCTCCTTCACCGACGTCTGGTACTCTTCTTCACAATTGATGATGGTCTCTACTGGCTCGAAACAAGCTATCTCTTGACGATTGGCAATTCTGATGTCGTTGTTGGACAAATTCAGGACTCTGATTAGTATATCTCTTCCGGTTTTAACTACAGCCCGTCCAACTAAGTAGTCATGAGCTGAGTGTACGGGCTCCACCATTTTAACGCAGCTCCCAGGGTTGCTGTCTAGCTGCCCATGAATAATCTGTTCCGTTCGACCGGGAATTCTAGCTGAATACTTTGCCAGAATTTTTATGGAGGTGACTGAACTGTTGACGGGCCGGGTTAATACAAATTCCTCATTTAGGAACCGAAGAACATCATATCTCGGGTCGAACATAAATCCATGCTGGCTAATTAGGTTCATTCCCAGTATAAAAACGTCCTCACTATTCGCTACCAGGACCCTATGCCGGATCATGTTGTCCCCTATCTGTAGCACGACATCTGCCTCACCCTGTATTAACATGGACTCGCCGGTGACTTTTCTGAGCTGGATGTTATTGGTAACTGGCCGAATTTCTGATGCTCTCAAAACCCTGGACTTGGCAATGGACACCGTGGCGCCGGTATCGATGGTGATGGTAACTGCTCGCCCATGGCTGGTGCCTCTGATGACCAGGCTCCTGCTATTTCTGCAAAATCCCCGGATGGATAACGTTTTGGGGGCTGGTGGAGGGACAGTCAGCATTCGCCCCCTTATGCTGACTGGCTGACGGTCCCTGGACATGTGGCTGTTCTGTTGGTTACCCCTAGTCGGTGATCGTTCAGGTAGCCTCACTCGACAATCACGTTGAAAGTGCCGTGTCCGTCCACAGCGGTAACATGCCCTTCTGGTGCCAGTTCTTTGTGACCGTTCTTATATTTTGTTCAGACCAGCCAGCAGCGCTTGAAATGGTGACTCTGACTCTTCCTGGTTGAAGGAAACTGCTCGGACACTCGGCTTGGACATGTTCATGACGGCTTCTACTTCCAAAGCCCGAAGTAGAGCTTCATTGCTCTTCTTGACGCCACTCAGTCCTAAATTTCTTTGTACTTCCACATCTCTGATGCCGTTTATGAAACTCTGTGTGGCGAACTGGTCTTTCGTTTTCTCTGGCAGGTCTGGGTAGGACAAGTGTACTAACCGTCTAATCTCTGCTTCGAATTCTTGGAGGCTTTCACCGGATTTTTGCGTTTTCCCACTGAATTGGACTTGGTATACCTGGCCCGAGGATTGATTGTCGTAACGTTTGTCCAGCATGGCGATAATCTTGTCGAAATTGCCTTGTTCATCGTCTGGAATGCTTTGGAGGAGTTCTAGTGCCGGAGCTCTTAACGAAATTACCAGAGACGTGGATTTTTCTTGGTTATCCCATCCATTAGCTGTAGCCACGGCTTCAAATTGCCGTTTATACATGGGCCAAGATGAGCTGCCATCAAATGTGTGTGGTTTGCTAACGGAACCTTTGGTACTCACGGTGTGCTGGTATTTTCCTCGCTGTAAGTCCTGTTGAATTTTTTTGATTTCTGTTTCTACCTTGTTTTGAATAGCACTGATTTCAAATTTCACCTGGCTCTGTATGGAATCGATGTCATTTACTTTGGTTTTAAGGGCCTCCACATTATTTTTTAGGATCTTTATGTCGTTGTTTATCTCTTTTATATCGGAGTCTACTATTTGCATTCTTTCATTAACAACTTGTGATACTATTTGCATTAGTTGTTCAAATTGCATTTGTCTTTTTCCTTCAGTTATTTCTTGTTTTTGTTCAAATTTCGAGAACAATCCTTCAATTAAATTATGTTGTTCACTTTTCATCGTGGAAACCAGATTTTGTTGTTTTTCTTCCATCGTGGAAACAAGATTTTGTTGTTTTTCTTTCATCGTGTAAATAAGATTTTGTTGTTCGCTTTTCATCGTAGTGTCAAGATTTTCTAATTCTATTTTACGTTTTTCATCAAAAGATTTTACTAACCTTTGTTGTATTTCTTCTTGATGTTGTTTCTCCTTCTTGTCACGTTTTTCTAGATTCTGGGCTATTTTTTCGTCTAGTCCCTCGGTAACCTGCTTGACTATTTTTTTGGCAGTTTCGTCCATTTTTTCCATGCTTCGTGTTTCCATAAATCAAATTACGATATTAACTGCACTGAATCCCACTTCTGACACCAAATTGTTGTAAAGTCCGTGGGTTCAATTTAAAATTATAAAACTAATATTCACTTTCACTTTTCTAGAACTTCATTCACATTAAAACAGCTTATTCAAATATGACAATAACATATACGCTAGTCGTCGCGGTATAACTGAACTCGCGATCGTGGCCTACTTCCTTTTATAAAACCAGCCTCGAATTCTTCAGTAAAATCAGTCATCACTCCTACAGCTGTCGAGTCTTTTCGAGAACCATTTTTTATCTCAAAGCGTTTGTTGTCGTACTGAAATGAAACAGGGTCGGCTTTGGGTAAATTTCGTAACACTATAATTAATGAAATTATTCATCAAAACATTTGAATAGTTATTTCCTTCAATTTTAATCGTTTTCGAGTCAGTTTCCTTCCAAAACTAGCAAATGTATGGAACTAATTGCCAAAATTTTACTAATAACATTTCTCGTCAAGACATTTTAACGCTAGCTAGATAAATATCTCAAAATAACCTAATTTTTACTAAAAACTTGATTTTATTTCCGAATCCTTACAATTTTCCTTACAATTTGGGTATAGGAATATCATATAATATTTGAAAGGGATTTTGATTGCCTTTCAGGTTAGGTGATAATATACAGGGTGTTCCATTAAAAAATATCTCAAATCAAATAGTAAGTCCGAATCCAAAATTGCTTTCTTATACAGGGTGTTGCATTTAAAATATCAAAAATGTTACTACTGTTTAGAGTAAGCGCCAACATCGATAAATCGATAGCAATTACTTAGGTAGCTAAATTTTCAGAAACTTCCCATGGTCCGCGTTCTGTAAACGTCTAAGGTAGCATGACATTGGACACCCTGTATATGGGTCAAAATATTAGTTTTTTCCCAAACCGTCCGCAGTGGGTCCTCAATTTTTTTTTCATGGAAAGTATGCTCATGTACTTTGCAAAAATAGATCTTCCTGAAAGTTTGAGCCTTTAGAATGTTTTTGTCAATTTTTTTACGAGCTTTTAAACCATCTAAAACAGGTATTTCCTATTTATTTTTGGCTTATATTGATACGCTTGCCAACAAGAGCCTGTCAGATATTTTTTAACGTATGAAAAACAGAATGATTTTTATGAGTAATTAAAAGAATTTTATACAAAGAAAAAATATTGATAACCTGAGACTTTAGGTTTTTGTAACTAGAAGCCTGCTTTTTCTGTTTCTCGCATTTTTCCAAGATTTTATAGTGGACAAATTTAGATAAAAAATATGATTTTTAATGTCAATATTTTTTTCTGTAAACTATGCAAACACATCTTTTATTTTTGTATAAGTAAGTTCAAATCCATTAAAAATCGCCAGAGATACAGGCAATTTTCGCATGCATTTGGACATGTTCGACTTTTTTTCTCGCTCAATTGTTTTTTAGGTACAGTCTTTGTAAACCCAAATAAGCTCCAACTGATCCGATGTGACTTTTATTTTTTGTGTACATTAACGAGGCCTTCAAACTTATATTTTGAAAATAATTCTTACTTTATTAGCTAACGTGAGGGCTTATTCTGACTCATTTAGATACTAATATGTTCTAATGTTCTTTTGCTAAGTATAGATCAGTAAAATAAAGTAAAAAGCGTCAATTTAAGATGTTGTAGAGGTTTGGAGGAGTTTAGACACAAAAAAAATAGTATTAAACGAAAAATAGAAGTACCAAGAATTGTGATAGTGTCGTGTTCATGAAAATTATTATTTTCGGGTTTCTTTTTATGCCGGCAATCCATCTAAAACAAATAAATTCTTAATTCTCTTTGTATAAACGCAAAAAAAATTCAACTTTTCTTCTCCAGATATTTATTTGATATTCTGGTTTTTATTGGTAAAATATTAAATTTCTTATAAAGTAATATCGTGCTGGATTCTTTATTATATTAAATATTAAGTACATTTTAGATTTTTATTTGAAAATAGAAACAACGTTTTTTTATATTTTCTCTATTGTACTCTAGCAGAGCAGACCTTAGGCCAACAGTTTTCAAATTCGGTTACAGGTAAACATGGTATGTTTTCCAGGTCTTAGCAAGGATTAATATTGTCTGTTCGTGTCGTTATGCTTATAGACCGTGAGCTAGTGACAGATTTTGGTCCACCTTCTTCTCGCTTGCTCTTCGCAGGGGTTTGCAAATTACTCAATGAATAAATGAAGCGAAGTGAATGAATGAATGAAGAAAATGAATTCTATGATCCAGCCAAGTATTAAAATACCATAGACATAAGTGTCGCATATAGTCAGAGGGTTGATATAAGCCAGTGACCCTGTAGGGAAACTAAAAATATCCCCACATTTTCTCGCTTCTGCTAAGCGGAAGAATAAAAGTTGATATTGAAAGTAGTCCACAAAAAAACTGAGATAAGGATTGCAAATAGCCAAGTAACATTCAGTACAGGCATCGTTACTTAATTCGGTTTAAAAGGAAGTGCCACAGTTCTGAAAATATTTTAGACATAGAACCTATCGGCTTACCTAAGTAGCCAAATTTTCAGAATTTTAATACAATTTTTGAGTTATAGGTGACCTTCGTGGGACACCCTATATATAATATGGCCCTACAAAGAATTGTTATCTACATAAATAATGTGAAATATCTACATTATCCTAAAGTCTGACTATTATACTACTAAATAAAATGAAAATACTGTCACAATTATGACAATGTTAAAACGGATTTTCGATATGCAATTGTATATTGTACTAGCCGTTACCCGCGGTTGCACCCGCATACAGAATGTTCAAGCCTTCGCAAAAATAAATAACTTATGAAACATATAGGTTATCCTATATAACAAAATTTCTAACTTGTTTGAACCACCCTACTTAACTATAAATCCACTAATTCCGAATATATTTCACCAAAACTGCAAGTACTTATGGGCCACCCTATATAACAATTTTATTCGACATTTTTTTGAATCACCTTAAATAACTGTAACTCTACTTCACCCTATATTGCCACCATCCAGTATATGCTGCTGTTTATTTGTCACCCAATATAACTTTTTGAACACCTGACTATAACTCTTCACTACCCTATATTTCAGCAACTGCTTATGATCTACGCTGTATAACAATATTTCTGATATTTTTTTAACCACCTTTTAAAGTAAAATTTCTCTTTACCCTATATTTTAATCAACCTATCAAGCTATATGCCGCTTTTTCTAACATTGTGTTAGTGTGTTAAACACACTCTAAAACTATAATCTTGCTTCTCCCCAAATTTCAACTCTAACTAACTATACTTCCATCTGGATTGAAACCATCCTGTATACACCGCTGCCAATTTGTCAAACATTACAACTTATTTTTGAACCACCTTGTATAACCATAATTTTACTCTACAAAATATTTCAACCACCCTGTATGTGCATCTGCTTAGGGGCCACCCAAATAAAATTTTTTTAAACACTTAACTATAACTCTGGTCCACTCACTGTCTTATATATGCAACTGCTTATGGACTACGCTATATAACCATTTTTGAACCATCCTTGAAAGTATAATTTATCTCCACCTTGTATTTCAACCACACCCTATATGCATCTTTGTCTAACTTTGTTTTAATCATAATTTTACTTCGATCGATGTTTCAGATATTGCATATATGCCAGAGGTCATGTTCTATCCTAAAAAAAATATATCCAACCTGTTTAACTATGAATCTACTCCACCCGGTATTTCAGCTACCTTGTATTTGCAACTACTTATCGGCCACCCAGTATAAGACTTTTTCTACCACCCTGTATAACTATAAATCCATCAATGCCAAATATATTTCACCAAAACCACAACTGCTTATGGGGCACCGAAAATAACAATTTTGTTCAACTTATTTTTGAATCACCTTGTATGTATTTCAACTCACTGTATACGCTACTGCTTATTGGTCGACCAATGTAACATTTTTTAAATAATTATCATAACACTTCTTCACCCTATGTTTCAACTATCCTATCTTTGCAACTTATTATGAACTACGCTATTTCACATTTTTTCCTTATATTTTTTCAAGATATATTAAAGTATAATTTCTCTCCACATTTCATTTAAACCACTCTTCATTTACAACTTTTTCTAACCTTGTTTGAATGACAGTGTATAACTATAACTTTACTGCGCACCATACTTCAGGTACTCTATATATGCAAGTGCTATATAACAAAATTTTTCTAGCACTGTATACCACCCTATATTTCAACAACCTTATATATGCAACTACTTATTTGCCACCAAATATAACATTTTCGTACGATCCTGTATCCTTAGAACCCTACCCCACCCTATATTTCAACCATCCGGTAAATTTAACAGCTTGTAGATCATACCATTACTTTAAAATGTTTTTAAACCCACCGGTATAGCTGTAATTATAGCGGAGTATAATTACAGCTATACATATTTCAACCATCCTATATATGTAACTACTTGTGGATATAAAACAAGTTTTTAACCACAACATAAACTACAATTCCACTACATCTTATATTTCAAACACCCTGTATAAACAACTGCATCTAACATTTCTTTGACCTTTTTCATAACTATAGAATCTTATGAACATAATTCAAAAATCCTAACTGCTTACCTAAGACGTTTTTTAAGTTTTTTTTTATTCACTGTATAAATGTTCTACCCTTTTTCAACCACTTGGTATATGGAACTGTTTATGGCCCACTCAATATAACTTTTTGGACCACCCCGTATAACTAATTCCACTCCCCCTTAGTTCCACCAAATCGTTTATATCCAGCTGCTTGTAGGACACCAAATATAACTTTTTTTAGATTTTTTAAATCCATATAATTCTACTCCGCTCTAAGTTCCCTATTTACAGAACACCCTGTAAAATTACGCTTGATATATGTTGATTTTTATTAAATCGAAACATGTTACATTTGCAAATTCCGAATTTTGAATAAAAGCTAAGCTGATGCGAGTATCTATACTATTATACTCGTAAAATTGTAAGATTGTTTGTTTGTTTGTTTGTTTGTTTGTTTGTTCGGGCATCACGGAAGAACTACTGAACTGATTTTGCTGAATCTTTTTTTGTTGCAAGTTTGCAAGTTTGACCTAAAATCTGGTACACATCTCCCTAAATTGACAGAAACGGTAGATATAGCGAAAAAACTTATACCATGTACAATACAATTACTCAATTGGTTCCACCGCACAAACAAAATGTTAGATACTGTCATCAGCTTAGCTTTTATTCAAAATTCTGAATGTGACAATGTAACATGTTTCGATTTAACACAAATCAATTGATATAAGGAGCGTAATTTTACAGGGTGTTCTGTATTATAGGAAACTTAGAGCGGAGTAGAATTAAATGGATTTAAAAAAATTAAAAAAGTTATATTTGGTGTCCTATAAGCAGCTGCATATATACAATGTGATTGAAATAAGGGAGAGTGGAATTAGTTATACGGGGTGGTCTAAAAAAGTTATATTGATTGGGCCATAAACAGTTCCTTATACCAAGGGGGTGAAAAAGGGTAGAATATTTATACAGTTTGGATAAAAAATCTTAGAAAAAAATGTGTTATGTATGCAGTTACGATCTTTGAATTATGTTCATAATAAGCTGTTAGTTAGAAGGAGATGTTTATACAGGGTGTTTGAAATAAAATATGGAGTGGAATTATAGTTTATGTTGTGGTTAAAAACTTGTTTTATATCCACAAGCAGTTGCATATGTAGAATGGGTGAAATCTGTCGCGGAGTATTATTACAGCTATACAGGTGGGTTTAAAAAATAAGTAATGTAATGGTCTACAAGCTGTTCCATTTACCAGATGATTGAAGTATAGGGTGGGGTAGGATTCTAAGGATACAAGGGTGGCAAATAAGTAGTTGCATATAAAAGGTTGTTGAAATATAGGGTGGTGTAGAGTTATATAGCAGTTACATATATGGGGTACCTGACACGTGGGGCGCAGTACAGTTATAGTTATACAGTGTTATTCAAACAAGGTAAGAATGAAGTGTGGAGAGAAATTATACTTTAAAATGTCGTTGAAAAAATATGAGGAAAAATTGTTGAGAAGATAGGATAGTTGAATTATAGGGTGGAGAAGTGTTATAGTTAATTATTTAAAAAATTGTTATATACGGTGCTCAATAAGCATTTGCGGTTTTTGTGAAATATATTGGGCATTGATGGATTTATAGTTATACAGTTTGGTTCAAAAAATGTTATACTGGGTGGCCGATAAGTACTTGCATATACAAGGTGGTTGAAATAGCGGGTGGAGTAGAATTATAGTTAAACCGGTTGGATACTTTTTTTTGTAGAACATGAGCTGTTGCATATATGTAATATCTGAAACATGGATCGAAGTAAAATTATATATACTGCATACGGTGTGATTAAAACAATGTTAGAAAAAGCTGCATACAAGGGGTGGTTTAAATAGAGGGTGGAGACAAATTATACTTTCAATTGTGGTTCAACAATAGTTATATAGCGTAGTCCATAAGCAGTTGCATATATATATATATATATATATATATATATATATATGTATATATATATATATAATGAGTGGACCAGAGTTATAGTTAAGTGTTTAAAAAATGTTATATTCGGTGGCCCCTAAGCAGATGCACAACATGGTGGTTGAAATATTTTGTAGAGTAAAATTATGGTTATACGAGGTGGTTCAAAAATAAGTTGTAATCTTTGACAAATTGGCAGCAATTTATACACGATGGTTTTAATGTAGATGGAAGTAGACTTAGTTATACAAAGCGGTTAAAAAAAAAGTTGAATAAAATTGTTATATAGGGTGGCCAATAAGCAGTTGCAGTTTGGGTGAGTGTTTAAATAAAAGTTTGGTGTTAGGGTGCAAAACTTTGTTTTTAAATTTGTGACACACCAACGGTTCCACCGGTATTTTCATCAGGGTGGATCAAAAAAGTTAAAAAAATTTTGTTATATAGGGTAGGCCATGAACAATTGTATTCTACTATATGGAAAATCTGAAATATGGGGAGAAGTAAGATTATAGTATTAGAATGTGTTTAACACAATGTTAGAAAAAGCTGCATATAAAGGGTAATTAAAATATAGAGTAAAGAGAAATTGTACTTTAAAAGGTGGTTCACAAAATATCAGAAATAATCGTTATAGAGCGTAGACCATAAGCAGTTGCATAGCTAAAATATAAGGTAGAGAAGAGTTATAGTCAGGTGTTCAAACAGTTATATTGGGTGACAAATAAACATATACAAGATGATTGCAATATAAGGTGAAGTAGGGTTACAATTATTCAAGGTGATTAAAAAATGTCGAATAAAATTCTAATATAGGGTCGCCCAGAAGTACTTGCAGTTTGGGTGAAATATATTCGGGATTGGTGGATTTATAGTTAAGTAGGGTGGTTTAAACAAGTTTAAAAATTTTTTATGTAGGATAATTCATATGTTATTTCTTTTTGCGAAGCTTAAACATTCTATACGGCGGTGAAACCGCTTGTAACGGCTAGTATGTTATAAATTTTTTGTGCGGCGGAGGAACCAATTGAGTAATTGAATTACCCAACATGGTAGAAGTTTTTTCGCTATATCTACCGTTTCTGTCAATTTAGAGAGATAAAATATATACCAGATTTTAAGTTAAACTATAGGCTTCGCAACAAAAAAAGATTCAGCAAAATCAGTTAAGTAGTTCTTACGTGATGCCCGAACAAACATACAAACAAACAAACAAACAGACAAACTTGCAATTTTATAATAGTATAGATAGATTACGTATTGTCAACCGAACGACAAATATCAATACAGAAAGCGGTTCCGATTCACTCAGTTCAGATATCAAGTGACACTTGCGGGGTAGCCATATTGAGGCCCCGAGTTCGAATTAGAAGATATTTCATTTCTATTTTTTTTTTCTTTTTGTTTCTTGATAATGGCACCAAAGCAGGCGCTGAAATGTTGATTTTTAATGTCATTGATCTGTATTTGCACGGGGATTATTAATCTTGACTATTAAGGTTTTCGGCTAGTATATGCTGCTTAATATTTGAAAAGAAATTTGTATAACTATTCTTTACAATATTTTGTAGTAAAGCTATAAATAATCTAATTTAAAACTGAGTTTGATAGTGGTTTACATTCTTCTTCATCTGAGCCTTAGGATTTCGGAATTTTTGGTAGCCTAACACCCCACCGTTATTTTTTTTTTCAATAATGAAAGAAGTCAAATAAACGTCGATTTTTTAAAAGTAAATATTTGTACAAAAATAAAATGTAAAAATTATAAACTAATAATATTAACTTATTGTGTGCCTCTTAGTCAACCCACGAGAAGTTAGACCGGTTGAAGATAGTAATGTGACGGGAATTTCTCCAATAATTCGTGAAAGCAGCATTCCTCCGATATTTCTGGGAATCCAAAATATTTTTTGGCTGGCGCATCGAGGTCGACGGCTTGCTTTGAAGTAATTCTCGAAGAATCTAGTCTAGTCCTGGCGGCTTTTTTGACGTTCTGGAGAATTCCGAGAATAAATATACAAATACGAGGAGCTGGGGAAGCATTTATTCAGTATTCGACTGAAGTATAGTTCAGAAGAGAAAATTGTTAATGGTTCTGTGAGTATAAATTTTGTTAAACTAGTGGAAATAATAAATTAGAGTGAATTGGACTGTGACTTTAAATAAATCCAAGAACTGAACTGAACCCGAAGAGTGTGGTGTCAGGTGTGTGGTTTATTTGTGGAAGTTTGGAAGTGGAAAATAAATAGACTAACAATGTTTAAAGTAGCGAGTTTGGACTAATTGAAAGTGACTGATTCGTAAAAGAACTGTAGGAAAGGGATTTGGAAATTAGTGGGCAGAAAAGTGAATTAATACAAGGGCTACGAGAAGCCCTAACAAATGAAGGTAACGATCCCGATATGTATTTGTTTGAAGTTTCTGGTAATGTGGATATGAGGATGCAGCTTAAAAAAAATTAAGAAAATTCTAAGGCTTTAGAAGATAAATTGTTAGAAAATTATAAAAACATTAAAGATGCTTAAACTATAGAAGAGAAATTGCGAGAAAATTCTAAAAACTTGGAAGAGTCGTTAGAACAAATATTACAAGAAACTTCTAAAACCCTGGAAGAGAAATTACTAGAAAATTCTAAAACCCTAGAAGACAAATTGTTAGAAAACTCTAAAACTTTGAAAGAATCCTTAGAAGAACAATTACTGGAAAATTCTAAATCGTTAGAAGAAAATTTTAAAATCATGGTGCAGGAAAATTCAGAAATCCTGGAAGTGAAAATAGTAGAGAATGAGACTCGAATCGAAGATTTTGAGTTAGAAATGAAGTGCTGATAGAAGATTTAAAGCAGATAATGGAGGGTGAGATCAGCAAAATACAACAATAAAAGGGAGATAAACTCCATCGAAGACCGAAAGCAGAAACAGCCTGGAAGTAGGGGAGTCAAAAATTGGCAAGAAAGAAAATGAAACCTCCACAATTTGATGGCAAGTCGTCATGGACTAAATGTTGGCACATATTCGAGGCTGCAGCAAAGCTAAATGGATGGTCGGCAGAGGAGAAAGCAATAGCATTAACCCCCACTTTAAGAGGGGATTCTACAGACATTTTGCAAACATTGAATACCTCGAAGCAAGAAGACTATCAAGCCACACCGGAAAATTTTATGGAAAGGTTAGCAGTTCAAGCGTATTTGGATGGACTCCGAGACCAGGAAAACAGACAATCAGTGATACTAGCTCGACCGACTAAATTAGTGGATGCACTTGCTTGAGCTCTGGAATTCGATGCTGCGAAAAAAAACCTGTAGAGCCATGAGAACGCTGATGTCCTATCCAAGCGACCAGGCCTGATAATTGTAAACATGGGTAGCGAAGTGAAGGAAAAAGGGCTGTTCTCTGTAGAACTACCGCCGTAGATGACCATTGGCAATCTGAGGAGATCCGAAAAGACCAGAGATTAGGTCCTAAGTTAAAGGAGGTTATCCCGTGGAAAGAAGTGTCTTGCTCGTCCTATGATCCATCTGTTGTTTTCCCGTTAATACTCGAAATGTCAGTCCCTCTTTTTATATCTGTACAGACTGGAAATACGTTTTTTGCTAAACGTTTGTTTATTTGGTTTACGGAGATTATTTGTAGAAAGTGCCTCTATTAGTAATGTCCAATTAAACGTTTGTAAGACTGCCCCCTTTAATTTTTTTATCGTTCCGATCAGAATCGTCTTCTCCGTAATAGGAAGCCAATCGATTCTCATGGACCACCTTCATTTTGGCCCTCGGATTCCGGCGAATGTGATAGATCAAGTCATTTACCCTTTTAATTACTTAATATGGCCCATCCAAACTTGGTGCGAGCTTCGGAACTAGCCCTTACTCCTCTAGGTGTTGTATAGCCAGACATTATCCCTCTCTTGAAACCCGTCTGAATTTGACTTGAGATCGTAGCTTGTCTACATCTACAGTATTCTTTGTTGGAGTTGGTCTTCAAAATCGTAAACTTCAGCGGGCGGTTCTTCTGGTGAACTAATTGCCAAATTATATGGTAGTTTCAGCTCTTTTCCGTATAGTACTCTGGCTGGAGTAAGTCCTGTGCTGTTGTGTATGGCTGAGCAAAAGGCCAACAGGAACGGGGGAATAAGTTCATCCCAATTTTGCTGGTTGTTGCTGACCGCCTTGAAGAGATGTTGTACCAGGGTTACCTTCAATCATTCCACCATTCCCGTCGATTGTGAATGCAAGTGAGTGGTTTTCGTTTCCTTGATGTCCAACATCGTATAGACCTTCTGGAATACGTTGGATTCAGAGTTACGCTTTTGGTCAGAATGTAACTCCAAAGGAACATCAAACATGCTGAAAAGCTGGACCAACGGCTCCGTTATCGCTATGGTTGCAATTTAACAAAATAGTCCATTGCGACCAAGATTTAGTTGTTAGCCCTTTCAGACTCAGGCAATAAACCAGTAACATTGCTGGATTCTGCCCTTGGTACAGGCCTTTGGGACCCTTACTGTATGCACCAAGCTCTGATATCTTCAAAGTAATTTACCTACTAATATTGTTGGCGAATTTTGTCCACAGTTTTATTCATACATAGATGACCCCCTGTAGTCCCAATATGTACTTCGGTCAAGAGGTCAGGTAGCTTTTTCTTTGGGAATACCAGTTGGGACCGAGTTTCTCTGCAAACTCTACTTAACATTCCATTCTCAACAGATAGAGAATCCCATTGGGCCCAGAGTGACTTCACGAAGCCCAAGCATCTAGCTACCTCCTTTCTTGAGTGATAGGATTGGTTCAATGTATGGATCGGCCTTTTAGTTTAGGATTCATTGTACTGAGGTCTTCATTCACCTGCACAGGAATCGGTCGAATGGAGTTCCTCTCTGTGTTCCATTTTCAGGCAATGTCCGCAACCTGATCTACAGGGTCTTCTTGTTAACTTCTTAGAAGACCACTATTGCCCCTCATAACCCTACTGATGTTAATGATGGAGCCATAATAACTATTATTATTAATTATGTAACATTTCAAGCAGGGTAAGTTAAATGACCAGCAAACTCAACCTGTATGTCTACACAATATTCTTAGTCACTGGCCTATAAGGTGAATGCCAAAAAATTACTGACACAAAGAATCTAAATTAGACTTTTACCAAGAGAATAGGATTAGCTTTCTTCTTTTTAAGAAGACAATTTTTGTACTTCACAATACTGGTGGTCTCCTCGAAGAAATGAGGCCTTATGAATATTAAAATATATGAAGAATCTTGGACATTCGGTTTGAAGAGTATAAAGCATTAAGAACATAAGTGGAAAATTTCTTAAATGGAAATATCTTAAAATAGTGTTGGCTATATTTCGCTTAAATGTGATGCTGTAAAAAATAAGGAAAAACAAGACTATATTTCAAGTCAGTGCAAATAATTCATATAAAGGTAGCTCCAAACATCCGGCTACCAAAACAAATTTTAGTCTGTCTTGATGTACGAAAATTAGAATTAAATATTTCAATGTGACATACGGATTTACTAATTGTTGACTTGATTATTAATACTAAATTTAGGTACTACATGCTTTCATCAGATAACAATAAAATTATAAAATAGGATATTTAATATCTAAATTAATGATCTAGACTTCAATTTTGTTTCTATAATTAAATAATAATTAATGAGTGGAACATCTTGATGAGCATTCAATGTCAGTGATGCGAAACTAAGTGCAATAAAGTGAAAGTCAGATGTCGAGATATATAATTGATAAGTTTTATAACATGAATAGGTATTCCATTTGATTTTTAGTTCATTTGTTTTCGGAAGGTGTGTTTAAAATTGTATTTCGACAATCACCCTCTAGAAAACTTTGTATTAATGATGTGATTTTAACTTTTTTATTAATATTTACGTTGGAAAATTAGATTTACTATTTGCTGATGGGGGTCCACATACAAAACGTTGAATTCGCTTAGTTGTTACGAATTCATCATTTATGAGTAAAACATATTGGGAGTAATGATATGCACATATCCGTCCTAGCTGTAAACATTTTATCAAATTGTGCTAACGTTATGATGGACATTTGAAGAACTTTCAACAATCTCTGTTAGTTTTTCTTCGTCTTGCAATAAAATGATAAATTATTTCCGCTGAGTTTCAACTATCCTCTCTTTAACCATTACCTTAATTAGCCTGATTTTAAGCTCCAATGAACCGAGAAAAATATATGTTACGTGAATAATATCAACTTCAACATTGAGTCCCCTAATAATGTTCTAACTATATTTTTAAGTATTAAAAATTTATAGCGGACTAAAAACTGTACAATAAATAATTTAATTTTAGCCCCATACCGATTTATAACCCCACTTACAGATTTACAATCCTAGACATTGTCTCTAATGTATTATTCACATTCGCGGCTTGACCATAGAATATATGGCAGGACACTCAATCTAAAGAGGAAAATTCACTAAACCCCAGACATACTAGGTATCAAAAGGGTTTAGCTCTGTGGGAGCACTTGCCAGGTTCTCAGGCCCGTGGTTGGAGTCGTGGCGGCAGTTTCCCATAAATTTCCTTACCTTCCGGGCTGTTCCTAACAGGACGACTTTTTGTTTGGTAAACATGTTCGTCCAGACCGAGGTACAGTTGGTACAGTTCGTGTTGTTCATGGCCCACTGAATGCACTATCTTATAAGAAAGTCGCACCAAGGAGCGCCACACAAAGTTCTGAAGATCTCCCTTTCAAATTCTTCCAATTTGAAAGGAACTTTATGATTATATGATCTTTAGAAATTTCTGTGCTACCCTGTATATTACAAATAAAATTCTCTTAGTTACGTCAAAAATCAAATAATAAACAATGTCAAATATTTAAAATTACATCTTGGAATTGTACCTTTTTAATCCGTAGTTTCTTAGCCATTGACAACGGGGTCTGATCTAGACCCCGAAACGTTTGGAATATACAGCAATTTCCTTTAAAGTGTGGTGTTATTTCCCAATAAACACTTAGGAATTGCTATGTCAATTAAAGTAGTTTTCCGAGCGACTTTATCTACCAAAACTATATCTGGTCTATTGTGAGCAACAGTCCTATCAGTCAGTATCGTGCGGTCCCAGTACAGCTTATAGTTGTTATTTTCTAAAACAGATTGTATTTATAGTAAGGTAATTTCACCGACTGTGATAGTTCAGGTTTCAGTGCTAATTCCTGGTGCAGTATTTTTGCCACAGCATCGTGTCGTTCTTTCTATTCAGTTGCAGCGAACGCTTGACAACTTCCTGTGATATACTTTAGATAGCTCTTAGTTGGAATTACTTGATCTTGGATTGCCAATATAAAGCCTTCCGTTTCAGGGAACGTATGACCAGAGATCAACCAGTAGTTCGACGCTGCACTGTCGACATAATCTTAGTTGACGTCATTTATGTGTCTTCTATGAAGTGGCTTCTCTTTCCATTTCAGCAGTTTCTGATCAGTGGTCTGGTGGTGTAATTGGACGTTTTGTTGCGTCAGTCGCAGTGGTATTGAGTCATCAACCTGGCACATGACTCTGTCTAGATCAGAAAATTCTGCGAGTTTCTGGAAATGACTACGCAAAATAGACACTTGTTGATCTAATAGTTTGCTTAGATCTGTCAGTACTCTTCCTCCTTCATACCGTGGCAAATTTGTACGTTCAACAGAGCTCTTTGGATGGTGATTGTGAGCTTTTGTTAGTAAAACTCGAACTTTTCGTTGTAATTGTTCAATGTCAGTCTTGCACCAATTAACTATACCGAAAACTAAACACTGAACATGCATAGGTGTTATTTGCCTGAAACACATTTTTACTGTTTTGTTTAGTTTTCAACAGTCGTCTTACCCTTCTATAAAACTCTGCTGTTAGGTCCTTTTTCATGGTCAAGTCATCAAAACGTTGGGCCTGCTTTATTACAAGGTATTTATAAGTATGACCTTCCCCCATAGATACAATTGAGGTGCCATCTCCCATTTCGAAGTGTCCCTGTCGTATTTTACCTGTAACTATATTAATAATTAGGCATTTGCCTAGGACAAATTTCATATGGATGTCACTAGAGAACCCTTTGCTATTTTAAACATATCATTCAGCTGTTGTTTCGTACCTGCCATCAACTTTAAGTCGTTATGTATAACAAATGGTTTATCTTTAACGCTTGTACGTTGTTGTGTTTGAGACTGAACCCAAAATTAGTCGAGTTCAATTTGTTTGAGAGAGGGAACGTTCTCCACAGCGGGCTAAGAGAGTCTTCCTGGAATATACCCCTTCTGACTGGAATGGGGTCAATTTGTATCGAACAGTTGGCTTCATTCAGTGAGATTTTGGTTTGCCAGGTGGACATGGCATATTCTAAAATGTTAATAATACAATTATTCACTTTATAGAGTTTCAGTGCTTTAATGAGCCAATCATGTGGAACTGAATCAAAGGCCTTTTTGTAGTCCACATATGCCATATAGAGATTTCGTCGTTTGACGTGGGCTTGATTGCAATCAGTTGTTCTTTGCAGCTCATAGAATTTTTCGCGCATCCCTTTTGTTGTTGAGTAATAATATTGTTTATCTCACAATGTTTGAAAATTCGATGATTAATGCACGATGTTATGAGTTTGTATAAGGTTGAAGGGCAAGTGATTAGTCGGTACTCTGCTGGGTCTTGTTTACATAGATTGTTTTGTAAGAGGTATGTAGCACCATGCGTAAGGCACAAGACATCTGGTGTGGGTGTGTAATTACGTCATTTATAAGGGCTGTTAGTGTTTCCTGGGTTGCGTACAGTTTCTTTATCCAGTAATTTTGTACACCATCTGGTCCTGGTGCTTTCCAGTTATACAGGTGCTTCATTATGTTGGCTGTGTCTTCGGTTGTGAATGGTAGGTGTCGCATGATATTATACACATTATTATTAAATTATCTTGTACGTATTTCTCTTCATTCCGCTAATTCTTTATTGGTTAACATTAAAGTATATATTTTCTTGTTGACTCGAGATTTTATATTGGATATTTTTTCAGGAAAACAAGCACACTTATATGAACTTATTCGGAATGACATTTAATTTACTCTATAATTGGATTAGTATGCACCATTTTTTTTTAGATTTTCATTTGAATACATCGTTTTGTAAATGTTGTTAAATAAATTGTTATAAGATCAAAATATTGAGTAGCCAGGGAAGATAAAGTAATAGGACAACACGTTTTTCCTTCTCAAGTTTGATATTTTTGTTAGTTCCGGAATTACTATTTGATTTAATTTACTAAAGTAACTATTAGTTATTTCATTGTAACAAGATAATCACACTATGAATGCGCATCAGGCTTTTCCCTTTATGTGTAATTGGACGACTCTACTCACTGTTATGTCAACATCACTTGCAATATACTTCGTGGGTTCAATTTAAAAATTATAAAACTAATATTCACTGTCACTTTTCTAGAACTTTATTTACATTCAAACATCTGATTCAAATACAATAACAATCCCATATAAGCTAGTCGACGCGGTATCACTGAACTGCGATCGTGGCGTGCTTCTTTTATAATCCCCGTGGAATTCTCCAGTAGAAAATAATCATCGCTCCTTCCGCTGTCGAGTCTTTTCGAGAATCGTATTTTTTATCGTAAAGTGTTTGTTGTCGTGCTGAAAGGACACAGGGTCGGCTTTGGGAAAATTTCGTAACACTGCCCCCCCCTTAATTCTGATCGTCCCGATCAGAAACATCTTCTCCATGGTAGGGAGCTAGTCGATCTAAATGAACCACCTTCAATTTAGCCTTGGGGTTTCGACGGATCCGGTAGACGACGTCATTAAGCCCCTTGACCACCTCGTATGGACCATCCCAGGCGGGTGTAAGCTTTGGGGATTTACCCTTGCTCCGTTGGGGGTTGTACAACCAGACTCTGTCCCTCTCCTGGAACCCGACTTAATTGGCCTTGAGGTCGTATCGCGTCTTCATCCGGTCACTGGTGGCCAACATCTGCGTTCGGGCTAATTCTTGTATTGCCAGCCGGTTATGTCGGAGCTGGTCGGCATAGTCGTCGATGTCTTGGGGAGGTTCTTCGGGGGAGCCAAATGCCAAGTCGCATGGTAATCGCAGCTCCTTTCCGAATAGGACCCTGGCTGGGGTCAGGCCTGTACTATTATGTAAAGCAGAGCGATATGACAACAGGAATAGGGGAATATGCTCATCCCAATCACGCTGGTTATTGCTGACGACCTTGGATAGGTCTTGTTCCAAGGTCCTGTTGAATCTTTCCACCATTCCGTCTGACTGTGGGTGTAATGGTGTTGTTCTCGTTTTCCTGATCCCCAACATCGTGCAGACCTTCTGGAATACATTCGATTCGAAGTTACGCCACTGGTCTGAATGTAATTCCATCGGGACGCCAAACCGGCTGAATAGTTGTTCTACTAGCACAGTCGCTACCGTGGTTGCCTCTTGGTTGGGTATCGCATATGCCTCAGGCCATTTGCTGAAGTAATCCATTGCGACCAGAATGTATTTGTTCCCCCTCTCAGACTCGGGAAACGGACCGGCGACATCGATGGCGATTCTCTCAAATGGGACGCCCACATTGTACTGCTGCATTCTGCCCTTGGTCCGGGTCTTCGGGCCCTTACTATCGGCACATGTGGCACATTTGCGGCACCAAGCTCTGACGTCTTCGAAGTAATTCACCCAGTAGTACCGCTGGCGAACTTTGTCTAGGGTTTTATTCATGCCCAGTTGGCCTCCGGTAATTCCATCATGTACTTCGGTCAGGATGGCTGGTACCTTTTTCTTCGGAACTACCAGTTGGGACTTGGTTTCTCGTCCATCAGCGCTTTCCCAAACTAGCTTGAGCATTCCATTGTCTACTCGTAGAGAGTCCCACTGAGCCCATAACGATTTCAGCACGCCGGAGTATCTAGCTACCTCGTCCCATCGTGGCCTGGGTGCCCCTCTCATTTTGAGTGACAAGATTGGTTCGATGTCTGGATCAGCCATTTGGTCCTGGATGCACTGTTCCGTTGTCCAGTCTTCATTGGCCTGCACTCGGATCTGCCTGATGGAGATACCCTCTCGCTGTTCCGTCTTCAAACAATGCTTGCATTCCGCTCTACAGGGTCTTCTGGATAGGGCATCGGCATTATTGTGCACCCGACCGGCACGGTGTTCCACCTTGAAGTCGTATTGCTGTAATTTCTCCATTCATCTGGCCAGTTGTCCTTCCGGTGTCTTCATGTCCAGCAGCCATTTGAGTGCGGCATGATCTGTTCGGATTAAGAAATGGCGACCATACAGGTATTTATGGATATGGTCCACAGCCCTTATTATTGCAAGAAGTTCTTTTCTGGTGACGCAATAATTTCTTTCTGGCTTCGAGAATCCACGGCTGTAGTACTCGATCACCCTCTCTTCACCATCTTGCACCTGGGATAGGACGGCCCCCAAACCTGTGTTGCTGGCGTCGGTGTCTAAGATGAACTTGCCGGACTGTGTAGGAAAGGCTAGGATTGGGCTGGAACATAGTGCCGCCTTCAGTCGCCTGAATGATGTTTCGCAATCCTGATTCCAATGGAAGGTCTCTTTATCAGTGGTCTGCCGATGTAGAGGGGCGGCGATGGTGGCAAATCCCTCAACAAAACGCCGGTAGTATGAACAGAGGCCCAAGAAGCTTCGGAGTTCATGTTTGTCTCTTGGAACTGGCCAATCACGGATGGCTTCTATCTTGTCTTCGTTGGTGCGGATTCCTGACTCGGACACTACGTGGCCCAAAAACTCTACTTCTTTTTGAAACAAGGAACACTTCTTCGGATTGAGTCTCAGGTTGGCATTATTAATTCTGGAGAATACTTCGCCCAGGTTCTTCAGATGGTCGTCGAATGTCTGGCCCATGACTAGAATGTCGTCGAGGTATACTAAGCACGTCCTCCATGTTAACCCGCTCAGTACATACTCCATTAGCCTCTCAAATGTAGCGGGTGTAATGGCATAACCCAAAGGGCATGACCGTGAACTGAAACAGCCCTTTACTGGTGGAGAACGCTGTCTTCTCTCTGTCGTTTGCGTGCAGACCAACCTGCCAATATCCACTTTTTAGGTCTAGTGTGGAGAACCAACGGGAGCCTGCTAGTGTGGTCAAAGTGTCATAGATTCGGGGTAGCGGATAGCTGTCTTTCTTCGTGACGTCATTGAGCTTTCTGTAATCCACGCAAAATCGGGTGGTTCCATCCTTCTTTTTAACTAGCACGACGGGAGCAGACCATGGACTGATGGATGGCTCAATAACTCCATTTTGTAACATGGACTCGATGTTTTCCTCGATTGCCTGTTGTTGCCCCAATGGTAGTCGTCTAGGTGGTATTCTGATGGGCTGAGCCTTTCCGGTATCTATTCGATGCTGGATGATGTTGGTGCGACCGGTGGTTCCATTTTTACTGTTAAAAATTTGCCAGTGTTTTGTGATAAATTGCTTGGCTTTTTTCTGGTTCTCTGGTGTCAAGTGTGTTAAGTGGTCAGCAAACTGTTGTAGGAACTCTTTATCGGGCCCTGTCTCCTTCACCGACGTCTGGTACTCTTCTTCGCAATTGATGATGGTCTCTACTGGCTCGAAACAAGCTATCTCTTGACCATTGGTAATTCTGATGTCGTTGTTGGACAAATTCAGGACTCTGATTGGTATATCTCGTCCGGTTTTAACTATAGCCCGTCCAACTAAGTAGTCATGAGCTGAGTGTACGGGCTCCACCATTCCAACGCAGGTCCCAGAATTGCTGTCTAGCTGCCCATGAATAATCTATTCTGTTCGACCGGGAATTCTAGCTGAAGACTTTGCCACAATTTTTATGGGCGTGAATGATGTGTTGACGGGCCGTGTCAATACAAATTCCTCATTCAGGAACCGAAGAACATCATATCTCGGGTCGAACATAAATCCATGCTGGCTAATTAGGTCCATTTCCAGTATAAAATCGTCCTCAATATTCGCTACCAGGACCCTATGCCGGATCATGTTGTCCCCTATCTGTAGCACGACATCTGCCTCACCCTGTATGGACATGGACTCGCCGGTGACTGTTCTGAGCTGGATGTTATTGGTAACTGGCCGAATTTCTGATGCTCTCAAAACCCTGGACTTGGCAATGGACACAGCGGCGCCGGTATCGATGGTGATGGTAACTGCTCGCCCATTGATGGTGCCTCTGATGACTAGGCTGCCGCTATCTCGGCAAAATCCCCGGATGGATAACGTTTTGGGGGCTGGTGGAGAGACAGTCAGCATTCGCCCCTCTATGCTGACTGACTGACGGTCCCTGGACATGTGGCTGTTCTGTTGGTTACCCCTGGTCGGTGATCGTTCAGGTGGCCTCACTCGACAATTACGTTGGAAGTGCCCTGTCCGTCCGCAGCCGTAACATGCCCCTCTGGTGCCAGTTCTTTGTGACCGGTCTAATATTTTGTTCAGACCAGCCAGCAGCGCTTGGAGTGGTGACTCTGACTCTTCCTGGTTGAAGGAAACTGCTCGGACCCTCGGCTTGGACATGTTCATGACGGCCTCTACTTCCAAAGCCCGAAGTAGAGCTTCACTACTTTTCTTGACGCCACTCAGTCTTAAATTTCTTTGTACTTCCACATCTCTGATGCCGTTTATGAAACTCTGTGTGGCCAACTGGTCTTTCGTTTCCTCTGGCAGGTCTGGGTAGGACAAGTGAACTCACCGTCTAATTTCTGCTTCGAATTCTTGGAGGCTTTCACCGGATTTTTGGGTTTTTCCACTCAGTTGGACTTGGTATACCTGGCTCAAGGATTGATTGTCGTAACGTTTGTCTAGGATAGCTATGATCTTGTCGAAATTGCCTTGTTCATCGACTGGAATGCTCTGGAGTGGTTCTAGGGCCGGACCTCTTAAGGAAATTACCAGAGATGTGGATTTTTCATGATTATCCCATCCATTAGCTGTAGCCACGGCCTCAAATTGCCGTTTATACATGGGCCAAGATGAACTGCCGTCGAATGTGGGTGGTTTACTAAAGGAACCTTTGGTACTCACGGTGTTCTGGTATTTTCCTCGCTGTAAGTCCTGTTGCATTTTTTTAATTTCTGTTTCTAGTTTATTTTGGATGGCACAGATTTTATCTTGTACTTCAGTGTGTACTGTTTGCTTGATGGAACTGATTTGATCTTGAACTGTATCTTGAATTGAACTGATTTCAAATTTTACCTGGCTTTGGATGGAATCAAGATCATCTACTTTTGTTTCAAGAGTATCCACGGTATTTTTTATGGTCTTAATGTCATCATTTATCTCTTTTATATCTGACTCAACTATTTGCATTCTTTCATTAACTGTTTCATCAACTTGTCCTACTATTTGCATTAATTGTTCGAATTGCAGTTGTCTTTTCTGTTCAGTTTCGTGTCGATTTAATTCAATTTGATCTTGTTTCTTTTCAAATACTTTAAAATCATTTTGTCGTTTTAATTCAATGTGATCTTGTTTTTGTTCAAATTTCGAGAACAATCCTTCAATTAAATTATGTTGTTTTTCTTCCATCGTGGAAACAAGATTTTCTAAATCTGTTTTACGTTTTTCATCAATATTAGTGACAAGATTTCCTAATTCAACTTTAAGTTTATCATCAAAAGATTTCACAAACCTTTGTTGAATTTCTTCTTGATGTTGTTTCTCCTTCTTGTCACGTTTTTCTAGAATCTGTGCTATTTTTTCGTCTAGTCCCTCCGTAACCTGTTTGATCATTTTTCTGGTAGTTTCGTCGGTTTTTTCCATACTTCGAGTTTCCATGAATCAAATTACGATTTTAACTGACTTAATCCATCCCACTTCTGACACCAAATTCCAATATACTTCGTGGGTTCAATTTAAAAATTATAAAACTAATATTCACTGTCACTTTTCTAGAACTTGATTTACATTGAAACATCTCATTCAAATACAATAACAATCCCATATAAGCTAGTCGACGCGGTATCACTGAACTGCGATCGTGGCGTGCTTCTTTTATAATCCCCGTGGAATTCTCCAGTAGAAAATAATCATCGCTCCTTCCGCTGCCGAGTCTTTTCGAGAATCGTATTTTTTTATCGTAAAGCGTTTGTTGTCGTGCTGAAAGGACACAGGGCTTTGGGAAAATTTCGTAACAATATATTCCCAACAGTTCACACTTTCAACTCAAAAATGGTCCCAAACACTGTCACTTTAATATTCTACTACTATTAAAAACCTACACACTAATCACTATTTATTTTCACTAGTGTTGGCCCAGTGGTGGAAATTCGACCCTATTTCATCAAATTGAACATTATTGAGGTTCGTTTATCAAAAGTATATGTCTATCAGAAATAAAGTGTAGGAGAAACCAGAGAAGAAGACGTCATAAACCCCTCCCCTTCCCCAAATCGTTCATGTCATATTCACAAATTTCAATAGATTTAAAGTTTTTGGTGGGATTGCACTTTGCAACATAAAAGTTTTCGTCATTTGCAATTTCAATCGAGTTCATAAAATAAAAAAAAGTCCAACAACCTTATAGAAACTACAAGCTTTAATGTCTATTTTCTGTTTTCCACTGATTGTTAATTTGTTACACCACTCCTTCGGAAGATTGTGAAAATACTGCAGCAATAAAATAATCAAATTCACAACAAAAACTTACAGAATAATTAAAACGAAAGTTACTGGTACTTGTCCGAAAAATCAATACTGATCTAGTACATTGACTATTTTACTATTGAACAATAACCAGCGCTTGATGCTGAACTATCAAAGATGGTCTTCACATGATTTAACAGCAGGTAACGCTTCTTCCATATATAATTACTCAATAGTTTTCGAAAGAAAAATATGTTCAATAAAAATATATTTCTTTGTAAAATAGACCTATGTACATGATTTACCAAAACAAATCAGTAAATGCATTGAATTTCTTTATAAAGACAGTCTTCTTAATTAATATTAACATTATATTAAATGATAAACTAATATTAAATGTAATATTCAAAACATTAGTTAATTACCTACATTTTTCAAAAATATTTTTTGATTTGTGACTGAAAAATTTCAATATCTTAAAGTAAGAAATAAAACGAAATAAAAACCTTCATTCTGGTATTTCACAGCTAACAACTTCAGGTCGTAAACAGAAAATAAAATTAACCAATTCAAAATTTGGTATGAAGGTGTTGTACCTACTATTACATTCCAAATAACTACAAAACATAAGTACATATTAATAAACCTTCAGCCAAAATCTAAGATTCAATATAATTTAATTTACTTAAATGAAACACATTGTAAAGAATGACTATTTCTGTATGGAAAATATAAAGAAATATAAGCAACTGATGCTAATTAATGATAAATAATTAATACTCACATTTGTTAAAAACTTATCTGTTTGACATTGATATTATGGGCGTAAATAATGTTTTTTTATATTTTATTTAATGAATGAACCAATATTATAAATAAATTTTAGAATTCTGCATTGAAGGTCGCCAGTTGCTACTAAACAAAACAAAAATAAAGAAAATAGATTGTCTTTGCCTATTTATATATAGATATCTTATTAAGCAATACCACTTCTTTAATGTGCTTAATGACCTGAGATGTGTACCAGATTTGCTATCTATACAGGATTGTCGGCTCCTATTATACATACAGCAAAGTTTAAATGGGAAAAGATTTAGACCAAGCATTCGATATCCGACTTTAAGTCAACGATCGGTCAATTGATTTTGCAAATATCGGCGAAAACCGAAAATGGCTAATTTATTTTTCGCCAACATATCATAAACGGTTAATTTGGTAGCAATCAATATGTTACATTATTCGGACATTTTTAGAACAAACAAGAATATCTGTATGACCCATCTCGTCGTGTGTTATCCCGTCATAGCCGCCATATTGGAATTTTCAATGTTGGAAAAAGTGTGAAATTTCCAGCAATGATATCTCACAAGTGCTTAAAGGACTGAATTTCACAATTCGTAAACTTCTAAGGAAAGTTGTGTTTTAATAAATAGTACGCTTATTTCTCATTAAAATAATAAATCCGACACAAATATTGTGGAAACCTGTTAAAAATTCCCTATTCAAATTAAGGTAGGTTTGATATGTTAGCGCTATATTTACAGTCACAAAGAAACGCGAAAACGCGAAGATTACCTCAGCAATGTATTTGGAGATGTATCCCGAACTACGGCAGTCGATTCAACATTGAAAACGAAAATTGACACACAAACATTTTACAAGCTGTCAAGGAAAGCCCTATTGCATCAATAAGATCTACAGAAATTTTGTGTATCAAAATCAACGGTACAGAGAGTGTTAAAAATGTTATATCAATACAAACCCATAACAGTTCAAGGTCTTAAGGAAACTGATTTTGCAATATCCATGCGCCTCTTTAAGTGGTATAATACGAAGTGTAATGAAAATCCCGATTTAATAAATAATTTTATATGGTCCGATGGGAATAGATATATGACTTGTGGAGTTTTTAGTGGGCACAACACTAACCATTGGGCTATGGAATGCCCTTAAGAAGTGTAATTGGGCACATATTATAAAATTATTAATCATTTCAAGAAATCGACCATTTTTGATTGCCTATAACCTAAACGGGTGGCTTTAAGAGTTACTCAAACCGAAGTTGAATTTGGAACAAGGTTTCAACAGGGCGAATGCTAGGATCGCAAACTATTCAAGTCAGGAACTTCTGACAGAACAGTTTCAAAAACTTGGCATTCATAAGAAAATTTATCCTAACTGACGACGCCCAATCGAATTCATTCAAACGATTGAAAGAATAATTTGAATGAACTTTTTCAATAAAATGTGAAGGGCAGAATTACGAATGCACATTCGTATATCTGCAAATGTCAACATTAGCCTAACTACCGTACTACAAAGCGCAAAAATTAGCAAATTCTATTCCTAGTATATTCAATTAATACAGCAATTAAGTGAACAAGACTTTGTGAAAAGACATTTATTTTGTGAATGGGCGTTACAAAGAGAAACTGAAAAATGTGGATTCGTTTATCCTTTCACACTTCTTCTAATTTGAAAAAAGCTTTGTTATTTCACATGGTATTTAGACTAATTACATCAGTTTTGTTGACAAACATTTAAGGTCAAATTGTGAATTGCTACATTTGTCATTGCGAAACAAAATTTTATTTCTTACTAGCCGGTACCCGCGGTTTCACCTTCGTATGGAATGTACAATTCTTTGCAAAAAGAAATAGTTTGTGAAACATATGGGCTATTCAATGTAACATTTTTTTCTAACTTTGTTGAACCACCTAACATAACTAACCCTAACTGCAAGTGCTTATGGGCCACATTATATAATAATGCATTCAACATTTCTTGGAACCACCTTCTATAACTGTAACTGCTTCACCCTATAGTGCAACTAGCCTGTATATGCTGATGTTTATTTTTCACCAAATATAACATTTTTAATTACCTAACTATAGCTCTACTCCACCGTATACGTTATACATCAATTATTTCTTATAATTGTTGAGCCACTGCGAAAACTATAATTTTAACCGGCCTTTATATGCAACATTTTCTAGCCTTGTGTTAAACACAATATGTAAATATAATTTTGCTTCGCCAAATATTTCAGGTATTCCATATAGCAAGATTCAGCTGCTCATGGTCTACCTTATATAATTTTTTTTAACATTTTTTAATCCACCTTGTCAAACTATAATTCTACTAAGCCCCGATCTTAACCATATTATATATACAACCACTTATGGGCCACGCAATGTAACATTTTTTGTTACCACTCTGTATAACGAAATTCACCAATCCCCAACATACTTCACCCAAACCGCAACTGTTCATGGAGATCCTATAAAACAATTTTATTCAACATTCTCAAGAACTGCCTTCTATAGCTATAAATCTACTTCCATCTATATTTAAACTATCTTGTTCTACAAAATATTTCAACTATGCTCTATATGCATCTGCCATGGGGACACCAGATATAACATTTTTTAAACACTTAACTATAACTATGATCCACTCTATATTTCAACTATATTATCTATGTAACTGCTTATGGACTACACTAAATATAACCATTTTTGAGATGCGACTAACATGTTTTAATCACACTGTATGACTATTTCTATGTTCTATCTTAAAAAAATCAAACAATTTTTATCCACACTGTTTAACTATAATTATACTCCACCCTCTATTAGAATCACCTTGTATATGCAACTATTTATCTGCCACCCAGTTTGGTATTTTTTGTACCACTCTCTATAAATATAAATCCATCAATTCCCAATTAATTTCACCAAAATTGCAACTGCTTATGGGGTACTCTATGTAACAATTTTTAAATATGAAACGACTTAACTCTACCCTTCCTTAAATTTCAAATATCCTGTCTGTTCATATAATTATGAGCTACGCTATTAACTTATAATTTTTGAAGCACAGTATAAAATATCATTCCTCTCCACACTTCAATTAATCCATCCCTCATTCACAACTTTTTCTAACCTTGTTTGAATACCACTGTGTAACGATAACTTAACTTTGCCCCATAATTTAGGTACTCCACATTTTTTTTACCCACATTGTATAATTATTGTTCTACTCCACGCTATATTTCAACAACCTTGTATTTTCAACTACTTATGGGTCACCCTATATAAAAGTTTTTCACCACCCTGTATACTTAGAATTCTGGTCCACCCTAAATGTCATCTATCCGGTACATGAAACAGGTTGTAGATCATAACTACGTTTCCACTCCATCTTATATTTCAACCACCCTGTATAAACAACTGTCTCTAACAATTTTTTAACCCAGTTCATCACTATAATAATACTTAAAAAAATTCAAATATCCAAACTGCCTACATAACATATTTTTTATCCACTCTGTATAAATATAATTCTATTTTACCCTTATTTCACCCACATTATATATGCTACTACTTATGACGCTAACGATATAACATTTTGTTATCCTCCCTATATAAATATAGTTCAACTCCACCCGTTTTTCAACCACCTGGTATATGTAATTGTTTATGGTCCACTGTTGATTGAACGACCCCCTATCAATTCCCCCTTATTTAAACCACATTATAAATATGCAACTACTTACGGGCCACCTAATATACCCTTTTTTCAAGATTTTTTAAAATGGAACACCCTGTAAAATTACACTTGATATATCAGATGTATTTTTTTTTAAATCGAAACATGTTACATTGGCATATTCCGAATTTTGAATAAAAGCTAGGCTGATGTAAGTACTCAAAAATTTGGTGCATGCGGTGAAACCAATTGACTAATTGTGTATGTTTTACCTAACATGGTAGTAGATTTTGCCCTATATCTACCGTTACTGTCAATATAGGGAGATAAAATGTATACCAGATGTTAAGTCAAACTATAAGCTTTGCAACAAAAAAAGGTTCAGCAAAATCAGTTCAGTAGTGCTTACGTGATGAGGTAACAAACAAACAAATAAACAAACAGACAACTACAATTTTATAATAGTTTATGTGTGAAACACTTAATTTGAAATTGTGAATGCTAAATTTGTCATTGCAAACTTTATATATTTTTAATCAGTATTAGTTTTTCATTGCCTTTGAAAACTGGGTCTGAAACAGATTATTTCAAGTATACAGACTTCCCGGTAAATGTGGTGTTATTCCCTAGAAAACATGAAAACATAAACTATAGATGAAACAACTACAATTTAGAAAATAAATATATTTTTTTAGACAAAGCCGACAATGTATGTTTCTAGTAAAGCGATTTTAAAAATTCGTTCACTAAATGCGAGTAACATACGATATATTATATTTTGATACAATCTTTGATTTCGCGATGAGTGGCAATGGGATCTCTATTGTTTTTACTTCAATTTAATATCTTGGAAACAAAAAGTGATGGTAGCCTGAAAATTGAGGTACTCCGTGTGTCCCATATAAATCTAACTACATTGAGAATTCCGAAATGGCAAAAGATATAGGGTAGCTCAAATGAGAAAGAAGTTGGTCTATTTCAAACCCAATCAGTTATTGTATCGAAATTAAAAATATCTACAGGGTTTCAAAATATTGAGAAAAAACAAAAAATTGTGGTTTTCGAAAAATTACAATATATTTGCTATCTTGTAAAGAAATTTGATAGAATTTGATAGTTTTATGTTAGTGACTATGGCCAGTCGATTGACGTTGGCTAATTTTTTCTAGGGCTTCTAGAATTTGTGCAGCCACATAAAACTTTGTTATTTCTGATGGTTGCCATGTTGGATTTATACATCATTGAATAGCATGAAAAATAACTTTTCAACCAAGTATAACAGAAAATGTAAATTATTTAAAAAAAAACAGATATTGACTTAGCTGTCTGTGAAACAAAATGCAGGGTTTGTTGTTTAATGTTTACAAAATATATGTGATACTTTTTATTAACTAATTATTAGAGCTTTTTTCAATTAAATTAAATACGGAAAGCTACTCAAATTGGGAAAAAAGCACGAGCATTAATATAATGGTGGAATTTTAGAACATTTAATTCAAGGCGTTGTCATCGGTTTTTAGTTTTTTTCTGTTTGGAATTAAATCACAAATGTAGTGTTTTAGTTGTTTACTTTGGTACCTATCATAAAAAGTATTTTTATTTGTTATATTTTATAAGGAAATTTTAAGAAAACACAATTACGGCATGTTGTTTCACAACCAATTGAAAAACTGTTTTTTAATAATTTACATTTTCAGTCAAGAGTCTATCCACAGATAAGCCTATTATACATGGCTGAAAAGCTCTTTTTATGTGCTATTCAATGACTTATAAATCTAATACAGCGGCCATAAGTAATAAAAAGTTGGCTAAGGTTGCAAAAAATCTAGAAAAAATTCGTTAAAGTTAATCAACTGTCCTTACGCGCGAACATAAGTCAATCAAATGTTATCAATGTATTTACAAAATGGCGACTATATAGCAATTTTCCAAAACCATATTTTTTGTTTTTTCTAGATATTTTAAAAAACCCGATATTTTTAATTCTGATTGAGCTAGCAATGGAACAACTTTTTCCTCACTTAATCCACCCGAGGGGAGTTATTCTACTGAAAATTTAATATTTTTGGGAAACAAAAAGTAATAAAGGCAATAGAATGAAAGGGATGATTCCTTTCTTTGTGAATAAATACTGACTGCTCGCGTTGTTTTCTGTGTCAATGTCTACGTCTACCGACTATTTTTTGCCGGTGACTGCATCTTAGTTTTGGTTGCCACTGTGTCTGACTACCAGTGATGTCATTTTTCTCTGTTAGTCCCGTCATTGTTCCTCTGCCGTTTCGTTAGTGCTGGATTGGCTACAATGGTTGGTGCATGCCTGCTTCACGAGTCACCTTGCTCTTCCCTTAAGATTTTTCTTCTCTTACCGTAGTTTCATTTTGACTGCGACGGTGTCTAGTAGTCCCGTTTGATGCCAAAATCTTGGTGATTTCAACTCATTTGAACACTCTGGTTGCGACTGTGTCTAGTAGTTCCTCTCGGTGACAACATATTGGTTACAACATCTTAATTACTTGAACTCATCTGAACACTCTGACTCCAACTGTCTGTAGTCAACCTCCGGTGACAACATTTTGTTACTGGTTACCTCCGCGGATCTGAACACTCTGCTATATATTCTGAGCGGTTTGTTGCGTTATCTAGTAGTGATCCTGTCTTGTGTCGTGTTGATAGACCTTTTTTTAACCCGCCATCACTCGCGTGGGGTGCTGTCAGCAGCATTTTTGAACATAATGTTACGAAATTTACCTAAGCCGGCCCCGGTTTCATTCCAATACGACATCGATCTGGGAGTACAAAAAAATTAATCTGGAAATAGCTCGGCAACTGAATTGATACTGGTTTGGACGAGAGGATTCGATGCTGATTTTAAAGGGAGCGGCCCATCATCGCAGTAGCTACTTAGTGCGGCGAAGAGTTTATGTGGTATTATTATTGTGATATTCGAATCAGCTGTTGTATATTTGATGTAAATAAAAGTATCCAGAAAGTGGGACTGAATATTAGTTTTTAAACTTTAATTGAACCCACGGAGTTTATAACAAATTTGTTGATCAGATGTGCAGGATTAAGTGAAGTTAATATCGTAATTTCATTTATGGAAACCAAAAGCATGGAAAAAACGGACGAAACTACAAAAAAAATTGTCAAACAAGTTACGGAGGGACTAGACGAAAAAAGAGCTCAGATCATGGAAAAACGTGTCAAAAAAGAGAAATAACAGCAAGAGGAATTCAACTAAGGTTAGTTAAATCTATAGATGAAAAACAACATAATTTAATTAAAGGATTATTCTCTAAATTTGAATAAAAACAAGAACAAATTGAATTAAAACAAAAAAATCAATTTAAATTATTAGATGAACAGAGACAAAATGATTTTAAAATATTTGAAGAAAAACAAGGCAAAACAGAAGAAAAAATAAAACTGCAATTTGAACAACTAATGCAGATAGTAGCAAGTTAATGAAACAGTTAATGACAGAGTGCAAATAGTTGAGTCAGACATAAAATAGATAAATGATGACATTAAGACCATAAAAAATACCGTGAACACTCTTGAAACCAAAGTAGATAACCTCGATTCCATCCAAAGCCAGGTAAAAATTGAAATCAGTTCTACTCTCTTCGAGGTGTCATTCCTTTGTACGCAAGACAATATATATTATATATAAATATAATATATATATTGTTTCTGGTCGGGAACCTTCATCAGTTGCGCTTCCCACAATTGAATGTCCTCTCGAACACTTCTTTATGCATATATATTGTCTTGCGTACAAAGGAATGACACCTCGAAGAGAGTATTCAATATCTCTGACAGGTGAAGTAACCCGAAAGTTTATCGTGACATTCTGTCCTAGGAGTTAAGGGAGAACAGTAATTACTCGGAACGGCTCCAGATTCGGAACCTCTGTGTACTGATTCTCTTGAAAATCCTAGATGTCGGTCTTACATCTCGCGTCTTGAAATCAGTTCTATTCAAAACACCGTTCAAGATAAAATCAGTGCCTTCCAGAACAAGGTAGAAACAGAAATTAGGAAAATGCATCAAACTTACAGCGAGGAAAATACCATAACACCATGAAGTACCAATGGTTCCGTTAGCAAACCACCCAAATTTGATGGCAGTTCATCTTGGCCCATGTATAAACGGTAATTTGAAGCCGTGGGTGGCTACAGCTAATGAATGAGATAACCAAGAAAAATCTACGTCTCTTGTAATTTCCTTAAGAGGACCAGCCTTAGAACTCCTCCTAAGCATTCCAGTGGATGAACAAGGCAATTTTGACAACATCATCGCCATCGTGGACAAGAGATACGACAATCAGTCCCTGAGCCAAGTATACTAGGTGCAATTAAGTGGGAAAACGCAAAAATCCGGAGAGAGCCTTCAGGAATTCGAAGCAGAGATCAGACGGTTAGTACACTTATCCTACCCATAAACGGTATCAGGGATGTGGAATTACAAAGAAATCTAAGACTTAGTGGCATCAAGTAAAGTAATCAAGTTTTACTTCGTGCCTTGGAAGTCATACTGGGTATGGACCTAATCAGCCAGCATGGATTCATGTTCGATTCCTAAGTGAGGAGTTTGTATTGACACTGCCCGTCAAAAGTTCAGCTACCTCCATAAAAATTGTAGCAAAATCCTCAGCCAGAATTCACGGTCGAATGGAACAGATTATTCATGGCCAGCTAGCAAGCGATTTAGCAATTAGCGATTAGCAATTGCGAAGAAGGGTATTAGACATCGGTGAAGGAGACAGGGCCTAGTAAAGAGTTCCTACAAGAGTTTGCTGACCATTTGACACACCTGACACCAGAGGAACAGAAGAAAGCCAAGCAATTTATCACAAAGTACTGGCAAATTTTTAACAGTCAAGATGGAACCACCGGTCGCACCAACATCATCCAGCACCGAATAGATACCGGGAAGGCTCAACCCATCAGAATACTACCTAGGCGACTACCATTGGGGCAACAACAAGCAGTCGAGGAAAACATCGAGTCCATGTTACAAAATGGAGTTATTGAGCCATCCATCGACCCATGGTCCGCTCCCGTCGTGCTAGTTAAAGAGGAGGATGGAACCACCCGATTTTGCCTGGATTACAGAAAGCTGAATGACGTCACCAAGAAAGACAGCTATTAATTGAACCCACGGAGTTTATAACAATAAAAAATGAATAATAATTTCTCTAGTTACGAATCCGTGCCTCTCAGTACCTTCACGTGACCTTTAAACACGTCGACACGAGGAGGGAGGGACCATGTAGCTCTAATTGTGGCGTTATTTACTATAGTATAAATAATGGTGTATTTCTTAGCATATATTCTATGGTTTTTCTTTTTACAAACTTTTATTTACCTTGCTTATTCGTATGTAACATTATTTTTTCAAATGTTTTTGTTTTTAGATGAGTTGGAAAAAAGGGCAAGCGAGATTGGTAGCTTTGAAGTAATGTCGGATAGCAAAGACAACGGTGCAGTGGGAAGTGATGCCAGCATGGATGAAGAGTTTATTCAAGAATCTGATCATGCTTCTTTGTCAGAACCCGATGTTTCACCGGTTGAAGAGCTTGAAGTAGAAAAGGTATTGAAACTGAGCATCTTCAACATGATTACATCGGAAAAGACAAAGTAACTAAGAGGCACCAAGTCAAGGGTCGTACTACAATTAGAACACGCCCTCACAATAATTACTGACGCTCCAGGTCCCAAAGGTATGGCTAAGTCCTGTAAATCTCCATTTGAATGTTTCCAACTCCTTATTACCGACGACATGATCGCAGAAATAACTAGTTGTACAAATATTTTCATAGAAAAAATAAGTCATAAATTCGCACATCAGAGAGATTGCAATAAAACCGATGAAACTGAAATGAATGCTCTCATTGGCTTGCTAATTTTGTCTGGTTTCTGCAAGTCTAGACATAGCAGCTAAAAGATTTATGGGATGAATGTAGACTGGGTATCGCAATTTTCCACAAAATAATGAACTATAACCGATTTTCTTTCCTACTACGGTGTTTAAGCTTCGATGATATAAATACTCATGAGTCAAGAAAATCAACAGACAGATATGCTCCAATCAGAAACATTTTTATGTAATTCAAAAATCATTGCAGTGACAACTATAGTCTTAAAGAGAACTTTACTATAGATGACCTATTACTTAAATTTAGAGGACGTTGTATTTTTCGACAATATATGCCAAGTAAGCCAGGGCAGTATGGTTTGAAAAATTTTGCTTTATGCGATGCAAAAACTTTTTATACGTTGGTACGTAAAAAGTACGTAAAAGTGAACCTGGTCAACAACCAGATGGACCTTACAAAATCAGCTATAAGCCAGGTGATATAGTTATCCGATTATATGCGTTTATTTTAGGTTCTGGAAGGAATCTGAATTGTGATAATTGGTATACGAGCACTCCATTAGCATAAGAATTGTTGAAAAATAAAATCACCATGGTAAGCACATTGAGAAAAAATAACGAGTTGTTGGAACTTCAATTTTTGGTTTTCATTACAAATTGCCATTGACTCTGGTATCCTCTTGTCCTAAACAGAAAAAAAATATACTACCAATATCAACATTACATGACAATAATGACAACATTATCGCAACAGCTACAAATGAGCAAAAGCCAGAAATTGTTTTATTCTACAATGTGTAGCAACTACAGTATTTCAAGGATATTTTCACGTAGTATTTCAAGGATATGTTCACGTTAGCCATTGAGATTCTTCTGTCGTATGCTGGATACTTCTGGTATCAATGCCAATATTATCGACAATTGAAATGTGACGCAATCGCAACCTAAAATGAAAAGGTCTGAGTTTTTGGATTCATTATTGAATATGTGGGGTCGCCACAACACCCCGCGAGTGCTCACGAGGCTAAAAACAGTACACCGTCTTTCAGACTGGTCTTTATAACCGTTGCTTGCATTCCTACTATCTCATAGTTCAACCTCTCCGACTGCAGAGCTAGTCGTTAGAACTGTTCTAACATTTTCAAATATGATTTTCAACCGCTTCCAATCTGACTCCCAAACTTGACATTGGTCGGGTTCCTTGCTGTCTTCTCGATCAATTTCTCAGACTCCGTTCCTTACGAAACCAACTCCTGGATCAATCGTTGAACAGTTCCTTGAATTCTCACTATCCTTGCAATCAACTACTCAGACTTCCATACTCTCACACTGTCTTTCAGACTAGTCCTTAGAAACGTTGCTTACATTTTACCTATCCCATAGTTCAGCCTCTCAAACTCAAAACACTTCCAATCCGACTCTCAGACCGTACCTTGTATTCATGCTATACTGACTGTCGGATTAGTTGTCAGATCCATTCCTTGCATTCCTGATATCCAGTCGTTCACCCTCTCCAAGTCCCATCATTTACAAACTCACTTTCGACAATCGTTAGATCCGTTTCCTTGAATTCCCACTATCTTGTCGTTCAATCTTTCTGACTACCATCCATTCCAATCTCCCAGATCAATCGTTTGAACATTTCCTTGAATTATACCCGTTCTTATTGTTCCTCCTTTCAACCTACAATCCGATCAGTCCGACTTATTCCTGCTATCTCACGAACTCGATCTGGAAACATTCTTTATATGAGTCGACATATGTAAGTCTTCCTAACTTCTTACAGAAAATTGAAGGGAGGAACGCTTCATACAGCTCCTGTTTGGATGTATGGCTTGTGATGTCACAAAACGGGACTGAGACGCAAGGATATAGGTGCTAGGATTCAGAATATTCACACAAAGACACACAATTACTTCTTATGAAATTGATGAGAAAAATCTCAGAAAACACAGTTACATTATTTTTAGAAGGGCACTCACTGTAGACAAAGTTGAAGGCAAAATCTTAATACTTAAATATTGATCAAATACTTATGTTATATGCATAATGCGATGAAAAATATTTAAGAATTATAACTATAATATTTTCTAAAATGTTTTCTTATCAATCGGACATTTCTTTACAAAGGTACTAACGCTCTATTTCGTAATTCATCTTTTGATTTAATCAATTACACATTAGTATCAACCACCTGCTCTGTGAACATCTATTTCAGCGTTCTTACCTAGTTGACAGAATGCATGATATAATTAAACCTGCGCCATAAATAATAAAGCGTCAAATATAGCATGGCTCCTAGACTAAGTTATTAAACCTGTCCCCACTAATCCTCCTTCCAGCCTCAAGCAAACTACAATTCGTGTCATTTCAAGGCCCTTTCCTACAATTCTACCACCAACTCCTGACATTTCAACTACAATTTCTACGGTTCTAGTACATATATCCTGCAAGTCTGACTCACATTCCTACCAATTCAACTTCCGATCCCACTATCCCATGCGATTACTACTTATTAATGGATTTATGATGTTCTGCAATATTATAAACCCTATTTTCTATTTCTGAGACACACTATATATAATCCTAATATTTCTGTTCGCTGTGATAAATGACTTATGTATAGGCTATACTACGATGAGGTGAGTCGATACGTATGTGGGAAACTACTACGAGTATTAATCAGAAAATTGGTATAGGAGGGTTTTTCGAGGGGTTGGTTCCAATTAAAATATTTTCAGTTGTCTACGACTTCCGGTTCTACTGGAAGTGGATTGAAACTATGTTTTTTAAACTGTAACACCCTGTTTTTAGAATCTACCATCAATTTCAATATAACTTTATTAGAAACAACTATCTGAAGGGCTTCAGTTCTTTTTTTTAATTTTTACATCTGCAGTCCTTCACAAAAAAATATTTTTTTGGAAACAAAGTGGGAAAGGTAAAAAATTGCCAGAATTTGCCTGAATAAAACTTGAAGCTTCCTAATTCGTTGGAAACTGTTTAAAAAAATTAAACGCAGTGCTCGGCTCGAAAATCGTGTAACTGATTTTTTTTGTAGCAACCCCTTTTTTTCTCAAAGCAAGTGGGTTCTAAATTAAACGATTTTTGTATAAACTTGGAAAAAATAAAATTTCCGTATGGTTATTAGAGGTATCTGAATTATCAGTAGGCTTTTTTGAAAGAATAGACAAAAAACAAATGCTGAAAGCACTTACATGTCTCGTTTAGGATTTAGTAACAAAGATTACTTTATTTGGCTAATAATTTAGGTGGAAAGATAATAAACATATTAAAAGAGCCCGTGATATCGTACGTTGGCGATACCCGGATAGGAAAAGATGCACAAATGCAAACGAAGAAATCTGTCGAAGATAATGAAAAGAATGAAGTTAGAGTCTTGGCATATTTCAGAGCGTATCCAGAAAATTAATACACAATTTAAGAGCAGCTTGTCCTCAAAAAAGGAATAATTTTTGCGAATTCATATTAATCAAAATTCAGAAGACGGACATTTGTTACAGAAAATCATTTAGACGGATGATGCAAATTTTATGAAAAATGGAAAGTTCAACTGCCATAACTCACATTACTGGAATAATACATAGCCATGCGCTTTTGGGGAAAAGCAGTTCCCAGTGTACTGTAGTTCCTGCAAATGAAAATAAAATGACGGTGTGCTTTGGAAGCATGTATGTGGTTAAAATTTGTATGGTAAGCTCATTGAAGATGGAAGGGTGATATAAAAAATTATTTTCCAGTTATTTTTAGGTCAGAGATAACTTGAAATTTTTGAAAATTATTTGGATCTTTGACCTGGAATCAACTGAGGTATCAACACGAAGGGATCGTACCTCATAATATGGCCCTGTGAATAAAACTTTTTAAGATCGTTTGATACCGAATAATCGACCTCCATTAGAGTTTTTTGTTTTTACCAGGAAAGGTCAGGAATGCATTTCAGTCTATTTCCCCCCAACAAATTCAGAATACCACACATAACGGAATTTTAAGAAGAATTCATAAATGTTTGGACGTTAGAGGCAACCCAGTTTTAACATTTACAATAGTTTGTTCAATTTATTGTTTGTTCCTGTGGGTGTGTGCGCGTAATTTACAATTGTAGATGATCCGTATCTATTCCTTGCAACAGATTAATTTTGTTTTGCTTTTTAACAAAATGCTTGTGCATATTACAGTTGGGAATGGTCTGCATCAAGGTGCCATGAGTACCTTTAATCTATTTGGATATCGCTGAGGAAAGGCTTCACAGGCTCTTTTAATAACCATTTCACATTCTCCATAACTGGTTTTTTTAAATTTATACAAGAACTGTTTAATTTAGATATGGTATTGCAAGCATGAACCTATATTTAGGGTAGAATCCACTGGCGCTAAGTCAAATTTTTGAACAGTTTCCAGGCATTTAGGAAGCTTCATGTTTTATTCCGGCAAATTCTGGCAATTTTGAACTTGGTCCTCCTTGTCTGAAAGAAATTATTTATTTTTGTGAAGGGCTGCATCTGTCAATATTTTCACAAAAATTAAATAACTATGAAAAACAGGGTGTTCCATTTTAAAAAACAAAGTCTACTTGCCGTAGAACCGGAAGTCGTATACAACTGAAAAGATTTTAATTGAAACCAGCTCCTCAAAAAGCCGCTATACACCAATCTTCAAATTAATACTCCTACCAGTTTCCCATATAGATATCAGACACAGCTCATCGTGTTATACCCCATACAAATCGAATTTAAAAAATGCCACAATGTTTACAAAGAGAAAAATATCAGAACATCGTAAGTACCGAAGGTTCAACTATAAAACTACCCACATTTGATGGCAACTCACTTTGGCGTACGCTCAAATAGCAATTTTAATCATCGGCGCAGTTGAAAGTTCGGATAGCCAAGAAAAGTCTACGAACCTTGTAATTTCTCTGGGAGCTGCTGTAACCGGTTGAAAATCAAGATAATATTTTGAAGATCATTTTAGTGCTCGATAAGAGATATAGTAGTTAATCTTTGGGTCAGGTATACACAGTTCAAAAATTCAAAAAACAAAAGTCTGAAGATGGTATACCAAAATTTTTAACCAAAGTTAGACCATAAATACATCTGTCCTAAAGACTAATTGACTATACAAAGTTATATAAATGGTATCCGAGTTCAAAGAAATCTGGGATTCACTAGTAAACAGAAGACGTTATCCTCTAATCAGTTTGAGCTGACGCAGAATAGTGGAAGCGGAAGGGTATGTTACCGTTGAAAATGCCCTGTCCGTGACTGCACATTCATCAGGATCAGTTCGGAAGGAGGCAAATGCTGATTGATCTTTCACCAGCTCGCAGGATACTAATCATCAATGCAAAAATGTACTACTGACTTGTACAAATGTTTTTCAACGCCATCTAGATACTGCAAAGTCCCAACCCATAAATATACACCTAGGTAACTACTATTGTGGCAACAACTTACAGTCACGAAACTTATTAACATATTACAGAACGGAGTTATTGAGCTATTCATCAGCCCATGTTCGGTTCCAGTCATTCTACTAATATGGATGGATGATAACCGCGTGGATTATAGAAAATTGACCGAGGAAACTAAGAAGGACAACTATCCACCCTTACCATCTTAGCACAGTCCCGTTAGTACTCCAACCTAGACTTAAAGAGTGGATATTGGCAAGTTGAACCTACTGAGAGCGACACAGAGAAGACCGAAGTTTCCACCACCATGGGGTTGTTTTGATTCACGGTCATAATACAGTTTGGGTTATGTAACGCTCCCACTAAGTTTGCGACGTTAATGAATTATCTAGTGAACGGGTTGCCATGAAGGACATTGCGTACCTTGATGTCATTCTAGCCATGAGCCATGCATTTGACGATCATTTGAAGAACATCGGCGAATTATTCTGTAGAATTTAGAAAGTCAACTGTTCCATGTTTCAGAAAGGTATAGTATAGTATTTTTGGGCCACGTTGTATTCCATGTATATATATATATATATATATATATATATATATATATATATATATCGATTTTAGTACGGCTATGATATAAAAGCTGTTGTCCGCATTAGTCCGAAATCTTGCCTGGAATACAACGTGGCCCAAAAATACTATACCTTTCTGAAACATGGATATATATATATATATATATATATATATATATATATATATATATATATATATATATATATATATAGAGATATTAGAGATTTAGTACGATATAGAATATATTTGTAAGACTTATTATTCCTGCAATTTTGTATGTTTAAGAATAATATTAAACTGCAAATTGAGAACAAAAAATTAAAATACACCAAACAATCTTCTGACGTTTTATTTTTTATGCTTGGTAGTGCTGTTATGGAAATATTATATATTTAATCCTGGCGTAATTCTCAATTATATTAATGAATATATCTAACTATCCAAATTGAAGGGATTATGGGAAGAGATTGTTTGGCACTGTTGCTAAGTCATTGTCTTGCAATAGGCGTTTCTCAAAAACTGGAAAACTCACGTCATAGAAGGCGGTTATCTACTGATAAAGTACAAAGAAATATATCCCACTCACCCCAATCCCATACCTAAATTATAACATATTCTCACATTCTATGGAATCTGTTTTACATAACAGGAATATATATACAGCCTTGATAACAAACAATAATTTACCTAGACATATAAAAAACAAAAAAGATAAGAGTCACAAATTCTAACTCGTGTGTCACCAGGTTGAACTGTGGGAGTTGCCCCAACTTCTATATTGGTCACACTGGAAGATCGTTCAATTCAAGATGGCGTGAACACTCTAATGCTTTTGAAAATGAGAGCTCAATAAATTACATTTTCTGAACACTCAGAAAACCATATACCTCAAAATATATCCCAAAATTTAGATTTACAAAACAAAAGTAAAAAATTATACCTTCATGAATCCCTGGAAACGAGCAAAAACAAAATTCTCCAAATTCTTGAATGTTCAAACTGATACCAATTCATCTCCCTTACTTAATCTGAACCACAGATCATACATCTGAACAACCAGTTTTAAATAATATTATATTATCCACATCTGTTGTCAACAATGTTTTATAAATGTATAATTTACCTGAGCTACACCCAACCACTTCCTCAGAAATCCCCAGAATTAAGACGAAACCCTTAATTATTTTATTACCCTATCTGTACTTTCTTTCTAAGAAATATAAATTTGGCATTCCTTGTATTTCCAATTTCTAATGAAGCCAGACTTGGGAAAACATATCAAATTAAAAATAAATAAAAAAGTGAAAATTTAACCAGGTGTTTGTTGTTTTTAAGTAATTTTAACAATGAAATTTCATCAAGTGGAGACTGAAACAATCAACAAAGAAATGATGATTTTAAAACATTTGTAATTACCTACTTACTTCTTACTTAGCACTATTTTTTAATTAAAGATTGGTACATCATTTTCATACCGTGGTCAATATAAAGAATAGTCTTATTTGTGGCTTATGTTAATATTCGTTAATTAATGTAAAGAACTAATTCACTATATGTTAATATTCTAGAAACAACTTAAATATATTTTTTTCAAGAACATAAACCATCATAATAATAATAAAATATAAACCCTTAATGTAATTTCTAATACATATAATATATTTAAAATTCGCTCATTTATAATTACATTGTCAAGATTTCAGCAATGACAACGATGAACGAAAGTATATCTGAACGCTATTATTACGTTTGCAAGATCAGACAAACTCCTGTTAAATTTTTCAATAATGTTTTTCTGCTGGGCCGTTCAGCGCGTTCAGTACGAATCAGTTAACAGCTTTTGGTATTCAGCCTACGTTTTATTTTCAACAACTCCGAACAGAAACGTTGTGTATGAAAACTGCTGTGTGCGTTATCGGTCGAAACAGAGCAACTGTTTTTTCAGTCGTTTAGTTTTCGGTCGATCTGTTATTGCTATTCGAAAAGGCAGTTGAGGTTAGGACTGTTTACGTTATTGTTTGATTAGCGCTAAGCTGTAATAAACTTATATCTGTTATCTGTTATTTTTAGTCGGCAATAACAGTTGCTATTGTTATCGAGTAAATAATAGTTGTTTAAAAGCAGCTATGTTAATAACGCCACATCACTAATATATATATATATATATATATATATATATATATATATATATATATATATATATATGTATGTATGTATATATATATATATATTATATCACATTTCCAAAATTTCTCTTTTTAAACTTGCACAAATATAACCGAATTTATTATAATGATAGAACTGAGTTGAAACAACGGATTATTCACAGCAAATATTCAAAATGCCCACCATTACTATCGACACAAGCACGACACCGTTTAATCCAATTTTCACGTATGCGAGAAAAAATTCCTGGAATATTTCGGATTTCGTCAGCAGCGTCAAAAATGCGTTGTCTAAGGTCATTCTCGTCAATAATTGGAGTCGTGTAAACCTTACTTTTCATGTGTCCCCATAAGTAGAAATCTAAAGTAGAAAAACGAATTACTTTGTTTTATATCACTAATTTATTTTTTTTTAATAAATAAACATAAAAACCGTGACTAGTTTTGACGATACTATGTCATTTTCAAACGGAAACAAATTCATGAATGACGACAAAACATTTTGAAACAGACCGAAAGGGTCTTGTCTACAACAGTAGGTATGTGTTAAATTTTCGGAATGATTACATAAATATGGCATTTTTGTGTATAAGAATATTGCATAGAAACAAAGTGGTAAACTAATTAAGAAAATTTAAATATATCATTTTTGATTATTAGTTATTAAAAATTTCAAATAGGATGCTATTTTTAAAATCTACCTGCTCGTTACGTAGTAAATTGCAAGAAACGGAATTATTATGGCTTTTGTAAATTTCTATGTTCTCAAGTGTTTCAATAAATGGCTTAAAATTGTTATAGTGAATGACCTCTGTTTCTTGTAATTTAGGAAATGCCCTGTAGTAAGAAAATGATTTGCAAATGTTGAATCAGTTTTATTTAATCTAAAGGAACGTAAGTGTTCAAGATATCGAATATTGAAACTTCTACAGGTCATACCAAGGTAAAAGCTATTGCACTCTAAACATTTTAGTTTGTATACTCCAGATTTTAAGAACTTATTTTATCTTTGGCGTTAAAAATATGATTTGACAATTTTGATTGGGAAATCTAAAGGATTGAGATCAGGAGATCTTGCTGGCCAACGTATATGTCCGTTTCGACCAATCCAACGACGGGGAAATGTTCTATTTAAGAATTCGACAACAAGGTGACTTACGTGGGCAGGTGCTCCGTCATGTAAGTACTACATATTGGAACGTGTTTGTAGGTTCACTTCATCTAACAAATCTGGTAGCGTGTTGTTCAAAAAATAAAGGTAATTCTCACCTGTCAAACATGCAGGCAGTATAAATGGCCCAACCAAGTATTCACCAACTATTCCAGCCCACACGTTAACTGAGAATTGGTGTTGAAATACTGACTGGAGTATTTCGTGCGGATTTACCTCAGACCACGAATGCGTATTATGAAAATTTATTATACCATTCCTATTAAAACTTGCTTCATCTGTTGTTAAAATATTGTTCACAAAATTAGGAAATTGTCGATGTTTTCTGAGGAACCAACGACAGAAATTGAGTCTTGGTTGAAAATCATCAATTGAAAGCCCTTGAACCCGCTGCATGTGATATGGATAGAGCAATTGTCCCGTAATGTTCTATGAACAACAGTGTGAGAAATTTGCAGCTCACTTCCAATACTCCGTGTGCTACGATATGGGTTGATGTCGATAAGGTCTAGTATTTGATCCTCAGCAGCTAAGATACGATTATGTCGCTGTGGTCCGCGATTGTTTATTTGTGGTATTACACTACCTGTTTCCAGAAGCCTCTGTGAAACAGCTACGAATGTCCTAGCATTGGGCAGGCGTCTGTTTGGAAACCTTTCCCTGTATAACATTCTTGCTATTCTGCAATTACGTCTGCTTTCCCCATAAATAAAGAGCATGTCATGTCTTTCCCTAATTGTATAATCGGCCATTATTTATTACAAATAAATACTGTCGCACTATTCTTAATTTTCGAACTTACACACTAATCACAACCGATTTTATTTATTTAAAAAATATATTAAATGGAAAGCAAACCACGAAGTCTACATCAAATAGATATCATTCAAATCACTTTACCGTTTATCTATTCTTATTTACAAGAATTGAAATCGCAGAAAACAATCGTAACTCTCAGTCGTCGTCAAAGTAAAGAATGTAGTAAATAAGTTGGTCTGTATGCCACGTTGCCCTATCTATTCGGAGAAACTTACACTAAATTATAAAAGCATATTTCGAGTTTAAATAATCAATTTTCATTTTTAATGTGGCTATTAAAGATGTATAAGCTATTGAGTATTTACATATTTAGATTTACCGACATTTTGAAATCGAAATTATTGTATTATTCACTGTCGCAAGGGCTACATAAAATCTAACTTTATGTGTTCTTTTTGGCAAAACTATAGTTTATTTTAGAAAATGTTATAAAGCTTTTTGATTTGTTTTTTCCTGAAGTATTGTTCTTCAAAATCTTTGCACTCAAACCGTTTACACCCTGTATATATATATAAATAATAAAATAATTTTAAAACAATAAAAAGACAAAATTATGTGTTAAACTAACTAGACAAATCTGTAAGTAAAAATAAAGGATGATACAAGGCAAATGTACAATTTATGACCTAAGAATGCTGACTAAGCTGTCGCAGCGCTTGCACTTCTCACGGATGTACGTCGTCGAAAGATAACCTGAGATGACACGTGGATGCTGACTAAGCCGGGAACTGTTGCTAGATGGTTTCATACAAGTCGATGGTATAACTTATATAACAACTCCCATCCCTAATAAAAAGTTGATGCTGGAGCATCGACTTTTAAGGGAGGTTCTGCAAGTCAATATCCACGACAGGACTCAGGAGGCTGTGGAGCTTTACCCTGGACTTGATGGTAAACGGACCTGGTGGTGGTACTGGATCGGCAGCAGGGCTAATCGTAGTGGACCTTCGGAATTTCTTCCTGATTATGTTCGTAGCAAGGAGGGTAACCACAATTGCTATTGTATTGATTGTGATAGTACTGAACCAATTAGTGTGTTTCTCCATAAATGGTTGGTCTATTAGCTTTTCCAATTCCTTGGACTACTGGCTAAGCTTATGGTTGGCGATGTTCAGGTCTCTGGCATCTAGTTCCTGTAGTTTCATGGGTTTCAACTTTGGAAGCTGACTGATGGTTGGTAGGTTGTCGCAACAGTTGCAGGGGATGCTGACTGCATGACTCTTAAGTGTGATGTTGTCAAAGTTGTTGCTGATCCTTCTGGCATGGACCCTGGTGTTATCGATGAAGCCATTGCAACTGGGTTGGATGGTCAATAGAGAATTTGTCGGCACATAATATTAAAGGCTTGCAAGTTGAAGGAAGGGCTGCTGGCTGTCTACGAAGCTGTCCTTCGCAGAGGGCTTATTTGTCTATGGTCTGTGGAATAACTTTGGAACATATCTTTTGTTCTTTAGATAATGGCTTACAGTCACTCAGGTCTTCGAAAGATGCGTTCAATAGCGAATCGTCATCTCGCGATATATTTTAATTTTGTTGGAAGAATGTGATGAAACCATGTGCGATCATCCAAAACTGGGATAGGATACAGGCAGTACAGTGTATATGTTTCAGGATTGATTAAGGGAATTTTTAGTACAAAAATAATTTTAGTATTGATCTGAAAAGCTTCCAATTCTATCGGATCGATGTATCGAGTAACATTTGAACTATAGGTTGGAAGTGGTAAGTTATTTTCATGAAGTGACTGTGATATTTTCTGAAGGGATTCGACCAAATCTACTGGGTTTATAATTGAACTTTGTAAAATTTTTAGATCGGCGAAAGAGACTACAGTTAATACATCGTTGAGAGTATCTTCAATGTATATGTAACGTTACATTAAGCTGTCACACAAATCTAAAACATTAGCTTGAAGTCCATAAAAAGCAAGATCGTCTGTAATGAACAGAATTGACTTCCGAATTGCTTCAATATTTTCCGAAAATATTTTCTCTTTGAACTGAAATTTTTGTCGTGTATAGATAATTGTCGTTTCATTAAGTTTTCAATTTGATGTTGGTCTTTAGTAATTTTGTTTATAGAGTCACTAAAGTATTGTCCATCTGTTGCATCTAAGTTACCGAAAATAGATTTCCAAATTGATCCCAGTCCGTTAATGAGTCCGCGTTCCTTTCTGTTGGTACTGTAAGTCTCAGAACTAGCGTTTCGAAATGGGCTTAGATCTTTGTAACCAAGGACATTTCTCATTAGAAAATTTAAGGGTGCCTTCTTCATGGAAGAAAACTCCTATAGTATTGTTAACCGGTGTAATGGAACATTGTTGAAGGTTTACAACTGAAAACAGTCCATAATCTGAAAAGAATGGATTTATTCAAAGTAAGGTTTTAGTCTGTCAAAGTTAACTTTAGTTATTTGGTTTGTTTGCTAATTTATGACGGTGGCAGAGTTCTTTCGTATTGCGGTAATTTTGAAGGAGCTGTTGAATTTGTTTTAAGCTTTGTTTTTGATTTAGAACTCATGTACGTAGACTTTGTCGCCTTTGTAATGGGTTTGTTTAGTAGAAACGTGTTGGTCAAATCGCAGTTTAGGGGTTTCTGGAGGGCTACTAGAAGTGTGCCCAAATATGAGTTCATAGGGCGTGAAACCGGTGGTTTTATTTTTCGTGTTATTATAACAGATAATGGCATAAGGGAGGACATTAAATATTTGCCCTTATCGTTTCTGCTAATGTCGCTTGAAATCTTTCAATAAAACCGTTTGACTCGGGATGCTGAACGCTGGAGAATGTTAGTTTTATGTCGTATAGTTGGCATAAATCTCTCATTCATAAATTCGATAACACCTATCGAATTCACGTCCATAGTCATAATGGATGCGAAGTGGAGTTCCTTAATGCTGAAAGAAAATCAGAAGAGTGTTTACGACAGTTGAAGCAGTTTTATCGTTTATAAGGTAGTCTTGCGTAGATTTCGTGTTTTCGTCCGTAATAATCAGTGCATGATTTCTAGATGGATTTTCGAAGATGTCAATGTTAATACGTTCAAAAGGAGTCTTGGGTGTTTCCGTAATAACAAAAGGTGCACCTAAGTTTTTCCTACAAAACTTTACCTTTTGTCATTTCACAGGATTTGATAAATAGTTCTACAGTTTTAATTAAGCCAGTCCAATTGTGTTTTTCCCTAATAAGTCTGATGGTTTCATTAATGCTACCACCACAGTGGTATTGTTGTCGTCTTCGGTAGGGGTTGTAATAATGTTTTAGCAAATTTTGAATTTGATGTCTTTGTCCGAGAGAATGAAGGATAAAAATTCCAGAATAGAAAATTCTACGTTATTTTCTATGCAGTATGTGTTGGCGTCGTTGAATTGGTCTTGATTGTTGTAAATAACTTTAAAGAGATGTGAGACAACAGTTTCAGTGTCATAGGGTAAAGATACAACTAAGTACTTTCTATGTCTGACAGTTTTACTGGCTAAGATGTTAAGAGTGTTGTTAATGAAATTAGGTTCTTCTTTGGAAAAGTCTTCAATAATTTTGTCGTGTTTAGCAACAGCAAAGTAAATATCCGCTTGTGGGACTTGTCTAAAAGTTGAGAGTTGGATATTTCAACTTTGCAGTAATCGATTATGGATTCAATTTTGTAAATTTGAACAAACCGATTAAACTCAGCGGTCAATCTTTCGTCATGTTCGTCGTCATTATTCGAGTTTTCAGGTTGTTCGGAATCAGTTTTGTTGTTAGCGAAAAATTAGATTTTATAAAAAAAATCACCACGTTGCTTAAAATGATTGATTTTCATGAGCATCTGCGTTTTGGTTTTGGCCAGTCTCAGGAATATCTTCCTCGTGGATTTCTAACTGGTGGAACCCGGAAGCGAGATCCAGTGTCGAAAAATATTGACACTTTCCAAGTTGGTCGAGAAGAGGAGATATTGGGCAGAGGATATTTATCGTCTACAGTCAATTCATTTAATTTCCTGTAATCGATAACAACTCGCCTCTTTTGTTTACCAGAAGCATCAAGCTTCTTGGGGACGACTCATACGGGGGAGGACCAAGGAGATGAGGAGTGCCTAATGATACCTTGTTCAAGCATTTTCCCAATTTCGGTTTTCACTTCCTCTTTATGAACTTGAGGATATCTGTACGACTTAGAGAAAACTGGCTTTGCGTTATTCGTATCAATCGAAGGTTTAACCTCTTTAATGAAAATCAAGAAGTCACCTTCAAGATAGAAATATCTTGAAATTCCAAACAAAGATTAGTGATATGTTCGAGTTCTTCATCATTGAGATGTTCAGTTCTAATTTGTTGTCTAATAGTCGAGTTTCTGTCTATGTTATTTTCTAATAATGAATTATGTGCAATTACAAACTTAATAAATGACAATTCAATAAAAATTTTACCTGCTGACAAAGGCAATGCAACAATAATTTTAAATAAGACTGGAATGTCTTCGATGACACGTTACATATAATATCCAAAAAAATGTATGAATTAGATGTTGCGGTTTTAGTTCAATGCTGGTTCAATGCAAGTATATAATTGACGAAGGACCTTTAGCGGAACAATCAATAAAACGCTAAATTAATTCACCAAATAATAAAAGTTAATCACTGACCTTTTACGTCTAAGCTCTGCAGGTGGTATTTTCTTGGTTCTTCTTTCTTCAGAGGCTAGCCCCGCAGCTGCAGGAACTGTTTTTAGAGCTTTGTCTGGACAACACGTTACACAAAAAATAGCGACGTAATGTTCATTGATTGAGCAAACAAAAAATGCGGGTTTAACAACAAATGATGCGCTTTTGTAAACACAAAAGAAACAAAATGAAAGCGGTTTAGCGGTTGTTACGACCGGAACTAATAACTCGCGGAATCGAAACACAATAACAACACAAAGCGGCAGTCTTAAGACGGTATCAAAAGCGTCCAAATAGCTTGAAAATCAATACACGAATCACGAATACTGTCTATATTTTATATACAAAAAACACTTAAAATTACCATTAGCGCGACGGAAGTTTTTGGAAAAGGTGCAGAAGTTTAAAAATCAATGAAGTAGTTCAATCAAATTTGAACAATACACTAAACAAATTGCGGGAACGCACCAAAGATGAAAAAATTCAAAATATAATATACCAAGGACAATACACTAAACTAACAAAAGATCCAACAAGCTCAATAGAAAACAAAATATACCGTTTACTGTACAACCACAAACATGAATTCACAGAACAAGAACGTAAAGCACTCACTCCACACTATACTAAACCACCACATTTCTATAGGTTACCAAAAATTCATAAACCTAATATTCCTTTAAGACCAATTGTCAGTTCTATAAATTCTCCGTGAACTTTCAAAATTTATTTTAAACATTATTCGTCCTCTTACAGGAAGTTCTGTTTCTCATCTAAAAAACAGTGCACATTTCTTGGAAAAACTCTCTCATATAGAATACAAAAATACCTTTACAATAGCAAGTTTTGATATAGTAAATCTTTATAACAATTAATTCATTAAATCAACTCACTTATCAATTGAAACAATAATGGAACTACTAACATATTGTACCAAAACTACATATTTTCTATTAAACGATGACTTTTAGTAACAGGATTTTGGCACGGCCATGGGTTCTTGTCTCTCACCAGCATTAAGTAACACATTTATGGAAAACTTTGAACAACAAGTAATTTCATCGCAAGAAAATAAACCTTTAGTTTGGTGGCTTTACGCTGACGACATTTTCGTAATTTGGGAACACAATCTTGAAGAACTAGATAAATTATTAAATGACATATAACAAAGAGCCAATTTACCCTAGAAATTGAAGAAAATAATAAACGTTCTTTCCTAGACATATTAATAACAAAAACAGAATCTTCATTCGAAACAGAAGTTTATAGAAAACCAACTCATACAAACAGATACCTAAATTTCAGTTCAAATCGAATACAGTAAAGAAAGGTGTCATTAAGTCATTATATGATAGAGCAAAGACCAACTGTTCTGATGATAATAAATTCAACAAAGAAAAAATAATTATAAAAAATGTTCTCACTGCAAACAATTACCCTACAAAATTTATCAACAAAGAGTTAAACAGACTTGAACAGAAAACAAACCTTCCGAATCAACCCAGAACTATTCTTATTAACACTACTACTACTCAGGACAACTACATTACAGTTACAACTATACCATATATACGGGGTCTGTCAGAAAGATTGAAAAGAGTGGGCAACAGATTTAATGTTAAAACAACATTCTAAACAAGAAATATACTGAAACCTCTAGTATCGAAAAAAAAATCCAACCAACAAAACCCAGAACTCAAAAAACTGCATACACAAGAATCCTTACGAATGCAATAAATTTTCTATTGGCGAAATATCGAGACCATTAAACGTACGAATAAATGAACACAAAAATTACATAAAGAAACAACAATTTGAAAAATCGAAAATTTGTGAACATGCTTGGGACCTAGGCCATAAAATACAATTTGACAATTCAACTATATTTCACAAAGAACAACATAAAACAAAACGAAAAATAAAAGAGTCTACCTTAATACTTTTGAATGAAGACGATTGTATCACTTCTATTTCTGTAGAATTTAATCGTATATGGTTACCGACAATTAAGGAAGAAATTATTAATGCTAACCTCCTTTTGAACAACCCAGTACCGGGATAGTTCATAAGGTTTTTCCTAGATTTTCCCTTATTACGTTAATAGGATCACTGAAACAATAGAATTCTTATAACAAAGTCCTACCTAGGAACGCCACTTATACATTCTAAATACAACTCTTTCAAATTCTTCTAATTTGAAAGCTGTTTAACTATATACATGATCATTAGAATTTTTTGTGCTACCTGTATATCTAAAAACAACGTATTTCTAATGTCAATTTAAATGTCATAATAATTTTCGTTTTGCAATTTACATCAATAAATCTAAAGCCATTGACAACGAAGTCAGAATAGACTTTGAAACGTTTGGTTTTCCTTCAATATACGTCGTTTTATTTCGATTGTGGTGTTATTGACCAAAAAAAAACATAAAAGTAATCTGTCTATGTATTGGGAATCATGGTAGTCATCTGTATTGAAATTCAGAAGAGGGTGAGTTTTGTCAAGTGGTTACAGTTTTAAATCAGTTTACTGTTTTGGGCATTGCTTTAGCGTTTATGATAGAAGTAAGAAATTCACCATTTGCGTTAATGTGTACGAGTGCATTTATAAGTCGTACTCTGTCAATTTCTTGAGTTGGTAAGATGACTTCTATGTTAGAGAGATAGCATTTAAGTTTAAAGATCTTTTCTGTGCGTGCCACTATGATTATTTTGTTTTGTGTGAGTGTTTGTGAATTAATGTTTGGCTTAACGTTGGGTGCGTCGGGTACTTCTGTCACGAGTTGATCGTTATCGGGAACTTTGTGTAAAAGGATAGTTTTAAAATTGGTTATTAGCTGTTTAGATTTTAAGTCAACTATGCATTCATAATGTTCAAGAAAATCTACTCCTAGTATGCCGTCAAACTACATGTCTAAATTATATATAAAAACTTTATGTGGGTTACCTGAAGCAAATGGAATTAGGGTAGATTGTGAAATAGGATTTTTTTCATGGGTAATACCTTGAATTGTTACCCTTTCAGGAGATATTTGGGTGAAATCCTTTACGGTATTTTCTTTAAAGATAGATATACTAGCTCCGGTATCAATAATCAGTTTAAATTCAGAAGAAGCGTCAAGGATGTAGTAAAGATTTTTAGAATTAACAGCACGAAGGGGACTTATTGAAATAGTTGCTCCGAGAAGTTCAGATCTGGATTCAGATCGTCCAGATTCAGATTCTGAATTTTGGTTGCCACTTGTCACAAAGTTATTGTCGTATCGGGAGGTTGGTCTAGCGCTAGAAAATCCTGGTATCTACTACTATTAAAAGGCTCGATAGGGGTATCGTAGAAAGGTTGTTCGGCGCTTGAGTTTGAATATCATCTTCGTAATCGTAACTATTGTTATCATCTGTATAATAACTGTAGTCTGAACAATTAGAGTAATCAACAGTTTGATTGAAATGATGGGTCCTTTCAGGACGGTTGTTTGGATTATTCTGAATGACAGAGGAGCAAGAATAATTTGGGTTCATTTGAGAACTAAAAGGCGGTCTGTGGAAGTTTGATTGACGAAATTGTTGTCCTTGTTGAACCGACAGTGCAGTGAAATTTGGCATTGTTTGTTGATTAGGTCTATTAGAATTTGGCCTATGGTTTTGATTGAATGTTTGAGGATTGTTTTGATTTTTCAATCAGCAGTTTACGGTTATGAAGCCTAATCCACCACAATGAAGGCACTTAGGAGGTTGTGTTGGCTTTCGGGGTTGGAAATTTGGTTTGAGAGGAACAGATTTGTTCGTTTTGTGATCCTCGAAATAAGAAAGATGAAGCTCTCTCCTAATCCGAGAATGCGCGTCTAGAAGATCTTTTGGATTACTTGCACGAATTACTTTTCCTAAACGGGCTTCTAATCCCGTATTCATGACCATAGTATCCACTAGTGTGGTCTGGGCGTTTTTTGTTCTGGACTTAGCTCAGCCGTTTTGTGAATGTAGGAGAGCATTTTCGCACTCAAGACGGAGTCGATTGTAAAATGATAGTGGAGACTCCTTTGAAAGTTGTTTCAGACGTTGTAAGTCGTGAATAAGGGAAGAGAGATCACGATAATCTCCGAAATGCAAAATCACTAGTTGTTTGATTTCAAGGTACGATCCGGGATTCTTTGAATTTATTAACTGCGCCGCTTTCCCTTTGAGTTTATATGCGCAATTACACGCATCTATAAAAGTTCCCAAGGAAATTTGTTCGCCTTCAAATTCCAGTATCACTGAAAATATTTCTGGGGTTGCTGAAGCTTGTGCCATTTTTTATATTAATCGATATAAAAGAATTGGAACAAGGGTTTAAAAATAAAATGTTAAAAGGTATAGAAAATTAAATAAACTGTAGAGTACGTCAATGGGAATAACGATTGTTTGAACGACAGAACAGTATGGGATAAAATGTAAAGCAAATAAAATCCATAGATCCAAATATCAACTAAAGTAAATCAAGTATTCAGATAGATACATAAACCAATAAAATAAGTAAGACAAAAATATGAAATGTCAATAAAAGAAATAAAATAAATATATCAAATAAATCAAATAATGTAATAAATCAATATTTCATTCAAATCAAATAAATATCAAATTGTAAAATAGATTAGTTTCAATCAAATAAAATCAAATTATTCAAAATCAAGTCATTAATAATTCAAATCAGATGTTTAATTAAAACGAATGACGATTCACCATTAGTTACATCAACAGGAACATTGAAACCGCCGTTTTCTACGTTTGATTTCAGTGAGGATTTCTTCCAGGTTCGTTGGTACGTTGAGGGATAGGAACCCCCCGCTAACAGTTATAGAACTCGTATTCTAGTAACGTTAGACGGATCCTATTGACTACACCAATTTGTTATATCACACTTCCAAAATTTCAGTTTTTAAAAAAGATATTATTTAAATTTGCACAATTATAACTTTATGTATAAAAATAAATGAAAATAATAAAATAACTTCAAAACAATAAAAAGACAAAATTATGTGTTAAACTAACTAGACAAATCTGTAAGTAATAATGAATGATGATACAAGGCAATGTACAATTTATAACCTAAGAATGCTGACTAAGCTGTCGCGCTTGCAGTTCTCACGGATGTACGTCGTCGTAAGGTAACCTGAGACGACACGTGGATGTTGACTAAGTCAATGGTATAACTTATATAACAGACATATATATGTATATATATATATATATATATATATATATATATATATATATATATATATATATATATTACAGTTAAGGTAATATATGAATTTTCAAATTTATGATTATCTCAGGGTCCTTTTCGCTTGGGTTCAAGTTTCAGATATTAAATAAATAAATGAATTCTATACTTATCTTATAAGTCTCTCTTTCTTCTTCGTTACACTACCACTTTTTAAAATTTTGAAATTACATTTTTCACTTTATTTTTCTTTTTAAGATTTTTAAATGACTAATAAATAATTTTCAAATTCTCAATCAAATTACAATTTATTATAATGATTGTCCACACTACAATTCTGATATAATATTGCCTTTACAACAAAATAAATTTCCTTGGTACTTAAATATTATTAAATTTCTATTAATTTGTTGCAAAAATATTTCAATCCTTTAAACACAAATATTCATTATACTAAATTTAAAAAAAATCCTTATTTCTATTACTGACTGCTTTTAGATTTCAATAATCTGTTTATTAAATAATGTTTTAAAAACTCGCAGTTGCCTGGCTTGAATTCCCTTTTCCTTACTTTTGGTTTTGGAATACTACTTCCTGATTTCTGTTTTTTATAAACTAAATTGTGCTGCTTAATTGATTTGTTTACTGCTGTACCAATACTTCTATCCTTCCAACAAAAATTGATTTTATCTCTCCATCCAATGGATTTCAAATAATTCCTTTTATGGAATATTTATTTTTTTAATTTCAAATTGTTGATCCAAAAACTTCAAAAATTTTAACTTCAAAGTTAATTTCTTGTCAGAACTGACATGGAACACTTATTTCAATGATATCACAGATCATTTATCTGGTTGTCATGGAAACGTAATTTTACAGGAACGAAAATTGTTTAACTGCTCTGGTCGACGATCGGGAAACATAGAGGACCTTTCAATGTCAGATTTTCTATTTATGTAATATATTTTGCCACCTGCTATTTCCATTTCCGTTTTTATTTATTTTATTACTTTCCAAATGTGTTCCTTCCAAATCATATGCAAAAATCTAAACAAATATTAATTTGAATTTCAATACCGTTTACTCTCATAAATTTTATCTAAATCACTTAATTCATGTTTTCAAAAATTTTGATTTGACACTTGTAACCTGTTGGTCACCAGTCATTTAACAGGTACTTTAAAAAAATTGGTTTTTACTGAAATTAAGACTTAATATCTTTTGAACTATTGAATTTTCATAAACTATGCTCTAAGCTCTTTCTAAAGGTATAAATCTTTTTACTGTTCCATCATTCCTTCAAATTTTTAACGGTTTTTACAATTCTGACGTTTCAATTCTCTACTTTATTTAAAAAATTTATATACTTAAAACTTAATTTTGATCCAAAATGTGTTATATATATTCTGTGTTGTCATTGCCTAATATGTGATCTATACTTGTTTTACAAACTATACTGTGATTTTCATAGGTGAATTTAACCTTTTTGCTGTTTGACCTAAATGTGACTCCCTGCCTAGATTTTTTTATGTAAGTATCAAAATTCTACTACAATCTGCATGATAGATTATCTAACTTTATATGCCACCTTTTATCCTTTCAACAATTTGCTTTTGAAACATTCTTGTTACATAGTTTATATTTTTAGGTTAACTTTAACTTTGAATGATTCCTGCAATTTCCTTTCTGTTAGATATGTATGCATTTTATTTACATTTCCCCAATCATTTAATTATTCAAATTGCAAAACTTTTGTATTATCTCATGTATGTTTAAATCCATTACAACGTGGGGCTTAGAGAAAGTTGGCTATATTATAATTGGCGCCCAACTAATGTGGCATCAGAAACACATTGGTAGGTAGTTTACAATTTCATATCATTCAGTTATAATTGGCATACAACTAAATGGGCTCAAAAATTAGTGGGTCCTATAGAAAAATTAAATATAATAATTGTCAGATTTAAATAAAGAAAGAACAAAATAAATTTCCTGATAAAGTAAATTGTGTGATAATTTGGTTAAATAGATAAGATAAAAAGGTAAGAATATTTGAAATTATAAAAAATAAGTGATTTTTGCAATTTCGGAAAAACTTGGTGCGGTATTTATAAAAGCATAGAGAAACAAGAAACAATATAATTCAAAAATAAAACAATAATAATAAATTTAAATGATATATAATAATAAATAAATAAATTGTGTTAAAAATAATTTATTAAAATGGTAAAAACTAGAGCTGCAAAATCAGTGGATAATCCAGAAGAACATATGTCTGAAGAAAAGGAGCAGGATATGCAGGGAACAGAAGATATACAAGAAGGAAGTGGAAGTGAAGAGCAAAATATTCAAATCATTTCAGAGCATGTGGTAGTAGAAGGACAACCAGAAGAATCGAGATCTGAGGAGAATACAAATATTGGATTGGATAGTAATCTACAATTGATGGAAATGATGAAGAGAATGATGCAGGATTTCAGTTCAAATTTAAAACAAGAAATAGGAAATGTAAATTCCAATATGGCAGGTGTAAAACAAGATATAGGAAATGTAAATTTGAATATGGGTAATTTGAATTAAAGAATGGAAAATATAAAGTCAGATATGAATGAAAACAATCAAATAATAAGACAAGAAATGGAAAACATGAAACAGGAGTTGAGTTTAAAAATGGATACAAGTTTAAAACAAGAGATAAGTAGTATGAAAGAAGATATTGAAAGGAAACTAGAAGATTTTAAAAGAGAAATGCATGAAAATAGCAAAACAGTGGAAAATAAATGTCAACAAGCGATCCAAGAAGTCAAAGGTGATATGGAAAAATTGGGAGAGAATTGTGGAGTAGCTTTGGAGGAAGAAAGGACAAAGAGACAGGCACAAATAAACAAGGTAGAGGAACAAGTTAGTAAGAAAATAAAAGGAGTAGAAGAGAGAGTAGGGACAAATGAAGTAAAAATACAATATATTGGGGAAAAATGGGATGAAACTATGATGAAATATGAAGAAACGATGGATATCAGATTGGAGAAAACTGAAAATGAGCTTAAAAAAATATGAAGAGCAAGACAAACAAGTTATAGGGACAAACCAAGAAGAAAGAGCAAAATTTGGGGAAGAAGTTAAAAGTCAAAGTAATCAGGAAAAAGCAGGAACACAAATGAAAAATGAAGAGGTTGTACCAGACCATAGTAGAAAAATGAAATTATATGAAAAATTGAAGTTAATTGAAAAATATGTAAATTATGGAGGTGAAAATGAGATGAAAATGGATAAACAGTGGGGAAAAATAGGATTTTTGGTAATGATTATGAGTAAAATGAATTATCAGACAGGGTACGTGAAACCAAGCATGAATAAGAAGTATGAGCAAGAATATATGAAGATGAGCATGTATATGGAAAAATGTGGAAAGTTTTGTGGGGAAACTCATAAGAACTCAATTTATTACTGGGGAATAAACACAAAAGTAAACTGGAAAACCAGGAAAAAAATATAAAATGCAAATATAGATCAGGAAGGATGGATGGAAGACCAACATTAGCACAGGAACATGGAAATGAAAATTAATAAAAGATCAAGATAAAAAAAATTATAATAAAGCAAATTGAAGATAAGTAAAGGTGCATCATAAGGGAAGTATCATTATAATAAGACCGTATATGGTAAAAACAAAAGATGGAGTAAACAGTTATGAGTTAGTGGACATCAAGACACCGAAGATCAAAGGAATATACAACATTGATAGTATTTTCAAATATTATATATAAAATAAAATAATTAATAGCCATATTGTACAAAATATAAATAGAAAACAACAATAATTAATTAAAAAGAAGTGAAGTGAAGAAATTTAGAAATATATGTTCAGAGTAAAATGATTAAGATAAATAAGAATGTAGGTGATGGATAAGTAAGATGGTAGATGGTGAATGATTTGTGTGGAGACAGTAGGTAAAAAGAAACAGGATGATAACAAGTATTTCAAAATATGATGAATTATAAATGAATATATGATATAAATGCGGTTAAAATAAAAGAATTATAAGAAGATATGAAATAATGATGAAATAAGAAGGTACTAAGGTACAGATAAAGAGTATAAATAAATAAATAATGTGATAAAAATGCGGTAATATATGAAGAAATATAAATTATCCTGTAGGCAAGAATTATAAAATAGCAAGAGAAAGTATGGAGATGGAATGGAAACAAATAAGTTAGAAGAAAAGGAAAAGTGAGAGTGTTGAGAAAAATTACAAAGAGAAGAAGAAACTTATGAACTAAAAGCATAAATCTTAAATTAATGAAAATATGAACAACTTAAATTTAAAATTAAACAAGGACAATATGGAAAAATATTATAATAATATCAATGAATACAAGTCAGAATATTTTATAAAATTAATAACATGTTTGTAGAAATCTTATAATCTTCAATGATGAGATCATAGGGAAGAACCAGATGAAGTCTTGATATCACTAGAGGGAAGAAATAAAAATTGTATTAATGATTTGATTTAAAATAAAAGAATTGGTTAAAAAAATAATAATAATAAAATGGAAACGATACATGATAATTGAACACTTACTAAGAATATTGAATCCAAAAGTTTGAACAGCATATCTTGGATAAGTTTGTAAGTAATATACTAGTAGTTGTAGAGTTGTTGAGAGTTTATCAGTTGATATGTTATTTGAGTTTATTGAGTTTTCATGTTAATTTGTTAATCGTTCATGTTTAATTTGTTCACAGTCTTGTTTGATATATGATATTCTTGATAGCTAAAAAAATTTAAATAAAAAATTAATAAATATAAAAGGTTAAAAAAATATGGATATTAAGAAAGTATTGGAAAATTTCAGCAAAATAAATTCTTAAGTTAAAACTAAAAGAATTTATTCTGTAAAATTTTGGGGAAATTTGTAATGGATTTAAACAGACATGAGATAATACAAAAGTTTTGCAATTTGAATAATTAAATGATTGGGGAAATGTAAATAAAATGCATACATATCTAATAGAAAGGAAATTGCAGGAATCATTCAAAGTTAAAGTTAACCTAAAAATATAAATTATGTAAAAAGAATGTTTCAAAAGCAAATTGTTGAAAGGATAAAAGGTGGCATATAAAGTTAGATAATCTATCATGCAGATTGTAGTAGAATTTTGATACTTACATAAAAAAATCTAGGCAGGGAGTCACATTTAGGTCAAACAGCAAAAAGGTTAAATTCACTTATGAAAATCACAGTATAGTTTGTAAAACAAGTATAGATCACATATTAGGCAATGACAACACAGAATATAACACATTTTAGATCAAAATTAAGTTTTAAGTATATAAATTTTTTAAATAAAGTAGAGAATTAAAACAACGTCAGAATTGTAAAAACCGTTAAAAATTTGAAGGAATGATGGAACAGTAAAAATATTTATACCTTTAGAAAGAGCTTAGAGCATAGTTTATGAAAATTCAATAGTTCAAAAGATATTAAGTCTTAATTTCAGTAAAAACCAATTTTTTTAAAGTACCTGTTAAATGACTGGTGACCAACAGGTTACAAGTGTCAAATCAAAATTTTTGAAAACATGAATTAAGTGATTTAGATAAAATTTACGAGAGTAAACGGTATTGAAATTCAAATTAAAATTTGTTTAGACTTTTGCATATGATTTGGAAGGAACACATTTGGAAAGTAATAAAATAAATAAAAACGGAAATGGAAATAGCAGGTGGCAAAATATATTACATAAATAGAAAATCTGACATTGAAAGGTCCTCTTTGTTTCCCGATCGTCGACCAGAGCAGTTAAAAAATTTTCGTTCCTGTAAAATTACGTTTCCATGACAACCAGATAAATGATCTGTGATATCATTGAAATAAGTGTTCCATGTCAGTTCTGACAAGAAATTAAGTTTGAAGTTAAAATTTTTGAAGTTTTTGGATCAACAATTTGAAATTAAAAAAATAAATATTCCATAAAAGGAATTATTTGAAATCCATTGGATGGAGAGATAAAATCAATTTTTGTTGGAAGAATAGAAGTATTGGTACAGCAGTAAACAAATCAATTAAGCAGCACAATTTAGTTTATAAAAAACAGAAATCAGGAAGTAGTATTCCAAAACCAAAAGTAAGGAAAAGGGAATTCAAGCCAGGCAACTGTGAGTTTATTATTTAATAAACAGATTATTGAAATCTAAAAGCAGTCAGTGATAGAAATAAAGATTTTTTTTTAAATTTAGTATAATGAATATTTGTGTTTAAAGGATTGAAATGTTTTTGTAACAAATTAATAGAAATTTAATAATATTTAAGTACCAAGGAAATTTATTTTGTTGTAAAGGCAATATTATATCAGAATTGTATTGTGGACAATCATTATAAATAAATTGTAATTTGATTGAGAATTTGAAAATTATTTATTGGTCATTTAAAAATCTTAAAAAGAAAAATAAAGTGAAAAATATAATTTCAAAATTTTAAAAAGTGGTAGTGTAACGAAGAAGAAAGAGAGACTTATAAGATAAGTATAGAATTCATTTATTTATTTAATATCTGTAACTTGAATCCAAGCGAAAAGGACCCTGAGATAACCATAAATTTGAAAATTCATATATTACAGTTTATTATAATATATATATATATATATATATATATATATATATATATATATATATGTGAGTTTTCGAATATTGTATTCGAGTAAGTAGAACCGAAAGCAGAAGGCTACGAGAATTATGCGAACCGACCTGAAGAGGGCAGATGTGACTCTGCCGAAACGTCGTCATTTTACCATCGATCCCGGCAGGAATCAGTTATCAACTACGCGGATAAATTCCCGGAAACCATATATTCGAGTAACTAGAAGCGAAAGCAGAAGGCTACGAGAATTATGCGAACCGACCTGAAGAGGGCAGATGTGATTCTGCCGAAACGTCATCATTTTACCATCGATCTCGGCAGGGATCAGTTATCAACTACGCGGATGAATTCCCGGAAACCACCTAAAACATTTAGTGCTCGCGAAAACTTAAAAACATATATATATATATATATATATATATATATATATATATATATATAACAACCTCGTTGCGTAGCCATACTAAGCATCGCATTGCCGTCGAAAAATCCTAAACCTTAGTTCTTAAAAAAAATTTAAACCCATATTTGACGAGCTACGCAACGAAGTTGTTCTTGACCTTGACTTGACCTTTACTGACCACCAGAGATCAAGTTTTAAAAATGTTCAAGGACATATTTGAACGTAAAATTTTCCGATCTTTCCATTTCCGAGGTCAGAAGTATGTTGCCTCATTTAAAAAAATCGACTTGACCTTGAAATGACCTTGAAGGTCAAGGTCAAATTCAAGGTCACAATTCGATAGCCAGGGACGAATCCTATAAGTTTTGTTTGAAACATTTTTCTCTAAAATGCGTTCCGGCCGAGATAAAATGCCGTTCCAGGACTTTTGGGACATCCTGTATATGAACAAGGCTAGGTTCCGGGTGAGAACCGCGTCTGAATTTATTATATACTCGACGTTTCGACTCCTGCATTGGAGCCATTATCAAGAGTTTCTTGATAATGGCTCCAAAGCAGGATAAACGGCATCAGAGATGTGTAAGTACAACGAAATCTAAGACTAAGTGCCGTCAAGAAAAGTAATGAAGTTCTACTTCGGGCTTTGGAAGTAGAGACTGTCACGAACATGTCCAAGCCGAGGGTCCGAGCAGTTTCCTTTAACCAGGAAGAGTCAGAGTCACCATTTTAAGCGCTGCTGGCTGGTCTGAACAAAATATTAGACCGGTCACAAAGAACTGGCACCAGAGAGGCATGTTACCGCTGCGGACGGACAGGACAATTCCAACGTGACTGACGAGTAAGGCTACCGGAACGATCACCAAACAGTGGTAGCAAACAAACCGACCTTACCAACCAGGGAAACTCCAACCAGTCAGCATAAGGGGGCGAATGCTAACTCACCCTCCACCAGCCCCCAGGACAGTATCCATCCGGGGATTTTGCCGAGGCAACGGCAGCCTAATCAATGGGCGAGCAGTTACCATCACCATCGATAACGGCGCCGCTGTGTCCGTTGCCAAGTCCAGGGTTTTTAGAGCATCAGAAATTCTACCAGTTACCAATAACATCCAGCTCAGAACAGTCACCGGCGGATCCATGTCAATACAGGGTGAAGCAGATGTCGTGCTACAGATAGAGGACAACATGATCTGGCATAGGGTCCTCGTAGCGAATATTGAGGACGATTTTATACTGGGAATGGACCTAATTAGCCAGCATGGATTTATATTCGACCCGAGATATGAAGTTATTCGGTTCCTAAATGAGGAATTTGAATTGACACGGCCCGTCAACAGTTCAGTCACCTCCATAAAAATTGTGGCAAAGTCTTTAGCTAGAAATACCGGTCGTACGGAACAGATTATTCATGGGCAGCTAGACAGCAATCCTGGGAGCTGCGTTGGAATGGTGGAGCACCTACACTCAGCTCATGACTACTTAGTTGGACGGGCTATAGTTAAAACCAGACGAGATATACCAATTAGAGTCATTAATTTCTCCAACCACGACATCAGAATTACCAATGGTCAAGAGATAGCTTGTTTCGAGCCAGTAGATACCATCATCAATTGCTAAGAAGAGTACCAGACGTCGGTGAAGGAGACAGGGCCCGGTAAAGAGTTCATACAACAGTTTGCTGACCATTTGACACACTTGACAGCAGAGAACCAGAAGAGAGACAAGCAATTTATCACAAAGCACTGGCAAATTTTTAACAGTCAAAATGGAACCACCGGACGCACCAAAATCATCCAGCATCGAATAGATCCCGGAAAGGCTCAACCTATCAGAATACCACCTAGACGACTACCATTGGGGCAACAACAGGCAGTCGAGGAAAACATCGAGTCCATGTTACAAAATGGAGTTATTGAGCCATCCATCAGCCCATGGTCTGCCCCTGTCGTGCTAGTTAAAAAAAAGATAAAACCACCCGATTTTGCGTGGATTACAGAAAGCTGAATGATGTCACGAAGAAAGACCACTACCCCGAATCGATGACACTCTGACCACACTAGCAGGCTCTCGTTGGTTTTCCACACTAGACCTAAAAAGTGGATATTGTCAGGTTGGTCTATACGCAAACGACATAGAGAAGGCAGCGTTCTCCACCAGTAAAGCGCTGTTTCAGTTCACGGTCATGCCCTTTGGGTTATATAATGCACACGCTACATTTGAGAGGCTAATGGAGTATGTACTGAGCGGGTTAACATGGAAGACATGCTTAGTATACCTCGACGACATTCTAGTCATGGGTCAGACATTCGACGACCATCTGAAGAACCTGGGCGAAGTATTCTCCAGAACTAATAACGCCAACCTCAGACTCAACCCGAAGAAGTGTCCTTGTTCCAAAAAGAAGTAGAGTTTTTGGGCTACGTCGTTTCCGAGTCAGGAATCCGCACCAACGAGAACAAGATAGAAGCCATCCGCGATTGGCCAGTCCCAAGAGACAAGCATGAACTGCGAAGCTTCTTGGGCCTCTGTTCCAACTACAGACGATTTGTTGAGGGATTTTCCACCATTGCCGCGCCTCTATATCGGCAGACCACTGAGAAAGAGACCTTCCGTTGGAATCAGGATTGCGAAACATCATTCAGACGACTGAAGGCAGCACTATGTTCCAGCCCAATCCTAGCCTTTCCTACACAGTCCGGCAAGTTCATTTTAGACACCGACGCCAGCAACACAGGTTTGGGGGCCGTCCTATCCTAGGTGCAAGATGGTGAAGAGAGGGTGATCGAGTACTACAGCCGTGGATTCTCGAAACCAGAAAGAAATTATTGCTTCACCAGAAAAGAACTTCTTGCAATAATAAAGGCTGTAGACCATTTCCACAAATACTTCTATGGTCGTCATTTCTTAATCCGAACAGATCATGCCGCACTCAAATGGCTACTGGACATGAAGGACAACTGGTCAGGTGGATGGAGAAATTACAGCAATACGATTTCAAGGTGGAACACCGTTTCGGCCGTTTGCACAATAATGCCGACGCCCAATCCAGAAGACCCTGTAGAGCAGAATGCGGACATTGTCTGAAGACGGAACAGCGAGCGGGTATCTCCATGGGGCAGATCCGAGTGCAGGCCAATGAAGACTGGACAACGGAACAGTGCATCCAGGACCAAATGGCTGATCCAGACATCGAACCAATCTTGTCACTCAAAACGAGAGGGGCACCCAGTCCACGATGGGACGAGTTAGCTAGTTACTCCGACGTGCTGAAATCGTTATGGGCTTAATGGGCTCTAAGAGTAAAGAATGGACTACTCAAGCGAGTTTGGGAAAGCACTGACGGTCGAGAAACCAAGCCCCAAATGGTAGTTCCTAAGAAAAAGGTACCAGCCATCCAGACCCAAGTACATGATGGGATTACCGGGGGCCATCTAGGCATGAATAAAACCCTAGACAAGGTTCGCCAGCGATAGTACTCGGTGAATTACTTCGAAGACGTCAGAGTTTGGTGTCGCAAATGTGACAACTGTGCAACCAGTAAAATCTCAAAGACCCGGACCAAGGGCAGAATGCAGCAGTACAATGTGGGCGTACCATTTGAGAGAATTGCCATCGATGTTGCCGGCCCGTTTACTAAGTCTGAGAGAGGGAACAAATGCATTTTGGTAGCAATGGATTACTTCAGTAAATGGCCTGAGGCATATGCGATTCCCAATCAAGAATCTAATGTATTCCAGAAGGTCTGCACGATGTTGGGGATTAGGAAAACGAGAACAACACCATTGCACCCACAGTCAGACGGAATGGTGGAAAGGTTCAACAGGACCTTGGAACAATACCTATCCAAGGTCGTCAGCAACAACCAGCGTGATTGGGATGAGCATATTCCTCTATTCCTGTTGGCATATCGCTCAGCCATACATAATAGTACAGGCCTGAGTCCAGCCAGGGTTCTATTCGGAAAAGAGCTTCGATTACCTTGCGATTTGGCTTTTGGCTTCCCCGAAGAACCTTCCCAAGACATCAACGATTATGCCGACCAGCTCCGACATAACATTCTGGCAATACACGAATTAGCCCGAACGCAGATGTTGGCCACCAGTGACCGGATGAAGACGCGATACGAACTCAAGGCCAATTTAGTCGGGTTCCAAGAGAGGGACAAAGTCTGGCTGTACAACTCCCAACGGAGCAAGGGTAAAGCTTACACCCGCCTGGGATGGTCCATACGAGGTGGCCAAGAGGCTTAATGACGTCGTCTACCGGATCCGTCGAAATAACTCGACAACTGTAAAATTGGTACTGGATTGTACGAGAGAATTCGATGCTGATTTTATCGCAGGACTCAGTTAGTGCGGCGAAGATCTTATGTTGTATTATTATTGTGATATTCGAATCAGCTGTTGTGTATATTTGATGTAAATGAAAATTCTATTTGGCATCCTGTTTACAAGACTCAAATTTGTTAAAAATTTTTTCCTTTCATGTCGACGGCTCTTATCCTGTCAGAGAATATCAACACAAACTGCTACTTCAGAGATTTGTTTGTCTTTAATTATAATTAATTACTTAGCCTTTCATTTTTATACAAATTATTTCACAATATAATTAATTGCCTCATCTGTTCTTTTGTCAATGATTAGAGTACATTTTCATATGCTTAACTTGGGAAATAGCACTTATGTTTATTGGTTAGCTATTAAAAATGTGGTTATTAAATCTTCATTATTCACTATGTATAGAAATTATAATATCAAGAAACTGTGATATTAATTTTGACAATTTTGAAACTATTGGTCAAGCCTATATACAACTAATGACAAGTCAACTCTGTGTCTACTAGCATAATTATGTTTTAAAGTGTCTTATGCTTTTATTTTATATTTAATATATTTGTTTTCCTCTCTTCTCTCACTTCTATTTTTATTATTCAATTTATGATTATTTTATTTAATTTAACTGTATTCGGTAACAATTTTTATTATATTATATTTTTATTAATATAATTGGATTTATATCTCTGGGGGAGGGGGCAATGAAATACTATTTTATTCTACTATTTTAGTCTATTCTACTATTCTATTTTAAGGTAGAAGCTAAGCCTGATTGGCCTCTGATCATAGTACTGGTGATATGTTGATGAATTTGTGGAGGAATCAGCTAATTTTTAAAGAAAATGAAATTTTCTGTCTTATCTACATTTTAAGAAATAGTTCAGTACTGTAAACACAAGTCCCCCTATTAAATTTATTAACTTTCCTGTTTAAGCACGAAAGATCATCGACTATGGTTTTGGTGGGACTGTTCGAGCTGTTTAGTTTACTACTTTACTTTAATTACTATTTTCGGAACTCCGTTGATGAATTTGACTTTAAAAATTTCCTTACACTATGCGTTCTCACTTTCTTTAGGAGATTTTTGAAGTGATCTAATTCACTGGCAGGGTAATTTTAATTTTCTAAAAATGGCCAATTTTTACAAACTTTATGTTTGGATTCGTAAAGGTTGAGTAGACTGTTTTAAAACTTTATAAACATCAGTTTTATCATTTTCAAATTGGGATTTATCATAATAGTGGCGCTCTACATTCTAAGATTTTGTTTCTGCACAACTAGTACTTTAATTAGTGAATGGTTATTGAGTCTTAGATTATCTACTTGGTTAATTAAACTTCACATTATTCCTCATATTGCAATGAATTTTTTATAAACCGATAGATGATCTTTTATTTTATTCTTATCCATAAACAACTCCTGATATAGTACTACGTTTTTAGTGAAATAAAAATAAGCGTAAATGGCATTAAGTAACTATTGATACTCTGAATGCAGTAAAGATCACAATATCTGGTATTGTGATCTTTACTGCGTACGATAACCTTTTTTTTATTTCTAATAGGATACATTTTACTTTAGCGTTTTAATTTCAGGATTAGTCCAAATGTAAATTAACATTTCAAATCGTATTCTTCCGCTTTCTCTGTACTAATCTTAATAACATCTTAACTATATCTTCCACGTGCACTATATTTTAATCTTAGTGTAAATTTTAATAATGGCAATAATTAATTATGTAGGTGAAACCTTTAACGGCATTTTTTTTCCAGAGCATGAAGCGATGCATTATAATTTGCAGTATCCATCTAATTGATACGCTACACCAAATAAACAGTTTACATATTATTTGAAGAGAATCATTTTTCCGCATAAATTATTTTTAATTTTTGTATCTTCTGTTAATCCACCTCACTCCTATAAAACTTTTGCTTAGCTAGGAATTATGACTCGACTTTTTGAATTGTAATAAGTTTTTCCATTAAGTAAAACAGAAATGTTCTATTAGATTAATTTGTTTACTTACTAAGTAAGAATACTCAGTACCAAACACGTGAAAATGTTAAATAACATATACTTTTTTAAATAAAATGTGATACACTTTAATTGTGCAATTAATAATTGTGAATAATATTAAATGTCTCACAATGAAAATTTAATTGCTTGTTATTTCAATTAAGCCTTTATTTAGAGCAATACATTTTTCTATGTGTCGCTGTGGCATAATGTATTGTCCTGGAGACTTCGACAGATGAAATAATTCGCACCAGGAGATCACCTAATATCTTCGTTCATTCAAGGTCCTGGTATATATAGTTTTACGTTACCAGTGCTCCAAAAGGAAGCACCCACTGATTTGGTAACATAATATTAAACGATAATATAGATAAGGAGAGTAAACTTATTGGGCTAGACAAGATTTTATACCCAAAAATGAGAGAACTGTCGAAAAAGACAAGTACTTTACACGCAATTTAGAAAAGATTCTTGAAGACATCTTTGATTATTTTGCCTATTCAATAGGGTTGCGTCTCCTGAGATTTTTCCTTAAATAGATAAGTATTTAAAATTGTAAATCAAAAACAAAGTGTAGCAAGGAAATGTCGAAAACTTGCCCAGATGTCTACAAAATGATCAACCAGTATTCCTCTATATACGTAGAGTTTTGTATATTGTGTGATATTGATTTGTGTTTTGGGGACGTTTCAACTCCAATTCTGGAGTACTTAACAATCGCTGTGTGTTGTAGCTGAAGGCTTATTCTTAAATTCATTATTCGATGCAAATTTTCCTCTTTGTCAATAATTTTATATATTTATTTATAATTTGTATGGCCACCATCACTAACAACTGTGTTGTAGCATATAGCGCCATTTTTGCATATGTATTTAAGTGGACTGTAATTTATAAAAGGTGTTGATTCAAGTTATACTATTTGGGAGAAGTTAAAATCTTATATTGCATAGAATGTTTCCAGTGTATAAATATGTAACGGTACAATTTACAATTATTAAGATAAATTAGGCAGACTTACCAGAAAGGTAAAAGGGTGTATGTAAATACTATATGTAGATCCAGTATGTAGTTCCGTCCATAAAATGTGCACATATGTCACGGACCGTAAATATTATATTTTCGAACTGTTCGGCATGAGAGACGATGCGAAAGTCTCGTTGACCCATTCAACGAGGAAGTATGTGGTTTTTTTTCCAACATATAGTATAGGAAGGAATGAAAATAATAGGAATTTAAGGATATCAAACCAAATTCCAGCAAATAAATAAATAATACATTCAGTCTAATGCACTTAAATATCCAATTTATATAACCCGCAAAAAACTAAATAAATATTCATTAAATAAACAATGAAGACGAAACATTCTCCCCCACATAAAAGGGTATGGAGCCTTTTATCCCTCTGGTCAAGGACAAAGCTTGACTAAAGGACGTGTGACTGTTCCCTTAGTTGTATGTAAAGTTGCAACTCTAACTTTGCCATCGGCACCTGCATGAGTTTTAATTATACGTGCTGTAAGTACCAAAGAAGCCACTGAAGGTAGATGAATTGAATCCTTATACCACTTTGCCCTTTGATGAAGGATATGAAGATACTCCTGATGCCATCGCTTCCAGAACTCGTAATGTAAACGTTGCAAAAGTTGCCAACGAGAAAGGGTATTAATTTTTAAATCCGCATAGTCTGGATCAGACAACGTAGTCAAAGGTTCCAAAGTCAAGAAATGACCAGGAGTTAAAGCATTCAAATCGTCGGGATCCGTACTAACTGCACAAAGCGGTCTACTGTTAAGAACAGCTTTAATTTGAGTTAAAACAGTATATAATTCTTCGTATGTAAGTATCTGTTCACCTACTACTCGCAACAAATGGGTTTTAACAGATTTTATGCCTGCTTCCCATAGACCGGAAAAATGAGGAGCAGACGGTGGATGAAATTTCCATTCAATGTTTTCTCTATCACCCACGGTGTGCCTAATACTTCTCAGATATTTGCTAGATCCTACAAAATTAGTACCGCAATCTGAGTAAATTGTAGAGCACCGACCTCTTCTAGCTATAAAACGCCGAAGAGCTGCTATAAACGCTTCCGTAGATAAGTCAGACACAAGCTCGATATGTATCGCTTTTGTAGAACAGCAAACAAAAACGCAAATATACGCTTTAATACATTTAGAACCGCGCAGTCTATTCATAGTGATAGGTATAGGACCTCCAAAATCGATTCCAACGGTTGAAAATGGTTTTAATTGTGATATACGAAACTTTGGTAAAGAACCCATATAGGGCTGATAAGGTTTTGGATTAGTTTTCCAACAAGCAAGACAATTGTTAAGAACTTTCCTAACATATTTCTTGGCACCAATCAACCAAAAGTTTTTAGCAAGTATATTACAAGTGGTTTGTATACCAACATGTAAGTATTTAATGTGAATTTCTCTTATCAACAACTTTGTAAAATTGCAATTATTCGGAATTAATAAAGGAATTTTTTTATTAAACCCTAGTGAAGTTGATTGAGATAATCTTCCACCAAAAAAGGATTGAGTTTTCTCAACCATTTAGTAGTAACATTATTTTGTGTTATTTGTTTAAGTTCGTTTTGAAAATGCAGCAATTGAACTCGTTTAACTATAACAATGAAAGCATTACTAAGTTCCTCTGCACTTATGAAACCTAACAATTTGTTTGATTTGTTTCTAATGTTGTATGCAAACCGCAGTACAAAAACGACAATTCTTTTGATTTTCAGTGAAGAATGATTGTTTAATAAGGAATCAATAAAACTTTCAGCTAACGAAGCAATAAAAACATTGATTTTTTCTTCTAACTGAATATCTGAATTTTCCTTAAAATGTAAAGTAGGCAGGTTCCAACATTCTTGTCGTAGTTCAAGAAATTTAGGTCCATACCACCAAGTAGAATTAACTAAAAGATCATTTGGATATAATCCCCGTGATCCGTGATCCGCAGGATTTAATGAAGATGGTATATGATACCAATTCTTTGGAGCAACTCTGTCTTGAATGTAACTCACTCTATTGCTTACAAAGGTTTTCCATCTATAGGCAGGAGATTTTATCCATGAAAGTACTATAGAGGAATCCGACCAAGCAAATACAGAATTAATTTTATCTTTATAGATATATAATACATAAGCAATTAATTTAGAAAGCAATACAGCAGCAGATAATTCAAATCTTGCAATGGATAGTTTTTTAATAGGTGCAACTTTACTTTTCGAACATAGAAAATATGTTTTTCATTATATTGATTACTATATGAAATTCTCAAATAAACAATTGCACAGTAAGCTCGTTCTGAGGCATCACAAAATCCGTGTAAGTCACAGGAAACCATGTCATTGAAATTAATGTAACGCGATAATTGCACACTTGTAATCACGTTAATTTCAGACAAGAACTTTGTCCAAACCTTTATGATACTATCCGGAGGTTTGTCATCCCAATTTAAACCCAGTATCCACATTTGTTGAATTAATAATTTTGCATTAATTATAGAAGGTGTTAAAATATCTAACGGATCGATCAAATAATCGGGCAACCTGCGATAATATTTTACGCTTGGTACACTCAGAATCAAAAGGTTTAATTGTAAAAGAAAAACAATCAGTTTGTGGATTCCATTGCAAACCTAAAATTTTTATTGTATTTTGTGTATCCTTATCAAAGGATGATGATGTTTGTTGAATATCATTAGTAGATATTTCCTATAAAATATCTGGTGTGTTACTAGCCCATTTTCCAAGTTCAAAACAAGCTTTATCTAGAAGTGTAGTTAATTGACATTTTAAATTCAATATCTCGTTAATTGCGTTAGCTCCAAAGTATATATCATCTACATAACTATTGTGTAAAATAATTTCAGCAGCTAAAGGAAAATCAATTTCGCATTTAGCCAATTCATATAGTGAACGAATAGCAAGAAATGGTGCATTGCTTACACCAAAAGTTACAGTAGTTAATTCATAATCTTGAACAGGATCTTCGAGCGATGAACACCAAAGAATTCTTTGAAATTTCCTTTGTTTAGGATCAACCAAAATTTGATTATACATTTTTTTGATGTCTGCAGTACAAACAAATTTATGTACACGAAAGTTAAGTAGAATTTTTATCAAATCATTCTGTAGTTTAGGACCTACATACAACGCGTCATTTAGCGACGGAAAGTTTTGTGCATGATGAGAAGCATCAAACACAACTCTTAAAGGAGTTGTTGTAGAATCATGTTTGATCACACAATGATGTGGTAAATAAAAACAATTATTGTTGAAATTAGAAGTTTCATTAATAGGCATTAAATATCCTTTGTTAATGTAATTTTGAATAAATTCATTATAAGAGATTTTAAGCAATTCGTGTTTTGCAAATTTGCGTTCCAAGTTATGAAACCTTTGTAAAGCTAGAGAACGTGTGTCCCCGAAGCTAGTATAATTTTGTTTAAATGGCAGCGAGACGATAAAGCGACCGTCTGCATTTCTGCGAGTAGTTTCACGAAAATAGTTTTCGCAATAAATATCATCTGGAGATTGAATATTAGTTTCTGGAACTTGTTCAACATTCCAGAACATTTTCAAAGTGTTATCTAAGTAAAAATCATTTTGTAGTACAAAAAAAGATTTAACTTCTTGTGAAAGATGTTGTCCAATTTTCCCCATGACAACCCAACCAAAGGCCGTGTTGAGCGCGCAAGGTTCATTAGATCCTCCCTGTATATAACCAGAACGAAGGATATATGGAAACAGTTCTGCTCCTAAAAGAATATCTATTTCACCCGGGCAGTGATATCCGGGATCAGCATACACTAGATTACATAAGTGTGTCCATTGTTTTGTGTTAACCTTCGTGGAAGGCATATTAGAACAAATTTTGTTTAGTACAATAGCATTGATCGGAAAAGAAGGCAGTTCCTTACCAACTGGTAAGATTTCACACTGTATAGTATATTTAGCAAAAGTACGCATCGTATCTAATCCTTGTATGGATGTGGATATATGATGCTTGTTTAAAGATAATTTATTTGCACAAGATTTGCTTATAAAATTAACTTGTGAGCCTGAATCTATCAATGCTCTGCAAGTTAAAAGGTTACCGTATTTATCACAGACCTGAAGTAAAACAGTAGACAATAAAATTGTAGTAGTATTTACAACGCTAGATAAACTAGCAGGTATTTGCATAGTATTTTCCGATCGATCATTTAGTTCAGAATAAGACGCATTTTTCCGCATAGTAACGTCATCTGAGCGTAGAGTACTATTTTCAAAATGTAATATTGTATGATGTTTTTTGTTGCATTTCTAACAACGTTTGTTTGAAGAACATTTGAAAGCCGTGTGCCCAAGAGCAAGGTTAAGTTAATACAGCACTTTCGTTGTTTAACAAACTTAAATCTGTCTTGAGATGATTTATTTAAAAACTCAGAACAGTTAAAAAGTAAATGGTCTACATTACAAATTAAACAATTTGGTTTACGGGATGTATTAGCAAAAAGAGAAGACGTTAAACGAGAATTTTGTGAAGTATGTTTTCGTGAATTAGTTTGAATATGTGAACTCTTGGAGCCTTTTGCTCTAACAAATGATTCAAGAGCCGTACAATGCTTCAACAAAAAATTATACAAACTGTGATATGTAGGTATTTCATTTGAAGCATGGTGCAATTCAAATGCCTTTTGAGAATTATAATCTAATTTTTCATGTAAAATATTCATCATTACAAAATCCCAATCTTCCGTATTGAATCCCATAGTGGATAAACCAGCTAAATTTTGACCAAATGTATCTAAGAGTTTTCTTAAAAATTGTGGATTATCATTAGTTAATGAAGCACAATTAGAAATCTCTTTGCAATAACTCATTGCAAGTTCTCGATTATTAGAATAACGTTCTCTTGAACTGTTGTATGCAGTTTGGTTGTCCGCTATGAATCGATTCCGTTTAACCAATCCTAAAGCAGGACCCGTTAAAACCGATAAAAGGTAACTAAATTTATTCATTGTTGAGACATTAGCATCGTTGTGAATCAACGTATCAAACATGTCGATAAAAGTAGGAAACTCACTTATATTTTCACCAGAGAAACATTTAAGGTTAATTTTCGGCAAATTTGCTTTTACATTAGATGAAGAAAATGTATTACTTTTATTTTCATTAGGTACTTCTACCCGATTGTAGTATAAAGATTCAATTTTATTGAAACATAGTATAAACTTCCTTCTAATTATTTCTTCTGCATTTAAATCTGCATCATCTTTAACGGCAATTGTGTTTATAATTTCTAGATGATGCTTATCGAAGTCCTTTTGTATATTATTTAAATTACGACAAGCTACGATAAAATTAGATGAATCAAGTTCTCCTTGTACGAATTTATCTGCAATCTCTCCAATTGAATCAAGTTTATTAATTTCTAAATTTCGTAAAGCGTATAAACGTTTTAATTTATTATCGGCCATTGCAACATATAGTTAAGATATTTTATTCAAATCTAAACGAATTCGAGTTTCAAATTCGTCTTCGTTCGACGACAACAAAGCGTAGATTATAAAAAGTAAATGAGTAAACAAAACCCTTATATCAGCTCAATTATAATATTCGTAAATATACAAATTGTTACACAGTGCAAAAAACGGAATGTTTTCGCGCACGCTGGAAACGCCTTTATAAATTTTTAACTTCTATAGGATAATTTGTGGCTTTATAAATCAATTATCAATAGCTCGACAAATTATTTATATAGTAAAATAAACAGCGTAATCTTGGCTCGAAAGGACCAAAAAAAATGTAGCATATAGCGCCATTTTTGCATATGTATTTAAGTGGACTGTAATTTATAAAAGGTGTTGATTCAAGTTATACTATTTGGGAGAAGTTAAAATTTTATATTGCATAGAATGTTTCCAGTGTATAAATATGTAACGGTACAATTTACAATTATTAAGATAAATTAGGCAGACTTACCAGAAAGGTAAAAGGGTGTATGTAAATACTATATGTAGATCCAGTATGTAGTTCCGTCCATAAAATGTGCACATATGTCACGGACCCTAAATATTATATTTTCGAACTGTTCGGCATGAGAGACGATGCGAAAGTCTCGTTGATCCATTCAACGAGGAAGTATGTGGTTTTTTTTTCCAACATATAGTATAGGAAGGAATGAAAATAATAGGAATTTAAGAATATCAAACCTAATTCCAGCAAATAAATAAATAGTACATTCAGTCTAATGCACTTAAATATCCAATTTATATAACCCGCAAAAAACTAAATAAATATTCATTAAATAAACAATGAAGACAAAACATGTGTACATACAATTTTTGGAATTCTGAGCTGGGTTAAATGGTTAAATGGGTATGAGTAACGATAGAGCTTAATATATTAATTGTTTTAATTAACATTTTTAACCTAGTCCTTAAAGCTTACTTTTTCGGCACATATATAATTATGTTCATAATTTTGTTTTGTGTTTGTGTTTGGTTGGTATCAGTGGTGTATTGGTTGTTTATTCTGTTTTGTTGTTGCGACTTAGGTTTTTTTTTCAATTATAGTTATACTTTTAAAATCTAATATTGAGTTTAAAGTAGGTGTTCTTTGATAATTTTAATTTCGTTGTTAAATATTACGGTGGAATAGTTGGAGTTAAAAGTCAAATATATTGTAAACTCCGAGGGTTCAATTAATAAAAATTTAAAAACTAATATTCACTACGACTTTCCAGAACTTTTATTTACATCAAATATACACAACAGCGGATTCGAATACCACAATAATAACAAAACATAAAGTCTTCTCCGTCTAACTCCAATGCTGCGATGATAGGCCGCTCCTTTTAAAATCAGCATCGAATTCTCTCGTACAATCGAGTGTCAATTTTACAGTTGTCGTATTATTTCGAGATGTTGAGCAACATACTCGACGTACACGAATAGTATGCTTTATGCTATCGGCTGCTATTACACATGAAAGTTAGTCTTTGTTCGAGTCAACATGACAGCGCAACACTATCTTCAGGAAGTAATGCAGCCGAATGTACTCCCTTTCCTCAATCGGCTAATGGATCTCATATTTCAACAAGATAATGCTCGGCCTCATGTTGCTCGAGTTAGTTTAAACTTTTTTTGAAGAGACCCATGTGGATCTGTTGCCATGGCCTCCCAGATCCCCGATCATTCGCCCATTTAACATGTTTGGGATATGATGAGTAGAAGGCTAGGAAATATATCACAGCCCCCAAGGACTTTTGAGGTTCTAAGACATAAAATACAGGTAGCTTGGGACAGTACTCTTCAAGAAGAAATAGACCACCTTATTGAATCAATGCTAAGACGTATTGGGGAGTGTATATATTATTAACAAACTTTAATAAAAAAAATTAATCTCCTTGGTATTTTAAAACAATATTTATATATTTGTTTTAAGTTTTCGCGGGCACTAAATGTTTTAGGTGGTTTCCGGGAATTCATCCACGTAGTTGATAACTGATCCCTGCCGAGATCGATGGTAAAATGACGACGTTTCGGCAGAGTCACATCTGCCCTCTTCAGGTCGGTTCGCATAATTCTCGTAGCCTTCTGCTTTCGCTTCTAGTTACTCGAATGAGTATTCGACAAAACAATTTAATACTTTTTGTATCATTATAAATCCAACATGGCTTCCACTGTAAAATGGCAGATTGCATATTCTTTCACAACTACCTCAATAAGGGTAACAAATGAAAGCGCTAGAATAGCAGAATAAGGTTCACTATGAAAAAAAAGAAAATCCACTAAATATATATTTTTCACATCCCTTCAATATGGATATCAAATGAATGAGTTTTGATACAAGCATGGATCTCCTACCCAAGTTTAAAAGGTTTTATTTAGCTTCCCCTGTTTGTTTGCTTGTTTGAGTGAAATCTAGTAATTAAAATTTCACCCCCTTCCTGTTGACAGATGGATATGATATTTAGCGCACACATTAGGTCTGATGACAATACAGTTTAATACATTTTGTATCATTTTAAATTCACTACAAAATGGCGAATTACATATTCTTTCACAGCTACTTCAATATGGGCATCAAATAAAATGGCTAGAATCGCAGAATAAGGTTCACTCTGAACAAAAATCCAATATGGCCGCCAACCAAATGACGGATTAAATATATATTTTTTCACACCCTTTCAATTTTGTATAGTGTCGAGTACTGCATGGCGTTAGGGTAGCTGAAAATGATACTTCGTTAGCGACACACCACCATTCAGTTAAGGTAAAATGTTAAAACGAGCCGAGGCGTGTGTGGCATTAGGATGGATAAAAATAATATGCCGTTAGCGTTTTCCCCTCGCGCATGGTCGAGTACAAAAACAGAGAGAATAGTTAGTATCAGAAACACCTGAGCAACATGAAGCCAGTTTAACAGGGCAAAGTGAGAGGACAAAGGCAGCTGGTAGCATCAGAAACACCTGAGCAAATGAGGCGAGATTAACATCATCAGAGCAACGTGAAGTCAGGTTACACAACCAATGTGAGCGTACCCAGGAACGCAAAACTGGAAATCATCTGCAAACATTCGAAAATGCTATTAATACATTGTGCATACACGTTTGTAAAATTTGCTATCCTAGTCAAGTACAAAAAGTACATTACAACACCGTCTCATTAAGATATATACCTGCTGAATTGTCTTAGAAAACAACGTTACTTTTATGTTCACGCTGCCAAACACATGTTACTAGTAATAAAACAATAGCAAGACCAAAGGCTTTCTGATATCTTTGAGTTCAGTGAAAGGCTACATAGTATGCTTCCGAGATCTCCAAGCCAAGTAGTTATCGTTGTAGTAACAGAACGTCTGGAAAATTTAAACATCCCAAGAGAATTCACAATATCTCGCGAAGGAGTATATGGTGCTTTAAGATGCTTAATTATAAATAATCAGCTTTACAGAGATGTACACGTCGAATGTTCAAATTAATGAACAAGATTTGATACGACTTAGTGTGCCAGCAAATATTATATGGGCTGCAATTCTCAACCCTAATCGATGGGACGTCAATAATTTGAAAGCTAACATGTTACAGATTAATTCCATGTATAGCCAAATTCGAACTCTACTACCGCTAAATGAACTGGATGAAACAGGATATGTAGAGATAGGAAATTTTCATGTCGTTAAAGAGAACATACAATTGTATGGCAAGCGATTTTCTATACAAAATGATGAAGACACTCTTCTTTTTGGAAGTCTTCAAGACCATTAGCAACACATTACTAACAGCTTTAACTTATTTGACGGTCATCCGTCGGGAATATTGACAGCTTCGTATAAATATGTCAGCTATTTCGCTGTGACGGCAAATACTAGTTTGCCGACTCTCATTCTTGCGTACCTAAAGGCAAACCAACTGCAGATAATGGCAAAGCCTGTGTCATACAATGCGACAGCCTGCATGAACTTTGCAGTATCTTTAAAGATGCCTAGGGTCGCGTAATGTCGCCTACACTTTAACACGCATAGACCTAAATTTCACAGAACAAAGTGCTCCTGATGACAGATGGCATAGAACTTGACGCTGATGACATAGATATTCACGAAACTCAGAGGCTCATCGAGAAGTATCCCGGTATTGCGAGTAGCCACGTCTAAATGCGCTAATGCAGTTCTTTAAAACCGATTTTGAAATATTTGGCAGTAGAGTGAGAGAGCATTGGTGGATATTAGAAATTCGAAATACAGAAAGTCCTCATCTGTATATGGTTATTTGGGTGGAATACCACCTGAAGAAATAGCTCGTATTGACTCAGTATGTAGTACTGTCACTGCTACGAATCTGGATGGTGAAATAACTAATATAAGCTATTTAACAAATTAAGAGAGAAAACCCACGTTTCACGCAAACTTTTTAAAATATGCATGCGTATATTGAAAGAACGACATGTTTTAGCTTACGAATGCGTATTCAGACTTTGACACTTAAACACGCGCGACAGCTGGAGAAAAACAGTATTTCTCAATATTCCTAAACCAGAGCAACGAAATAAAGTAATGAAGTTCACTGAAGGTGGTCAAACAACTGGTTATTGCGCCAATATATTTGAACGATATGAAATGCGACCAACAGAGCACCCCAACTATAATTTCACCACCATGTGTCTAATAGAATTCGCGATGTTGTTTGAGCCACACTACACGAAACCACCAACAATTAATGAAGCATCGATACTGATGCGTATGTAGATCTTGGGCAAACAGAAAGGAGGCGTCTAATTACACTAACAATCAACACAAAAATGACTATTAGAAATACGCCAGCAGTAGTTAAACAAAGCGGTTTCTGGAGCGGAAGTGGGCATAAAGGTAACCAGTCATCGAGTTCTCGCCGGGAGCTGCTGCCGAGCTGTTGGTAGTTGTTGTTTGGATAAGAAGAAGACATTGGGAAGAAGAAGAAGACATTGGGGGTGGTCGTAGGGGTGCGCGAAAGACATTTGGGTGTGTCGCAGAGGTGCGTGCCATCTGTTGTTAATAAATGAAAGCAATTGTATTGTGGGTTGCGTGGGTTGCAGAGTGCACGCCATCTGTTGATGGTTGTAGTGGTTACAAAGAAAAAAAGCTAAATACTTGGCCGGGTATCGAACGCGGCTTGCCTGATTACAAAGTCAGGTGTCCACCGAGCTGCGCTAATGCGGTTAATCGAGAAATGTTTATTTGAAAAGGTATAGTACATGCCCGTTGGGTGGGCGCGGGTTTTTGGGCGTTGTTCGGTTAGATATTTGGGGGCTGGATGGGGGGATATGATATTTTGTTGTCTGTAAAAAATTTAAAATCTTGGTATTTTGTTGTCTGTAAAAAAATTTAAAATCTTTTGCTTAAGCCTGCATGCGCGAGAACGTCCACTCCTTCGAGTCTATAGTTATCGTAAGCGACCGCCTACCTGCGCAAGAACGGCAACTCCTTCAAGACTCTGATTTTGTCGGATGATTCAAGGCATTGAACGCCTGCAGGCGCAAGAACGTCCACTCCTTCGAGTCTATAGTTTTCCTAAGCGAGCGCCTACCTGCGCAAGAACGGCAACTCCTTCGAGTCTCTGATTTTGTCGGATGATTCAAGGCCGAGCGTAATAATTTTGAGACTTGGAAAAATTTGTTTCAAGCGTCTGAAATTTAATTAAGGTGAAAATAATGGATATATTAAAACTAGACAACTGTTTAAATATCTTTATTAGCATATAGTATATTATGAATTTTCAGAGCATCCTTAATAATTAAAGCTATATTTTGTTTTGTTTTTGTACAATATATAGTAAGGCCGCCATCATCCAACCACATAGTCAAATCCAAAGAAATACCATCAGAACAAAGCTGGCAATCATCCCATACAGTGTCAGGTTCATCCTTTCCATGTGAAGGATCGTTATGGAAACCATATGCAAATTCCAAGTATTTTTTAAGCACCGTGTAACTCTCCACCGTTAAATGTATAATTGTTTCACCAATTTTGAGAGTGGTCTCGGTATCGGTAATATTAATTGTTAAAATTTCTGGTACTGCCGCATATATGCAAGTGCGTCCGTTGTAGGTAATCACAGTTGTTAAAACGTCTGGTACCACGTAACATCCATTTTTGGGATTTAGCTTTCCAGTTAAATCTTTCGGTTGTATAGTTCTCGTTGACACTGCACTCATATTAAATCTTACTTGGTCATCAAGTAAACTTTCCAAATTCATGACTGGATTGTTACAGCTTCAACTCAAGACTGAATAAAAGAAATAAATTCTTTTAACTTATTGTCGTGAGTGTGTGACGACAGCAAACACTACAAATATTAGATTTATGTGGCTATAGGTGCAGTCTTATTCAATTCACTATGAATAAAAGGTGTGGAATATGTTTGGAAGAGATAACTAATAATTTTGGGCTATTGCCAAATTGTAACCATTGTTTCTGCTTCCCATGCGTAAAAAGATGGCATCAAAATAAAGACTTTGAATTGAATATTCGCAGAGGCTGTCCAGAATGCCGTATTGTGTCTCCTTATGTCTATCAATCTGAGGTTTATTACCAGAAAGCGGAAAAAGATCGTTATATAGCTGAGAAAAACGAAAAAATGAAGAAAATGCGATGTAGGTATTTCCGAAAAAGCAAACCCAAATGCCCGTTTGGAAACACTTGCTTGTTTAGCCATCGATTACCAAATGGGGTAGAAATAGATATAGGGCCACCTCAAATGAAACGTGCAGGTATGGGCGGTCGTACTGATTTCATAGAGGCTCAGTTCACACGTGGAGGAGGTAGAACTCAGCGCCCAGCAATAGGAGGACTCCCAGATACTTTTAGTTTACTCCTGGTGGAACCAGGAATTTTTTACGTCTTGAGAGATGAATAAAAACCTGTATTTATTTAAAAATTCATGCCAATAAAATCATAAATGTATTTAAAAATTCCTGATAATAAATTCTCAAATCATAAATCTGTATTTATTTAAATGTAATGTTAATAAAATCGAAAAATAATATAAATCATGAATCCGTGATTATTTAAAAATTTCTGATAATAAATTCACATTATATCTGGTATTTTAGATATCAAAACCACAAACCGGAAATTTCCTGATAATAAATTTCACATTATATCTGGTATTTTAGATATCAAAACCACAAACCGGAAATGATGACCGCAGTGAAAGGAACTGTCATATCTTGTTTACGCTAATTGAAACCGAGCTAAATAAATTTACAGGAAGCTGTGGTTTGATTAGGTTATCATGTTGTTTGCAGCAACAAACTTTTGCAGGAAGTTCCCATATGATAAGCATTAATTAGTTGTTTTTCTAGAACTAACGGAAATTTCGTTATACGCAAATGACGTAGTTCGATGCTGATAAATAAAATAATTGCGAATTTTTATTTCATTGTTAATTCAACTCTCAAAGAGATCAGATATCAACTACAGTGATTGTGTTTGTGCTTTGTGAAATTAACTGTTAATTCAACTTGCAAAGTGTATCTAGTGATAGTGTGTGTTGTTCAAAAAAACATTATGTGAGTATTTACTTAATTTCATTTATGTTAATTTGCTTTTAGTATTTTGTGACTGCCCTTCAAAATATTTGAAATTAATAGAGTATGTTTTTCGAATTGAATATTTTCTGCCCGCTTTTCAATTCAATGTTCTAGTTCCAACTTTTGTTAATTTGCATCTAATATTTTGTGTGTGTCTTTCAAAAATTATTAGGAGTGTTTGGATTCATTATAAATTTGTAGTTTTGTTATTCGAATCAGGTAGTTTCTGTCTGCTTTTCTTAAAAATTTCAATGTTCTATTCCTAAATTTTTGGTAATTTGCTTCCAATATGTTGCGCCTGTCTTTCAAAAATTATTAGAGTTTAGACGCAACCAAGTTCATAGTATTTAATTTTTGTTATAGAAAATGGATTTTTTGAAAGAACTTAATGCAGTTTCCTCCGCAGAGATTGACAACAAGCCGGCAATAAAAATTCAAGACTTGCAGCTTAACCAGAAGTATCGAATTCTGGCAGCCAAACTGGTCAACCCAAGATACGGTGAAACCATCTTACTTGAATTAGAGGACCACGTAACCTTCCTGCCGAAACGGGTCACTCAGGTATATAAACCACACCTAGACAAATTTGGCGGTGGAAAGTTCCACATCGAATTCATCGGGCTGCAGCAACTTGGAGGCAAACTACAACCCCGAGTGCTTTTTCAAATTTCTGCGGAGTGAATATAAAAGAATTTAGTTGTAAGTTTTTATTTTAAATTTTGCATGCTTCAGTTATACTTTTACTGTTAATATTCCATTGATATTTCTCAAGTTTGTAATAGTTTATTATATTGTTATACGAGTTTAAATGAATTCAGAGGCTATAGCGAATATTAGTACCGATATTATTAACAAGTTTAGATTAGCATCAAATATAATTTTCTCAAAGAAACGTTGCTCTCCAGAGCAAATATCTAGCTGGCTGAAATTAAGTAAAAAACAATTAATTTTATGTAACAGAGCTATTCGTGAATCAGATTTACATATAGGAACTTTGAATAAGCTTCAGTCTGAAATTAGTCATATAAAAAGATTTAGAAATGATTTGAAAAATTATGCTAACATCAAAAGGGGTGGGGGAATTGGTGAGAAGTCAAAAAGAAGTGATCGCGTTAAATGGTATGATGTAGAGTCAGCGTTTCGCTCACGTGTTCGAACAGGAGTAATCATTAATCTCATTCATATCAATATTTTTAAATTTTTAGATGATGCATTTTTCCTTTTTAAGGCGCGCATAAATAATACTTTGAAAACAATGCCTACTCTTAAAGTAAATACAACCTTTTGTGGTGAATTCATAAAGAAATCTGGAATGGTGGAAATTATGGAATATAAATATTTTAATACGAAAAACGGGATAATAGATAGGGGTACAGATTTGAATGGGTGGTTCTATGAACACATTCGGAATGAAATTTTACGTAAATTAGAGGAATTTCAGGAAAAGGCATCAGGATGGAGTTTGTATAAAGTTCTAAACTTAGAAATAAACATAAATAAATTTGAAATTGGAAATGGAGCCTCATCTTTCATAAGATTACCAGAATCAATTTCTAAAAAACATGCTGTAATCAATATTAAGAACTATGATGATGATCTTTGTTTTTTATACAGCGTTATTGCTCATTTGTACCCTACAGCTATTAATGTTGATAGAATATCAGCTTACCCCGAGCCATCTACTGTATTAAATCTAACTGGTTTGACATTTCCTATGACTTTACAGCAAATTACTAAGTTTGAGAAACTTAATAATATTTCTATTAATGTATATGTCTTAGAATTGATAAAAACAAAAGATAATGAGTATTATCAAACAGTTCCAGCTCGAATCACTAAATGTAAGTTAGACAAACATGTCAATCTCTTAATGATTCAAAATAAATATGTTCCTAAAGTCAATGATTTCGAAAATGTAGAAATAACAGCAAACGACGTGGAAATAAAATATCATTTCTGCCTAATTAAAAATTTATCACGTCTTGTTTCAAATCAACTTAGCAAGCATAAAAGTAAAAAATTAATATGCGATCGTTGTCTAAATTATTTTAGTGACTCCAGCAGCCTTGAGAGCCACATTGAATATTGTAAAAATGTAAATAATTGCAAAATATCTTTTCCTAAGAAGGCGGTAGTTGAGTTTAATAATTTTTCATTCAAGGAAAGGCTTCCTTTTATTGTTTATGCAGATTTTGAGTCGATACTTTTACCAATTTCCGATACTACTTCTACCAAAACTCATAAATATCAGCAGCATTCAGCCATATGTGCTGGTTATTATTTCAAATGTTCCTATGATGACTCTTTTTCGTACTATAGGAGCTTCACGGGCTCTAACTGTATGGAGTGGTTCACCAATGAAATGGCAAACTTGACAAAGTTCGTGCAGTCCAAACTAACCGATGTTGTACCTCTCAATGTGGAGGTTAGTCTCAAAGATGCATCTGGCACATGCCATATCTGTGAGAAGCCCTTTTTACCTCAAGATAAAATCGTTAGAGACCACTCTCACCTTTCCGGTGCATTTAGAGGCTATTCACATAATTATTGTAACCTCAGGTACCGAGAGTCTTTCATAGTTCCAGTAGTGTTCCACAACCTAAGTGGATACGACTCCCACTTTATAATTAGAGATCTCGCCAAGCATGATCAAATAACTCTTGTACCAATCAATAAAGAGAAGTATATTGCCTTTACTAAACATGATAAGGACACAAAAATAAAATTTAGATTTATCGACTCATTTAGATTTCTGGGATCTTCTTTGGATGAGCTGGCATCCACTTTAAAAACCGATCAATTTGTTAATTTAACTTCAATCTTCAATCATGTGTCGTTAGCGAAACTAAAGATGCTAAAACGAAAGGGAATCTTTCCTTATGATTATGTTGATTCATTGGAAAAATTAAGTGAAACCCAATTACCGCCTATAGAGAATTTTTATAATAAATTGAATGACCAGAACGTTTCTCAAGCTGATTACGAACATGCTAAAAGAGTATGGGATTCCTTTGAATGCCAAACCATTCGCAACTACATGGAGTTGTACATGAAAGTGGACATTCTTCTTCTAACTGACGTGTTTGAAAATTTCCGTGATAGGGCCCATCAAACATATGGCTTAGATCCAGCCCATTGTTACACTCTACCTGGATATTCTTGGCAGTGTATGCTCAAGTACACAAGTTGCCAATTGGAAATTCTTCAAAATGTTGACATGCTGATGTTCATTGAACGTGGAATACGTGGAGGTATTTCCCAATGTTCTAATAGGTTTTCCGAGGCGAATAACAAGTATATGCCCAATTATAATCCTAATAAACCCTCCAAATTCATTTACCACGTAGACGCTAATAATTTATATGGATATAGTCAAAGTCAACCCTTACCCTACGGGGGATTCCAATGGTCTGCTGATACCAACATCGATGTCACTCAAATTCCCGATGATTCAGACATTGGTTATTTTTTGGAAGTTGATCTGGAGTATCCCAAGCATTTGCATGATCATCATAAAGACCTTCCCTTCTGTCCGGAGCGCCGCACCCCTCCCGGCTCTAAACTTCCCAAACTCATGACTACCTTGCATGACAAGGAAAAATATATTATTCACTATAGAAATCTGAAACAAGCTCTTGAGAATGGTATCATTCTCAAACACATTCACCGGGTGTTGAAATTCAAACAGTCTCCGTGGCTCAAGTCCTATATCGATCTAAATACTTCCCTAAGAGCTCAGGCGACTAATGATTTTGAGAAGAATTTGTTCAAATTGATGAATAACGCAGTCTTCGGTAAAACTATGGAGAATATCCGAAAGCATCGTATCGTTAAACTAGTCAACCATTGGAAGGTCGATACGGTGCTAAAAATCTTATTGCTTCCCCAGCATTTCACAGTCGCACCATATTCGATGATGAGTTGATGGCAATTGAGTTAAACAAAACTGATTTGCTCTTCAATAAACCTCTGTATATCGGGTGCGCAATTCTGGAACTTTCAAAAATCCTAATGTATGACTTCCTCTATGATTTCATTTATAAAAAGTACCCTCATCATCTAGTCAAACTTCTATACATCGATACTGATTCATTTTTGCTTGAGATAATTTCTGATGATATATATGAAGAGCTCGTCAAACCCAATCTCCATCGTTTCGACACATCAGACTATCCCCCCGATAATATCTACAACATCCCACTAGTTAATAAAAAGGTGCTTGGTTTAATGAAGGATGAGGCTAAGGGCTACATTATTTCACATTTTGTAGGCCTCCGTTCGAAATGTACACCTACCTAATCCTAGGAGGAAAATGCATCAAAAAGTCAAAAGGCGTAAAATACAATGTAGTTAAAAATAGTATTACGTTTGATGATTACCTCTATTGTTTGCAAGAAAACCAGCAAACTATTGCTTCCCAACGCTGTATTAGATCATATGCTCATAACATATTTAGTGTAGAGCAGACAAAAATTGCCCTCAGTCCTTTTGATGACAAGCGCTATCTGTTAAAAGACTCATATGATACTTTACCCTGGGGCCACTACAGCCTCTAAATTAATTTTTACTTTCAAGATATATGTATAAGTAATATTTGATGTAGTTATGTTATTAGTCTATGTTTATTTATTTTAAATAAAACAGCATATTGGTAACTTTGTCTTTTATTTTTAGCATACATATATTTTTAAATAACCTGCAATTTTCCGTCTACATATGCAGCAATGATCTATTTTCAGAGAACAATCAAAGCAACTAGCAAAGTGTCTGCAAGGCATAAAAACAATTGTCATTTCATTAGTTAAGCAAATTTTACAAGTATTATGATTAGAGTCAGTGTGGGGATTTGGTGGGCAGTCTCTAAGCAATAAACATTTAGCTGATCCCTTTTTGTGAAGCTCTGTAATATCATCACAAGGTAAGAGATTCTTGAGCTCTAAGCCACAGCAATGACAAGTGATCCTGTCACCGTAGCCCGTGTAAAAGAAGCCGGCGTTGACAAGCTCAGTGGGTGTCTGCTTCAAGGCAATAGGCCAGTCTTTGAACGTCTCAAGTCTGCTCTCAAATGTCACTTTGCTTTTATGTCTGATAGGTCTGGTGATGTGGTAAGTGTCATCAAAATCAAAAAAGCGACAATATGGATTCCAGTCCAGATGATCGGCAACAGGGTCATCACCATCTTCCCAGTTGAAACCACGTGTATCACAAAATGGACATTCAACAGCATCATTTAAGCTGCCATCGGATTCTATTGCATCTTGTCGGTAGATAAACCCTGCTCTTGCTAACTTTTCAGCAGGGAAGTTGGAAGGCCAGTTTTCAAAGGTACGTAATCGATTTTCGTGTATTTGGAAGTATTCTCGACACTCCATGGTGTAGAACTGATGAAATAAACAACAATGTTTTTAATTTATAAGCATTTATTCAATTTTTCTAATGTCAATATCTCTTAAAATAATGTTTTTATAATAATAAATATGTTCTTTTAATGCAATACATAATGGAGACCTGTCATCTAAACAAAATGGTTTTAACAATTTTTCAATCGGCAAACGATTTAGTAAATTTGACCATAAACATATTTCATCTATTATTTTATAATAAAAAGTACAGTAATTTAAGCGCTCCAAATAAATTATTTTACTTGAGATAATAGGGTTAATAGCTAAGAGTTCAATCACATCACTATAATCCAAATAGAGCGCGCAAATGTTTTTCATCACCAACACTTGTTTGACGTCTTCATACTGGATCTGGGATAGATGGAGACAATCTCCGCAGGTCACTGGGGCAGCAAACTCTGGAGGTGTGGCATTTTCAAAAAAGTTTGTTTTAAGGAGCTTGAGCTCAATGATGACATCCTCCCACTCGTACATAGTCATTACAATTTTCGTTGGTGTTCCAGCGGCTACAGGTGTTTTTTGCAAGATAACCACTGGAGAATAGGATCTTGCAGGACTGAGTGCACATTGAACATCATACTCTGAACTCAGTAATGGAAATCTCGAATGCAGCAAGTAATAGTCTTCCTTTTTGGCAGCTTCATCATACATTTGTAACACTCTATCCAAGTCCGCACTGTAACTGATAGTAGAATCACTACTATAACCACTATCCATGGTTTCAAAACTGCTGATACTACTCATTTTCACAAATCACTCGAGAGGTAAACTGGGACTGGGAATATATGTAGGGAATTTTCACAATTTTATAGTTGTACCCCTTCCACTACCTGATTGCGGTTGATTTCAATTATGTGTTCCTACGCCAAGATGGAAAAGTAGATCTCTTGTTGCTAAGAGCTCCTCTGTTCCCCATCACCATCATCATATATGTAAGGCTTTTAAATGTTGCATCACTTGTTGTTTTTCATAATAAAATTTGATATCTTTCTGAAATCGTTTAAGTTTGGTGATATGTTGACTTAAACTTTTCGAATACTTTACAGTGATGTTTTCACCCTGAGTCTTCATTTTGCAATGCAAGCACATGTCTATATTTATGATAATTTATTATCAATTTATGATTGACCTTGGTGTTATAGTCTGTTTTCAGTGCCAATCCAACTGTCGTGGCTCGAATCAAACCCAAGCCACCGAACTTTAACCTTGGTGCCTTTTCGTTGCAAAATTTTCTCAACGAGATACACATCAGGATAGACAGCCTTTTGCAATTCTTCTTCGTAAAAGCTCCCTTGAATCGATGTACCAGACATATCTTCCAAACTATACGTAATTGGATTAGTTATTTTAACCTGCGTAATTTTAAACAATTCCGTACTCCAGCTGGGAAGGTAACCTTTATCAAAAACGTGCTTGGTTTTACTTATTCGCACAACATCTCCAACTTTCAGTTTTCTTGGCCCAGCAATTTTCAGGTTATTGTATACTTTAATATCTCGAGCGTTTTTCCTATTAATGTCCACAGGTCTCATCTTTGTCTTGGAATGTTTTTGATGGTTGTAGTCCTTAACGATTTCCTGTAGAATATCTATCCATTTGTAGGTGCCGTTCAAACTAAAGTACTTGTAGAGCCGTTCTTTCAGCGTTCTAATTACTCGTTCAGCTATTACGGCTTTCAGTCCACTAAATGTACTATAATGATTGATTCCGTATGACTTCATTAGTTTCTGAAAGCAACTATTGTAGTATTCCTTACCCTGGTCGGTTTGTAGATTTTTCGGGTGCCGTCCTTCCTTGAGAATACTCTCAAAGGCACGAGTTACCTCTTCACCGGATTTCGTTTTGAGCGGTCTCGTCCACACGTACTTTGAAAAGCAATCAATCACCACGAGGAAGAACTTGAAATTACGATTGGATTTTGCATAGAGATCCATTTGTGCGAGATCCGACTGCCAGGAGTCATCGAAACCTTTAATTATTACACGCCGGCGAGGAAACTTTCGTCTCACAGGTCTATGCAGTTCCTTAACAACTTGAACTTTTTCTTTGGAATGTTTCGCTATAGGAGCCATCTTGTATACTGCTTAAAAATAGACAAAGGCATGTTTTTATTGATCCTAATGATGCTTTTTAATTGCAGCAATACTGTCTGCGATTGCTTCAAGTTTTTGATTTTGGTCCAAGATTTGATTTGCAATATCATCATGTAGTTTTTGCATGTCTCGGTATAGCTCAGGCACTACTTTTGTCATCTTGTCTCTAAGTTCAGTTAGATCAGAAAGATCTTTAGCCTTATCCTTTCGAACAATATTTAATACTTCTGCTGCATCAACACCTTTAGGAGCTTGTTTCATAGAAAGTTCCAGATCGTTTATACGTTTTTCCTGTGATATACGGTTGTCATTAAACGAGGCTTCAAATTTTGTGATGGTTTCCATATATTCTTTCCGAGCAGATTCCAACTGAGCTTCTAATGTATTGAATTTAGAAATGAGAAGCGATATATTTTGTAGTTGGGTTTCCATAGCTTGTTCGGTTTTCAATATGGGAGTATTCATTGCAGCAAAGTTTTGAGCTCCACGTTCCTCGCTAAACTTTTCGTTTTGCTTAAACACAGATAAGGTTTGCTGAACTTCACCAGTGTAGTTGCTGAAAGCTATTTGAAAATCACTATGTATTTGCTGAAGTCCGTTTGCTATTTTCTTATCAACGTACTGCTTGTTGGCGGCATCCATAGCCTTCGTCGGTACTTCGACATTGGTAATTTTCAGCTTCTCAGCATCGATATTTCCCTCCGCGGTAAAAGAAAAAGGTACTTTCATAAAAGCTAGGTTATGTGATTTTGATGACATTAGTTGCTGATGGGCACTACGCCCAAACTTGTTTAAAGTCATCGTGAAACTGACATGTTTGCCATAGGATAAGGAATAATATACACTTTCAAGTTCGAAATTTATTTATCTCGTATAATATTAGCTTCCTTAAGTTCATTTAAAATGGCAATTATTTCGTTGTCGTGAGAGGTGTTGCCTGCTTCCTTGGATGCAATCAGTAGTTTCAGCCGTTCAACCAATTCGTTGGGATCATCCCAGTAGACGTATTCCATTGGCTTGTTATTGTAAGTTAATTCCATACCAGTTCCAGCAAAACGTTGCTTTTTTGTCAAGGGAGGAAACATTGGCTTTATAATTTCAGTATATTTATATAGACTTGAAGCTTTCAAACGACCTGCTGCATTCTTGTGTGCTGATGTCATTACCAACACTCTTCGGTACGCTTCTAAATCATCGGGAGCATAATCAGGTGACTTGTAAAATATTTGTTGATATAACCCTGGAGTACCTCGAAACTGTAACCCATCAACGATAATGTGACCAGTACTACGACTGAAATTGATTTCCTTTTGCCCAAGAAACCATTTGGAACTTGCAGCGTCATATATAGGTCCATATATGTTGTCAATAACATCGCTTTTAGTGATATATTCTTCAAGATATTTGTGTGCAACTGGAGGATACTGATCCATGTAGTCCTCTATTGCTTCTTTAGAGAGATTACCGGGATCCTCGTAAAAGGTTTCGTTCTCCACCTCATCATCATCATCATTGGTGTGCATACTAGTTTCAGCGATTGGTTCTTCATTGAGGTATTGTGTCTCTTCCAACTCATGTTTTTTGACTGATGGCAGCTCCTGCACTTCTTGTTTAATTACCTCATCATCATTTTCCGACTTTCCCAGCTTCAGACTAAGATATTTCTTGCGAATAGAACGTGCCAATTGCTTGATCTTTTTCTTTCGAGCAGTGGCAGCAATGTTGCTACTCAATGAAGACATTTTTATCAACTAACAGCAATCATCTTTATTGAACCTTTATATATTTATCGAATCCTTTACGGTAGCGGCCATCATTCAAGTTGAAGTCCTTAGCTATTATAATAAAGCCAAAACGATTTTGCCAGCATTCCGAACACATTGTCTTAAATTTATCATAGTCCATGTCGGGAGACACGTGCTCATCAAAGACGTGCTTCAAATTTACCTCATCTTGTCTGAATATGACAATTACGTTGCAATTGTCTCGAATCAGTTGTTTAGGTATTTTGCTATACGTTTGGCATAAATATATTGAATCGATATTCCTGTGCCTTCCCATCGAAAAATAATTCTGAATCTTGTTTTGTTTATCACCATTCACATCATCGAAAATGAATACTGAACATTCGCGTGCCTCACTCAGATCAATTACTTTTTCGTTGCCTTTAAAGGGAAAATACGATACACCTTTAACCAGCTTGAGAACGTCTTGTAAGAGCTGGTACTTTGGTTGGTAGAGTGACTTGGAATAGATGTAGACGTTCTCGAATCGTAGGCCGTTTTCATTGAATAGCAGTGATAACGATGCGTTGGTCTTTCCGCAACCACTAGGTCCACAGAATGCTGCTCGTAGGGAATTTGGTAACAATTGTCCGTGTCGACTTGCTGATGATGGTGATTCTTCGACAAAGTCCAAATTTTCGATAGGCAGTTGGACATCTTGTTGCTTCATATACATCTTACGATATACTGACATCATCCTTATTGTGTATACTAATTAAATACAGCAGTCTATCTCAGTTTCAATCAGTGTCATGCTAACTCCCAAAGGAGGTAGTCTACTGAATAGTGCAATCAATAAATTACCATTTGAACTACATCTACCTGGTTATCAGTTTTGTGGACCCGGTACAAAACTTCTAGACCGTCTCTCCAAGGGTCAGCAGGGAATCAATAAGACAGACGCTGCTTGTCGAGCGCACGATATCGCCTACAGTAAATACAAGTCTTTGGTGGATCGTCATAAGGCTGATTACGAGTTGGAAAATCGAGCCTGGGAGAGATTCAAGTCAAAGGACGCTTCACTTGGAGAAAAAGCAGCTTCTTGACTTATAACTAGAGGCATGAAGGCTAAACGCAAGATGGGACTTGGAATCAAAAAACGATGTGGAAAAAAATCTTTTCGACAGAATGTGGTTCTACCAATCAAGAGAGCTATTGCCGGATCTGGAAGTGATGTCCGTAAGACATCGTTATTGGCGTTGAGAGCAGCCCGAGCAGTCATTAAGAAGGCAGGTGGTCGCAAGAAAATCCATGTACCTCGAGTCATTCCTTTTGAGTCGAAAATTGGTGGTTTTCTCCCACTAATACCCCTATTTGCGGGGTTGTCAGCACTAGGAGCTCTTGCCGGGGGAGCCAGTGGAGTAGCCAAAGCCGTGATAGATGCAAAGAACGCCCGCAAGAAGTTGGAGGAGGACCAGCGCCATAATAAAGCCATGGAAGAGCTTGCAAAGAAAGGAAGCGGTATTTTTCTTAAAAAGTCCCGCAACGGCTTCGGGCTTTACTTAAAGAAGCAAAAAAACTCCCAATAAAGCTACCCAATCGAGCACTTTACAATCACGAGCTTTAGCAATATGCCAAACATTTGAAGATCCCCTACTTTAGGGGAGTATTTATGCGAAACACCTTACCTAAACATTCACAAACAAAGGAGTCTGCCATCGTTAATTTGGATACCAGCAGTCATCACGGTACGCATTGGGTAGCTTATGTGCGAAATGGAAACACCGTTCAGTACTTTGATAGCTTTGGATGTTTGAAACCACCCCAAGAATTAGCCAACTACTTTGGCAATGGAGTGAAAATCCTCTACAACAATGACTCTTATCAGACGTACAATCAATCAAATTGTGGCCATTTATGCTTGAAATTTCTCTATAATAAAAAATAAATATTTTGCATTATTGTTGTTTTACTTTAACCTATATTAGCAGCTAACAAGCGGATAATTATCAGTCATGTCTGTGATCATCACATTGAAAGGTCGCAGCCCAATACTGTCGATTGATTTTCAACCACCTATTCAGTTGGATTCCAACTACAACTACGGACTAGCTTTATTGAGTTTTCACTCGTACAACAGCATCCCAAACATTGAGAGAGGTGACAAGATCTACCTGTTTGACGATCAAAACACGCAAACATTCATCGACTTGCCCGAAGGTTCATACGAAATTGGTGACATCGAAGCTTATATTAGAAAGGCACTTGGCATTCATTTGGCAAAGGACGTTGAGAATATTTTCTCATTGAAACCCAACAACAATACTCTCAAGTGTGAGCTTTTCAGCAGCAAGTACGCTGTGGATTTTCAACCGCAAGACAGCATCGGTGATATTCTGGGCTTCTCTAAACAGCTGCTACCACGCAATCAAGTTCACAGTTCCGATTTACCAGTGAACATTATAAAAGTTAGAACGATTCATCTCGATAGCAACATCACATCGGGAGCCTTCTACAATAACACTCCTTCACACACCATTTACGAGTTTGCCGTTGCAGTTGATCCTGGTTTTGCCATCGACGAAACACCTCAGCATTTAATCTATTTGCCGATTAACAGAAGCGAAATACATAACCTCACATTGCAAATTTTGAATCAAGACTCTGAATTTGTGAATTTTCGTGGTGAAGAAATCATCATTCGACTTGAGCTGAAACAACTACAATAATAATGGGTCGACTTGTATTTGATGAAGAACCATATAAGAGGTTAACCGCTCCTCGTCCACCATCAGTTTCTATGAAACCTCTCAAGAGATCACTCACGCTCTCAAACAGATTGTTTCTACAAACGCTCGGCTACCATGTCAACTCCTCAAATGTTCGATATCTTCCGCAAACCAAATTTTGATGATAGTGTAAGACGCGAGGAGTTGCGAACCTACTATCCATACGTCAAGTCATTCGGCAACAATGATATCGTTGAAATCACCGTCAATCAAACAGATTGTTGGTTTTCCATGGCTGATTCCTGCATCTCAATCCAGGGACAAGTGGTGAAGACAGCAGGCAATGGAGATGTTTCTCTATCACCAAATGCTGGAGCTTTCTTCTTCGACAGCGTTACGTACGAGTTGTGCGGCAAGGAAATTGAAACCGTGAGAGACCCTGGTCGCGTGAGTACAATTCGTGGATACTTGTGCTACGACCCCAACAGTTCAAAGGACCTATTCATAGCCGGGTGGAATTTTCCACATAAAGCGTATATGAATGCCGCCGATAAAACTTTTCACATGTACATTCCATTGGGACATTTGTTTTCCATCTTCAACGACTACAAGCAAGTGATGTGTGGTAAACAAACAATTCGTCTGGTGCGAAGTCGTAGCGATGATGATTGCCTTATAATCACGGATGCTGCTACCAAGGGTAAAGTGACAATAAACAACATCGAACTCAAAGTCCGTCACATTTTTCCAAACGATGACGTTAAATTGGATTTACTGCAAGCCGTCAAAGCGGATTCCAGTATAATTTTACCGTTTCGTAAATGGGAGCTAAATGAGTTGCCTGCTCTCAAAACAGGTGCTACTCGTGAAATTTGGGCTGTGAAGACGTGTGCCGCACTGGAAAGCCCTCGTTACGTTATCTTAGCCTTTCAAACGGATCGCCACAGCAACATCAAAGAAGATCCCACGGAATTTGACAATATTCACATTTCCAATATTCGTCTAAATCTAAACAGCGAATTTTGGCCTATGGAGAGATTTGATTTAGATTTTTCAAAGAGTGAGTACGGTGAGGCGTACAAAAGGTATACGGACTTTTATCCCAGCTTTGGCGGCGGCAAACACCCTCTACTGGATTATGTTGCATTCAAGACGCACACCCTATTCGTCATCGATTGCTCCCGACGTGAGGACACCATGAAATCCTCGACTGTAGATATTCGCTTGGATATTGAAAGCCAGACGGGATTTCCCGATAAGACCCGAGCCTTCTGCATAATTATCCACGATTGCCTAATGGAATTTCTCCCACTCAGCGAAATTGTCCGAAGCTTATATTAGATCACTCAGCTGTTTAGAAAATCAGTTTCGTTATAGCTTTTCAACGGTTCACCATGGAAATTGCAATTGTCGACATTCAAGGTTTCGAAATCGAGGGAAGATTTGTTCCCAAGGAATTGGTTATCAAGACACGTAAACGCACAGGAGTGTTTTTGTTTAAACCACCTAAACCGTTTAACTATCTATCAGCAGCAGACAAAAGGCAAGTACGATATTTGGAACAACGGCTACATGGACTCCACTACTCTGATGGCCACTATGATTTGAATACTATGAACGACATTTTGAGAATTTTCCTAACCAAATGCACGCACATATATGTACGAGGCCATCAGAAATATGACTTTTTATTTAACAAGTTATTTGAAGAGCTGAAAATCAACAATTTGAGAAAACTGCTTAACGAAGATGAGGAATCACACTATCACCTAATCAATCTGGAAAACTTCAATGGCGCTGTTGAACTGAAACCTTCTGACTCTCCATGCATTTTTCACTGCCGCTGCAATGATCCAGTACGATGTGCAAAAGAAAATGTTGATGTAGTTTATTATTGGCTTCTGAATAGTGTTTTACATAAATAAAACATTGTATATAACTATGTGTTTTAATTATTCATTATTTTCCTAATACATTTCACAATTAATTTAAGTAATAATATTGTAATTGTAGAGAGTGTTACACAAATAAGAATTAGCACTTTGTGGAGCTCCTCTTGTAGGTTAGCATCACGTATAGTCATTGAGCTGTTGGATAGTAAAGTTTTTTCATCTTGGCATGAAGCTGCTGAAATCCAGTCAGTGTCACCTTCAGTGTCATAGAAAATATCAGCTTCAGTTTGAAATTTTTTGTTGTGTTTGACAGGCGAGCAAAATATACAGGCAGCCGTCCATCGTTTAATCTATCTCGAGCCATCAATGTGTAGTTGGAGCGGTTCAAACAGTTCCCTGAAGGGCATACAGCCATGTCCTTGGTTCCATAAGGTATATTAACATACAAGACATTTTTCAAAATTAATGTGAATATTATAAAACTTGATTTAAGTAAAGTCATTTTTATCGATCTGCATTCAACAGTAGTTGGTGAGACACTATGCTCATCTTGCACCTCTTTCGTTACTTTATACTAAAAATTATTAGCAGACTACTAGAAACCATAACATCAAATTCTTGATTCATCATTAAAAATTTTTCCAAGTCTCAAAATTATTACGCTCGGCCTTGAATCATCCGACAAAATCAGAGACTCGAAGGAGTTGCCGTTCTTGCGCAGGTAGGCGCTCGCTTAGGAAAACTATAGACTCGAAGGAGTGGACGTTCTTGCGCCTGCAGGCGTTCAATGCCTTGAATCATCCGACAAAATCAGAGTCTCGAAGGAGTTGCCGTTCTTGCGCAGGTAGGCGGTCGCTTACGATAACTATAGACTCGAAGGAGTGGACGTTCTCGCGCATGCAGGCTTAAGCAAAAGATTTTAAATTTTTTTACAGACAACAAAATACCAAGATTTTAAATTTTTTTACAGACAACAAAATATCATATCCCCCCATCCAGCCCCCAAATATCTAACCGAACAACGCCCAAAAACCCGCGCCCACCCAACGGGCATGTACTATACCTTTTCAAATAAACATTTCTCGATTAACCGCATTAGCGCAGCTCGGTGGACACCTGACTTTGTAATCAGGCAAGCCGCGTTCGATACCCGGCCAAGTATTTACCTTTTTTTCTTTGTAACCACCACAACCATCAACAGATGGCGTGCACTCTGCAACCCACGCAACCCACAATACAATTGCTTTCATTTATTAACAACAGATGGCACGCACCTCTGCGACACACCCAAATGTCTTTCGCGCACCCCTACGACCACCCCCAATGTCTTCTTCTTCTTCCCAATGTCTTCTTCTTATCCAAACAACAACTACCAACAGCTCGGCAGCAGCTCCCGGCGAGAACTCGATGACTGGTTACCTTTATGCCCACTTCCGCTCCAGAAACCGCTTTGTTTAACTACTGCCAGCTGTAATACTTATTCCTAACTTTGTAGCAGCTTCTGATCCCGAATCTTATTATTATAGTTTACTCGCAATGAGAGTGAATTAATTGGAAAATGTGACAGTGTCAGAGATGCCTTTCTCGTCAATGAAGAAAGGTTAAAAGCAATTAATGCTTATTTAGGTCTCTATCGCGAGCGTGGCAGGCAACTTGAAAACGCGTCCAATCAAGTACACCCATTTCAGATATTGGAACAGGAAGAGCCCGTGGAACTACACTGTGAAGCAGAAGTTCCATATCTGCCAATGAATGACAACCAATTCACATTGGCTAAATAGTCTAAATAATAATAATAAATACTGAACAAAAAGAAATTTTTACAATGGTAACTCAGACTATACAATGTCAAACTACGGGTGCCGAAGAACGCTTAAGAATATTCTTTACAGGTGAAGCTACTGAATTTACTAAGGGAGCAAATCAACAAGTGCTCTGTGATGCAGTAAAAGTATGCGCACTAATTAATGGAGCTACAATACACGCTACCTTAAAGTTGCCTGTACAGAAGGATAGTCGAATAACAGGTATGTCACTCCTATCCGGAAACTATTTGCGAATTATGAGGCAACAATGGAAGCAGACGGAGTTTCTGATTATCGATGAAATTTCTATGGTATCATACCAAATGCTGTGCATGATTGACACCCGATTAAGACAAGTTAAGAACCGAGAAGACGAGTTTTTTGGAAAAGTAAACGTTCTACTCTCTTTCGATCTTTTGCTATTGCAAGGGTGCCCGAATTTATAAAATAAAAGCACAGGACTAGCTAATTGACGCAACAAGAAATACAAAGAAAATTTGAAATTAGCTAATATTATACCGACTGACAAAAACAAGACTGGAGGCATACCTGGGGAACTAGAAATATTTGTGGGAGCAAAAGTAATGTTGCGGTCCAACATTGACGTATCGAAAAGTTTGGTAAACGGCGCTATCGGCTACATTGCTAAAATTGTTTGGCCTCAGTTTTCTCGAACCCAAATGAACGAAACAGATATGCCATCAGTTAGGATCTACTTTGGAATAGACGGTGTACTCCTAATTCACCCTAAAGCCTTACAATTTCCAGCAAAGTTCAATTATGGGAGGACTGAAACGAGGATGTTGCCCTTAATTTTGTCATGGGCTTCCACTGTCCACTAAATGCAAGGCAGCCCTTTAAACCACCCTGAGTCGGGTAAAGTCTTTGAAAGGATTATGTATAGAGGAATTAGACTACAACAAATTGGCAGAGAACAAACCTTGTAATAATAAGGAATTTCATAGAATGAGGAGTATAGTCTAACACAATAAAATACTAAAAACTTGAAAATAAATTAAGTAAAAAAGATTTTAAAGTTAAATGGTTTTATTTAAAATTAAGACAATATTGAGGTTAATTATTTACTAAAAGCTAAAAAGCAATTATGTATAAAGATTTTCGAGTTAAACAGTTTTATTTAAAATTAAGACAACATTGCGGTTAATAATGCACTAAAAGCTAAAACATAATTCAGTTCTCCTAGGTTCCTCTCATCAATCTAGGGCATTAATCAGACAAAAAAATAAAATCGTTGGGCACCTGAAATTTCTATCAAGTCAACCGCTATATCATTATAAACGCTATTTACCTACATATTTACTCAGGTTACGTTACGGCCAACGATTTTATTTTTTTTTGTCTCATTAATGCCCTAGATTGATGAGGAGAATGGTGTGATGAGAACGGAATTATTTTTTAGCTTTTAGTACATTAATAACCCCAATATTGTCTTTAACTTAAATTACATAATTTATTTTACTCGCAGAATAACTCCTAGGAGAATTTCTATTCTAGACAGAGTACAGACAACCAGTATTCCGGGCAATTTTTCGAAATTGCTTTATGTGTTGCAGTAGAAATATAAGGAGAGAAAACCCTAATAAACAGTTAAAATTAAATGCATTGTATTTTGAGAAAAAGAAGAACAACTAAATTTTTTTCACACCGCCCAAGTCTTGGTTAACACACATTGATTTTTTAATTTCTAAGTACTTCTTGGGAAATAACACCACAGTTCAAAGAAAATTGTTGTATATTCCAAACGTTTCGGGGTCTAGATCAGACCCCGTTGTCAATGGTTAAGAAACTACGGATAAAAAAGGGGCACAATTCTGAGATGTAAATTAAAATATTTTAACCATTTTAACCATTGACAACGGGGTCTGATCTAGACCCCGAAACGTTTGGAATATACAACAATTTTCTTTGAACTGTGGTGTTATTTCCCAAGAAGTACTTAGAAATTGAAAGATATGCCACAAGTATCATTCAGAAAACAACACACATTGAGTTATGATTTAATGAAATTAATTATTTATGGTTTGAGGCGGTGTGTAAGGTTACTTACACTCTTCCTCTTCATTAGGATTTTCTGATTGTCTGTATAGCAATTCTGCTTCACTGATATTCTGAGAGAAAAATATGTCTACAATATGATTAACCAGTTTTCTAAATATAAATAATGTTTTGTATCACACAATATATAAAACAATATTTAAGAACTGGTGAATAGTTTATCTTAAAGCCGGCGGTCACACTGGATGAGAATTATTAGGAAATTTTATTCGTACCTACCTATTCTTAAGAAATTTATTCCTGCTAATACTTACGCACAGAGTGCTTACATTGGATGCGATGAAGTAGTACAGATTCGTGAATATAATTCTTAGTTCTGATGTTTAATTACATTCTAAAAGCTGTAGAAAGTGAACGTATAAATACTGTTACATATTTCATATCATAAATATGACCTTACTACAAGCGTAAATAATTTTTCAACATACAAGCTCAATCTCAATCTCGTGTGAACGAAAACGGATAAAAAAAGACAAAATATTTTGTTCGCATTAGAACAGTCGTACGAATTCGTAAGACATCGTAGGAATTAGGTGTAACTGTACGCCTACGTAACCCTAAACACAAAAATAATTTACCACTAAATATTAGGTTCCAACTAATCACAGCGAAATAGAATGTTTCATGACTTTAAATTTTATTATTTATTTTATATCAAAATAATAAGTATAGGTACACTGCTGTTACAGTAAATGTGATATTATTAACATATAAACAAACTGCCACGCACCGAGCATCAGTATCATATACCGAGTAATCAGTATCAAGTGTTCTGAGTTGGCAGCCCGCTTTTCCCTACTTCTAGGGATTTTTCAGTTGAATTTACGGCTGAGGTGTTTGAGATGTCAAGTGTCAACACGGCATTGTGATATTTGACGGGCTTTTGATTACTGTTTTATTTCTTAGTAATTATTCATTATTCTCTATACGCCTTTTTATTGTATATAATACTATCTTTTTCAAGACAGCACCATGCCATTTTCGGTGCAAGCGGATACTGTTATTGCACATTTTCGTAATGCGGTTTTGAACAGATTATTACAAAATATCCTCATAGAGAAGTTTCTATTGAAACGTTTGGAAAACACCTAAATAGAATTGTCACGAGATTTGAAGAAGACTGGGAGTGTACCAGAACGTAAACCTGAAAAGGCAAGGTATTAATACAAGATGTCATCGATGATGTACGAGACAGAATTGAAAACAGCTCAAACAGAAAATAATAGTAGTTGTTTCTTCAATTAATGTTTTATATATAACTTTTGTAATTGTAGGTCTTTCTTATGGAAGTGCACAAACAGAATTGAAAAAGAAATTATTTATGTATCCTGACACAATTGCGGTCCATCAACACTTACGAGACCAAGATTTTGAACATTCCCAAAATTATTTTATTTTATTGTTTAACGAAACAATAAGTAATGAAGATTTTAGTCTAACGTTTTATTCCGATGAGGCATGATTTCATTTATCGGAATATATTGTTATATACTCCGTGGGTTCAATTAAAATTGAAAAAACTACCATTTACTCTCACTTTCTAGAAACTTTTATTTACATGAAATATACACAACAGCTGATTCGAATCTCACAAATATAATACAAAATAAGCTCTTCGCCGCACTAACTCGCTGCCGCGATGATGGACCGATCCTTTTAAGACCAGCATCGAATCCTCTAGTACAATCCATTATCAATTTTACAGTTGCCGAGTTATTTCGAGATTAATTTTTTTCCTCCCAGCGATCGATGTCGAAATCAGGGCCAGTTTAGGTAAATTTCCTTACACCGCAGCCCCCCCCTTAAATTTTGATCGTCCCGGTCAGAAGCATCCTCTCCATGGTAGGGAGCGAGTCAATCTAAATGGACCACTTTCAACTTAACCCTGGGGTTTCGACGGATCCGGTAGACGACGTCATTAAGCCTCTTGACCACCTCGTATAGACCATCCCAGGCGGGTGTAAGCTTTGGAGATTTGCCCTTTCTCCTTTTGGGGTTGTACAGCCAGACATTGTCCCTTTCTTGGAACCCGACTGAATTGGCATTGAGGTCGTATCGCGTTTTCATCCGGTCACTGGTGGCCAACACCTGTGTTCGGGCTAATTCGTGCATTGCTTGCCAGCATGTTATGTCGGAGCTGGTCGGAATAATCGTTGATGTCTTAGGAAGGTTCTTCGCGGGAGCCCAAAGCCAAATCGCAGGGTAATCGTAGCTCTTTTCCGAATAGGACCCGGCTGGAGTCAGGCCTGTACTATTATGTATGGCTGAGCGATATCCCAACAGTAATAGGGGAATATGCTCATCCCAATCACGCTAGCTATTGCTGACGACCTTAAATAGGTGTTCCAAGGTCCTGTTGAATCTTTCCACCATTCCGTCTGACTGTGGATGAAATGGTGTTGTTCTCGTTTTCCTGATCCCCAACATCGTGCAGACATTCTGGAAAGCATTCGATTCGAAGTTAAGCCCCTGGTCTGTATGTAGTTCCATGGGGACGCCAAACCTGCTGAATAGTTGTTCTACTAGCACCCTCGCTACCGTGGTTGCCTCTTGGTTGGGTATCGCATATGCCTCAGGCCATTTGCTGAAGTAATCCATTGCGACCAGAATGTATTTGTTCCCCCTCTCAGACTCGGGAAACGGACCGGCGACATCGGTGGCAATTCTCTCAAATGGGACGACCACATTGTATTGCTGCATTCTGCCCTTGGTCCGGGTCTTCGGGCCCTTACTGGCTGCACAGGTCTCACATTTCCAGCACCAAGCTCTGACGTCTTCAAAGTAATTTACCCAGTAGTATCGCTGGCGAACTTTGTCTAGGGTTTTGTTCATACCCAGATGGCCTCCGGTAATCCCATAATGTACTTCGGTCAGGATGACTGGTACCTTTTTCTTGGGAACTAGCTGTTGGGACTTGGTTTCCCGGCCATCAGTGCTTTCCCAAACTCGCGTGAGCATTCCATTCTGTACTCTTAGAGAGTCCCATTGGGCCCATAATGATTTCACATGCCCGAATATCTAGCTACCTCGTCCCATCGTAGCCTGGGTGCCCCTCTCGTTTTGAGTGACAAGATTGGTTCGATGTCTGGATCAGCCATTTGGTCCTGGATGCACTGTTCCGTTGTCCAGTCGTCATTGGCCTGCACTAGGATCTGTCTGATGGAGATACCCTTTCGCTGTTCCGTCTTCAGACAATGACCGCATTTTGCTCTACAGGGTCTTCTGGATAGGACAACGGCATTATTGTGCAAACTGCCGGCACGGTGTTCCACCTTGAAATCGTATTGCTGTAATTTCTCCATCCACCTGGCCAGTTGTACTTCCGGTGTCTTCATGTCTAGCAGCCATTTGAGGGCGGCCTGATCTGTTCGGATTAAGAAATGACGACCATAGAGGTATTTGTGGAAATTGTCTACCGCCCTTATTATTACAAGAAGTTATTTTTTGGTGACGCAATAATATCTTTTCGATGTCGAGAATCCACGGCTGTAGTACTCGATCACCCTCTCTTCACCATCTAGCACCTGGGATAGGACGGCCCCCAAACCTGTGTTGCTGGCATCAGTGTTTAAAATGAACTTACCGGACTGTGTAAGAAAGGCTAGGATTGGTCTGGAACATAGTGCTGCCTTCAGTCTGAATTATGTTTCGCAGTCCTGATTCCAACGGAAGGTCTCTTTCTCAGTGGTCTGCCAATGTAGAGATGCGGCAATGGTGGCAAATCCTTCAACAAATCGCCTGTAGTACGAACAGACGCCCAAGAAGCTTCGGCGTCCATGCCCAAAAACTGTACCTCTTTTTGGAACATGGAACACTTCTTCGGGTTAAGTCTCAGGTCTCAGTCTTAATTCTGGAGAATACTTCACCCAGGTTCTTCAGATGTTCATCGAATGTCTGACCCGTGACTAGAATGTCGTCGAGGTATACTAAGCACGTCCTCCATGATAACCAGCTCAGAACATACTCCATTAGCCTCTTGAATGTTGCGGGAGCATTACATAACCCAAAGGGCATGACCGTGAACTGAAACAGCCCTTTACTAGTAGAGAACGCTGTCTTCTCTCTGTCGTTTGCGTGTAGACCAACCTGCCAATATCCACTTTTTAGGTCTAGGGTGGAGAACCAACGGGAGCCTGCTAGTGTGGTCAAAGTGTCATCGATTCGGGGTACTGGATAGCTGTCTTTCTTCGTGACCTCATTCAGCTTTCTGTAATCCACGAAAAATCGGGTGGTTCCATCCTTCTTTTTAACTAGCACGACCAGAGCAGACCATGGGCTCATGGATGGCTCAATAACTCCATTTTGTAACATGGACTCGATGTTTTCCTCGACTGCCTGTTGTTGCCCCAATGGTAGTCGCCTATGTGGTGAGCCTTCCTGGTATCCATTCGGTGCTGGATGATGTTGGTGCGACCGGTGGTTCCATCTTCACTGTTGAAAATTTACCAGTGCTTTGTGATAAATTGCTTGACTTTCTTCTGTTCCTCTGGTGTCGGGTGTGTCAAATGTTCAGCAAACTGTTGTAAGAACTCTTTACTGGGCCCTGTCTTCTTCACCGATGTCTAGTACCCTTCTTCGCAATTGATGAAGGTCTCGACTGGCTCGAAACAAGCTATCTCTTGACCATTGGCAATTCTGATGTCGTTGTTGGACAAATTCAGGACTCTAATTGGTATATGTCGTCCGGTTTTAACTATAGCCCGTCCAACTAAGTAGTCATGAGCTGAGTGTACGGGCTCCACCATTCCAACACAGCTCCCAGGATTGCTGTCTAGCTGCCCATGAATAATCTGTTCCGTTCGACCGGGAATTCTGGCTGAGAATTTTGCTACAATTGTTATGGAGGTCGCTGAGCTGTTGAAGGGCCGTGTCAATACAAATTCATCATTTAGGAACCGAAGAACATCATATCTCGGGTCGAACATAATTTTTGCTGGCTGATTAGGTCCATGCCCCAGTATGAAATCGTCTTCAATATTCGCTACCAGGACCCTATGCTGGATCATGTTGTCCCCTATCTGTAGCACGACATCTGCCTCACCCTGTATTGACATGGACTCGCTGGTGACTGTTTTGAGCTGGATGTTATTGATAACTGGCCGAATTTCTGATGCTCTCAAAAGCCTGGACTTGGCAATGGACACAGCGGCGCCGGTATCGATGGTGATGGTAACTGCTCGCAAATTGATGGTACCTCTGATACTGTCCTGGGGGCTGGTGGAAGGTGAATCAGCATTCGCCCCCTTATGCTGACTGGCTGACGGTCCCTGTACATGTGGCTGTTCTGTTGGTTACCCCTGGTCGGTGATCGTTCAGGTAGCCTGACTCTGCAGTCGCGTGGGAAGTGCCCTATCCGTCCACAACGGTTTCATGCTCTTCTGGTATCAGTTCTCTGTGACTATTCTAATAGTTTGTTCATACCCGCCAACAGTGCTTGAAATGGTGACTCTGGCTCTTCCTGGTTGAAGGAAACTGCCCGGACCCTCGGCTTGGACATGTTCATGACGCCCTCTACTTCTAACGCCCGAAGTAAAGCTTCATTTCTTTTCTTGGCGCCACTTAGTCTTAGATTCCGTTGTACTTCCACATCTCTGATACCGTTTATGAAACTCTGTGTGGCCAATTGATCTTTGGTTTCTTCTGACAGGTCTGGGTACGACAAGTGCACTAAACGTCTAACCTCTGCTTCGAATTCTTGAAGGCTCTCTCCAGATTTTTGCATTTTTCCACTTAGTTGCACCTGGTAGACTTGGCTCAGGGATTGATAGCCGTATCTCTTGTCAAAATTGCCTTGCTCATCTACTGGAATGCTTTGGAGGAGTTCTAAGGCTGGACCTCTTTAGGAAGTTACAAGAGAGGTAGATTTTTCTTGGTTATCCCATCCATTAGCTGTTGCCACTGCTTCAAATTGCCGTTTATACATGGGCCAAGATAAACTGGTATTTTCCTCGCTGTAAGTCCTGCTGCATTTTCTAAATTTCTGTTTCTACCTTGTTTTGGATGGCACTGATTTTATTTTGAACTGTGTTTTGAATAGAACTGGTTTCAAATTTTACCTGGCTTTGGATGGTATTAAAGTCATCTACTTTGGTTTCAAGAGTGTCCACGATATTTTTTATGATCTTAATGTCATCATTTATCTCTTTTATGTCTGACCCAACTATTTGCATTCTTTCATTAACTGTTTCATTAACTTGTGCTACGATTTGCGTTAATTGTTCACATTGCAGTTGTCTTTTTTCTTCCGTTTTGCATTGTTTTTCTTCAGATATTTTAAAATCATTTTGTCTCTGTTCATCTAATTTCGAGAATAATCCCTCAATTAAATTTTGTTGGTCACTTTTCATCGTACTGACAAGATATTCTAATTATATTTTATGTTTTTCATCAAAAGATTTTACTAACCTTTGTTGAATTTCTTCTCTTGATGTTGTTTCTCCTTCTTGTCCCATTTTTCCAGAATCTGGGCTATTTTTTGTCTAGTCTTTCCGTAACCTGCTTGACTTTTTTTGCAGTTTCTTCCGTTTTTCCATGCTTCTGGTTTCCATAAATCAAATTACGATTTTAACTTCTTTTAATCCTGCACTTCAAATCACCAAATTTGTTATATATTCCTTGGGTTCAATTAAAATTTAAAAAAAACTAATATTTACTCTCACTTTCTAGAAACTTTTATTTACATGAAATATACACAACAGCTGATTCAAATATCACAAATATAATACAAAATAAGCTCTAACTCGCTGCCGCGATAATGGACCGATCCTTTTAAAACCAGCATCGAATCCTCTAGTACAATCCATTATCAATTTTACAGTTGTCGAACTATTTCGAGATTAATTCTTTCCTCCCAGCGATTGATGTCTTATTGAAATGAAACCAGGGCCGGCTTAGGAAAATTTCGTTACAACATTAATTCCCAAAATTTTTGAACATCGTCTACTGAAAATCCCCATACAATTATTGAAACTGACCTTCGTCTTATCAAGGTAGGGGTATGGGTAGCAGCGTCAAAGAGACAGACTATAGTAACATACAGAGAACAAATGTTGGAACCATTTATTAATAGTTTACTTGATGTGACCATAAATACAACTTTTTTCATGATTATTATCAAAATGGTTCTTATCCTTAATGTTATTTATTAAGCCTGCATTACTATACTTACGTATATCATGCTCAACTGGTAACTGTAATGCTGGGTTTTTAATTTTTCAAATTCAGCGTTTATTTATTTGGATCATTTTATGTATATTTTTGTATAATAAAATAGTATGTCTTTGGCTGTTAGACTTATAATGTAACCCTTGATGTAAATTTCTTTTACAAACATGATTTGCTAATATGTCATTTAACAATAATTTATTTTTCAGTTCAGTATTAAATTTCTATGGACTTCCTCTTATTGGGACAATGACAATGGTTTGCTTAGCCTGAGCTCACTCTTTATTTTTAGATAATAAAAGTTTACTTTTAATAATGCCTATGTTAATAAAACATGATATTTAAACATGTATTTTCTCATATCCATATTTATTATTTTTTAATATATTTACTCAACAATATACATCAGCGATTAAATTAAAGGTGTACCTGTGTGTAAGAGGTTACATTTTAAGCTATAAATGGCAACACCACACTAATTTTTAAATCAATAAATTTCCAAAAATGCAGTAACAAAGTATACTTGTAATATGTATTAAAGCTTGTTCATAATTACAAATCTACTCTCTCAGTTCTGTCGTCTATCCCTTTTTATTTTGATGTTTATTATTACACTTAGAGCAGTTTACAAAATTGTTTTCTTATCAGGATACTCTAAGAACCTTCCAGCAATAACAATAAAGGCAGGTTCTTACACTTATGACCATAAACACAATTCTTGCATCAATTTGTATTGAAATTCATACTATTTTTGCACCTATTACATCCAATGTCTATATTTTAGAATACGATACTTCATGATTGTCAATGATTCCCATCCTTAATGCCATTCATTAACAGTGCATTTAATATTTGTCATACTCAATGCAGGTAAACCTTATTGTAGTTTTTTGCACATTTTGAGAGTTTAGTTTTTGCAAATTATTAGTATCAAATTGGCCATTATGCTGATTATCAGTTAATGTAAACTTCTTTCTCAAACATAATTTGCTAGTTTTTCATTTAATAGTAGATTATTGTTAGTTATTCAATATTAGGATTCCTAGACACTAGATTCCTAGAGTTCATACTCTTTATTTTTACATAATAAAACTTTATTTTCATTTCCTTGCTTGAATTGTCTGCAATATTTGAGGTGATGGCTTATGTCAACACGAACTGACACTTGTGCCAACTCATTATTCAGTGTTTTTATTTTCAATACCAACTGCTCACTGTTGCCATAAGAATTTATGTATTGCCAACTCAGGACCCTTCAGATTAA